>JARHVA010000843.1:1261250-2500000 GCA_037957365.1 Torreya grandis
AAATTAGGTCATGAATACTTGATAATGCCATTTTCAGCCCACTTTTACTTTAGTTGACTTGAACACTTAATATGTCTGTATTTCAACACATCATTCTATCCTAAGTACTTGTATGGACCTATCCATTTCTATGTTCTTGTCTTATGCCATGTATTTTTTTAAACATTAAAAACGTATCTAGGTATATGTATAGACATCCTATATTCTTAGTTTAAAACATTACCATTTTAGGATATAATCAAGGATAAAGGAACATGAATGATAGTTGATATTGTCCTTATGGGTTGATCCTATATTTCAGCCCAATAATAAATATTTTTAAATTTAAACCCTCCCTTACATGTTGTTCCATATTTTTAGGATATGTAGTTTGAGGTTTTCCACTTTTATATTGCTATAAATTCACATATAAGTCACCTATTATATCACTTGGAAATTTCACTATTGAAACACACTTATACTATTGCACATTGAGCAAAGATTCTCTATTATTACCAAATCTAATTCTATTCATTTGAATTAACATTTATCCAATTCAAAATACTATTCTATCCTAGTAAAAAATAATAATTATCAAGTATTCAATTCATCTTTAGATGCATACACATAGCAAAAAGAGCACAATTGAACTAAATACTTTAAGTGGGAGAACTACATGGGCTTGATTTATCTCTTCAAAATATTGATACATAGTCAAAGATTAATCATCATGGTGATTTGGATCAGCTCATACCATTAAACTCCCCCTTCTCTTTGTAGGTTTTTCAACTATTAAATCCATACTAGGGTTTCAAATTTAAAGAGGTTATTTTCAAGTGATCTGCACACAAGCAAAGATCAAATTTATTGACACATGCATATTTTGAGTAGAGGCAGGGAATTGTGCCCCAATTTTCTTGTATTTTATGTAGAGGAAAATATCAAAACATAAAGGACGGTGATGACATTTGATCCTGTCACATTCTAGTTTATCTTGAACCTGATCAATGATAGTTATTTTTTTTATTACATGTGCATAATCAGATCTAATTTGTCAATTTAAATTATCTTTCAGATGCACACAATCATCTTGTAGGAAAAAATCATTAAATCTTATTTATTTTGTTTATGCTTTACATAGTTAACTATTTTCATTCATTTAAAATTTGTCAATTTCCATACTCTTAATTTTATTCTACTAGTTACAATTGATTTACATCATTTGCTACCTTTATATTTAGTTTATCTTAATTAATATTAATACACTATTAAATTTCAGTTTAGATAGAATATATTAGTGAACCCACACTTTTTATTTGATCACTGCTTAAATTTTTTTGTGTTAGGGTTTAGATAAATTCATGAGAATTGACACTAAAAAGAAATCATTTTAACCTTCTAAAATAATTTGATTTTAACCCCATGTTTAATAGATGACACTAAAATCACTTAATTTTGACCTCAGATTTGATTTCCAAAATTGAAATCACTTTTTTTTGACCTTAGATTTCATGGGAATTCACCAATCTCCGTACATAAATTTTTCCATTTTTTAGGACTTAAATTATAGTTTTCTATTACTTGCTTTTCAATTTACAAAAAAAATTATGGTTATATTGTATGACCATTTTTTTTCTTCAATATCTTTAGTATTCATTACATATTGTCTTCCTCTAATAAGGAAGATCATTATTGCTCACGTAATAAAACAAATAAAATCACATACTAAGACATAAGTACCATTAAAAAAAATACTAAAAAATTAAGTATGACATGGACACAAGAGTACACATACATTCAATATGTTATAAGCCTTACTCCACAACATCAAGTTTTAATCTATTTTTATTATTTCAATATTCAATTAGATATTTTAATAGTTACTACTAGGAGATAACGGGCATGTATGACTCCTTTAATTATTCTTCCTAGACCTCAAAGTTATAATAGTTACCATCCCTCTCCTATTATTTACCCATTACTTATATTGAATTCTGTGGTCCATGCTATTAATAACTGAAGAGGCAGGCCACCACATCATGGAATAATTCAACATTTCCTCCTCATAATTATTCTTCCTAGACCTCAAAGTTATAATAGTTACCATCCCTCTCCTATTATTTACCCATTACTTATATTGGATTCTATGGTCCATGCTATTAATAACTGAAGAGGCAGGCCACCACATCATGGAATAATTCAACATTTCCTCCTCAATCCCCTCCACCTTCCACAAGGAAAGAAAATCAAACTAAAGGGTATGATATCATGGATCAATTAAAAAATAATCATGATATTTATTTTATTTTGGAGTTACTGAAGAGATCAATGGCATACAAGGATATTTAATATGTTGCCTTATGAGATAACACTATTCGAAGTGACAAAAAACTTGTTTTTGATTCCATAATGATCACATTTAAGGATACTTAAAAAATCATTACTTTTGAGGATGAATACTTTCTAACACAAGATGTAATCACACAAAATATCCCTTTTTATTCAATTTCAAGTGCAAAATAAAGGAATCAAACAAGTGTTGATTGATGTTAGATCTAGAGTAAACATTTGTATTAGCCATTTTTTACAACAATTGGGTGTCAACATTGATAGTATCAAACACACATTTCAAACTATTAAAGGGTTTGATTACTATTCATGATAAGTAATTGGATTGATATCTTTAAATATAACATTGGGACCTAAAATAATGTCTAGTTCATTTAATCTTATGCTTAATCATCTACATTATAATTATTGTTGGGGAAATATTAGATACATATGATGTCATAAATACCATCCAAATTGTATAGGTGTTTTAAATTCATGCATGAAGGATACTCATATGTATTTCCTATAGATGATAACAATTTCAAATATAGTAAAATAAAGGCATCTAAATCAAAGTTAGATGATCCATATATCATCCCTCATTACCAAGTCATTAATTGGGACTAAAAATTTACATATGAAATTGGAGATTCAAGTAATGATAATAAGGAAACAAAGCAATAAAATTTATAAGTGGATCAACAAGAGCTATGAGCAATTAAAAATATCCCAACAAAGTTACAAATTGAACTTAAAAAATTACAATAAGAATAATAAAAATTGCATAAATAAGAATTACAATAGGTCCAATTAGAAAGTCAAAAGTTGAAAAAGAAATAAATTGTATAGGACAAGCTAAAAATGAAAAAAAATCTCTAATTGAAACAAGAAATGTTACATAAGGCACAAAATGAACAATAAACTACACAAAAAGAAAATCAATATAATAAGGTTTAACAAAAACCTATTCTTGCTCTCTCATTGTTGGTTAATTATGAAGTAAAAGATGGCCATGTTTGTGATTATTATGCTAGTGATGATGATAAATCCAACATGGTTAATATGACAGATGATCAATTACATAAGCTAAACTTCAACCCTTGAGATGAATAATTATCTGATACTTTATTCACACCCATTGGTCCAAGGATATACTGTAAGGATTAAAAGTTAATAATTAAAGATCAGTGATATAAAAAGAACAAGTCTCTTTTATGTATGCCTAAAGATAATAATGCAACTAATTATTTCAATAGTAGAACTCATATGGAATTTTATGATAGATTTGGTGAATAATGTGAAAATATATAGTATAATGTTGTCACTAATGTTATGAATAACATAACATCAATATATGCCAAAAATAATTTTGAAAATGTTATTGGATAACAAGATCATCACATTACCTACTACTAAACACTGGTCAACAATTCATATTTTACATAAATTAGACAAATCATATTGTTATTACCATAGAATCAAAAGAAATGATACTGAACACTATGAAACACTAGAAAATAAAATTTAGAAATATGATCATGAAGGCATTATCAGATTAATAAAAAATCAACAAAGATATCTTATTATAGGTGTTTAAAATACATCATCTACATATACGACATGTAAAAAATGTATTCGACAAGGGGATTTGACTATTATAGTATACATGGAAGTGGATTATTAAAGGCATAGTGACATTGATACTTATAAATGGGAAACTAAGTGTTATAAGATTACAACAAATGGGACATAAAATAAATGAATTACAACATAGTGCAGATTGGGAAGAAACTCTTAGATAAATCATATACCCAATTGCTTGTGGACCAAAATTTATCATTACACAAATATGGATTTTACCTCATGCACATCACGTACCATTCATATTGGGATGGTCATGGTTATAAGAAAATGCACATTGCAATGGATATTAATAAATAGTTCATCATTTTTTCATATGAAAGAAGAATAATTCACTTACCACATGATGGTAATAATAAATAAAATAATGAAATTTCTTCGAATATAATAAATAAATAAATATGAAAATTCATAAGGTGAAAAGGAATATCTATGTATTTTCATAACTTTAAGGATATAAATATTGATGAGGATGACTAATTAGATGACTGATGATTCTAACATGTATTTTAATTTTTTAAAAAACATTCAAAAATTAAAAATTAATTTCTCATAGCTTCTTGATTATTTCATCATGATATTCTTCAACTTCTTACATGTGATCAATTTGATCAATCTTGTATCCCTTGGATCTTTATGTCTTTTGGCCTCTTGCCTCTTCCTTTTTAATTTTCATAGTTGAGCCATGTAAAGTAGTGACCTATGCTACCAAATCTTGCCATTTAGCATGTTATTTTCATAGTCTAAATTAATCAAATTATAATTTTCTATCATAGATCATATTGACTAAAAATAATCAAAATCAACTACCATTACTATTTTGAGCCAGTCGTTTCTGTCTTGTAGCATTTCTACATAACTAAATTAAAATTTGAGAAAAAATAGAGTTTAAAACACCCAAATTTTTATATTACACTCAAGTTCAGTTTAAACAATAGTATGATACATGAAAAAAAAATTCTTTGTGTATTATATTGCTTATACATGGCCATGCCATCATATTCAGTGCATATTATACATCGACACATATTTTGGATTGTGTAGATCCCATCTCTTTATTCTAATTTGTAACCCATGGTTTCATCTATTATTATCATTTGTGCTCATTTCAAAATTCAAGAATTATAAAAAAAATAAAATATTTCAAAAAAGTACCAAAACATTTGAAATATTCTAAAAATCTAGAATATAGACTTGAGCATGATTTGACATATATTTTACATCATTGTCATATATTATTTATATCATGATTGGTAGACATCATACTCTTTTTCTATCACACATGCATTTTATTTGTATTTATGAGTGTTATGTAAGACCTACAATTTTACATAGACTAAGATGTTAGACTTGTCTCTATCCACATGCTATGTCATGTTGGAGGCATATTTTTCTAAGGGTTATAATAGTCACATGTGATACCATTTTATAACTCCTTTAATATGTTGAGCTATATCCTTTTTAAAAATGTATTGCTAAGATATCTATCTTACATTGTATACATTGATTTGCTATTTGCTAGGATATGATCACATTACATATACATGGTGTATACTATATTTATAATTCTATGCTCCATTGATGCTATCACTTGTATATATTAGATTACACTTTGCTTGTCTATTTTGTGTGACCCTGGCCGTTATGTGCAATAATTGATTAAATATATCCATGATAGTTTATTTGGTATGTGTGAATTTTGAACATGTTCATTACTTGTAGCCCTTGGGCATATGTTTTATGAAATTTTTTAACATGTCCATTTCTTATGGCCCTTGGCCCTATGTTTTGTGTGACATTTTAATGTCTCTTATTTTAAACATTATTAATGTCCTTTGAGTGCAGCATTAGTCCTTATTTTTTATGACATATTCATGTATATTATATGTGACCCTTGGTCTTATTGAGGGATATTGTGTTTGTTGTGTTTATGTTATTGTTGAGTTTATTGAGTTTCATAAGTGCCATGATCCATATAATGTATTGCATGCATTTATTATAGTATAAATAATACTATGATCATCATTAATACATTTATCTAGATTTGACACTTTAGGCCTTGTCTCATATGTTACATACATGTTTTGAATGATATATATTTTACTATAATGACATTAATTTTCACATATGCTATAGTAATCAATGATTACATCTTGATACACATTATACAACTAACTATTATTTTGAGATGAGTGACTTTTAGCATACATCCCCTCACCTAATACGGGGGTTATTTTAATAAGATTTTATTACATGAGATATGCCTATATGTGCAAAAATTAATTTTGAGTACAAAATACAATTTCAAAGAATTTAGAATAATTCAAAATTTAGCTATTGGTATATATTATGGGGGCATATTCCATGCATATATATTTACATTATAGGAATATATTACAGATTCATACATTTTGGATGCATGATATAGATTCATACACAAATTTGAAACAAAAATTATTGATTTGCATATACACAGAATTACATATTTTAGATTTATCACAATGGGGGTATGATATAGATTCATGCCATATTTTTAATACTTTTTTCTATCCATGATCATCGTATGAGCATGGATGTTATCTGTAAATTTCAATATTAAGAGATTTTGATAGAAACTAATAACAAAGTGAGATCTTAATCTAAATCTAATAGAACCTCTGATTGATCAAAATGAAAGAGATAAACAAATTTTAATTTCACCTATCAAATGAATATCCTCCTTCATTGATGTTGATTTTCTCACAATTTAATTGATTAGGGATGCTCAAAGGACCATGTAAGATATCAAAAACATGTACTTATGAATAATTATTTGAGTCAAATTCAAGATGTCAAAGAGATTTAGATGATTGCCCAGGATTAGATTGTTTTTTGGATGCTTTATGATTGATAATTGATGATTATGGAGGATTAGAAGATGAATTTATATAATTTTAGATGAGAGGATGAATGGTTAAGATTGACTTTATCAAATATGGAAACTTGAATCAAAATGGATGATATTAACTCTTGTTTTAAAGCTTGCATGGTTTTGTTTTGATTTAAAACTAATTCGATTGAGGAATTATTTGTTTGAGTAAAAAATGATTTACTTGATTTAAATGATTTTTGGATGTGCAAGCATAAATAAATGAATTAATTTCTTTTCATGAAAATAAAAGTGGATTAAATTTCCTTTTTTGATCAAAACATGGAGTTTGACTTGGATGAGGATAATTAACACATTTATTTATTTATTTTTACTAAATAAAGTGCACATTAAATTAATTAAAAATTAATTATATAATTACTAATGATTAATTATTTAATTATTCATAAGTTAATCAAGTTTAATCAATAGGGTCCATGATCTATTAAATTAATTGACATGGTGGTGTTAGTTTAGTTAGTTAGGATATGATGACATAATTAGAGTGTTTAAATTAGATTATCTACATAATCCATTATATTTTGATCATGCATTTAGGAACTAAAGAACAATGTGACAATTAAATCTATATGCCAATTTTAGTGGTTGATTTAGTTAAAGTGCATAATTCATAACTTTAACATTCAACACCCTCCAAAATTATAGCCTATAAATACATTGTGGATTCCAACCCATTTTCATCTTGGGGTTATGTTGAATAAAAAATTTGTTAGGGGAATAATTTAGTGACTTTAGGTCAATAGTGTGGAAATTGAGTCTTTACGTTATTCATCAACATAGGGACAAAGTGCCTATCCTATTATTAGGTGGAACTACCTTTATTGAAATCTAGAAAGGGAAAAGTAGGGGAAAAACTATTCAATCGATTTAAAACAAAAATGTTTTTTATTGGGGGTTTCATACTTTTAACTTGAAAGTACATAAAAGAGATAGAAAAGAAATGAGGGGAAAGAAGGGAATAATGAAAATAAAGGAATAATAGATAAAGAAAATGAATAATAGAGAACATGGTTATTATAGCCAGTTAAACACATAAACTACCATGATAACCCTAGAGAAAAAGAAAGACAACTCTAGGTAGCTAAATGCATAAACTTACCAAAAAAATCCAATAAAGGGAAAACATCATGTTCATGAAAATATCTCTCATTTAATGGGTGGTAAGGACATAATTACACCCTTAGGAGTGCAAAACATACACTGATACAATTTTAAATATTGATAGCAGACCAAAGACAAACATCCCATATTTACCTATAAAAGATAATTAAAATATTTCTTAAACCCCACTGAGATTTCACATTCATAGAAATAACACAAGAAGATTCTAAAAGAAATACTTAATGTGAAATTCCCATTATCTGAGAATTTGGTAATGATTAAGAAGATAATTTGAAAGTAAATATATTAAAACAGGTGAATCACATACAAATATATAACTCATGAGTAAATTTCAAATACAAAGCTTACAAAATGTCCAATTTTTGATCTTTATTGAGTTGATAACAAAACTCCACTCTTCAGACAAAATCTATGTAGAGTTTCACTACCAAAAAGTCCCCTTTACAATAAGCTTAACACTCATATTTATAGTGAGGGAAGGTGGTTATGTTTCATAATCACCTTTTATTTTGTGCTACAGATGGTGTAAAAGTGAGTTTACAAAAATTCACCACTTAAGTGGCATAAGATTGAGTTGGTGTAATTAAACTATGTGAAAATGTGAAATTACAAAATTACACCACTTAAGTGATATAAATATGTGTTAGTACAGTTGCACTTCATGTAAAAGTGAAAATAAAAAATTGCACCACTTGAATGGTGCAAAAATTCTTTGGTGTTTTACACCACTTAAAATGTGTAAATCAAAATCACACAATTAGAGACTCACAAAGTGCCAATGTATTTGCATGAATTACATTTACAAGGTTCTAATTAAAAAAAAAAATTATAGCTAAAAATTACAAAATGATATCCAACATTAATATGAAAAGACTATAATATTTTGATGGATCCTATTCAAACTTCCTCTAACAATTCCTTCTCTTTACACTTATGTCATGCTGTAAATATTTGCTCCTAAAGCTTCTCAATTACGACCTTAGAGGGGCAATTTCCATGTATAAAGGCATTGTGAATCTTGCATAATGTAAAATATCTTTGAAACCTCCATATTAGATAAACTTTAATAAGTTTTTTAAGTCTAAGGAATAACTCGTAGGTTTGGGAAGGCCATTTTACACTACTAATGGGATTGTAAGACATGAAAATGAGTCCTCAAAAGGTTGTATAATCAAAACCACAAGTTCCTATGGAAACCATCTTCCAAAAATTGAAAACTATTAAATTTTCCACAAAAACCACCTTCCATCCCCAAATACCATGAATTTGTTCATAAACCTCCTTTTAAATGCTAAAAATCATAAATTATAGGTGGAAACCAAGTTATTTTGAGAAGTCTTTTATAAGGCTAATACCATGGATTTTGATAATACCATGAATTATACATCCAAAAAAATTTTCAAATAGAATACCATAAATTTGAATGTTAATAACTTTTTTGAATGTGAATGCCACAAAAGGCATGGGAAATTAAAATTTTAAAAAATCAACTTGAATCTTTGTGGTGCCACATGGAGTGATAAGGGGAAACTTGAAATAGTTTGGTGGATTATGAAGGTACTTTTTACATGGTGTGATTTTGAAAGAATAAAATTCATGGTTGGAATAAAAATAAATATTAAGTGTACGATAGTGGAAAATAAATATTTAATTTGCATGGCTTGGGGAGTGGCAACAAAAATTTGTACAGAAAGGGAAAATGCAAAAAAAATTTGCAAATTGCACCAAGTGTAATTTTTTTTTGCAAGTTACACTGAGTGGAAAAATGAATTTACAAATGCATCGAGTGGAAAAAATAATTTGTAAATTACACTAAGTGGAAAAAAGAATTTGCAAATTGCACTAAAGAGAAAAAGAATTTGCAAATTACATGACTTGGAAAAGTGTTGGGACATTTTACACAACTTGGAATTTACAAAAACAAATTATTATGACTTGTAAAAGTATATTGGTATTTTTGCATGATTTCAAACCTGCAACTATGATTCTCCACCTTGATTTTTGAAGTTTAAGTTAAAATTTTTATACCAAGTGTTTATAGTTAAAATTCATCTCTCAGATCTAGTCTTTGCATTAAGACAAAAATCAATTTTTTTTAGATAAGTTTGATTTTATTTTAAATTTTCACCTTGGTGATGATAAGATAAAATAAATTCATGACTTCTATCTTATCTCTATCATAGTGTGCTTTCCATGATGACAAGAATTTTGTTGCACTAAAAGAGAAATTGTCAAGATATCTTCAACACACTATTTGGAATATTGAAAGATAGTTAGTTTTCATTATTATACCCAAGCCTTATCTATTGGGATACAGAATCATTGTCCCATTCTATACAATTTTTACTATCTCTATCTTTAAAACACCTCTAGTTATCTGTATGAGTGTGATTGGGGGTGTTATCATGAAATGTGAAATTTCATGACAATAATTGGCTTTGACTATGGGATTGAATCTATAAAGGGAATGTAGGAGAACTCAAGAATATTACATGATTAGTGCCTCATTAATAAAATTTATTGAAGACTTATATGTACTTTACATTTACACATCTTGATCTGACCAACTAACAACCAGTTCACCTATCTTAATCCTATAATAAATGAACACACATTGTCAGGTCAGATCCTATGCTTTGAAGATTTGCATATTTTGATCTGACCAACTAATAACTAGTTCACCTATCTCAATCATATGAGAAATGAACATGTACTATTGGGTCATATCCTCTATTCTTGAAATTCTATTTGTTTACCACTTTACCAAAATACTTCATGACCTTTTTTGCATCTCATATAGGAACTGAAGTAGTTATACACTAAAGAAATCACATGAAGATATGAGATGTCTAACTAATTAGGATACAATGTAGGTATATATCATGGCTAAAAACATGTGAAATAATAAGGACTAAATCAAGGAGAGCAAAGAATAATAAACTATTGTATTTATTGAAAGCAACACACACACACACACACAAACAAAATGGGAAAAGGAAACAAGCCAAAATAGGGAAAGCAAAACCATTTATAGAGGGAAGAAGAAAATAAGAAGACTATGCAAAACCATCATTAGTTGGGATAAGTACTCATCATTTCAGTGCAATGGATTTGACTTATAAACTCCAAACATATTTAAAAATAGTGACCAAGTATGTGGGAAGAAAAACATACAATTATCATTCACATGGGGATGATCATGATTGAACAAATTAGCAATGTTTTTATATTTTGAAATGAAATCATTATGAAATCTCCAATCCTATGTGAGCACTCCTAAACAATGCTAGACTTTTTTAACTTCTTCTTGGGTGACTTTAAATGTATCTATGCTAGATACAATATCTGAATTAAAGAGACGTGTGTTGCATATCTATTTTTAAGATAAAACCACAATATGATTATCTTATAAAATGAATGGAGTGTCGATATTCATGTTCAAGTTGCTTTCTATGACATAAATTAATTCATCACGAATGAGTAGTCATCATCATCACCAACTTCTCTACCTTGATAGTTTCTATTTCACTCAAAACAAAAATCAGGAACCATTCATTTTGTTCTATCTTGATGTCTTCCTTGACTTAAACTTTGGCTTGCTTATGATTTTCAATATGTGTGGAATTAATTTCTCTAGATTCAAATTCTATAAATATCTCTTCTTTGGTAGAAATTGAAAATGAAATACCCAAGGAATCTTTATTTTTGACTATTGAGTCTTTCAATCTGATAAAGAAGGGATATTTTGATTGATTAAAGACTAATTTAATATTATCTTCTCCTTCAAAAAGTATAACATCACATTCTTGATTATTTCTCTTTTATATTTGTGGTTCAACTAGTTATTCCTCAAATATCTCATTGTCTCCTAAGATTGTGAAGTTCGAGCAATCTTGTGAAAAAGACAAATATTTTTCTTTTATGACAAGGGGAAACTAATTTTTTATCTATTCTATGATCAATCATTATTTTTTATAAATATTCACCTTATTCCATAATTATGAACCTAAAATAATCATAAGTGATAGGCATCATTTTTTATTTTTCTCTATTAGAGCTTTGACATGTTTGATCAAGAATTTTCCTTTGAAGTTTCTTTTTTGAATATTGCATACTCTTGATTGTGTCAGGTTTCACTATTTATTTTTCATCATTTTCAATAGTTGTAAAACCTTTTAAAACCTCTTTCTTTAAAATTAAATAAATGATCAAATCATCTTCAATATCGATGGTATCTTATTATGCATCCACTAAGTCATTTACCTTGTTCCTCATCAAGATGAACTTGGTCTTTGGGTGAAGAGAACTAATGAAAATGTGAATTGATTATTGAGAATTGGATGATTTTATTAAGGGATCAGTCTTAATAATTTGTTAAAACATGTTACAAACTCTCTTATTATCTCATCATCTCCCTTTTAAATTTAGAAGAAGTCTAAAAAAAGTGCACACACATTCACAATTGATTTGAATATATTCAAAAACCTATTCTTTAAAAAGTTATAATCTATAACACATCCATATTATAGGTACCAAAACCACTCATCAATAGGTCCAAATAAAATTTCAACAAAAAATCTCATAGCAACATCCTCATACTTAACTCCCAAGATGCTACAAAATAATGTGAAGTCCTGGATATATTTAATTATGTCTTGACCATTTTATCTAGAGAACTTCGATAATATATTCCTTGAGCCTAATGGGAACTCAATATATTAGACCAAAGCCAATGACCCAAAATGCTTTCCCCATGAGACATGGGGCTCATTGGGGTTGGGATGGACCAATACCATTTTTGTAATTAGGAAAATGTAGGCACTAGGTAATTCTTCCCAATAGAATTTCCAACCTCTATTCTAAGGGAGGTTTCTTGAAATGTCTAAAAATTATGTGCATAAATCACCTTGATCCCCAGTGTAGTAGCTAAAAATTATTGGCTTAAAAAATTATCCAAGGGACAAATTAGTGACTTTTGGTCAATATTGTGGGAAATGAGTCCTTACATTAGTCATAAATGTAGGGATAAAGTCCCTCTCCTATTGGCAAGTAGAGCTACCTGTATTGAAATCTAAAAAGGGAAATTTAGGGGAAAATCTATTCACAACTATTTACAACAAAAATAATTTTTATTGGGGTTTTTTTTACTTTTAACCTAAAAGTACATAAAGGAGATAAAAAAAGAAATGAGGGGAAAAAAGAAATAATGGAAAGAAGGGAAGAATAGATAAAGGAAAGGAATAAGGGATAACATGGTTATTATAGTCAGTTAAACACATAAACGACCATGATAACCTTGGGGAAAAATAAAGACAAATTTGGATAGCTAAATGCAAGAACTTACCAAAATAGTCCAATAAGGGGAAAATACCGTGTTCATGGAAATCTCTCTCATTTAATGGGTGGTAAAGACATAATTACACCCTTAGGAGTGAAAAATATACACTGAGATAATTTTATAATATTGATAGCATATCAAAGACAAACATCCCATATTTACCCATAAAAGATAATTAAAACATTGCTTAAACCCCATCGAGATTTCACATTCATAGAAATAACATAGGAAGATTATAAAAGAAATACTTAATGCAAAATTCCCATTATCTAATAATTTGGTAATGAATAGGAAGATAAATTGAAAATAAAGATATATAAATAAGTGAATCACATACAAAGATATAACTCATGAAGAAATTTTGAATAGAAAGCTTGCAAAATCTCCCAGTTTGATCTTTATTGAGTTGATGACAAAGCTCATTTATTTAGATAAAATCTCTACAGAGTTTCACTACCAAAGAATCCCCTTTATAATGAGCTTAACAATCATATTTATAGTTCAAGAAGGTGGTTATGATGTGTAACCACTTTTTTTTTTCACACTACATATGGTGCAAAAGTGAGTTTAAAAAAATGCACCACTTAAGTAGTATACAAGTGAGTTGGTGTAAATACATTGCATGTAAATGAAATATTACAAAATTTCACCACTTAAGTGATATAAAGATGTAGTGGTGCAGTTAAACTTCATATAAAAGTGAAATTAAAAAATTACACCACTTGAATGGTGAAAAAATGCTTTGGTGATTTTACACCATTTGAAATGTGTAAATCAAAATTACACAATTTGAGACTCATAAAGTGATATTGCATTTTCACAAATTGCATTTACAAGGTTCCAATTACATAAAATATATAACTGGAAATTATAAAATGTGATCCAACATTAATATGAAAAGACCAAAATATTTTGATGAAGCTTATTCATCGTCACTTTTGCTGAGGATAATTCAAACTTTCTCTGATAATTGCTTCTCTTTGCACTTCTAGCATGCTTTGAATCTTTGCTCATGAGGCTTCTTGGTTTCAGACTTAGAGGGGAAATTTACATGTATAAAGGTATTTTAAATTCTACACAATGTAAAATATCTTTTAAACCTCCATATTAGATCAAGATTAATAAGTTTTTTAAGTCCAAGGAATAACTTGTAAGTTTGGGAAGGACATTTTACACTGCTAGTGGGCTTGTAAGTGATTTAACAATTTTGGGAATATTGGTGTATTATTCTTAATTTAGTTAAAGGGTCTAAGCAGTAAAATCAATAAATAAATATGTAATTATTAAGCCACTAATTTGTGAAATTTGATTTTAATTTGAACTTTTCTAAAAATAGTAAGAAGGGGAAGAAAACAAAATTTAGCTAAAAACTGATTGATCCGACTGAGATAGAGGCTAGAACTCACTGTACAAGCCTGGGATACTGTCATAAACTAAGATATAAAATTCATTTTTTGATTGAAAAAGAGCACCAAAATTAGACATGAGTGGCATTGATGCTATAGTCTATCTCTATCGCTATTGTTGTGAGGATATGAGTTTTCTAGGTTTTGTTTAATAGGTCTATGTGACCTTGTCTACAAAGTTTCAATAGATGGAAGTATGTAGAGATCCATGTAGAGAATATTATTTATTCAAACCCTATCTTCCATCATGATTTAACTAATTTTGAGCAAGAGGGGGGGTTAGTGTATGTAAGATTTAATGGACGTGATTCCACACCCCTTGTGTGGGTGCACTGCCTACATACCAATACTCTGAAGAGGGATGAAGCCATATGTAGTTCTACCACTTGATGTGCTCTGTGAAATTTTGTATATGAATATGCAAAGTGATAAAATAGATGTGCTTGTGGTGGATAGGGAATGATGTAAGGATTTAGATAGATTTTAAGTGTATTGGATATCTATATGTAGAGAATAGGGAAGATTACTTGAGTAGTCTTGCTTATATTCTTGCTTTCTTAGTGATATTTTTCCAAATATTTTATAAATAATCTTTGAATAAGAATTTATAGGGATCTAATGGTCATGGGTTGAATGTGCTCTCATTAGGTTGATAAGTATAAGGATGAGGAACTAGAAGAAATTAACCGTTAGGGCTAGAAATAGACTTGGACAACAACACCAAAAGTGGATATGAGTGGCACTAGTATTATAGTCCTAGTGTGGCACTAATATCCTAGGCTGGTGGGACCTTAGGGGATGGATTGGCCATGAAAAGAGGGTCTTAGCTTAGCTGGGGTTGAGTTTGGAAGGCTACAAATGACTGAAAATTAGTGAAAAGATGTCTATGAGGTCAAGAGAGAAAGTAAAAGGGATCTATAGGTTGGATGTCACAAGCCACACTCAAGTTACTAATTTTTTCATTTTATATGACTATATTTTACCCTATTTATTCTAGTGATGTAGTAAAGTGAAATACTAGGATAAAGGAAACATATAAAGCGTACCTAAACTTACCTATAAGGGTGAAGCTCATAAAGCTGTGTAATGTTAGGTATGTATACAGAGATTTCACTATGAAGTATAAAACTACAAAAGAAAACAAAGAGTAGATGAGTTCTTACTAGATACACTATATCTAAAATAAGAACATACAAAGCTAGGTAAAAGAAAGAGAGAAAGATAACGGAATGAATACACCTCATTAGGTATGCAGACTAATACAAAACCTATTGTTATGCTGAGAGATGATGAGTAATGCTAGATGATGTTGTATCAATATTAATAATATGAATGTAACTAAGTGCTTAATTCCTTGAAAGTGGTTCAAGAATGCAAAGGCTAACCTTTTGGCTCCATCATCACCCAATAAGTGAAGTTAAGTGATAATGCTTGTGTTAATTGATGTTTGGATTGTGTGTTTAATCCCTTTGAGTAGATGGATCAAGAATACAAAGGCTAGCTAGTCCTTTGGATCCATCATTACCATGTGGAGTGAAGCTATGGATTGATATTGGTATGATATGTATGTTGTATGAGATGGATCTTGAATCCCATGAATGTAATATGATTTGATAATGTTGGCATGGATAGTCAAATGTATGTTGGAAACTAGGCCACTCTTGGCCACTCTGAAAGATGGAGATTAGGCTTGTATGAAAGCCACTCTGAACTAGTGCATTAGGCTTATATGAAAGCCACTCAGGAACTCAAGAATGTGAAAGTTAGGCTTGTATGAAAGCCATTTCAAAATGATTCCAATCACTTGTAGATGGAATAAGGCAAATTACTATTAATAATGCCTGGGTACTACTAAACTCAAAAAGAAAATAAAATAAATGTGCCATGCACATTGCCCCCAATAATTGGTATCTAAAACATAGATTATGATATAGTTATACCAACTATCATATTTGAAATTGAAAGTGAGAGCCATCATGCTGTTTATAATACCACATATATCTAGATTCTCTGAGCAAAAGTGTACTAAAACTACTAATTCTAAACTGGTCTGGCTATGAAAAATTATAGCTGAACCTACTTTTTTGCCTACTTATAGAAAGTCTAGGTTTTTTATATTTGGATAAGAGCACCAAAAATAGATATTAATGGCATCAACACTATAGTACAAGTTGGGCACTATTGTCTTGAGTACAATCTAATGATTGTTTTGATATTCTCACTATCTATCTAGTGTGTTCTAACTATTTTGATGTCTGTTTGCTATTTTGGGTGTGTTGAATGCTGATTTTTTGACTGTTAAGAGCTTTGATATTTGTGACAAAACCCCTATTTATTTCCCCCTCTTCTGAAGGTAGGAATGAATACCCTACAATGATTGACCTTAGAAGAAAGAGCCCTGCAAGTGTGTTATGATACAAAGATACATGATATAACAATGATAATCAAAAAGATATCTCAAGATATAACATGATTTGTATTGAGATATTTTTAGATCAATATGGGTGTTCCTAGATATATATAACAACGTGATATCATGTGCAAAGTATTGAACTAGAAATTAAATTTTAGTTAGTTGTTAGTTAGAGGGATGGAGCATGATTTCCATCATGGTATCCAAGACAACAATATAATGCATGATGTGGATCATGGCATTGCAAATAATGAGAAGAAAATAAGCAACAAGCACACAAGATAAGAATCAAGAAGCATACAAGGGTGGTCAAGGGTCCATGCAAATAAGGGACATGGGCACATGTTACTCAAATTGGAAAGCAAGCATACAAAGCATGTTTAAATCCTACATACATATACAATTGAAACAAGCAAAGTTGGCATGAGGGCCATAATCACATAGAAGAGTATAGGTAAAGGACATTGGAAAATGTCCTAAGGCACACACATAACATAAAAGCAAAGGACATTGGAAAATATCCTAAAACACATACAAGAGACAAATTAGTGACTGATAAATGCAAACAATCTAACTACGTAAATCAAGAAATAAAGGCATGTAATAATTAGAAATACAATCACATCTAGATAATCAAAGTAAGAGGGAAAGTATGCAAGACATGTTAGTACAAGACTAGGTATATGCTAAAAAATACACAAGTGTTATATACTAGTGAGTATTGATATAGTAATTTGTGTAAGCTAGTAAGTAATGTACATCAACATGATAACTAGAGTGTGTGGTGTAAGAATGACATAACCTAGATGGTGTAGTCATGTAGAAGATGCCCCCAGTGGGTATGTATATCAATGTATGTCTCGATGTAGAAGTAGGATGCCCTCTTAATGGGTGGAGTGAAGCAATCAAAGAGTAGGATGTCACTTCACACACTTAAAGAAGATCAAGTGAAGCATGGTAATATAAATAAATTGACAAACAATATCATAGAATAGTATTTGTAAGTCTAGCATGATATTATTAATGTAAAACATAGATGATGCATATAATAAAAATATTTTTGGTTTTTTTTAATATTTGAATGTTTTTGTCATTTTAAATGTTATATTATTTTTAGAGTTTTAAAATTTTATATTTGTTTTGTATTTTTGAAATTTGAGCTATGTAAAATCAAAGGAAGATTATGTAGAATCAAGTAAAGGAAAATATGTACAGGTAATATTGAGAAGAGATGATACTAACCAATGAGTCTCATGGGAGACTCCCTATCATGGTGTCTTATATCAAGGAGAAGAATCATGCATGATCATGAAACATGATGGAAATACTAAGACTATAGCTTTGAGGGTTGTGTATGTTGTAACTACTCTAAAATATTTGAATTAGAAACTAAGTGTTGGGTCCCCCTATAAATATAAGAAGTGGATACAACTGTAGGGCTCTTAGGGACCCATCTAGTAGTAAGATAAGCTCTTTGAACATGTGTTTTATGAGTAGATTCATGAGATCTCAATGATACTATCCTAAATGTGAACATTGTAGCAGGAAGTTATCTAGAATCTTAAAGTTGTGGAGGTGTATGAACTCTCTATGCTAGTGATGGATGCCTTAACTATATCTAAATCAAAACTAGAAGAGGAATTATAACTAGTGAAGAAACTAGAACTATAGGTTGAACTAAAACTAAAAATGGTGACTATGGAATAGTAGATATCTCTGAAGTGGGGAGTGGTAACTCATATGGAACTCCATCAACTATAAAAATCTAATTAGCATGAATGAATTTCATGCATCTATGAACTATAGAAGGTACTACACAATGTTTTTGAATACATGGTCGACCAAGTAGCATATCAAAAAATCTTACACTGGGAATAATAGTGAATGGTGTGGCCATGTGTTAGACCAACCTATAGAGGAAGTACAATCTCACCAAATGAACTTTGTATGTGCCCACTGAATCCACTTATAACTATGTCCATCAGGGTAATATCCTACTCTAAATATCCCAAATGCTATAATAAGGTCATAGTGCACATGTTCACACTGGATCCATTATTTATGAGAACACTATAAATAATATGATTATGAATGTAAGATTTGATAAAGTGTGCATGATAATCCAAATCATCCTCGACTATCTCCTACTCTGAGAAGGGGATGGAAGGTATAGTTGGAACTCTAGAATTATATACACCAATCATGTTACTCAAAGTATGTGTCTCAATTAAAGGTGCCATGTATGTATATAGTAGGGGATGTGCATGATATGAATGGTGAACCCATGATGTGTCCCCTATCTCTTATTTAGAATGATGTAGAAAAGGGTCTAAAAATATTTTCAAAGATTTATCCTATGTTGGCTTTGCCTAAGGAGGCTCAACTAAAGTGCTAAGATCAATATGATTTTCCATCTATCAAATCCTATATCTTGTGTCTCAAACTAATCCATTTATTTGTTGTATGGCCTACTGCCCTATGAAACTCATAAAATACATGTTGATCATATCCACATGGAAGAGGCTTTGTTGGGCCAACTTCTTGAATAGGAGGGAGAAATATGATGTTACATTCTAATAGCTATTGTAAAACCCTAGCTAGAGAAATTGGTAGATTGGTGAAGGTTCACCGAGGAGGTGATATTAAAACCACTTATTAAGAGGGCTCAAAAACTGCATTAACTATCTGTTGATTCTAACTCTTATTATTACTGACCTTGACTTTGTATGGGACTTTGATGTTACTCTTGTTTATTGTTTTTGAGATAATTGTATACTTGAGTTTTCCCATTAAAATTAGTTTGAATTCTTGTTTCTTTAGTGTGTGACACAATTCAATGAAGGAAGAGAATCTTTTGAACATAATGGATTCATGTAAAGCTAGTAGAAGACTCTATTTGAAGATGTCTTGTAAAGCTTAATCAGCCATGGGGCTAGTCATCTTAGCCAAAATAGTTTTATATCAGAGAACATAATCTATGAGATGCTCATTTGACCTTTGTTTTTGTTGTGCAACTTGATTATATGAAACCTTATCACCAATGTTGATGTTGAAATGAGCTAGGAACATGTCAGTTAAAGGATTAAAATCATTAATCAATTGATTTGGTAGACTATAAAATAATTATAAAGCATAATCCTTTAGGCTCTATTGAAATAACTTGGTAAGTAGCCAAACATTTGGTATATAGTCCAAAAATGCTACATGAAAATCTCTCAAATGTGTCTCTAGATCACCCTTGCCATCATATGGAGTAAGCTTGGGTTGAACAAAACCTTGTGGTAAGGGTGTAGAAGTAATGTGACGTGATAATGGTGTATGCATTAGAGCAAAAGAATCCAAAGCCTGTGTAAGTCTAGAGGCATTTTAATCAAGATGTAGCACCTTGGATTGAAGAGATTTTATCTTTTGCATAAGGGTTGACACATCAAGAGATAAAGATGTACTAGCTATAGTTTGTGGTATAGAGGTAGGTTAGGTTGTTATAAGGGGTTGTTGAGATATAGTTGTCCCCATAGTGTCATTACAACTAGTTACTCTGATGGAGTGGAAGACTCAACTTGCTTCGCCTTTTTAATTTCTATGATAGATTGCAAGATAAGAGTATGATCTCAGGGATGGTCCCAGAGTCTTTCTCAAAAACTTTGTAAGATCAAATATTTGTTAAGGATAACTTCATTATCAATAATTGGTGAAAGTGGATCAGTGGTCCAATGTGGTGGGGCATGAGCATTAGTGTGTATATCATCATTGTTATTTTCATACGACTCATTATCAAAGTTATCTTTATTGAAATTAATGTAATCTAGATGTGTTGAATCTAGAAAAAGAATTTGAGCTAATTGTTTATCCATGGTATATGGCTGGGTTGCAAGAATATGGGTGAATTTAGGAGGATTGCCACTAAGTCTTACACTTCATCTTGAAGGAAGAGATGCAAGGAATTTAGGTGGCATAAGGAAAACAACTTGGATAATCGTGGAAAAGATTTAATGGATATAATCTAAACAAGGAACTGGAATATGCATAAGAAGGATATGAAGCTCACAAACATGCAAAGTGATACCTCAAGAACAAATGGGACCTAGTATATGCAACTAAGGTTTGAAAGTGTTATTTTTGCAAATAATATGAAATTTTGAAAATTAAAGTGGATTTTTGATTTAAATATGCAACTAAAGATTTAGAAAATTATTAGAAAATACTTGATTGAATAGGACTTAGTATGTGTAACTAGAGTTTTGAGATTTTTTTTTGAAATTACTATTGAATTTTGAAATTTGAATGGATTTTTTGATTTAAATATGCTAGTAAAAATTTAAAAATTATTGGAAAATTACTGGAAAAAATACTGGGACCTAGTATAGACAACTAGATTTTTACAAAAAAATTATTTTAAAATTTACTACTAAATTTTAAAATTTTAAAGCTAATTTTTGATTTAAATATTAGATTAAAAATTAGAAAAATATAATACAAATCAATAGGAATTTTACCCTAGGGTTTTTATGCACAAATGAAGTAAGTCAGGTTCATCACATGATTTAACAATTTTGGGAATATTGGTGTATTATTCCTAATTTAGTTAAAATGTCTGAGTAGTAAAATCAATAAATAAATATGTAATTATTAAGCCACTAATTTGTGAAATTTGAATGTAATTTGAACTTTTCTAAAATTATTAATAAGGGGAAGAAAACAAAACTTAGCTAAAAAATGATTGATTTGACTGAGACAGAGGCTAGAACTCATTGTGCAGGCTTGGGATACTATCATAAACTAAGATCTGAACTTCATTTTTTTATTGGATAGGAGCACCAAAAATGTATAGGAGTGGCACTAATGTTATATTATATCTCTACTACTATTGTCTTGAGGATCTGAGATTTATAGGTTTTATTTGATAGATCTGTGTGACCTTGTCTACAAAGTTTCGATAGTTGAAAGTTTATAGAGCTCATTATAGAGTATATTCTTTCTTCAAACCCTATCTTCCATTATACTTTGACTAATTTTGAGAAAGAGGGGGGGTTAGTGTGTGTAATATTCATTGTATGTGGATCCACACCCCTTGTATGGTCATGCTGCCTACATACCAATACTCCAAAGAGGGATGAAGCCATATGTAGTTCTCCCAATTGATATGATTTATGCAATTGTGTGTATGAAGATGTAGAATGTTAAACTGAATGTTCTTGAGATGGCTAGGGACTGATGTAAGGATTTGGATAAGTTTGTAAGTGTATTGGCTGGCTGTATGTAGAGAATAGGGAAGATTGCTTGAGTAGTTTTACTTATATTCTTGCTTACTTAGTGATATTTGCCAACCCTTTTTGAAATGATCTTTGAATGGGATTTTATAGGTATCTATTGGTCATGGGTTGAATGTGCTCATGTTAGGCCAACAAGGATAAGGATAGGGAACCAGAATAAATTAACTATTGGGGCCAAAAATAGACTTGGACAATAGTGTTGAAAGTGGACAGGAGTGGAAGTGATGATATAGTCCTAATGTGGTGCTATTAGCTTGGGCTAATAGGACCTAAGGGATGGATTGGTAATGAAAAGAGGGTCCTAGCTTAGTTGGGATTGAGTCGCAAAGGCTACGGATGACAAGGAATCAGTGAAAAGATACCTATTAGGGTCAAGATAGCAAGCAAGAGAGACCTATGGGTTGGATGTCACAAACCACACTCAAGGTACCAATTTTTGCATTTTATATGACTACAGTAAGACATGAAAAAGAGTCCTCAAAAGGCCATATAATCAAAACCATGAGTTTTCTATGGAAACCATCTTCTAAAAATTGAAAACTATGAATGTTTCTACCAAAACCACCTTCCATTCCCCAAATACCATGAATTAGTTCATAAAACACCTTTTAAAAGCCAAAAATCACAAATTATAGGTGGAAAACAAGTTATTTTGAAAAGTCTTTTATAAGGCTGATATCATGGATTTTGATAATACCATGAATTATGTAGCTAAACCATTTTCCAAATGGAATACCATGAATTTGAATGTTAACAACTTTTTCAAATCTAAATACCATAAATTACATAGGAAATTAAACTTTTAAAAATCAATTTGAATCTTTGTGGTGCCATATGGAGGGATAAGGGGCAAATTGAGATAATTTGGTAGACTATGAAGGTATTTTTTACATTGGTGTAGGTTTTGAGAGAGTAAAATTCATGGTTGGTAGAAAAATAAAGCTTATGTGTGTGGTAGTGGAAAATAAAAATTTAATTTGCATGGCTTGGGGAGTGCCAACAAAAATTTACATAGAAAGGAAAAATGCAAAAAGAATTTTCAAATTGCATTGAGTGGAAAAAATAGTTTACAAATTGTACTGAGTGTAAAAAGGAATTTGTAAATTATACTAAGTGTAAAAAATAATTTACAAATTGCATCGATTGGAAAATAGAATTTGAAAATTTCATGACTTGGAAAAGTTTTGGGGCATTTTTCACAACTTGAAATTTGTAAAAACAAATTTACATGACTTGGAAAAGTGTTGGGGCATTTTGCACAACTTGAAATTTTTAAAAATAAATTTGCATGACTTGTAAAAGTGTGTTAGTGTTTTTTCATGACTTGAAACCTGCAACCATGATTTTCTCCCTTGATTTTTTAAGTTCAATATGAAAATTTTATGCCAAATATTTATAAGTAAAATTCATCTCTTGGATTTGGTCTCTACATTGGGATAAAAATCAAGAAATTTTAGAGAAGTTTGATTTTACTTTAAATTTTCACTTTGGTGTTGATAAGATCAAATTAATTCATAACATCTCTCTTCTCTATATCATAGTAAGCTTTCCATGATGAAAAGAATTTTGTTTCACCGAATGATAAATTGTTAAGATATCTTCAACACACTATTTGGAAGCTTGAAAGATAGTTAGATTTCATTATTCTACCCAAGCCTTGTCCATTGGGATATAGAGTCGATGCCCCATTATGTAATTTTTTTCCTATCCCTATCTTTAAAACACATTCAATTACCTATATGAGCACAATTGGGGTTGTTATCATGAAATGTAAAATTTCATAACATGTTACAAAGACCAATAATAAAAAATTAAGGTTTTTACATCCCTTAATGGGTTATACTATCTATATATGTTCATTTAAAATCAAGGATTGATCACCCTCAATTTTATATTTATTTTAACAAAGGAACCAAATATTTCCAAGTGTTTCAAAAGAAGCACCATTTATCCAATGCTTTAAGGAAGCATCATCTTCAATAAAATGTTCAAAAGCAATATTGGGTTTATAGATACATGTATATTCCTCCCTTGTTTTATATTCATCAATTTTTGAAAGTTTAATATTTTTCAAATATCAAATGAACAAAAGGAATACTTTATGAGTTATTTCAGGTTTTTCTAATTTAAAGTGCCTTTCAAGTGAATTATCTGCTCAAAGGCAAAGTGTGTTGTACACACTTAGGTATATCTTTACTTTTACTCTATTAATTTTATTTTTGGACTAAGGGGGTTTACAGAAGGAGGGGGATGTAATCAATGAAATTTAGTCATGAATACTACATGATGTCAATTTTTGGTCCATTTTTACTTTAATTGACTTGAGCTCTTAATTTGGCTTTATTTCATCACCTCACTCTCCTAACTGCTTGCATTGACATATCCCTTTCTAAGTTATTATTTTAATCCTATAAAAATATTCTTAATCACTAAAACACTCTCTAATAATTTGTAATAACATACCATATCTTTAATGTCAAACATCACCCTTCCAAGATATAATCAACTAAAAAGGGACATGATCGATAATTGATATGGTCCTTATGGGTTGATCCTATCTTTCACACCTATAATAACTATTTTTTAAAATTAATCCTTCCTTTACATATTGTTATGTTTTTTTAAGATAGGTAATGTGAGGTTTTCCTATTTTGTATTGTTATAAAGGCACATATAAGTCACCTAATTTACCACTTTGTAATTTCACTATTTAGGCACATTTATACTATTTCACACTCAGTAAAGCTTCCCTATTTTTTAAAAATATGATTCTATTTATTTGAAGAAACCTTTAACCAAGTTAAAATCCTATTATTCCAAGTCAAATTAAATAATTATCAAGAATTCATGTCATTTATAGATGCATACATGTAGAATATTGAGAAAAATCACACTAAGTACTCTAAGTGGGAGAACTATGTGGGTTTGATTTCCATCTTTTGAGTATTGGATATGTAGGCAATGATCAATCATCATGGGGGTTATTGGTTTCAACTAATTCCATTACACTCCTCCCTTTTTTTATGCAAGTTTTTCAATTATTGTAATCTTTATTAGGGTTTCAACTTTGAATAAGTCATTTATGGATAATCTATGCATAACTAAAGGTTAACTTTATGCATAAAGGTGCATTTCAAACTAGCACAAGTGAATGTGACTTAATTTTCCTAATTTTGTGTAGAGGAAAAGATTGACCCATAGATGATAGTATTATAAGTTTATCATATCCCATTCCAATTGGTATTGACCCTAATCAGTGATAGCAAAGTTCATGTTACACCTACATAATCAAAATTGATATCTAAGTTCTAGCTATTTTTCAATCACACACAATCAACTTGTAGGAATAAATTAGCTATATATTATTTATTTTCTTTATTATTTCCATAGTTATCTATTTCATTCATTCTAGCTTTGTCAATTTATGCACCCTTATGTTCATTTTGTTAGTAACAAGTGTTTTACAACATTTCATACCTTTTTATTTATTTTATCTTAATTAAAGTTAATATGCCAATTAAATATAAATTTATATAAAATATAATATAAATAGAGAAAGAAATAACCATGATAACGCAAGATCAAAAGTATACTTTGAGAATACTTCTGAATAAGACTACTCTTCCTAGATAATAATGCACATTAATCATGTTCATTGACTACAAGCTTGTCCATGGTGACTATTTCAAAAATTAGATCTAGAATGTCACATGGAAATAACTACAATGAAAAAAAAAATTTTCCTATTAAAAAACCAAATTTATATCAAATAGGGAGTGTTAGGAAAAAGGGATTGAGTTGGACTAACCTTGGTTAATTCTCGGTGAATGGCCAAACACTACACTACATTACTAATTTTCAAAAGAGGGTACAAACTCGAAGGTAGTTATCACACTAACATGTATGTGTGAAATTATGAATAGAATTATAAATTATCTCTCCTATTTTACCCTTGGTATAAGCATGAAAATATTTATTCAGACTTTGTAACTATGAGATTTAGCTTCTAAAAAATCTATAAATAATACATGTAAATCCTGGTATAGTTATTAAAGGTGTGGAGCATTGTTATTAATGCCTTAGAGTATATTTATATTTATATAGGTTTTTATTTTAATTAGGAGACATATTGGCATGAAAAATCTAATGAAAAAAAGACCTAATGGAAAAAGAGAGAGACCTAAATAAAACATGACCCAAAATAAATCTGAAAGTTATACTTGGACATGTCCATGCTTTATGGAAAAGTCCTCTGTCCTGAACCTATCTATAATAGCATAATTGTATATAATGATAAAATACTAGGATTAGGGATCCCATTGAAAAATTGGAAAGAAAATGGATTAATGTATGAACTAAATAGAGAATGCCCAAATAAATACACCAATAGATACTTTATCCATCGTCAATAGTATATATATGCAAAGTGGTAGTAAGTAACATTAAAGACACTCTTGTAAGAAATTTGGGAATATAAATTTTACCCCCATTTATTACAGTAATGATATTTATAGAGTAATGGAAAGAATAAAACTTGAGTGTGGATGACACACTTTGTATTTTGATTTGAAATATTAACTATGTGGGATACTTAATGGTATAACTTATAATAACACATGTAGTATTCAATGTCCATATATGAAATTTAAAAGTTTAGATTTTTATATTGAAATATAAATAGTGAGGAAAGAGTAAACCTATATCATATGATATTATATCACATGTGGAAAATGCTCACATTGTGCAGATTGGAGAAATGATGCTTTTGGTTCCACCCATTTCTTGGCCAAGGAAATGAACAATCTCTTGAGTGGTAATGAGAGATCAATATGTCATAAAATTTTATTAAAACAATGAACATATTATCTAAATTAACTAATCTATATATGATATTGTATCTCAATATAAATGGTTGGATAAAATTTGCACTATTACAAAAAAACTTGAATAGAATAATTCCTTATGTTTAATCATTGATAGGTTGAGAGTAAAAGTCTCAATTTTTGAATAACTAATCAAGCCTATGAGTTAGAAATATGCATATTACAATTCTCATGAATGAGGAGAAGTACCCAATTTACTAATCCCTAAGAAGGTGGAACTGTGATGGTTTAGTTATAAGTGATGCCAAGGTTGTTGAGTTTCACTAGACTCGAACACACATCACCTTTAGTAGAAGATGGACCCACAAAATGGGTTTTATAGAAATAATTCCATGGGAATTCAGTATCACTAAACTTGAATGTACATTACCCATAGTAAATTTTATCAAACTATTATAGATAGATCTAGATTCTTTTTGAATGATCAAAAGATAATGAATAATATTCATACTGTCATCATGACCTCAGTGTCAATAAATTTTAATTGAAATAACAATCATTTAACTTTGAAACTTTAAATTTGAACTTTGAAATATGTGCATGAACAAGTATAATGAATTTTAAAATTTGATAAATATACATATGAGCATGAAACAATATAATGTATTTTTGAACTTTGAAAGACGTGCATATGATCATGAACAAGTATAATGCCTCTTCAATATATGCCAAACGATATAAAATTCCATGCATATAATTGTAACCATGCATGAAACCTATAAATTTTTGTCTTTTCACTATTTTCATATTCCCATGCCTATGTATTCAAATGTACAATTATGTACTTGATTATTTAAAATTTGAGTGCATGTGCATGTCACATGGCCCTATAATATGTATTAATGTACCAATATTTTTCATGTTTATGATTTATGAATTTAATTTGAACCTTGGATATTTTTATCTTACATATACAATATGATTTTTTTTAATTTTTTTAATTTGTGTTTTTTCATTTATCTGATTGTGTATACTTCATGGCATGTGCCCCTAACATTTGTACTTGTGTATCATCTAGAAGAATTTTTTAAAACCCAATCTATAGTGTGTGGATGATTTCAATCATTCTAACCATATTTAAGATAAATCATTGTAATTTGATGAATATTCTTGATGGATTTTGTACAAATATTTCTAAAGGAAATAGTTATAGTGAAAGAATTTCAAGATAATAAGGAATTTGCAGGAAAATCTATGTTAATTTTAAAAATGGTCAGTAGACATGATGGACATATTACCATGTTAAAAAATAGTTTATGTGCATTTACAATGCATCTCAAGGGTGGTGATTTTTATATGTATATCTCAAGTTATTGTGTGCACAATTTTGAAATATTTATTATAAAGTTTTGAAAAGAAAAGCTAACCCATATAAGTTGTTTGAAAAGTATTTAAAAACCCCTAAAACCCTAAATACACTCTATTATATTGGTACACATTTTATTGTATTACATACCATCACTATGCATGAACAAGGTATTTTATTACTACCTGTATGATTCCCCCATGCATTTCCTTCAGTATGGGTGTGTCTACAAGTGACCACGAGTAATAATTATGGATACATAATCCAATATGAAATTTTTTTTGACCCACACTTCTAACATGCCTTGTGTTGTTCTTAATATTTTCAAATGCTAATTTTAATTGTGTTTTGAAGAACAAGGTATCGATTTTCATGTTAAAAAATTGAGTGAGATGTTGAAGGTTTAAAATTTTCACTAAAAAGTGAAAAAAATGACTATGTAAAAAGAACATGCTCAAAGTGTGTGTAGGTATCTCGTATGACATGAGATCAAGATATCTTGACCCTCAAGATATGTAGAACATGTAGACATGCTATAAACAGACATAGTCCATTGAATAACCCTTGTAGATAGATGGATACATATATTCATCTACGTGAGCAAACATGCCCATGTGCTTATAATGATGGAGATATTAGGATAGATTGATCATCCCTACAAAGTGCACATTTATGGCTTCTGGTGGTCATTCATTACACACTGAACCACTTTGGGGCCTATAAATAATATTTGAGGCTCATTTTTACTCATTCTCTCCCATGATTTTGCTCTGAGGTCTGATATTATGCCCCATATTTTCTCCCTACTAGTGAAGCCTTGCCCAATTTTTCTCACATTCCCTAAGAAATTTGCAATACCATTTTAGCAATATAATTTGTTATCAAAGCTTCCCCTTCCACATCAAAACTCTGTTTAGAGTCCATTCCACTAATTTCAATATTTTTCCATAGGTCTATTACTTCCCACTCATTTAAACCTATCCAACATTTCATGTCCTCAAATCCACTTAGACTCCTTGATCTCATCTATGAAACCAATTTTGTGTACCAAAAACTTACTAAGATGAAGTTTAAAAATATGGGGTACAAACCATTATTGGTATTATATAACATATATAAGAGCATTGAATCATAAATTAGACTCATGGACCTAGAGAAATTCAATCATAGGCCAAACTTAAAAAATATAAGCACTTTGGATACTCTCCTTACAAAGAGTGATCTTACTCATTTAGTGGGTTTCCCTACCTCGATCCAATGTTATAACTTAGTTTTAACTACACAAGACGCTATGACTCATAAATCATTAGATCAAATCAAGTAGTGGATCTCTCATGGCTAAAATTGATGGTATAAAAATGAGGATGACAATGAGTATTCTAGTCCCTAAAGATGTTGTCAGCATTATCATTACCAAAGGATAGAAATATTGGGACAAATATTCAAAAAAGTGTTTTACTATCATCAATAATTCATTTCTAAAGAATAAAAGAGAGAGATTCTCAAATTTTCCTAATAATTTATTCAAAACATATTTTCAAAAGAAAATCTTGAATATGATTATCAAATTGGGTAGTAGGTAATAAGGACACCAAAATTTTCCACCCTGTATGTTAATTCCAATGAGCATCATCTACCATGGTAAATAATTTATTGATTATGTAGAGATGCTTAGTGACTTTCTACATCAACAGATGTTAGAGGTGTAATCAAAGAAACAATTCTTCATTACTTCCTACCTTGTGTATTTATTGGTCTCTTAGATGATCTATATAGGAATTTCACAACATGGAAGTATTACTTCTACCACTCAAGCCTATGAATGTTTCCATTAATTGACTATTGAGAAAGAAATAAACACTTCACTAGGGTAAATTATGCATTCAAAATGAAAATAATGTAATCTTTGAATGAATATTAGAGTAGAATAATATCAGATGAAACATCCACCTTGATCAACCAATATGGTAGTTATTATCTTTAATATCATTAATTCACTTACATTAGGGTTGGTGGTCTTGAAGGCTACCCATTGAGGCTCCCAAGACTATAAATGAGATGATAATATTGATAGATCTATGTAGATAACTAGGTGTAGCACATAAATGCTACAGATAAAAACACATCTTGGGTATCTCATCTCCTATTTCATTGGGACACTTCACATGCAAAATAATAGTCAATGCTCAAGACATTGAATCATCCATCTCACAATTCACTCTTTGATCATATGCTAGTAGAACTTATATGGACACAAATATATATGTAATAAGATGCCTTGGTATCATTTCAACCTATGCATGTGTGCCTCACTTGGAGGACTAGTAAGTAGTTTGTTTAGATGAATACGAAGTAGTCTACAGACACTATAGCTAAATTACCATAGATTAGATATAAAAATTCACAAAAGAATAGATCCCTAAGGGCATGGTTGATGACATGAATGAAATCATCAACCTTATATATATAAATAATGTAACAATTTCCCCTTTGTCTACCATAAATTGGTTAGTAAGAGAGATATCACATGTGCATGGAAGAACTGAAAGAGTATGGTCCAAAACCAAGAAATGGTTTGTTAAGAAGTTGGTCGAGGTGACTAAATCAAGTTTTTCTATAGAAATAAAGACTTCAACTCCTACCAAGTAAAATCCTATATTGACTCCAAAGAAGAATGATGCTAACATCATGACTGAAGCATCTAGTCATTCAAGTTATGATGATGGTGATGAATAAGACCTTGAGCAAGGAAAGTAGCCAAGAAAAAAATGTTAAGAAAGTCCTACCATTGGAGGAAGAAACTATAAAAGAAACCTATGATGATGTAGTCTTCATGATTACCCTTGATAACCCCTCTCTTTATGTCACCAATATAACATGATAAATAACTTTAAATGAATTTGATGTGGTACTTCCTTCATCCCCTTCAATCTCTCTAAGTTATCCTCCTTTTCGTGAAGATACTCCTAAAAAGCATCCCATAACCCCTCTAATTGGAACTTAAATAAATCCTTTCAGTATTATGTTATTCAAATTGATGAAACCAATGCTCAATAAAATAAATAAGGTGGCAGAAGTAGATATTCTTGATTTTAACATAGTAATTGATCTCCTCAAGGCTCCTCTTAAAAATCGTAATACTAATTATACGTTGGTGTTATATCCTTTTGACACACAATTTATTTAAAGTATATAGCTCAATGTGGAGAATGATGTTTTATAAATGTCCTTGAGTGACTATACTCTTAAGAGGATATCACTTGAAGAGGTGACTAAAGAAAATGACATTCATACCCTATTGGAGACTAAAGAATGAATAATCAAAAGATAATATCAGGATGAGCTCACCAAGAACAAATCTAAGACCAAATCAAGAAGTTGGTATGGTATGTCAACTACCTTCTCCACCTAGTTGATAAACTTAAAACACCTCAGATTGATGCTCCTTTTCAATTAATGGCATAAGCAAGCAATCCATTTCCACAATCAATAAATATAATTCATATGGAAAAATTTAGAGTCTTGGGTGGAAAAAGTGTTGATAAGTGGGATGAAATGCATTGAGGTGGTGATAAAATTATTCACAATAATTGATAAATAAGTCATCAATGTAAATAAATAGATCAATGCTCACACAAACAAGCTAAATATATGGGAAAATGTAAAATAAGATGTTCATGAAATGATATAAGTTGATACAGATGTAATGTTCAAAGATAAAATCTTCAAGAAACTAAAAGATGAGTCCTCTTGTAAATGGTATGAATGTATTCTCTAAAAGATTGAGGTTTTGAACCAAGAAATAAAAGAGTTATAAGAATAGATCAATATTGTAAAGTGAAATTAGAATATGATCTCTTTTAGCTTAGATGAGATTCATTGTGACATGTTCTAAGAAGAAAAAATCACCTTGTATACTAAGGATGAAGTAAAAGAACAATTCAATAAATTTATAAAATAATAAGTCTTCAAAGATAGTTATTCCAGTATAACTTCCATGTTTGTAATCAGTGAGATATATTTCTCAATTGAAGAAATGAGTAACTAATTGACTAAATTGATAGAGATTCCAAATGCAATGCTAATATTTTTTAAGAGATGGATTACATGATGTAAACATGTAGTAGTCCTAAAAGGGCATGATGCTACTAAAATACTAAAGAAGTTTAGAAGATTCAAAGCTACTCAGGATAAAGAATAAGCTAGAATTTATTTATCTACACGAAGTTTTTTAGTACCAACCACAACACTAAATAAGACTCCCTAGTGAATTCTACAAATTTTAGTTTATATTTTTTTCTAACTTCTATTTCAAGAAATTCACATTTTACTTTTTATAAAATTCAAAATTGTCAAAGATAAAATAAGATGAAAATATAATGCCAAGATTCATTTTGAATATTAAGGGTCAACCCCTTATTTATTGTTATAAATATAAGAAATGAATATTATAAAAGGGATGTTTTATGTCTTCAAAAACTGAATCTTGAAGAGGAAGATGAAGGAAATTTTGTGTTCAATCTTTAAACAAGAATCAAGGAATTTTAGAACCTTGTGTCTTTTTTTCCTTTATGGGTATGTATTTATTTTATTAATGCATGTTTCATAGTTCCAAATAGTAATCATATTTGATTCCAACAAAACATGTTACTTATATTTATTTTATTTCATTATGTGGTTGAATGAAATCTATGATTGCTTATTTTCTTGTGACTCTTCATCTTCCTTTCCCCATTCTTATTCCCAGTTGAATCTCACAAAAAACCCCTCATTCAACATGTAAATACTATACATGCTCTAGAATAGTTTTTACCACTTTAAATAAAGGGAATATACCATCATAATAGAGGATATACTTTCCATCCCCTTTGTTATTATGAAATCTAAATTTTTTATGAAGTAACAAATAAATCACCAACATTTTTTGGTGCCCATTGTGGGGCATGTTCTATGATTTTCATGAAACCTAAAATATTTTATTTTTAGTTATTTATATGAAAAAATATATAAGTAAAAAACCAAATATTCAACCAAACCTTGATTGGACATAGGTTTCACAAATAAAAATTTCTTCTGATCTCTAACAGTTTACCAAGATATCAGGGTAAATAATTCCCACTTTCAAAGAGTTGTAACCATACTAGATGAAGAAGAAAAACATGATGATTTTTATCAAAGAATAATTGCACTCATCTCTAGAAAAATAGTGATTATATTAGTCCACTAATATCGTTAAGACACCTCAACATCCTAGTTGATAAGAGGTATACTAGGTCTAGCAAGCAAATAATAATTTTTGACCTGTTATTTGATTTGCAAGAACAATCTAGTTTTAGAATTTATTGTAAGTGGATAAAAAAGGTTAAACCTAAAAATAGAAAATTTTATCTACCAAATATACTTGTTCTAAGAATAATAATTTTTTAGAACATGGTTATTATTGTACCCTAGGGTTCTTGTATAGGCATTTTGGATTTAGTTGCTCAAATTCATGAATTGTTAAAAGGTTCAAAGAAGAATTTCCCCAAGTTTTATTTGTGATGATAGATAACACCCTAATGAACACATAAAATATTTATTATTTTCTTGTAGTATCCTTGACATCAAACATGAAGATGTGTGGGTTAGGTTGTTCATGGAGACATTGGCTGAAGGAGCCACATAATGGTTTCACATATGCATGTTGCTTCCATTCTAGATTGGAAAATAATGAGGGACATATTATAAGAAAGTTTTAAACCTACTAAAGATGATAACTCACTATTGGCATAATTGTCTCAAATAAATAAAGGGTCTTATGACCCTACTAGGGATTTCATAGCTCAATTCAACAAGATGGTACATAAAATCTTATTTGTTTCCATGCCTACTGTGGAAAATAAAAAATGTTTCTTTTTTAATTCACATGTTCCTAAAGTAAGATTAGTCCCATAGAGGAATCATCCTACAACATTTGTAATTGTACAAACCCAAGCCATAAAGATAAAAGATGACATGATCATGGATGGGAAAATAAATAAGGATTCCTTAAAAATTAAGGAACACAATTTAACATATCCTTTGATTAAGAGATTGGAAAATGACATCTTGAATTTGAATAAGATTCCCAAATCACATAATGTTCTATACAAGGATGTACCTAGGAGAATTTTTATTTTTGTATCATGGTCATGTTCATCCTAGAATACCTCCTCAAACTCCTCAACTTACTATTGAAGAATCCAATGTTATCATTAATTACGCATAATTTTTTCATGCCACCAATGAACACAATGGTTCAAACTACCCCAAATTCATTGAATAATGTAGCTTTTCACTATTAAATAATCACTTGAAGGTGGTGTTTTGGGAACCTCTGATCTTAAAATTTAGGAACCTGATGGTGACTCCACTATGGGTTATTTTGAATATGAACCCAAAGGCAATGATTATGATGAAAGTGTTAAGGATATGATAGTCATTAATATGTAGTATTCACCCAAGCTTAGAATGAGAGGATGAAATATTATAAGAAAAAGGTGAAAGAGGCCCCTAAAGTCGTAATTGTTCACAAATTTATTCTCAATATAGGTACTCTATTGCCTAATTTATTGAAGGATTAAAAAAATAAATATTTTTTAATTCAAACCATCCTCATGTGTCTACTAATGAATAACCCAAAAATTATTCCTTAGATATAATTGCTCATATGAACAGGACTAAGGTTCATATTTCTTAAACTGAATACCTTAGGAACAAACCTGTGTAGTTGGATAAATTGTTCAAGTCCATCAAATGAGGAAGTTATAATTAACCTCCTCAAAGTGAACATATTAGGGTGGTTGATTATAATTTATAAAACAATGTATCCATTACTACTCTAAGCAACAAAAGACCCAAGCCTTTCTATATATATCTATTTATTGGTGGTTTTAGGTTGAATAACTGCATAATTGATTTAGGAGCTTCAAAAAATGTCATGAAACCAAAGTAACACATGCCTTGGGATTGAATTGTAATAATTTTTTTGGTTGATACTTTAACATGGGAGTAAATCAAGTTCCATTGATTAGACAAATAAAGGATACATAGGTTGCTTTGACTGTTTAAACCCAAAATAGAGTAAAAATGACCATACAGGTAGCATACATTCCTCCTATCTACATAATGATCTCAATTAGATATTTATATAGTAACATAAGAGGATAAATCAATTTGGAATAGACACAAGAATTTATTCCTACTTTCTATTAAAGTAGTTAATGAGAGATTACTCCCAGAGCCAAAATCCAAGGTCTTGTGTAGAATTAAAATGACTCTTGGGCAAACATCCTATATGAGTGTTGTCACTTAGATACACCTTATGAGAAGAGTTTTCTAGGCCTCTAATCCAAGTGGTAAAATGGGGACATATCACTTGATATGGGTGAGCAAACTTGTGAGATGAACCTCTAGATTAGGGGCTAGCTCCCCTTGATGCACCATTTAAACTCATGCTTCTACTACTATCAACTTGGGGGGTTGAAAAGGGTTAAGAATAATATAAATCAAACCTAAAATATGAAGGTGATACACCAAATAAATTTTATGACTTACAACCACTTGTATTCCAAACTTGAGACCAAAGAACCAAATTAAACATACTCTTTCCCAAATCTATACCTTCTTGCATCATTATTACATTGTGGGGTCCTAGATGATATACAAGGTTAGGAAGACTAGAAAAAAGGTCTTAAATGAATCTAATGAAAATAATACTCACTTAAAACATTAAAATCTCTTTAATCACTTCACATGCCCTACAAGAAGAGTCTGTAAATAGGTGAAAGAATGAAGTACAATGCTAAGGAATCTATAGTCTTCACTAAGCAAATTCAACATTCAAATAGATCACAATATGAAAATTCATGAGAGAGGTAAAAACTTAGTCATTTTATTTATCATAAGGTGTAAAATTGAGTAGGGATTTTCCATACTCAAGTGGGGCATCCATATAATGCTAAAATGGCCAGCTCTTATAGAGTTTGAGAGGAGAGAGAGAAAGAAGTCCAAGGGTCCCTTAGACATGTGTCAAGCTAATAAATTTAGTTAAAATTTAATTTGGAAGATATGTGGGTAAATATATGCCAATTAATACTACATACTTATCCAAAACAAGTCATAAAGATAGTGAAAAGTGACACAAAACTACCATCTTGACATAAGAAACTGCCCACCTAAGTTTCCTTCCAAAACTATCTATATCACTATAAATGGTTAGGTTTTATGTTTGGTATAATAAATAGGGGTTAAAAAAATCCCCCACATTCATTGTATTGATGCCTAACCATCCCTATTCTTGTGGACATGCAAAATCATCACTGGCAGTTTTCAAAAGGCTCTTTTCTATGCACCTTCTCCACTTGTCATTCATAACTCCTCAATACTCATAATTTATCCATTAAAAATATGGAATGACACTTTTCAAGAGATCACCTACCACAAATTATAAGAAAAAAACTTTAAAAGGTCCCCCCAATTGCTTTTCATCACTTTCCCATGTGTTCACTATTCTGGCTAAAAGTGAGAGTCTGGTTGGGACACTTAGGATTTATTTCATGAAGTGAGATGAATTTTTGGAGTTATTTAAAGTGTAGATATTCCATCCAAAACTTGTTTCATCTCCTAACTCCTTTTGTAGCTCTCTCACCACTCAAAATGGCCAAAACAAGCTTGGTTTTCCCCTATTCTGTGTAATTCCATACAAGTAAAGCACATGTGTGTAATTATATGAGAGTCATATAAAAAAAATAGGTTGTTTCATGTCCATACCCTTTCATTTGGATTCTCAAACTGCTCTATCTTTCTAATCAGGTCCTTATGAGGGGTTTATAAGGGTTTTGAGTGACTTGGGATCTTAAACTTCATTCATAGCCATTTCACATTGAGCCTCCCTCAAAATTCAACCAAATGCTCCTCAAGGAACCTCTATATCTCTTATAAATTGATCAAGTTCCCATGCATTAGTTCATTAAAGTTTTGAGTAATGAAAGTTGACCTTCGAGCTCCATTTCTTGCATTTTATGAGGGGTTTGATCCATTCCCAACTGAAATGGCCTCTTGATGAGTTTATTTTCCAAATTAGAGTTGTATCACCTCTATATATGATTCAATAAAATGATAAGACTGATAGGATAACTCATTTAGAGATAGAAACATGAATGGTCCCTCCTTAGGATTAGGCCTAAACCTTATGCAAGGAGTCTACCTATAAGCTTGTGTTCAAAAACAACTCTTTATTGATGATTTATTTCCTTTTAAAACTCAAAAACCTCAAATATTCTCTTAAACACATGTAAAAATACATTATAGGGCTTTACAAAATCTATAATTAATAATGACCCTCTATTTGGTATTAGACCCATTACTTGCACATCTAGCTACACCTATAAACCTAGTATCTCAAAGCATTTTTTATGATTTATAACCCTATAATAAAGTTTAAATGATGATATTAGATGTTATTTAACTCACTAAACCTTCTTGGAAACCTTCCTTCACTTTTGGTATGTAGTTTTGACCATTTTTCCCAATTTTGGAAGGTTTGTGTAAGGGAAAAGTGACCCCTATTTGAGACAAAATAGGGGGAAATTACCTTGTTGATTTCAAAAATATATAAATATATATATAGATGATATCCTAGGTCATAAGTATTATCTACACAAATTTTTATCTTCTTAATCCAATGGATGACCCTCCAACTGATCTAAAACTCAAGACTGTGTTTATTGAGAAAATGCCTACAGAGTTAAAAGGGAAAGGAGTGTGTTTTTGTGAGTTTAGGGTTTTTAGGTCATAAAATGAACTTAGTTTGATGTTAATGTTCCTTATATCCATATTTATTAGGATGAAACCATCTTCATGCCTTCCCTTATTTTCCTTTAAAGTCAAAACCCATAGTTTGTTTAAGCTTGGAAGGTGACCCTACCTGATTGAGGTAGCAAACAAGGGTACTGTTGGTGAATATATTCTTGTGTGGGAATATTATAAGGTGTTAAGATATATATATATCCTCTTGAAAAAAATTCAAAATAAAAACAATCTCCTTCCTTTGTCCATAGTGATTCTATCTTCTACAACACCAACCCTGCTCACTCCTAGCTCATTCTTGGCCTAACCTGGCTATAGGTGTATTCCTTGACCTTCCTGTAGGTTCCCAAGGTCCATTTGGGTCATGGTGTTGAAGGTAAAAATGGGTTTACCATGGTAGTGAATTATAAATATTTATTTCCTAAACTCGCATGTTTTTTACACGTTCTTGAACAAAGACTATGATCTCATTCCCTACACGACTGAGACATAAACCTACAGGCCTATAGGTTTCTAAGGTATGTTTTTGATCTTAAAATGTATGCCATTTATTTTTTTTCCTCTTATCACTATTATATTATCATATCATCTACTTACATGCTCTATTTTCACCTTAAAAATCTCCCTTTCCCCTGATTGAGATCAAACTCAGGGTTTTGACTATAGATGCCTATGTCTAAGCCTATAGGTGTAATGAGTTTGATGTGGATCATGTTGACCTCATCTAGAGGCTTATTGAGATTTTTTATAGTCTTTTAACATTATTATTCACCTTATTGATCATTAGAAATCCTCAATTCCATGTTTATGCTAAATCATTGAGACACTGTCTTTTCTACCCTGTATGTGACTATCACAGTCGTATGTACAGATAAGGAGCATTCATTGGTGTTTCAAGACATTATATTTTAATTTTATCATACTATCTTACCATTAAAGTATCATTTTAATCACTTATCATCATTAAATTTAATAACATAGCCTAGGACACCAAAATGAGATGTAAATTAACATTTTGGTCACTATCTTGTAGACATGACTGCCCTATTTTAATGTTTTTTTGCCATCTTTATGCTTTGAAAAATCAAATATCCACTCATCTTTTGCTTCTCAAAAATTTCATAAATATTTTAGGTGGATAGGGATACCCAAATATATAATTTTAAAAATTGGATCATATAGAAAGTGACTTTTGTGATGTCCTCAAAAACCTTTAAGGCCTCTATTTGACATTTTTAGGGCAAAAGGGCCTGGGCACAGTCCAAGGTTCCAATTGATGCTTTGACACTTCTATTGATAAAATAAGATGATCAATAGGCATATATAGGCATTATTATAGCAAATAATCCCAAATTGGATTGACCTCTTTCTTAGAACACCTCCAAAAGGTTTGCCTATGTCCTCAGCTATAGATGGTTATCTCTTCTATGCAAGTAGGACTGAGAACACTCTCTAAACACGCAAGTTTGAAGTGATTACATGCCTTCATACAAAAATTAAATTCCCATAAATGATTTTAAGAGAATAATAACCATGTAAAATCTTCAAACTCATACTTGTGACATCAACATGCTACTATAGATGGAGTTTTGATTGTCACACACATGCATGAAGATGAAAAAACAAGATTTAGCAAGGGTAAGACTCCCCAAACACTACAAAAGTGCTTGTTATCCCTTCCATATAACTTAAACTTAAGGATCATAATATAAACAACATGAAAGCACTTTTATCAATGTGGAGAGTTATTTGCAAACCAACTGAGATGACTATGGTTGAAAAATATCTATAACTTCTCTAGGTGGTGTAAGGAAACTCCAATGATAACTGAACTTTAGAGTTCGATGAAAGTTTCTCAAAAAATGGTTAAGGTGATAGTGTATTATTGATTTACCCACATAAATAATCACTTCATTTCTCATAAAAACCTCAATATGAGTTCACAAATAATACTACTGAGTATGAAGCACTATTGCTAGGATTGTAGGTAGTAGAATAGATGGACATCTAAAACCTCAAATACAAGGCAATGTGAAATTGATCATAAAATAGGTATGAGGCCAATATTAGTTAAAAATTATAGGCTCAAACATTAAAGAAATAGGTTCTAGTACTTTACAAATCTCTTAAAGCTTTCTCTATCAAAAATTTCCAAATTTGATGCCCTAGTTTTATCTTCCTTAATGATTCCTCCTCTAGAATTTAACAATGATTGATATGTCATTGAAATGGTATATCACCCTAGTGTGTTAGATAACTCTGATTATTGGAAATTATTCAATGATGATGAACAAATCATCACATTCTTGGAGAAAAAGGATAATTTAAGGAATCTATATTTTAACAGAAGTTGTGCTGCCTACAAAGAATCTTCTAATCTAAAATACACAAAGGAGAAAACTTTGCAAACACCTAATACAAAGGATAATCAAATAGATGAAAAAATAATATAGCTAAAAGGGAATGAGATTATAAAAGGTTATTTCTTTAGAATAAATGTTTGACAAGAATGAAAAGTACATCACATAAAAGATTCAAGGAAATCTTAGAGGATCCGTCGAATATGAGAAGGTAAATATTAGCATGAAAGAAGAGCCAAAGTATGTCAATATAAAAAAATGTTTTTTTTTAAAGAATAGATTAGAAGGTTAATTACCATTTAAAACTATACAAATATGTATTCTCTTTGTGATACACTAATCTAAAGTCTTATAGACCAAATAACATGCAACATATCATTATGTTGAAACCTGGTGTCAGTCTATTCAATCATAAATTGAGGCACTATAATCCAAAAATTACTAGTAATATCTATGAAGAGATCAATAAGATGTTAGATGCCATGATTATATTTCTTATTAAACATTCAACTTGGTTATCCAACATTATACCTTTTAAAAAATAATAATGTGGAAGTTAGAATATATGTGGATTTTGCAATCTCAATCAAGCTTCACTCAAGGGTAACTACCCCTTATCGATCATGTACCAAATCCTACAAGATATTATAGGATATGAAATGATGTATATGTTAGATTATTTGTCAAGATATAATCGGGTCTAAGTAGATATGAAAGATCAGTTCAAAATGAATTTCACCACCCCATGGGGAACTTTTGCCTACATAAGGATGTCTTTTGTCCTCATAAATACAGGGGAAATATTTTAATGGGTGATGGATTTGTCCTTCAATGATATGAATAATAATATCATCATTATTTACCTAGATGACCTCATAGTATTCTCAAAGAAAAGAGAAGACCATTTTGAACACCTAAAAAGTGTTTTTGAAAGGTGTCAATCTCATGGTATCTCTTTGAATCCAAAAACTATATTTTTGTAGTGATGGAAGGCAAGATCCTAGGCCACGTAGTTTATAAATAAGATTTCAAGATCAATATAGAAATTATAAAGACCATACACTAGTTATCCCTTCCAACCAACAAACCTAAAAATCATTCATTTGTTAGTAATGTCAATTTACTTAGAAGGTTAGTTCCTAAATTTATTGAGCTCACTAAACATATTTTACATATTATGAGTGGGAAGAACTCATTCAAATGGAATGATGATGGGAAGAGAGAATTCAATAAGATCAAGGAAACAATTTCCAAAGCACCAATATTGACTTTCTTGGGGTTTTAAATGGACATCATTATATATTATTACTCCTTTGAATATATCATATCTATTATTTTGGTGTAAAAAAATGAAGAGGGGATTGAATATGCCATTTCCTTTATGAGTTGTGGATTGAAATAATAGGAGCACAAATATTCACTGATATAAAAACATGTATATGACATTTTCAAAGTGGTAAAACATTTCATATTTTATATCTTGAATTCTCATACCATTATAATGGTTCAGATTCAATAATGAAATCAATCCTTACCCAATAAGAGCTTGGAACGAAAAGAGGCAGTTAAATTGCTGAAGTGTAGGCATATGATTTGGATATCAAACCCACTAAGATGATAAGAGCATAAGGCCTTTTCCAATTTAGTTTTGAAGGTGTTGATTCTCAGATAGAATAAAAATAAGAGTTACCATTGGTATTCTTAGTTGATTTATTGAAGAATGGTATTCTAATATTGCATACTTCCTCTCATATGGAGAATGCTTGGCTCATCTAAATCCTAAGCAAATATGAACTCTCAAGCTAAAATTAGCCAAATATGTGATTTAAGACAATACCTTATTCAAAAAGTCTTTGTATGGCACCTTCTTGAGGTGTGTAAACATAGAACAACATAAGAAGATCCTAAAGGCATTTCATGACAAAGCTTATGGCAGACATTTCTCATTTTCAGTCAAAACCTTAAAAAATCCTACAATCCCACTAATATTGGCCCAAATTTTTCAAAGATGCACAAGAATGGGTTTAAAAATTTGAATCTTGCTAATACCTTTTTGGTCGACCTAATCTCACTATTGACCAAATTTGACTTTTAAGTCAAATTGGGGCACCCCTATTAAAAAACTTGAATTTTTAGGTCTATAAGGGGGTATAATATCTTACCATGAGGTGTTTTATAGGTTAATTGATGTCAAATAATGTTATAATAGCTTTGGTCAATTAGTTTCTATGTCCTTATATCATTTTTGGGTCATTTGAGGGGTCAAAGAGTGTATTTAATGCTTTGATAGGTTTCTTGGGAAATGTGCAAGTGTAAAAATGTAATTTCATGCCCCATGTGTCATTAAAAGTCTTAGATAACTGAAAATATGGTAGGTTATTTAGAGAAGAGGTAGTTTTCTTGGCAAGAAAAGAGAAAATGGCACTTTATAGCCTCCTTAGGAAGTATGCCACTTGTAAAATGTTGAAATATGACTCTTTAGCTCCCAAAAATTAATATACATGTTTTAATTGATATGGAGGTTACATTATCTTCCCAAAACCATTATTTTCCATCTTTGTCCTTCTTAGCATATAAAAGTGACTTGCAGGGTTTTGCTTGGTACGATCAACACAAGGGGATTTAGGTCAAAAAAATTTGGTAAGTGATATTAAACTTATGGAGATACATTTTAATATAAATAAGTTTTATTTTTGTTAATCATGATTTATGAACCATCCATTTGAAGTTCAGCCTCCAAAACTCCCTGCTAATTTGTGCACCCTATCAATTTTCTCTTAGTTTGATCAAATTCATATAACCCAGTTACTCATATTTAATATAGAGGATGTTTGAAATGTATCCTAATGTATACCATGATTTTTTTCATGTTTAATATGTTTTTATGAGAAAATTATCCCAAGTTTGTAGACTAGTCCTTTTTATGTTGAATGGTAGTTTTCCTCCATTTTTAAGAACTCCATGTTTTTTCATGGCTTCATATGGTTATGATAGGTTTATTATATTATTTAAAAAATGATATTAATATAATTTAACTTTAAAACCTCACTTTAAAATCAAATATTCTAGTAGTTACAATCATGTGTAACCTGCCTTTCAGTTTGCCATGAATATGCTCGCATATAGTTGCTTGGAGGATAATTTCACATCAAATGAGATATGTTATTTCTTGTTTTATATCCATGATAGTGTGAATATGATTTTGGAGTATAAATTTGAGTTTATAACCTATTTAAAGGTCAAATCTTATGCCATTACACTAATCTCTCACTATCTACCTACATTTAACTTAAAGTAAACACCTTCAGATGGTACTAATAGGGAATGGAGGTACCTTTTAAGGTGTGAAAGCAAAGGATGAATCCTTCTTTGGGAAATTTATATGCTAAAGGGAATATGGTAGTCTTGTTTTAGGATCAAATTTGAAAATAAAGGTTGGAAACCACTTTCAAAATGCCTAATGCCTGATACAGGGATGTTTTCCCTAAATGGGAAAAATAGAGGCCCAAAGGGTTTTTATAAACTTCATAAAACATGCATAAAAAGTGTTATAAACATATAATTTAATATACATCATTTAAAATAGTATAAATAAGGACTATACTAAGTTTGGGAGGAATTTGAAAAGTAAAAGTTAGTTATTTAAGATCTCAAAGTTGCCAATAAAACACTATTTTCCTTTAATGTCATCTATAGGACTGTGATCCAAATAAAGTCTTTGCCATCCAAAAGTGGAAACTTGTTTTTGATACCATAAGTGAATGTTTCATAGGGTGAAGGTGTCATCCATTGTCGAAAGGATCACCATGAAAGAGTATCACCTTGTGTTTTGACTCCTTAGGCTTGCTCCTAGTCTGTACACTGTGTATATGAGCACCTATAACTGGGTATGCATATAATGATTTAAGTTTGGGGTCTTAGTGATGTTATATAAATTTAAAGGTGAATAAAAATATGATAAAATTTTATGAGGTTTTAAACCTCTATTGAGGGCTTTAAAAAAACATGACTAGAGTCTTTTTAGCAGGAAATAGTCATCTACAACTAGGGGTCCAATAGATAGGGGTTCACAGTCTCAAGCAGAAGCTCAATTTGGGAACCCAAGTACATATAAGGGTTATAAGTAAATTTAAAATGATGGGATATCATATGAAAACAATATTCAAGGACATTATGACATATATGCACCCTTATCAATACATTCTAAGCTTAGATAGACCTCTTAAGGCCCTAACATCACCTACAACCATGTATATGAAGATATAGGCAGTGAGTTAAGAATAGGGTATTATTGGTGATAAAGAGATTATGTTTGTTAAGGATTGGAATATAAAAGGTGGAAAAGTAACTATATAGGACTCTAGATAAAATTTTAGACATTTTTTCAACCTCGTTTCATGACAAAACAACAACAGGGTCATCTGGAAGGGGTTAATGTCATAACATGGTAACACGGTCATCTTCAAGAAAGCAACATGAGTGTATGTGAATGAATGGATGAATAAGAGTATGTATGGTTTTTATAACCTCATGTAAACACTCAAACACCATTATAAATACATATATTCATACAAATATACCTATAGGTATACCTCCTCACACAGTCACAATCAAGACAAATGTGCTTAGTTGTAGCTAAGGGTGCATGGGAGAAGATTCATAGTGAGGTAAAGTGATGAATGATATATAAACATATAAAACATGGTTACTTAATATTTGAGACATTATAATTATTTTATATCAAGAAAATAATATCCCAAAAGGATTCAAACATAGTCTATTTTGACATTTCTTACACATAGTCTTCTACCTAGGAACCAATATTGGAATTTAAAGTTTTGAGGGGTCATATGAGATGACCAAGAGATAAATTTTTGTTTACATGGTAATTAGCACCTATACAAACTCATAAAATTATTTTTTTCCTAGACAGACAAGGGAAGTACCCCCTATTTTGTCTCAGATAGGGGGTACTTCCCTTTGAGCATAAAATGACAGTTTTGGTGAATGAGGTATAAAAGATGAACTAGGAGCTAAGGGGACCTAGTTGGAAGGTGTGTCGAGTTGGTTTACATAAAAAAACATGGGATAACAAGTAATAAATATGGAAACCAAATAGGTTAGCAAAAACTACAAAGGTTGCAATCATGCATGATAGGCATTTCTAGGCCTAAAGGACTAAATAAGAGAACAAGGACACTTCTAGCCCTAGGATTGATTTCCACATTGTTTGATAATGCGTATGGGATTATTAAAATAATTTTTGATCTATTTGGAGGAAAATAAATCCATCATAAGTCATTTTAAGCTCAAAATTGAAGGTAAGCCTACTAGGCAAAGATAAGGCCTAGTGAGCAAAGAGGAAGTTATTCACAATTTTGATCTTAAACATTATTTGAAACCTTTTTGAAAATGTTCTTTATGTCATTACAGAGGTTTTAAATATTTTTGAGAGTAAATAAAAACTTAGAGAAGTTATTTTTGGCTTAGAAACCCATCATACCTATTGAAATGAAGGAAACAAGCTCGATAGGCTAACTTAAAATGCTCACACCTTTCATGAGTCATTTCATGGATGCCAAAGAAGTTTAGGGATGTTATCAGGGTCACTTAAGATCACTTTTGTCGATTTTTTTTGTAGGGTGGATGTCCAAATTTTATGAACCAACCTTAAGAGTGGAAACAAGCCTCAAACCCTTACAAACCCTTGTTAAGGACCAATTTGGGAAGATTGAGTTGGAAAGATAGTCTAGGGGTATAATGATGAATGTGTCCTTAAACTATTCAGTAACCATCACCTTGTGGGATAAATTTTTATAGAGGTTTCATACATTTCAACATGCTTATATAGACCTATTCAGATCAATCATTCCTTTAGTGGAAACTTAAAACTCTTCCTTTGACCTATAGGCTGTGATATCATTCTTTAGCACTGTTTCCTCTATTTATTAACCATAACTCCTTTTAGGTTAGCTCAATCATGAAAGTAAAACCATTTATGGATACCCATTAAGCCCTTATATAACATACTAGAAAATATCTTGAGGTTACTTTGTACGGAATTATACTTTCTTCTTTAGGCCCTGTTCCAATTAGCCCTCCTTTTGTGCAAAACGTCTTGTCCAGAGTAAAGTACGGAATTTATAATAAAAAAAACATCATTCAAGATACCCATTACCTTATTACAGGAGAATCAAGCATTTTTTAGTGCACTTATTTGGAGAAATTCACTTTTCTTATATTGGCCTATTCTCTTTTCTTCACATGCACCTAGGTTTCACTTGGCAATTGTGTTTTTCCATATTTATCCATACTGTATCACCTTGAAAAAACTTCCAATAGTTTTCTAACATCTTCAAGTGTCAGATTGAAAATTTTCAAGAGTTTTCAAGCATTTAAACTCATTTTGAAGGCTAGACCCTAATTCAGGATTTTCTAAAGCCTGTCACAGGCCGAGAGCATATTAATTGTGGCTGGGAGTGTTTTATCCTATTTCAAGGGTTCCAATAAATTGTATAGGGTCTGTATTAATTCACTACACCTTCTCCAATCATCATCTTTGTCATAAAAACCTCCTAATCTTTCCAATGCTTAACATCTCAGTTGGCTTTGACTGTATTTGCATGACAGTCAGCAGGGTTCATTAGTTTCTTCTCAAACACAATGGCTAACAGGGTTCCAAGGTAATGTATAAACATTTCAATATCTTAAATTATTTACCCATTCATATGATCTATCAAAGATGAGCTTATCAATCCATTTACAATGCAAAACATGCAAATGTCTTATCTTGCCTGTATACTGTCATCTACAGGCCCGAAATCCAACAGTTGGAGTTTTAAGACATCAAAGGGGTTTCTAACGCCTGGTTTTTCTTCTCTTAAGTTTATATTTGTCTTTTAGACCCATATCCATGCCATCATAGACTTCATGCAAACATTTATACGTGGATTTTACCTTGGACAGTGGGCTGTAGTTTTTGGATACCTGAATACCCTGTTTAGGCCTGTTTAGGCTTTTTATAACATTCCAAACTCCTTAAAACCTCTTGATCACATAATAACAGTTTTAAATTTTTCCCAACATAAAAAATAACCATTCTTTCACAATGTTCTTTAGATAATCATCATACACACATATTCACATACATATACAGGCCTGTCACCAGAATTTCATAACATAATCATCTGAAACAAAACATTCATTCTTTCTTAGATAAAATGGAAGACTTACAATTCAATATCAATGTCCATGGATTTCAAAGCCTTGTCTGCTCCTTCACACATTCTTGATTTTACATCAAAATCTGCTCCTTCTCCATTAGCTTTAGCATCTCTTGAGTGAGGTCCTCCCTCACTATTTCTCCTCTCTATTCTTCATTCTATCTTCTTTCCTTGAATGAGAGGACCTTTCCTCTCTGTCCTTATTCTCCTCTACGTCCCTCTCATCCTTTTTTTCTTCTTAATGAATTCTCTCTTTTTCTCTTTTCAAGAATCTTCCCTCTAACTTCTATGCCCAATTTGGGCTTAAGGCAAAACAAAATACTATTTTTGATCTTAAACAATATACTAAGGTTGAAAATAGTTTCAACCATTTCTCCCTTATTTCCTCAACAACCTAACAATCACTTTTTACCTTTTCACTTTTAAATTTTGACCATTACATTTACTTTCAAGGTAAAATTTTGAAATCTACTACAATTTGGAGGGAAAACCAGAATTTGAAATTTCACACTAGAATTTGAAACTATTGTAGATGCTCCTGCATCATACTCTCCCTCTAGAAAAGATTTGAACCTTAGTTCAAATGAAATGCTTCCTTAATGCATTAGTCTTCACTCTATCCCTGGATCCCAAGGTCTTGTTTCCAATACCAATGCTTGTCTTTGTCTTTGATTGTCTTTGTCCTTCAGCTTCTTGCTTTTCTTCCTCTTTAGATATGTCCTTCTCATTTCTTTTTCAGCTGCCATCTCCCACTTCCATGTTTCTTCATCTACATACATATCTTCTAGATCTTCTTGTTGTTCTTCTTGGTTCATGAGCTTCTCCAATGACTCATGTATGTCATTCACTTTAGCAATCTTCATACCTACATACAAAACATTCAAAGCCACCTTAGAATCAAAATCTTTAGGCCATGAAGCCTCTTGGCTGTCTCCATGTTCTTGTTCCTTGATCAAAACTGCCTTTGCCTCTTCACTCTTCTACTCTTTTCTTGCTTCACTCTTCCCAATGGTGTCTTCACCATGGCTTGTACCTTCATTCATCTCTCTTGAATAACCAAACAGCTCCTCCAACATTCTCAACTCTTTCTTTAGTGAGATCTCATCTATCTCACTATTCTCTTCATCAAACTTGGGCTGATCACTCACAAGGATTACTTGCCCTTTACCTCTTATCTCTTCTTTTCTTAGCTTGTCTTCACATAAACCAACTTCTTCATCGACATCAATATACTTATTAAATACAATTGCAGTATTCTTACCTTCTGTCTCCTTGCTTTCTTCAATCTCTGCTTGAAGCCATCTTGTTTGTTCTGCTGCATACTTTTTCCTTCCCTCATCATCCATCCGTTTGGAACTCTCTCCTTACTGCATATTAGTCCACATAGCCACTTTACATCTTTCATTTCTCATGAAAATATCATTGAAGGATTCAAAAACATCATCACAAACAATTTATTTACCTTTCATCTTTGCATCCTCATGCTCTACCTCATTATTCTTTGAGAAGTTTTCTTTCTCATCTTCATTCTCTTGGCTGCTGGAATCACCTTCAATCCTCTTCCATTGAATTCTTAGTGTTGCTGTCTTAACACTCACATCTTATTCACTCTTTTCCTTCTTAGGCACCCACATTTGATTTTTCTTCTTATCATTTGACTTCACAAGCCATTTAGGCATCTTGTAACCATGCTCTCGTACCAGCACTTCCTGTTGCTTGGGAGTTTGCTTCTTCCACCATTTAGGCATCACATATCCATGCTAAAATTCTCTTTTTGAGGGCTCTATCATCTTACTTAACTCTTGCACCTGTACATTAGTAGCTTCATGCTCATAATAACAATCAAAATCAGGTCTTAACACTTGATTTACCTCTTTGATAGCTTGGTCTATGTAGCAATCTTTCTCTTCCTTTGTGCTTGGCTACTCTCTTTCTTCTTCTTGGCCTTCAATGGCATCATGGAATTCAGCTTCATCTTCTATCTCTTCTCTTGCTTGTAGGGGTTCATCAACACCTCCCTTATGCATTAACCAATGTATCTCTTCTTCTTTATCAACAGTAGCAAATTCTCTTCTCTTTCTTGCACATTCACTTGTGCACTTGGTGTCTTCTCTTGCACCAATCTCTTCACTCTCCAAGGCCCTTATCTTGACCTTCATAAGGCTGCTCATACCTACAATTACCCATGCAAAGACAACATTAGATATAAAAACAAGAGACCATAATGTCTCCATGAGTGCTCTCTTCATCAACACTCTCATCTTCTCAAGTGCTCTTCCTAGCACTTCATCTTTTCTTTCTTCTTCTCTTCTCTTGTTCTCCTCAATGAGAACCTTCTTCTCAACTTCTTCCTCTTGCTGCTCACTTGGCAACCTTCTTATCTTCTTCAAGCCTCTATGGGCTTCTTTCTTCATGGCAATATCCTTTTGCCTTCTTCTCCTCTTCCTTAGGAGATCTATTGGCCACTTCAACCTCCTCCTCATTGGCCATACCCATGATTGCTTGTCCATCTACATCCAAGACTCATATTCATCTTTAATCTTAGCTAATTCTCTCTTCAAATTAGCAATCTCTTTATCAATTAAAAAACTGTCCATACCTTTGATGCTTGCTTTCTTCTTAGTGCCCTCATGTACCTTGCTGCTCTATAGTGCCTTCAACAATACTTCCATCTATGAGACCTTCACCCAAGTCTTTTCCACCTTGGTTTCTTGATCCCTTTTCTCACCCAAGCCTTTTATCCTTGACTAGTCTTTTGACAATCTCCTTGATCTCACCTAGGCCTTTTGCATCCTAGTCTTTTGATCCTTCTCTCAATCCTGTAGCAATTCTTTATACAACACTCAAACACAAATCATTAATCCAAGATTACCTTGCTTTGGATCTTCCTCTTGAGAATTCACTTTCTCCCTTATTTTTGAGCTTTCCAAGCTTCTCTTCACTAAGCCTTCCTTGGCTTCTTCTCCTCTTAAGCCTCAATGGCTTGACTGCCTTCCTCTTCACCTGTTTACTCCTCAACACAATAACTCAAATCAAATGTCAAATTTACTCATACCTTTCTTCCATAGGGTCTTCTAGCACTTTATCCTGATGATCCTCTTGCCAAATCCTGTAACAACTCATTAGAAATCATAACTATCAACAAATTGCCAATTCCCAAGAGCTTCAAGCTCTGATACCAAATGATGAATGTGTCCTTAAACTGTTTAGTAACCATCACCTTGTGAGATAAATTCTTATAGAGGTTTCATAAATTTCAACATGCTTATACAGACCTATTCGGATCAATCATTCCTTTAGTGGAAACTTAAAACTCTTCCTTTGACCTATAGGCCGTGATATCATTCTTTAGCCCTATTTCCTCTGTTTATTGACCATAAATACTTGTAGGTTAGCTCAATCATGAAAGTAAAACCATTTATGGATACCCATTAAGCCCTTCTATAACATACTAGAAAATATCTTGAGGTTACTTTGTACGGAATTGTACTTTCTTCTTTAGGCCCTGTTCCAATTATCCCTCCTTTTGTGCAAAACGTCTTGTCCAGAGTAAAGCACAGACTTTCTAATAAAACCAAGCATCATTAAAGATACCCATTACCTTCTTATAGGATAATAAAGTGTTTTTTAGTGCACTTCTTTGGATAAATTCACTTTTCTTATATTGGCCTATTCTCTTTTCTTCACATGCACCTAGGTTTCACTTGGCAATTGTGTTTTTCCATATTTATCCATACTGTAGCACCTTGAAACTAGTTCCAACAGTTTTATAACATCTTAAAGGGTCAGATTGAAAATTTTCAAGAGTTTTCAAGCATTTAAACTCATTTTGAAGGCTAGACCCTAATTCAGGATTTTCTAAAGCCTGTCACAGGCCGAGAGCATATTAATTGTGGCTGGGAGTGTTTTACCCTATTTCAAGGGTTCCAATCAATTGTATAGGGTCTATATTAATTCCCTAAACCTTCTCAAATCATCATATTGGTCATAACAACCTCCTAATCTTTCCAATGCTTAACATCTCAATTGGCTTTGACTGTATTTGCATGACAGTCAGTAGGGTTCATTAGTTTCTTCTCAAACACAATGGTTAACAGGGTTCCAAGGTAATGTATAAAAATTTAAATATCTTAAATGATTTACCCATTCATATTCTCTATCAAAGATGAGCTTATCAATCCATTTACAATGCAAAACATGCAAATGTCTTATCTTGCCTGTATACTGTCATCTACATGCCCGAAATCCAATAGTTGGAGTTTTATGACATCAAAGGGGTTTCTAACGCCTGGTTTTTCTTCTCTTAATTTATATTTGTCTTTTAGACCCATCTCCATGCCATCATAGACTTCATGCAAGCATTTATACGTGGATTTTACCTTGGACAGTGGGTTGTAGTTTTTGGATGCCTGAATACCCTGTTTAGGCCTGTTTAGGCTTTTTATAACATTCCAAACTCCTTAAAACATCTTGATCACATAATAATAGTTTTAAATTTTTCCCAACATACAAAATAACTAGTCTTTCACAATGTTCTTTAGAGAATCATCAGACACACATATTCACATACATATATAGGCCTGTCACCAGAATTTCATAACATAATCATCTGAAACAAAACATTCATTATTTATTAGATCAAATGGAAGACTTAAAATTCAATATCAATGTCCATGGATTTCAAATCCTTGTCTACTCCTTCACACATTCTTGATTTTACATCAAAATCTGCTCCTTCTCCATTAGCTTTAGCATCTCTTGAGTGAGGTCCTCCCTCACTATTTCTCCTCTCTATTCTTCATTCTATCTTCTTTCCTTGAATGAGAGGACCTTTCCTCTCTGTCCTTCTCCTCTACATCCCTCTCATCCTTTTTTTCTTCTTAATGAATTCTCTCTTTTTCTCTTTTCAAAAATCTCCCCTCTAACTTCTATGCCCAATTCGGGCTTAAGGCAAAACAAAATACTATTTTTGATCTTTAACAATATACTAAGGTTGAAAATAGTTTCAACCATTTGTCCCTCATTTCCTCAACAGCCTAACAATCACTTTTTACCTTTTCACTTTTAACTTTTGACCATTACATTTACTTTCAAGGTAAAATTTTGAAATCTACTACAATTTGGAGGGAAAACCAAAATTTGAAATTTCACACTAGAATTTGAAATTATTGTAGATGCTCCTGCATCATATAATTAGCTCATGAAAATTTTTGGACCTTAGAGAGGACTCACCCAAGCTGATCCACACCTTTTTGGTTGTATGGACTTGTACAGATGGAGGCACATATTTTTTCTCACTATTTTATGTGTTGTACAGGATATAGGAAGAGTCAAGAGATGAAACCAACTTTGGGTAGAAGCTTAAGACTTAAGCTAACTCCTAATATTCATTTAATGCCATGAAAAAACTTCAAATTTCCCCAACTAGGTGATTCAACTTAGCCAATCAAATCTAGCATATTGCACAAGCTAGGGAGAAGTGTGAAAACTTTAAGTGGATGGCCTTTTAAGGTGGCCTTGATGCTTCCAAGGAAATATATGGTCTTGACACATGTAACCCACTACCTTTTATGTATTTTCATGAAAAATTGAAGGCATTTTGGAGGCCAAGTGTGCATGGAGCATGGAAGGGTAGTTTTATGGATAACAGATGATGCTGGTTCATTTTTAGAGGTTATTAGAAGATAAAGCATGAAAATAATACATGTAAAGGAATGTATGAGAGCCTCCCCTTCCATCCCAATAATTTGACTTTCTCCTCATTAGTTATGGGATGTTAAAATAGGCCCAATCATGAAGGTAGTGTTTTTATGCAAAAGGAAGAGTTTTACGCCACTTTGCATAATTTTAATGACTTGAATTGACATTTTTACTCCATGACCTTGCATGGTTCATCCCATTTCTTTCTCAAATGCATATTTAACACATTAGATCATCTTGACAAGTGTCCTTGTGACCCTTGGACTTCTCTTCTCTCCTTTCTCTCTCTCTCGAGTTATATAAGAATTAGCCATTTTGGCCATTGTATTCTATGCTCCACCTGAGTATGGTGAATCCCCACTCATTTTTATAGTATATGAAATGATTGAGTGTTACCTCTTCCATGACTATACTTAGTGTGTTTTACTTGAATGTTTGATTTTGCTTAAGTGACACTCTTGTTTCCTTAGCATGTTATCTCATTCTTGTAACCTATTTGCTATTAGAAAGCTTCTTCTTACAAGGCATGTGAAGTGTTTTATGATTTTTCAAGGTTGATTGATTTAGTATTTTCATTAGTACCATTCAAGGCATCTTGTCTAGTCCTCCTAGCCTAGATTTTCATCTTGACCTCACAATGTAATATTGGTGTGAGAAGTTGTAGATTGGAGGAGTGTATGTTTTAGTTTATTTCTTGGTCTCAAGTGTAGAATTCAATTGGTTAAAAGTCATAAAATTTATTTGGTGTATCACCTCCTTATTTTAGCTTTGTTTTCAGTTTCTTTGTCCCTTTTCACCCCCTAAGTTAGTAGTAGGTTCAATCTTAGTGGTACATCAAGGGAGCTAGCCATATCTAGAGACTCACCTCATTCCTTAGGTTGCCCACAAGCCTATAGATTGTTCCATTATTCTATTTGGATGAGGAGAGCTTTTAATCTCCTCAAAGGGTACATATCCAAGTGACAACACTCACGACATTACTTCTCTAACTTGTGGTCATCGAGAAACTATTTCAACAATTGGGACTAGACTTCAATGGGACTCTAAAACCTTAATCTAGTGTTGGACACACCCATGTCTTGATAATAATTGATTACATAATTAAGTGGGTAGAAGCCATTCTAATGAGATCTACAACCCTTGAAGTCATTTTTAACTTCATAAAGGAATACATAATGGTAAGATTCAGTGTTCCTTAGAAGATTGTCATAGATAATACTTATAAATTATCATCTATTGAATTAATTAGTTTTTGTCATGGATAAGACATCAAATTTTCACATTCATTAGAAAAATACCTCAAATATAATGGCCATATCTAATCTAGTAATAAAAATATAACTACCATCATCTACAAATTGGTTGACAAAAATAAGAGGAATTGACATAAGAAGCTATATGATACACCATGGGTTGAATCACACTTAAGAGAGTAATTAAAATATCTCCATTTTATTTGATCTATGAAAGAGACACTATGATTCCTATTTATTTGATATTTTTATCTTTAAATCTAACATAGGCCATTAAAGATGAATAGTTCAAAGATGTTAATAGAAGAAGAACGAGTCAAAAGAATTGATAAAACTATAGTTCATTAGGAAAAGGTCAAGGAATTGTTTAATCAGAAGGATCGATAATGAAATTTATAAATTGGTGACTTGTTCCTAATATAGGACAAAAAGAGAGAACAAAGGGCAAGTCATGGGAAATTTGACTCCTTATGTATGGGACCATTCAAAATTTGACATTTATGTAGTGAAAACATGTATTATTTGGCATATAGAGGTGGTAATTACCTCTCTCTACCATACAATGGTCAATATCTAAAGTTGTACATAGAGTTAGGGTACGCTATCACCTATCATTTCCCTTTAGTTATGTGTTTCCCTATTTTTAGGTTTCCTTTTGTTTCCTTTTGACTTTGTTTCCAAATGGATAAGGCACTAGCCTATGAAATCCTAAGATTTTAGAAGTTTAGTTTGTGATTTATTTTGAATTCACATCCCTAGCCTAAGCTAGTTATTTTTCCTAAAATTTTCAAACACCATTTGTAATCATTTATTAGATATCAATGTCTCAATATTCATGATGAAGAATCAAGTGAGATGTCAAAAGTTTTAGAATTTTACTAAAAAAGTGAAAATTTGACTGTGTAAAAATAACACCCTCAAAGCATGTCTACACACCTTGTACAATGTGAGGGCTAGATATAATAACCTTCAAACCATGTCAGATGTGCAAAAACATCATGTAAATTACACATGACTATATGGACCTTATCCATTATGCCATGCAAAATGTAAGACCATGAGCCTATATTCACATACCATAAATAAATGCAACTAAATATATGACCCCCATATACATGTTAACATGGATACATGTCTATGTGGGAAGATACACCAACACACCTTCACATCAGTGAAAGCTTAGGGTCAGTAAACTATCCCTTCTAGGTGCACATTTGAGGCTTCTAGTGATTGGCTATTACATATCAAGCTATTTAGGGGCCTATAAATAAGATCCAAAGCTCATTTTTACTCATTATCTCCCATGATTTTGGTTTGAGTTATGATATTCTACCCCTATTTTCTCCCTAATAATGAATACCTACCTAAAGTTTCCCACTTTCATGTACCTAGAACTTATCAAGATGAACTTCAAATATATGGGGTATGAACCATTACTGGTATTAGACAACAATTTCCCTAAGATCAACGATCACAAATTAGACACATAGACTTGGAAGAATTCCATCATATACTAAACTCATAAAATCCAAGCACATTAGCTACTCACCTTATAGAGAGTGGCCTTCCTTAGTATCAAGTTTTCATACCAAGGTCTAATATTTTGAATTAGTGTTTGCATGTGTGAAACATTATGACCCATCAAATCATAAGATTAGATCAAGTAGTGGATATCTCATGGCCAAAATTAATGGTACAACAATGGGGATGATAATGAGGATTTTAGTCCTTGAATACATTGTTAACATGAACATTTAGAAAAGATAGAAATATTGGGACAAAGATTCAAATAAGTGTTTAACTATAATAAATAATTCATGGTTGAACAATAAAAGAGAGAGTCACAAAATTGATTAAGAATTTATTTAGATAATAAATTCAAGAGGAGCTATCAGATATCATTACCCTCCTAAATTAAGTAGTAGGTAATGAGGACATCAAAAGTTTCCACCCCTAGATGTTCATGCCAATGAACATAATTTGCCATGAAAAAAAATTTATTGATTGGGGAAACATAATAAATGACTTTATACATTAACCACTATTAAAGGTGCAATTAAAGAAAAAAATCTTCATGACTTCCTACCTTGTGTATTCTTTTGCCTATCAAATGATCTATCCAATACTTTCATAGCATGGTAATATCACTTATGCCACTCAAGCCTATGAATGTTTCCCTTGGATAACTTTGGTAAAAATAAATAAACACTTCACTAGGGTGAATGACGTATTAACAATGAGGGTTGTGAAATATCTAGATGAAAATTGGGGTATAAGAATTTTAGATGAAACATACACCTTGATCAACCAATATGGCAAATATAATATTAAATATTATAAGTTCAATTACATTAGGGTTGGTAGTTTTAAATTTACCCATTGAGGGTCCGAAGACTAGAAAATGGACAGATCATATTGATAGAGCTATGTAGACTATTGGGTGTAGTACACAAAACATTACAAAGATAGACACATCTAGTCTCATTACCTATTTCATTGGAACAGTTCACATGAAAAACAATGATCAGTGATCAATACATTGAAATAACCATCTTCCAATTCACTCTTCGATCATATCCTAGTATGACATTTATGGACAAAATTATATATGTAGGAATATTCCTTGGTATTATTTCAACCTATGAACATATGCCTCACTTGGAGGACTAGTGGGTAGATTGTTCAGATGAATATAAAATATTCTAGAGAGATTGGATTTGAATAAACATGGATTAGATAAAATCATTCAGAAAATAATGGGTCCATAAGGGTATAGTTGATGACATGATCAAAATCATCAAACTTAAATATATAAATAATATAGCATCTTCTCTTTTTCCTTCCATAAATCGGTCAGTAAGATATATAGTATATGTGTATGGAAGAACTCAAAGAGTATGGGCTAGAACTAAGAAATGGTTTGATAAGAAGTTGGTTGAGGTGACTAGAGTAGGTGGTTCTAGAAAAAGAAAGACTTTAGTTCCTTCCAAGTAAACTCCTACACTTAATCCAAAGAAGAATAACATTTTCATGATGAATTAAACATATATCCCTACAAGGAAATCAGCTAGGAAAAACCTATAAATAAATTCCTACCATTGGTAGGAAGAAGCTAGCAAATAAAATTATGATGATGCAATCCTATATGACTACCCTTAGTGACCCCTCTCTTCTTTTCACTATTACAACACAACATGCACCTTTAAAGGAAGTTTATGTGTTACTCCATTCATCCCCTTTAGTATCTCTAAGTGTTCCTCCTCTCCCTAATGCTATTCCTCCAAAGCAACCCACACCACCTCCAAATGGAACTCAAATGACTCATTTTAGTACTAATTCAATTAATCATTTGCCAGCTTGAAATTACACTATTACAACTAACATCTTGAAGGTTACACTTCAAGTACCCTTACCTCCTTGCAACAAAAATTCCATTCTAAACACATTGCCTTAAAAATCCAAACCTTTTTCCTCCATTGAAAATCCATACAATCATATGGAACAATTAAATAAGACACTAGAATATAATTCCATTCTATATTTCTTGTGTACATCTAAAGTTCACAAAGAGATATTGTATGACCTCATATGCTAATCCAAGGCTCTAATGACATTTATCCTACCACATTCCAAGAACTTATGGGGTATCTATCCATGGGTCAATAACCTATGTTTGACCAAAGTGACATTTCATCCCTTGATCCTATTCACAATAACCCTTTTCATATTGAAGCCATCATTTCCTACCATAAGATTAAGTAGGTTCTTGTTGGAAATAGTTTAGGTCTTAATAGAGCCTCATTGAAACTAGTAGAACATTTGGGTTACACTTAAAATTTTTTTATAGCTAGATATTATTGTTGACCATTTTGGTCTTGCAGGCCAAAATCAGTCTCCTTCCTTCCCTACCACTCTGAACCTCAGTCTAGTCATGCATCCACCTTCTACAAAATCTCCTTTTATTTGAAATAAGGCCTATTCTTATAGAACATTAAAAAATCTAAGGCCCTGTAGGGTTTGGTTCATTATGGAGCTTTTCATTTTGAGCAAATGCCTTAGACAAATAAGAGTCTCTTACAAAGCTCTAAAGGTTAAATAGCCCTTTCGAAGGATAGATGATGAGCAAGATGGGCCATTTCAAAAGATCTAAAGGGTAACTTTAGACTTGATTTACCCTTGTAGAGGGTAGTTGGTCAAAAGGCCAAGAGGTGAGTTCCTTCGAGAAGAAAGACCAAGGCAAATAATTCCTTCGGACTTTCTACCTGAAGGAAATTTGTAAGGAAATAGTGAAGGATTTCTTTGGAATTTTTTTTTGAAGAAAATCCATGAAGTGAACAAGGCAAAAGGAAGATAGCCAAAGACAAAGGATGAATTTATTTAGGCAAAATGCTTGAAGGAATTCCTTTGGACATTTTGTCCGAAGAAATTCACAAGGTAAAGATCAAGGAATTCTTTCAAAAAAGTTCCCGCGGCAAAGTGAACAAAGTGAATTTTTTGAACAAAAGTCTGAAGGAATTCCTTCATACATTTTGTCTAAAGGAATTCACCTGATAGAAAATCCTGATAGAAAATAGCAAGTGGGAAAGAAAAAGGAAAGATTTCCTTCTAACAAAATGCCTGAAGGAATTCCTTCAGACATTTTGTTCGAAGGATTTGAAGAGCAAGGCCGCTGAAGGATCCTAAAGCGTAGGTGCCCTTACAGGGGACTCTTGACTACCAAAAGGATGACCTTTCTCAAGGCCCAAAGGGACACCTTCCCTTTGAGAGGTTTCAAAGACAAAGGCCTACACAAAATAAAAATCCGAAGGAAAGGGAAAGCCAAAGGAATTGCCAAGGGGGCGATGGGTGCGCAGATGTCAACTTTACAACCATGAAGTAACCATTGGTTTTTTAAATGAAACGCGTGAACCCAAAGGAATTCAAAGGCCTTAAGGCCAAAAGGAAGAGACCGCTGAGAAGGGACCCTAAAGAGCCAAAGATTTATAGACGATAGCCCTGAGGGCTCAGATTGCCAAAAAGAGTCAAGAGAGGAAAAGACAAAACCAGGAAGAGACAAAGCTGGGAAAAGACAAAAGTTGAGAATCAACTTAGTGACCTACTAATGAAAGAACCTAAGGAGCCAGCAAAGGATGATAAGATAGCCCTGAGAGCTCAAATTCTAGGAAAAGACAAAGCCAGGAAGAGATAAAATGAATATAGAAAAAATAGCCTAGGTGGTAAAGGGGAGGTGATTTATTCCTATAGTTGGAATAGTCTCTGCCAAGTGGTCATCAAGGAGTGCAAGCAGTGAAGATGTGGCCTATTTTTCCACACTTTGCATTGATAATCAGACAAACCACATGAATGTCTTGAAGGAGTGGTCTTGTTTGCAAAAATGGAGGCATAGCCCATGCTTTCACATTAATGTTTGAACACCGAGGTCAAAATTGGTAGCTAACACAACATCCTTTTTCAATGGCTTCCTCTTCCCAATGCTCTCAATGCACATGGGAAAACTTGTAAAAAGGTGCCAAAGTCTTTTCCAAAGGGGTGCCTTTACTTCCTCTCTCTATATATATATTGTAACTTCTCATTTGAGAAAGGCATCTTTCATTGTTGTAAGGTGAAGCCCTACCAATTTTAACCTAGAATCAATATAATATGCATTTTTACCTTTATTTTGGTTGGATATATCTCTGAGTGTGTTTGAGTGTTAACCTTATGTTCAGTCATTTCTTTCTTGATGCTCTCATAAGCTTGATACCAACACGCCTGGTATAGACAAAGCTCCATTCTTGCAGATAACAAAAAGAGCTATATCTAAAGCATAGAGGTAGAATAAGGTTACCAGACAATGTGATTTTCCTACAGCACCTGTGGTAAGTTCATTTTTTGTGTGTTTCCATTAAAGACTCCCTATTAAGTTCCCTACAGTCTAGTCCTTTTACCAGTTAAAGTGTAGGCATGTGTTCTTATGGTTCAAAGTGTGAGTATGAGTAGATCAAACTTGTTTGGTGCATCACCAGCTTAGGTTAGGTTCTATTTTTTAGTAATCCTTCTCCCTTTTCAACCCCCCATTATATATATGTATCAGCACTATTACTAGAATAACTCAAAGATGCATCAGAGGGAGCTAGCCCTTATTTAGAGACTCTCCCCTCAGTTTTTCTAGATCCACAGACAAGAGAGGAGTTTCTATTGTGATGCATTGAAGACAGGAGATCATCCTCCTGTCAAGGGTGCACTCCACTGCATCAATAGTTTTTGGCATGCCCAGTGGGACCTATTTTTAACACTCAGCAAAGTTCCAAGATTGATGCTGGTCTTGCTATAGCAAAATCAACCATTTTCAGTATCTGGCGACTTCGTTGGAGTGAACATCAATTTTTTATCAAAGACCAGTTTGACCTCCTATGCCTAAAATCAGCACATGATCTATTGCTAAGGGTGTCCCTTTTAAATTCATGGAATTGCCTTTAAACTTAGCAAAGTGACTGAGGTTTGAAAAAACTCATCCTTATTCAACAAATCACCTTCCCAGACCTGCTATAAGATACACCTACGCAAGAAGGCCTCAGTTAAATCCTACCATAGCTATGGCTTTACCTTTTATGGCCTTTCATAGACAGAGTCCTTTAAATCTCCTACATTATGAACCAATTCTAGGGGTATTCCTTAAAAGTGTGCCTCCCTTTAATGGAGAAGGGCCCATTACTGCTATCGAACACATAATAAATATTGCTAACCTCTGCAATATTCACAATGTCACTGAGGAAAACATTGTGATCAGATTGCTAGCATTATCTTTCAAGGGCAAGGTTCTAAACTGGTATGGGAATTTGCCCATGAATTCAGTCAATTTTTGGAATGAATTGGGCACCCTATAAACAAACAGATTTAGGGAGAAGAGAGACCACCTTTCACTTGCCAAGTAGCTAACCACTATGAAAAGAGCTCCACACGAGTTCATACAAGATTTCAATAATCATTTTTAGAAGACCTGGGATAGAATCCCCATTCTGGTAAGGCTGACTCTAAGCTATGATTTCCTCTATTATTTGAAAGCATTAAATAATGACATTGCTATTATGATACAGTCCATGGGAGGACATGTGCTGCCTACTACCTATGACATAGCTATAGTGGCTGAGAATTTCCTGGTACAGGCTGGAAAGATAGCCCCTAGGCCTCATATGCCACTCTTTCCTAAATTACTACCTCTAATATAGAATACTGCACCCACCTTGGCTCTTCTACCTGGCATAGAAAATCTAGCTACTACTTCATCCAATGACCTCCATGAAGTCAAAACCTTGTTATAAAGCGTAACAAATGAACTAGTGGCTCTTAAAAGCCAGTAAGCTCAAGGCAATTGACCAAATCAAGGATATTAGCAGTATGGAAAAGAAAATAGACCCCCTTTTTATAATTATAATCAAGGGTAGGGTTAGTTTACACAGGCTAGACCTTTTCAAGGCTATAATCTAGGCACCCCTTCATCATCCAAGGCTCTAGCGCCCGCTCAAAATAATTTGGTACAAGAACATCCTAGTTGCTCAACCATGGGATATGGTCAAGATCAGGTTGTTTATACAAATGAAATGTTGAGTCACTAAACAAATGCATAGGACAATCAGGTAGCCACCCAATTCCCAAGCTTTAAGGCTTCAGTGCAACCTGGCATGGGCAGCAGTTAGACTCAGCCTAATTCTACTCTCATGAATCACCTAGAAGGTGAGTTCTATGCAGTCAATTACGTGGGTAGTGCAAAAAATTAGGGTGAATATGTCATAGCCAACACAAGGTCCAAAAAGAGAGCAATGGAAGAAGCTCAAATAGTTGCTCAAATGTCAGCACAACCTTCTTCATCACATGTAAACCAAAGGTTCCAAACTTCAGACTACCAATTGCACCTTCAGCTCCTCAGCCTGCACCTCAAGTTGTAAGTAATCCCAAAGAAAATTTAAAAGAAGGCAAACCTTGAGTCAACATGGTAGACTAAATGAATAATCTGCACATGAATATCTCCTTATGGGATTCATTATCAACACTGAGACAAAAGGACATGCTGCAAAAAGAATTACTCAGGCTGAATGAACAAGCTGTCCCAGCAAAGGCTGATACTGTTCTAATGATGAATGGGTAGCCTTCCACATCAGGCCAAGTTAAGAAAGAGGAAAAGGTTCCCCCTTTTTATTTATCCTTGGTCATAGGATATTTCTTGGTGCATAATTGCATCATTGATAGTGGAGCAAGCACCTCGGTAATGCCTAAATGCATAGTGGATAAACTGGGACTCAAATTTGAAGAAATGACTAAGGGAGTCCTACAGCTAGATGGAACACTAGAAAAGATAGTTGGAGTGGTAAAAGGTTTGAGCTTGATGCTACACACCTACTTGAACTTCTCAGTTCCTCACGATGTGGTAGTGGTGGATGTCCCTCCTTACTTTTCTATTTGCTTGTCCAGGGATTTCACATCTAAAATAGGCAGCTACCTAGTAGCAAAGTAGTCCTATTTAGTTTTTAAAACCAAGTATGGGACTAAGGTTAAGATTAAATTAGAGCCACTCCACAGAGATAATCTAGAACCATACTTGTTCAAGGTGGAAAATGTTAGCTATGCCATTATTGACCAAGAAGAATCCAAAGTGGATCAATCTCCATCCTCCACCCTTGAAGGAGTTGCTGACCTACTCTTAGATGAATGGGGAAGTGATGACTTTGAGCATGATCCTTACAAGTTCATAAAAGAGACAGGCCTTGGGATTTATTGCATGCACAAAGATGGTATTTTTGTACCAAATATGATGAAAGCAACTAAGAAAGCTCAGGTTTATGGTAGCTATTCTATGATGGCTCAAGAAGTAGGTTGGGAGCTGGTGGTGGAGTGGTGCTAGTTTCTCCTTCAAAGGAGAAATAATTTTTGGCTTTTAGGTTTCAATTTTCTTGCACAAGTAATTTTTTAGAGTACGAATCTCTCATCTATGGTTTGGAGTGGGTGAAGAAAAGAGGAATCAAAGAGCTACAAGTTTTTGGTGATAGTGAGCTGATTGTGAATTAGGTAAGGGGCCAAAATTTGACAAAGAATTCTTTGCTTAAGTTATACAAACACAAGGTATGGGACTTAGTGGAGAGTTTTCTTGATTTCAATGTTACCTCCATTCTTAGAGAGTAGAACAAGCAAGCAGATAGGCTGGTAGCAGTTGGTGCCCAGTTTGATATCCTTAAGGAGATAGGTCGAGACCACAGTCTACACCATTTGAAGGTAGTAATCTAGCCCTCTGTACCTGACAACATCACTAACTGGTAGGTGTTTGATAGTGAGCAAAAAATAACACTCTTCTTAAAAAATAAGTTGAGTTTGCTACTAAAAACCAAGCTAAACTACAGTAGTAGCATGGTAGCTAAATTGTTTAGCTGAAGAACAATAAACTTCCAAAAGGCTTGGTCACTCTTGAGAGTATCTTCAATGAAGATGACCAATTGAAAATTGATAAGGCAAGCATCAAAATGAAGGAGGAGAACTATGAGAAGGTTTAAATATTCAAAAATTAGCTACTCACACTTGGGAAAGTGTGCATAGACCATGAAAGGTAGGCCTTCACCTTGTTGTGCCAGGAGTTTACTGATGTCTTGACTTGAGAGTATAATGATTTGAAGGGTTTCAACCCAAGTTTGGCCCAACATACCATTGAGCTGGAGGAAGTTACCAAGCTAATCAAGTAGAAGCAAAGGCCCATCAACCCAAAGATTGAGCCTCTCATGTGGAAGGACTCACCAAGTTAATTGAGTCCAGGATAATATTTTCAATCAAACACTCTTCTTGGCTAGCCAATCTTGTTCTTGTTCCTGTCCGAAAAAAGAATGGGGAGATCAGATTATGTGTAGATTTTAGAGACCTCAATAGAGTCTCTTTAAAAGACCATTATCCTCTCCCAAGCATGGAGCAGATCCTTTAAATGGCGATAGGTAGCGAGAGTTTCTCCCTCCTGGATGGGTATTTAGGATATAATCAGATTTTGGTGCAAGACTGTGACCAATATAAAATAGCCTTCACTATCAAATGGGGGACGTTTGCTTATAGAAAAATTCCATTTGGACTATCCAATACTGGTGCCACTTTTTAGTGAGCCATGGACATGGCCTTTCAAGGCCTAATAAATAACATTATGTTGGTGTATCTTGATGACGTGATAGTTTTCTCTAAGGAGGTAGGCCAACACATGAAACACCTCAGACAAATATTTAAGAGGTGTAGAGAGTTCAATATCTCTCTCAACCTGAAGAAATGTGTGTTTGCTATCCATGAGGGTAAACTCCTTGGCTACATTATTTCCAAAGAAGGCTTGACCATTGATCTAGAGAGAGTTTGCTCCATCCTGGAGCTGTCCTTGCCTAAACATAAGAAAAGCCTATAGAGCTTCTTTGGCAAAATAAATTTCATCTAGAGATTTATTTCAAATTTTATGGAGGTAGTCAAGCCATTGACCTCTATGCTAAAGAAAGATGAGAAGTTCGCATGGACAGTGCAAAGGAGGGATAGCTTTGAAGAGATCAATTAGGCTATCACCCAGGCTCCTACCTTGATCAGTCTTGACTTCACCAAGAATTTTAACATCTACACCTTCAAAAATGAAGAGGTTATCTTTGCCATGCTTACCCAAGCAAATGGTGATAACCTTGAGCAACCACTTGCATTTTTTAGCTAAGGCCTAAAGGGTTTTGAGGTCAAGTATACATATGTGGAGAAGTAAGTCCTTGCAATCATACAGAGCCTGAATAAATTTAGACATATGCTATCTAATAGCAAGATTCACCTCATGGTCCCACATCCCAACATCAAATATTTCTTGACCAACTGTGATCTAAATGAAAAGAGAGCGGGATGGATCACTAAAGTAATAGAGTATGATGTGGATGTCAAGATCACCAAGCTGGGAAGAGGAAAAGGCCTATGTGAACACCTTGCTATAGACCTTAAATAATAAAAAGAAGATAGTTTGCTAATTCATGATGCAGCTACAATAGAAGAACCAGCTGTTATGAAGGATTAGACATCAGACTTGAGGCATTTCCTTCTCACTGGTGAGTGCTCACAGGGCCTTGATACGACCAAGAGGAGATATTTTAGACTCCAATCTCTCCCTTATGTCTTGATTGATGGAGTGTTATTCAAAAGGGATCTGTCAGGAGTGATTTTAAGGTGTATAAACCCAAGTCAAGCTGATAGGGTGCTGTCCGAGTTTCATGATGGGCTAGCCGGTGGTCACTTTGCTCTTAGGGCTATAGTTGCAAGAATAATGAGAGCTGGTTACTTTTATCCTACTCTATTTAGAGACAATCATGCCTAGATATAAAAGTGCCAAAAGTGTGCACTCTTTGATGGGAAGCAATGGCTAGATGCCATGCCTTTACAACCTATTTAGGTGGAGCAGTGATTCATGCAATGAGGCCTTGACTTTATAGGGATGATTAACCCTCCCTCCAGTGCTAGACACAAGTGGGTCCTGACCACCATAGACTACTTCACAAGATGGGTAGAGGTTGTCACTTTGAAGGAAGTTAATGAAAGTGCAGTCCTAGATTTTTATGAAGACTTGGTGGCAAGGTTTGGGGTTCCAGCTACCATCATCTCAGATAATGCTTTAGATTTTCTGGGAACTAAAATGAGTGAATGGGCATTGAGATATGGTATCTATCTTAACACTTCATCCAACTACTACCCAAAGGGGAATGGGCTGGCTGAGTCCACTAATAAGAATCTAATTAGGATTATCAAGAGGACAATGGAGGAGAATCAGAGGACTTGGCATGCCAAATTGAAAATAGCCCTATGGGTAGATAGGGTCACTCTAAAGAGAGTAATTGGTAATTCACCATACATGCTCGTGTATGGAAGGTAAGCTAGGATTCCTATTTCACTTGAGCTACCAACCTTGGACCTTACTCACCAGCTACAGTTAGAAGAAGGTAACAACATGGAGGTTAGGCTATGCGAGCTGATGGAGCTTTAGGAGACAAGGGACCAAGTTATGGATTCTATGACCAACTACCAATAGCAAATGAAGAAATACTTTGACAAGATATCTTCATCAAAATGTTTCTTTGAGGGAGACATCATCTTGAAATGGGTTGTAGACTGAGCTAAGCTTGGAAATCACACAAAGTTTGACGCCTTATGGAATGGTCCATACGTCATCACTCAATGCAAGCAACACAATGTGGTCTAACTCTCCAGGTTGGATGGTGAAGAAATATATATCCCAGTAAATAGGATACATCTTAAGCATTATCATTGAGCTTTTCTCCCATCATGTATATATTTTCCTTATTTTTCCTTGTTTTTCCTAAGTGCTTTTGCACATGTTAGTAGTTTTCTTAGTCTTGTGTGTGTTTTAGTTTCCTTTTAGGGGTATAACTTCATGATTGATTCTTGGATATCACAAGGCTATTGCTGACTCTTTCAAAGCTACATCTTGACTCTGTGCCTAATGGACTTTGAGGCTACTAGTTTCTAAGCATAGCAAGTATGCTTCCCTTGGGAATCGCCAAATTATTGACCATTTTGGTCCTACAGGACAAAATCAGTCTCCTTCCTTCCCTACCACTCTGAACCTCAATCTAGTCATGCACCCACCTTCTGCAAAATCTCCCTTTCTTTGCAATAAGGCTTGTTCTTATAGAATATTGAGAAATCTAAGGCCCTGCAGGGTTTGGTTCAATATGGAGCTTTTCATTTTGAGCAAATGCCTTAGACAAATAAGAGTCTCTTACAAAGATATAAAGGTTAAACAACCCTTGTGAAGGGTAGATGATGAGAAAGATGGGCCATTGCAAATAATTTGAAGGGTAACTTTGGGCTTGATTTACCCTTGTGGAGGGTAGCTAGTCAAAAGGCTAAAAGGTGAGTTCGTTCGAGAAGAAAGACCAAGGCAAATAATTCCTTCAAACTTTTTATCTGAAGAAAATAAATAAGGAAATAGCAAAGGATTTCTTCAAATAAAATGTCTGAAGAAAATATATGAAGTGAACAAATCAAAAGGAAGATAGCCAAAGACAAAGGATGAATTTCTTCAGGCAAAATGCCTGAAGGAATTCCTTCAGATATTTTGTCTGAAGAAATTCACAAGGTAAAGAGCAAGGAATTCTTTCAAAAAAGTTCCTGTGGCAAAGTAAATAAAGCAATTTTTTCAGACAAAAGTCCAAAGGAATTCCTTCAGACATTTTGTCTAAAGGAATTCACTCGATAGAAAAGCCTGATAGAAAGCAGCAAGTAGAAAAGACAAAGGAAAGATTTCCTTTAGACAAAATGTCTAAAGGATTTGAAGAGCAAGGCCATCGAAGGACCTCGAAGGGTAGGTGCCCTTACGGGGGACTCTCAACTGCTAAAAGGAGGACCTTTCTCAAGGCCTAAAGGGACACCTTCCCTTCAGGAGGTTTCAAAGACAAAGGCCCAAACAAAAGAAAAAGCTAAAGGAAAGGGAAAGTTGAAGGAATTGCCAAGGTGGTGACGGGCGTGCAGGCATCAACTTTATGACCATGAAGTAACCATTGGTTTTTAAAATGAAAGGCACAAACCCAAAGGAATTCAAAGGCCTTAAGGCTAAAAGGAAGAGACCACCAAAAAGGGAGCTCAGAGAGCCAAAGGTTTATAAAAGATAGCCCTGAGGGCTTAGATTGCCGAAAAGAGTCAAGAGAGGAAAAAACAAAACTAGGAAGAGACAAAGCTGGGAAAAGACAAAAGTTGAGAATCAACTCAGTGACCTATTAATGAAAGAGCCCAAGGAGCCAGCAAAGGATGATAAGATAGCCCCAAGAGCTCAAATTCTAGGAAAAGACAAAGCTAGGAAGAGACAAAATGAATATGGACAAAACAACCCAGGTGGCAAAGGGGAGGTGAGTTATTCCTGTAGTTGGAACAGTCTCTGCCAGGTGGTCATCAAGGAGCACAAGCAGTGAAGATGCAGCCTATTTTTACACACTTTTCATTGATAAGCAGACAAACCACGTGAATGTCTTGAAGGAGTGGTCTTGTTTGTAGAAAAAGAGGTGCAACCCATGCTTTCACATTAATGTTTGAATGCCAAGGTCAAAATTGGTAGCCAACACAACATCCTTTTTTAGTGGCTTTCTCTTCCTAATGGTCTCAACACACATGGGATAACTTGTAAAAAGGTGCCAAAAGTATTTTCTAAAGGGGCACCTTTACTTCCTCTCTCTCTATATATATTGTAACTTCTCATTTGAGAAAGGCATCTCTCATTGTTGTAAGGTGAAGCCCTACCAATTTTCACCTGGAATCAATAGAATACGCATTTTTACCTCTATTTTGGTTGGATATATCTTTGAGTGTGTCTGAGTTTTAACCTTATGTTCAATCATTTCTTTCTTGATGCTCTCACAAGCATGATACCAACATGCCTGGTATAGACAAAGCTCCATTCTTGCAGATAACAAGAAGAGTTGTATCTAGAGTGTAGAGGCAGAAGAAGGTTACCAGATAGTGTGCTTTTCCTACAATGCCTATGGTAAGTTCATTTTCTATGTATTTCCATTAAAGCCTCCCTATTAAGTTCCCTATAGTCTGGTGTTTTTACCAGTTAAAGTGTATGTATGTGTTCTCATGGTTCAAAGTGTGAGTATGAATATATCAAACTTATTTGGTGCATCACTAGCTTAGGTTAGGTTCTATTTTTTAGTAATCCTTCTCCCTTTTCAACCCCCCCTTATATATATGTATCATCACTATTATTGGAATAACTCAAAGATGTATCAGAGGGAGCTAGCCCTTATATAGAGACTCTCCCCTCAGTTTTGCTAGACCCACAGGCAAGAGAGGAGTTTCCATTGTGATGCATGGAAGATAGGAGATCATCCTCCTATCAAGGGTGCACTCCATTACATCAACAATTATTACTATCAAGGCATATGATAATGCAAAGAGAGACTCACAAGGAACTATTTGCTTACTAGTCATCATTGGCCTATGCCATGATACACTCTTCTATGTCATCGACATTGAACTTCCTCACAATTTATTTCTTAGATGCCCTTAGATCCATGAAGCATGCACAGTCCCTTCTACCCTTCACTAATGCTAAAAAATCCCCCATTCTAGAATAGAAGCCACTATTCCTAGTGACTTACAACCATACCAATATTGTAAGTATTTGGAGGTTAAGTATGTTAAGTATAATTATTGTCCTAGCACTGAGCATGCACCTAAAAAGGAGAAGGCCAAAACTCCTAACTCTACCCAATCAAATTACATTGACCCAAGTGACATTTCATCTACTTCCTCTACTCCACCTCCCCAAATTTCCTCCCACTTCACTATTGAAGATATGGATATTAGTACATATAACATCAAGGATGCCTTCCACTTTGCCAAGTTGCCAAAATATCCCAAATCTCATGGTAGACATAAGGCTACTTAATATCATGATAGGAATAACATGGTATGGTGAAAAAAGGTTGGGTCTCATTCTAAGGGCCCTTTTTTATTTGTCAAAAAAAATTTGATAGATCAAGACCAACCTAACAGTTAATTTGTATAATGACGAGTTAACCTCTAGTTATTAGAATGCCAAATACCCCATTCCTAATAATCCTAGAGCATCAAGATTATAAAGGGATAGGCTTGGGACCAAATTAATAAGGTAAAATTGATCCAATTTTAGTGACTAAACATAAAGGAACTTGAGGCATTGGATACAAACCTCCTAGGGGTGACCCCTTATATCTCGAGAGTGGTATGAATTTAGTGTCTAATCAAAACAATCCTAAAAATGACATAGAGTCCTATTATAGTATTTATGATGAGATTGATGGAATGAACCTATTTTATACCTATTTTATTATCACTATCACTTCCTCTCTTAAATTCCCTCTTATCCTCCACTACCCTAAACTAATAAATTGGGATTATCAAGATCACGCCATACCATTAGATAACTTCTAGAATGAAGAAGCATTGCCCTAATTCTTGGGTCTTATAAATGTTCAATCAATTAGAGATCAAAAGTAAGGATTTAACATAATGTCAGACCCTACGACCTACTTTAGAGAGCAGGTGAACTTCTTTGGTCAAAATAAATAAGAAAATCAAACATTGAGGTCCTCTAGTGAAAACCTCTCTGAGGCACTTTTGAACCAAGGAAAAAGTAAAGAAAGAGACAAGTCCTTTTATGAAAACCTATTTTAGGCACCAATGGACATGGGAGTTCACCTTACTTAGGATTTTTAGAGTCATACAAGTCCACATCTTACCTTTGGATCAGATAGTGCAACATAATGATGGGTGTTTGCTCAGTTAATTCCAAATTTCCCAAAAACATTCATTGAATGGCCATTACCTAAATTAGGTGATTTAGATTCTTCTTATTAGGGTGGAACTAATGGTCCATAATCATATAAAGAAGATAATTATGCCTTTATTCTAAATTTCATAGAATATGTCTCTACACTGCTAGTGGAGGATACTACTAAGGCTAATATTGGTGTAATAAATGATCCCAAAATGGTTAAGTTTGGTGCATCCCACACTACAAAATAATGTGAATTCATCATTTCCATTCTTTGAGATTTAATTGACACATTCTCATGGTCTTATGTGGATATGCCTAGGTTGGATCCATCTCTTATCATACACCATCTTGTTGTACATTGGGATGCCAAGCCCATTAAACAAAAATTGTGAAAAATGCACCCACAGATTGTTATACTAGTCAATAAAAAATTAGAAAATTTATTAGGGGCCAGATTTATTCAAGCATGATTACTCAAAATTAATATCTAATATTGTGATAGTTAGTAAGAAACTAGAAGGCATTCATTTGTGCTCAAACTTTAGTGCTATCAACAAGATGTGTCCTAACTATGATTTTGCATTACCAAACATTGTCATGATTTTATATTTGACATGTTATGAAATGTTATCCCTCATGGATGGATGTTTAGGGTATAACAAGATAAAAATTATAATAGAATATTAACAAAAAATAATGTTCACCACTTTTGGGGGAACATTTTGCTATCAAGTCATGCCATTTGGCTTGAAAAATGATAGAGGCACATACCAACATGCTATGATTGTCATCTTCTATGACATGATGTAATAAATTGTCAATGACATTCTAGGAAAGTAAAGAGCACGGGATGCACATCTAGAAGTTCTATATAGGATCTTTGAGAGATTACATGAATATAAGGTGTGCCTAATTCTAAAGAAATATGTCTTTAGAGTCACATTAAGAAATTTGATAGGATTCATTGTTTCCCATAGTCATATTGAAGTTGATCCATATAAAGTGAATATCATCATATAAATTATTCCCCCTTATAATTTAAAATAGCTCTACAATTTGCAGGGTAAAATCCAATCTATTTATCTCTTTATTTCATATCTTGTTGATCGCTTCCACCTTTTTACTCATCTCGTAAAGAAGGTCATCATCTTTTCATAAAATTTTGATTGTCAAGAGGTATTTGAGAAATTAAAAACTTATTTGGAAAACCCACAAGTGTTTGTCTCACCAATATTGAGTAAACCTCTATGATTTTATATATCTGCAATTGATCAAATATTGGGGCATTTTTGGACCAACATGATGACCATGGAACACAATGCACAATCTATTATCTGATCAGGACATTAGTCATGTATGAACACAATTATACACATATTGAAAAGGCATGTTTAACATTGGTATTTTCATCATAAAAGTTGCATCAATATATCTTCAACAACAAGATCATTATCATTTCAAAGGTTGATAACCTTAAGTATTTATTTTTAAAGCAACATTGATAGGTTGTATGGCCAAATGGATTATGATCCTTAGTGAGTTTAACATTGAATAAATTTCTTAGAAGGCCATTAAAGGGAAAGTACTTTTAGATAAACTTGTTGAAGAACCTTTGTTAGATACCCATCCTTTAACCATTTATTTCCCCAATGAATCCATCTTCACTCTTGAATAATCCCATAAATAGAAGATATACTTTGATAGTTTATTCACAACCTGTAGCTTAAGATCTGGTATTTTATTCATTACATTATAGGGGTATCTCATTCCTAAGGCATTCTAAAATTTTCCATGCACCAATGATATTGCCAAATATGAGGTATTTGTGGTAGGACTTCACCTCATAATGTATTGGAACATTCAACAGTTGGTCATCCATGGTGATTCATAATTGATTATCAACCAAGTTGCATACCAACATAAAACAAAGGATGAGAAGCTTGTGCCATACAAATTTATGATTGATAATCTCAAACAACACTTTGAATGTATGAAATTTGAGCAGATACCTAAAAATGACAATAGACTAGTTGATGTCATGGTAACCATTAGGTATTTAATAGATATATCTTCTAATGTTTGAGAATATCAATTTCTTACTAAAAACATTATCATGCCAACTTACAATCATCCCGACATTAAAATGGTATGTGATATTGTTGTTCTTGATTCCCTGATGTAGGAACATCACTACCTAATGTAAATGGTGTTTTCGTTTTCATGTCTTGCGTCTTTAGGAGGTGGCCAATTCAAATATTTGTAATAGTTTATATTGTATCTCCAATTTTATGGTCAAGATGTTATGACCTTGTGTCATTACGAGTCTTAAAAATAATTAGTGTTATTTTGTGCTTGTTAGTAGTTAGGTAATCAAGAGACCTTCCTCAACGTATAAGAGAGAAAGTTAGAGTTAGTTATGGTAAGTTTGTTTTGGAGTCTTTTTTAGAAGCAAAGTGATTCATTAAAAATAAGTCATTCAATAAAATAATAATGATAGGGATGAATTCAAAGATGTAATGAAGAAACCCTAAGGATTTGGAACAAACAAGTTCTTTGTTTTGAAGGTAAAATTGTTGGCCATTTCCTATAATCTTTATGTGCCAGAAACTTGAATGTGTGAATTAACATGAACAAAGAATTTGAATTGAAGAGATGTGTGTGTGTGTGTGTGTGTGTGTGTGTATTGGTAAGTTATGTGTGATTTTAATAAGTGTCATAAGACTAATCTAATATGGTTTTAAATCCTAAAAAAAGGTTCAACCTGCAGACCTAGCTAAATGTATTGTTTAGAACCTTATGGTTCAAAGACAAATTATGTATATTAGAAAGAAAGAACAAATTATGCGTATATGTTGTATGTACAGGGTATTTTAATTTTTTATGTAATAGTTTAATTGATAGGTCTTGAAGGACCTTTGAATATGTTCCTATGTTCTTGGTAAAGATAAATTAAATAAAAGTAAATGAAAACTCTGCATTCTTTGAGTTCTGTCTTAGGTGGAATGTAAGTGTTATATGAATAAGTATTGTCCTTTACATCATCATAATATAATTTTATATGATGAGTTCAAAAGTTAAATAAAGACTAATATCCAATATATAAAGGAGTTTTCTTAGTCTATCAATATTTGTGGGTATAACTTGTGTTCTTGAAGTTCTACATTTAATATAGAAAGATGCTTATAAACCAACAGTGAGAGGATGGAATGGAAGCAACATTGTATTACCTAAATGAATAGGTAAATAATTAAATGTGATTAGTATGGAAATATGAAGCTTCATGAATTTGGAAACACATATCAACAAATAACATAAGCATACCCTATGTAAATTGTTGATGGTATACATAGTCAAGTAAAATATTACAAGAGAGGATCCAAATAGGTGTCACTGGTAGGATTAGTTGATTGGTAGCGGTGCTTGGTGTTCAGGATAACCTGGAAAAATGTTCAAAGTTGTTTAAAAATCTATATAAATCTTAAAACTTCATTTTTAAGCCCTTTTTAGGTCCATACAAATCTATGCCTGCATACATAATTAATTCAAAACTTGAGCAAAACAACATATAGGAATATTACTGTGGGATATAATGGTTGGAAATGGGTCTAAGGTAAAAATCCAAAAGAGTGGTCAGAGTCATTTGAAATCAAATTAGAAACCATTAAACCCTTATCAAGTTTCTTTATCAGTAGACGACCTTGTATTAGGGTTTTGTCATTCAAGTTGAATTGTAAAGAGTTATAACCATCATAGTTGCTACAATCTCAGTGAGTAGTAATGTTTCATTTTTACTAAAATGAGTTTTAGGCTTTAAAGTATGTCAGGTATAACGAAGTATAGCTTTGGAAGTTCTGTGTGTATTTAGATCAAATGGAGGCCTCAAGACCGAACCCAAGAATTACAAGTGCTAAACAATGCAATCAAATAGTTAAAACAAAGTCTCAAATTTTGTGGAAAGCAATAAATTGATAAAGGATATCCATATTTAATTTTGGTTTGTTAAAATGAGTCTGTATATAGGTGTATAATGTGAAATTTAATAAAAAAAGGCTATAAAAAGAAGTTTTAATAGACTAAGTAACAGTATATGGTCTGAGGATTATTATCAGAAACCCTAAAGCATACATATGATAAGATATTCTTAAATTTTAGTAAGGAATAAGTAAAATGTAGTAAGAAATAAGAGTGACTTGGAATGATACAGGTTAGGGAAAGACATTAAGACTCCATATTAGAATGGAATAGCTTAATTTAACCAAGTTTGTGAATAGGACAAAAGAGTAAAGGCAGAAAATAAGAGTCGCTTGAAGATAGAAATAAAGACTTTGTGTAAATAAAGGTAAAGTATAAAGCAAGACAAAAAGATTAGAGGAAGTTTGAATTTGTAGAGGGAAATAAATATGTCTATATGTTGTTTTCTATCTAACTAATGTAAGTTTATTATGAATCTCTACATCATTACCCTTAGTACTAAAATGTATTTACTTATCTCTAAGTCCACATTCTTATTACTAACCTATCACACAATCGAAAAAAGTTATTTACTCACAATGCATCCCATTACACTTTACTTGATGGTATGCTCTATCATAAAGGATATAATTGGACACTATTATGATTTTTAAGCTCAGATGAATCCAAAATAGCACTTAAAGATGTGTAGGAGGGTATTTGTGGGTCCCATACAAGTGGAATGGTCCTTGTTACTAAAATCCTTAAGATAGGTTACTATTGTCCCATAATGGAAAAATATACATGTGCTCATGTTTAAAAAATACCTTTCTTGCCAAAATCATGGTGAATTAATTCATGATCACTTCAACCTAGCCCTTCTCCTTGACCATTTTATACATAGGGAGTCAATATCATAGGAAAGATAAACCCCACTTATTTTGATGGCCACAAAAATATCTTGACTACCATGGAATATTTTATTAAGTGGGTTGAGGTAATCCATCTCACTTATGTGACCAAGAAGTATATCTCTAAATTCATCATGAACCACCTCATATGTCATTATAACATTCCTTCTTCCATTATATTTGACAATGGCAAGTCATTAAATAAAAAGGACATGAAAACCCCATGTACAAAATTCCATATTAAACATAGATGGTTTATGCCCTACTACCCTCAAGTTAATGTCCAAGTTGAGGCATCAAATAAGACCATTGTCAAAATTCTTAAGAATATTGTCCATAAAGCTAGCCAATATTGAAACTTGTAATTGTTTCTTACCTTATGGGCTTACCATACTAATGTTTTCACACCTATAGGTGCAACACCCTACTCCTTAGTTTTTGGATCTAAATCCATTTTGTCGATTGAGATCAAGTTTACCTAGACACTATGTATTTCATTACAAGGTGTCATTGATGATGAAGACTATGGAGTAGTTAGGTTGCAAGAGTTAGAAATTTTAGATTAAAAATGGCTAGATGCATTGAGTCATCTCAAATCATATTAAAATTGCGTATATCATAGTTATAACAAGCACATCATTCCAAAATAATTTGAAGTGGGTGATATTGTATTGAAAGAGAATCAAAAAAACACTAATGTAAAATGTGAGAAGAAAGGTTAATTTAAGACAAATTGGTTGGGTCCTTTCATTGTCACCACAAATTATGGTTCTAGGGCCTATAGGTTGGCTACTCTAGAGGGGTATGAACTAGATGAGACTATAAATTCTATGCATCTCAAGTGTTTTTATGCTTGAATTTATTGAACATTGTTTAAGAGAGCACCTATTTGGGGGTATTTATTTTGCATCATTTCCTATTCCCCTTCCTTAATTTTTCCATTCCTAGGCCAAGCCTTCTCTTTCCCCCATCTCCTATTATCATCTTGATATTTTATTATGACCTACATGTACTACATGAAATTTCAGAGGAAATTTCAATGAGCATTTCAAATTTGGTCATCATCAACACATTCTTGCAGACATCATTTTAGAACATCAACCTGTTTTTGACATAGTTTCCCCATTTGGTATTCTTCAACACAACTTACTTTATCTCGTAGATGGTCCTAATCCCCATTCTATATCACTTCCATTTCACACCAATTTGTTTTATAGTTATTCCATGCCTCAATTTAGTTTGTAACCTTACTCCTTTCCCCCTCTTTACGAGTTGCATGTTCTCATTGTTTTGTGAGTATGCCCAGTTATAACTAGTTTAGTTGTTGTTTGATCCCCTACCTAAGGTTGTTTTTAATTTTCTAGATGAATCCTTTCACTTTTATATATATTCCCCTATACATCCTCCTTGAAAATTAATCATGTCGTATATCTTATTTTAAAAACCCAAAAACATTCACAAGGTCCCTGTTAGTTTTTGAGTCACCTTTATTCAATTTTTCATGAACTCTCCTTAAGCAAGAGTCAACTTATTATTTTACCTTATTGGTCATACCTTTGTTCATTAAGTTGACTCTTTATTTTAAAAAAAAATAAAATTCAGCCACTTATCGTTTCTTGTGTGTGAAATTTCTAAAAGAATTGAACCTTTAAACTTGAACCTTTCTCAGAGTTCAACAAGTTCAATGAGTTCAATGGTTCAATAGGTTCAATATTTATCAAAAGTGAACTATTTGTCCTTTTATGTATTTTAATTATGACTTTAAACCTTCCAGTTGAACTTAAACCCTTTTTGGAGTTTAAAAGTTCAATAGTTCAAAAGTTCACCAGTTCAAGAATTCAATACTTGATGTTTTGTAAAGAAGTCATGTTCACTCAATTCCCTTGTCTAAATTAATAAACCGCTTGAACCTATCGCTTGAAACTACATATCAAAGTTCAATGGTTCAATGTTTCTCAAAATGTACTGTTCCTTTGTATTTCAATTATGTCTTTGAACTTTATGGTTGAACTTGAACCCTTTTTCAAAGTTCAAAAGTTCAACAGTTCAATGTCTAAAAGTTTGAAGAGTTTAATGGTTCTAATTTTAAAAATCCAAAGTTTTTGGAAAGATCATGTGACTATTGGTCAGTCTATGTGGTTCATTTCATATCATTGAACCCTAAAGTTGAACAATATTTTCAAAAGTTCAAAAAGTTCAATGGTTCAATGAATATACTCTCATCTCACCCTGAGGCTTCCTCTAAGTTAAAATTAGAAATAAATTTAGAGGAGAATATATCCAAAAACTCATTATAAAGTAGAAAATTTTGAATTTTCACAAGGTTATAGATAATCATTACTCATCAAAATCATGCGTAAAATACGCTTGTCATTAATGCATATGTCAGAGTGCATGTCTTATCAAGCATGTTTAGCACGTATTGTCTTGATTTAATCATTTGATCTGGTTAATATTTGCATCGAGAGAAAACAATTCAAATTCAGTAAACAAGCATACTGGTTGATACAAAGGAGAACAACACAGGTGGTATAAGATATTAGATTGCTTGAATTCAAAATGATTTCAAATAAATTTAAGGTGAGTTTCACTCTTACTGTAAGTTGGTTCCTTTACTTGGTTGGAAAGAAGGATCCTTTTGAGTTTGCAGCATTATTTAAAAATTCAAAACATTCTCTTTTCATTATATTCTCTGACCTATAGCCATGAAATATGCTTATCTTGATTACGAACATGGCCCTAGTCTCATATGTTCTCCACCTAAAATTGGGGACACCTCTCTGGTCCAATATGATTTGGAAGATTTTAAGGAAAGGGCTAGAAATCCTCTGTCAAATCCTATGATGCAAAAAATTGTAGAAAGTGGTTTAGTTGAAGATGCAGCCTTTCCCATATCTATCCAATGCCTTGAATTAGTCCTTGAATGCATGAATAGATATGAACCTTAAAATAGGTGCATCAGGGCTGAAAATGGTAATGTTTTACTACATATCAATAGACAAAATCGAATGTCTGTAATGAGAATTCCTCCAAAGGAATCATACTCTGACCTCAATATTACTTCTTGATATAGCTATTTTTCATTAAAGAAAGCAATTTACAAGAACATGATAGCTAGGAATTGGCTTTTGAAATTCCAAAAAGGGGGTTCAAGACTACCCAATCCATTAACAAGAAATCTTATGATTCCAAAAGTACAAGATATTATAGTATTACTACACAGACTGAAAGGCAATGCTCATGCATATTATTGGGAAGACTGGATGTACTTCTTCATACAGGTGATCCTCCAAGGAGAACAATATTTGGATTGGGCAGAAATTATAGCTGAATGTTTGCATCAAGATTTAAGTAATTTTTTGGGAAATAGAGAATTTTATATGTCTTCGTACCTCCTCTATTGCTTGGCTTCTACGAGATAATGGGTAGGGTTACTTCATGCACCCTTGGCTAAAGATAGTAAAATTTATGATTATTACTCACAGTTACAAATGCATCACTGCTATGAGGATTATAGGAGGGTCAATGATGTTTTTATTGGGAAAATGAATTTTGAATTATCAAATAACAGTAATAAGAGGTTTTTTTATGAAGCTATGTAGTTAATTAATATCTATGGTAGTTTCTTTATTCAATTTTCTAGGTTCACTTATATTAGAGTTGGGGGTTTTGATGGTGAACCCTTGAGGTTACCCAGGTATGTTTTTGACCAATTTGTGCTAATAGAAGTTTGTAGGTAATTAACACATGTAGATAAAAAATTCCTAATGAAGAATAAATCTGGTATATCTTTTCCTATTGAACTTGGATGTTATTCATGCAAAACAACATTTGATGCTTTGAATTTATAATTGGATCTTAATAAATTCAATTTTCAATACTTCACAACCAAACCACAATTTGACAGCAAAGGTTTTGTCAGAGATAACTTGGATCTTGGAACATGATTTTCACATATTCCTCAATTAGAGGATTATTGGGAGGATTGTTCAGATGAATTTGAAGTCAGAAGAAGACTGTGGTCTAAGTTTTCCCTAGGGCTGATAATTACCCTTAAATTAAACATGGACATTTATAGAATTATTGACAATGATGAATAGGTTATTGATCCACAATTTGAGCAAATAAAATAATCACCTATTCTATAAATTAACTGGGAGAAAAGTGAAGAAGATAGAATTGAGGTCAAGACCCTTCCAATGACAAGGAGAAATGAAAAATGGCTGAGAGAGCAAAAACTGGGAGGAGCTCAAAACATAGTCTCCCAATAATGTACAACAATAATTAAATCTCCATTCCCAATAAGCTCATCTAACCAACCTATTGCTATCTGTGATGTAGGTAATTCCAAGTCAAAAATTGGAAGGGACCCTATCATCAAAGAATTTGAGAAGGCCCTTATAACTACCCTGCCTCCTCATGCCACCAAGTCAAGGACTCAAAGCAAGAAGAAGAATCAAATTTTAAAAAAAGTGATTGTGGATTTGAATTCTAAAGAGGATTCAAGAGAAGTCAAAGGTGATAAAGAATTTGATTCACCAATGGTGAAAGAGGTTAGTACAGATCAATAGATAGTGATTCCTTTTGATTCTGCCAAATTGATGATTATTTTAACTATACCTTCTGATCAATTGAATCTTGATAGAGAAGCCTCAACTTCTACACCTAAATGGCTATAAAATTCAATTAGTCATAAAAGAAAAGTAGTTAAATTTTATTTACCTTTGGAAGATATGGTGAGCAAGTGTTTAGGGAAATCTCCTAAATCTAAAAATTTAAAAACAACATCCAAAGTAGATGTTGACCCAAACACAGGGAACTAAAATGTAGAGATAGCTCAGCCAAGAACCAATGAAGAAATTCAAGATCCTACAGTTTAGGTTTTTATAGTTGAAAAGGTAGACCTTGAGACTGCATCAGGTGCCGCTGATGTGCATCATCTAGAATCATCTAATTAAAGGATAATCAATAGAACTTGGAAAGATGAAAGGATAAAAAAGAGTTAAAATAGACTATACGGTCAATGGCAGAGTATATTGATGCCATTCATAGTCTAGATCCATAACCAATTTCCCAAATGCCCATGTCTTTTGATCTAAAATATCCTATCAATCAAAGGATGCTAGATCAGATACATAGAGGCAAAATGAATACTAGAGTATTTGATAGTTGGTTGGATGGCATCATCCTAAAAGGTACAAAATACATTCATAAATTGAAGAATGTATATGATCTGACCATAATCACTATTGAAGATTTGAAGACTCATAACGCTTTGTGGATAAAAGAGGAAGGAAAATGGATGAGCATGATGAATCAGATTGATGAAGTGCAAAAATATGGGATAACAAAGTTTTTGTCAAAAAAGAACTTGACAAGACTAGATGAAGATATATTATATGCAAATAAGAAAAATGTTAAATGGAGAAATTTATTATCCAGACAAGGACAATTGGAAATCACAAAAATGATCAAAGAAATAATTGAATTCATTCAGTCATTACAACATGATCTACAGAGCATTGATATCAATTACATAAAAGATGATGGAAAACTAGAGAAGGACATCAATGCTGTGATTCAGTCCTTTAGGGAAAAGATTAACTTCATTAAAGAAAGTGGCAACTTATCAACTGAAAACTTCTCTCAGATTTCAAAGGTAGAGTCACTTCTTTGTCACTGTATCGACACACTCTCAGAGCACACAGAAAATATGGGAAAAATTTGGAGGGAAGAAAACATCTAGAAAGCAAGGATAAAACACATTAGCATTCCCAATCTTTCAAAAATCTAGGAGTTCATTACAGCATTTCAGGAATGGAAAGCTCAACGTGTGTACCCCACCAAACACAACAAATATGGAGATCCTAGCCTATCACTTCAATAATGATTTTAATTACATAGTCCCTTTTATTCAGTTATTCAATTACTTTTCTATTTGAAACTTGATCTTTTTGAATTTGTAAAAACTAAATCTAGTATGGGTCAGAGTTACTTTAGATCTGGTTGAGTTTAAAATATGGATGGGCAATGATATATATTTTTGGTTGTAAAAAGATGGGGAGATAGGAAATACAAAAAAAAAGAGAGGAAGGAGTTAGAAATTTTAGATTGGGACCATTGTTTTTACAAATATATGTGATGTTTGTCTGAAACATTTTTCATCTATGAATGAAAATGAGAATTAATTACTAATTACTTAGATCTGTGAGTTTGAGTATTTGAAAGTGGGTTTTCTGTGTGAAATCTTCCTTCATATAGTAATTACTTTTCCATTAGACAATCTATTATGCGTGTTTTTATCATTTACTGGTTCAACATATATACGTTTATCTATTTAGTTGTTATTTAAAATAGAATCTATGTATTCTGTTACCTATTACTATTATAAAATCTCGTATTCATAACATAATGATGTATGGATATTGGTCTACCTTTAAACACTTTCTAGTTAAAAGTGTATCTGAATATATAAATTCATTGAAAATCTTAAAGGGAGCTGTACCTTAATTCAGAGGGGAACTAATCTTGATAGTTCACCCATTTTTTTTTTAACTTATTTGTTCTTGAGAGAAGGGTATAGATTTAAAATAGAATATCTTTATATCAAGACAAATATGTTAGCCAATAATTTTTTTGGTGACTCCGCTGGGGAACGAAATTGATTTGGTCACCTTAATATGAGGGAACAATGGTGCTTCCTCATGAAAATATAATTCTTGTTTTACAACTTAATCTTGGTTTTCAAGATGAACAGGAAGATATAATTAGCTATTTAAATACTCTTGCTTGGCATTCTCATCAGAATATTGATGATTATGGATTGACAAGTAGAATATTAGAAAAAGAAGAATTTGCTGATAATATAAGATTGATGTTACTTAGGCAAAGAAGAAGACAAGTAGAAAACACAAAAAATAATTAAACCCCCTGAAGTGTGAAAAGATTAAGAGCAACATCAAAGTTAATAATTATTATATCATAAGCTAGATTCTAGAAGGTACACAAGGTATTTGAGAAGAGAAGGAGTTGAAGATTCTACTTTTCAAACTTTGAAAAGCCTAAAGTTTCCTTCTATTTCCACCCATGTTAGAAAAGATATAAGAAGACCTCCTAGCCCTCCAAAACCCTCTACATCCTCTGTCTGTGAAGCCTTAACTCTTTCTGGTACTATCTTTCTTTGTATCATAAGTTTTCTTCCAATGGCCCAACCTTGGGTCGCAGTGATAGGACCTCTAAATTTAGGGGCCAACTTGAATTATTTGCCTAAAAATACAAGGGAAAATTTACCCAAATTTAATGGAGATCAAAGAAAATCACCAGAGGAGTATCTGAGTGCCTTTGCAATGGCATGTGGTGTGTTAGGCGTGTAACATCAAGATGTAGCCATAAGGCTTTTTGTGTAAACTCTAACTGATATTACAACACAATGGTTTTATCATCTAACTGATTCCTCAATCACAAGTTGGAATGATATGAAAATTGCATTTGAAAATAGGTTCAAAAGTGCAGAAGATGAACATTCCCTTTTTGCTCAATTGACTTAGCTCAAGAAGGAGATACATGAACCCATGAGGGAATTTATAGCTAAATTCAATAGAATTGTGCACAAGATTCTTACTGCTAAAAGACTAAATATTGAGAACCAAAAATATTTCTTTATTAATTCTATGCATCTTGATATAAGTTTTCATCTCAGAAGAGGTGCAATTGTCAATTTAACAAATGCACAATCATTGGCAGTTGAGTTGAAAGATGATTTTATTATGGTAGAAAAATGGAAGAAAGAAGTCCAGGTACCTAATGCTAATCCTTCATCCTCTACAGATCCTATAGTTGAAAGATTAGTCAATGATATAATTTCTATTAAAAGATAATTACCAAAAGCTAGTACTTCATTCCAACAACCATATCAAGATATTAGCTAGAGAAATCAACAAGAAAATGTTGGTAAGACATTACCACTTGCATCAACACAACCAAGATTGGCTATTGAATCTCCTCCTGGAAGAAATAACATGTGTATTTTTCATTTGAATACTGATCATGATGGAAATTCTTGCCCTCAGATGCTTAGATTTACTTAGATGACTACTACTCAAGATGTCTTAGGGGAAATTACTGAAGAAGAAAGGAGCTCTGAGAGACCTGGTGACTCTGATATACACTTCCTAGAGTATGATTTAGATTCAGAAAGAGGAGGTGAAATATTGGTTACTCTTGAAGATCCTTCATGTGCTGTACTTACTAGAAGTCAAAAGAATCTAAGATTTTCTAATACTGAAGAAGTGTTCGTTAAAGCTAAGGAACCTTTTACTAAAACTTCTGATGCTAAGACACAAGAAAGCAAATTGTTACACAAAAATGATTGTGAGACTTCTTTTGATATTTTATAATTTTGTAAGTCTACAAAAATTCAAATATCCCTTGCTGAATACCTTAGGTTGAAACCCAAAAAACTTGATAAATTGGTTAAATATGTCAAAAATAGTCCTACACAAGTTGAACCTAAAAGTTAGTTAAACATTAATACTGAGTCTCCCATTTCCCAATCATTTACTTCTCCACCTAAATCACCCGTTCATACTTCTAGAATGACCCTCAATTCATCTGATGATACTCCTTATATGGCTGATATGAAACCCAATCCATTTTATGTTTCCTTGTTCATAAATGGTCATAAACTTAGCAATTGTATCATAGACTCAGGTGCTTCTGATAATATAATGCCTTCTTTTGTAGCCAAAGCCTTAGGTTTAACCCTTACAAAAACATTTGGTAGATGTTACTCCATGGATGGTAAATAGATCTCTTTGCTCAGATAGATTAAAGATGCACAAGTTGCTCTTGTAGCCTATCTTGATAAAAAGATGAAGTTGACTATCTTGGTAGCAAATATCCCTGCTAGTTATAGAATGTTGTTGAGCAGGACTTTTTGCAAAGATTTGGGAGGTAAGATTAATTTGGATTGGTCAAAAGCTACAATTCTAGTGGGAAATCAGAAAGTTAAACTGGAACTTGAACCTAAATGCAAGTTTATGGTATATCCTTCTGATGACCCTAAGTCTCAGATTCTATTTGAAGAATGTGAATTTGGAAACTATTTTCTCTCCTTTAAGGGTTTAAAAGAAGAATCTATCCCAAAGTCTATTCATTTAGATGATCTATGGACTATGGAATTTGACGAGAGTTGTGCTATTGTTGGTTCAGGAGTAGGAGTTGTGTTGATCTCACCTAAAGGTAAAAATTTTCCTTACTCTTTCAAGCTAGAGTTTAAAAACACTAATAATACTATAGAATCTGAAGCTTTATTGTTTGGGTTAAATGAACCTAAAGGAAAGGGTATAAAAATACTCAAGGAAAAAAGAGATGTTGAATTAATTATCAAACAAGTGAGAGGCATTTTCTAAGTTAAAAATGATAGATTAAGACATTACGGAAATAGAGTTTGGGATGAGATAGAATGTTTTGATGCCTTTTTTATTGAGGAAATTCCCAGAGACCAAAACACTCGAGTAGATTCTCTTGTAGTATCAGCTTCTCTTCTTCTCCCACACCCCAATTTTGAAAAGGATTCATATAGAATAGAATTGATTTATTGTCCTAATGTCCCAGATAATGCTGAAAATTGGTAAGTTTTTGAGAATAATAAACAAATCAAATTTTTTTAAGATTGTTGATATGTTCCTAGGGACTTATTTTGAAGGTTCAAAAACAAATGTAAAGAATTCACTCCTGATCTAGGGATCAATCCAAAAGATGATGTAATTCAATTAAAAGGAAACAAAATCCCTAAAGGACTGGTCTTTCTTGAACATTTGTTCACTAGACAAGATGAATATACTAAAGGCAAACTTGTCCAGAATGCTAACAAAATAGAGGATTATGAGAAAATCAACATTGGAAGTGAAACTGACCCGAAATGGATCTCCATTGGTAAGTGTTATTCACTAGAGGAGAAAAATAAATAAATTAATCTACTAATTAAGTATAAATATGTCTTTACTTGGTGCTATGATGACCTCAAAGATTTTAGATGTAGACAATTTCAGCATCATATTCCTTTGAAAGCAAATGCAACTCCTTTCAGGTAGAAGCTGAGAAATTATAACCCAAAATTTGTTGAAGCTATCTTTAAAGAGATTGACAAGATGCTAAAGGCTAGGATTATTTATCCAATTCATCACTCCACCTAGGTGGTAAACATTGTTCCAGTGCACAAAAAGAATGGAGAAATAAGAATTTGTGTTGACTTCAAGAATTTGAATCAAGCCAGTTTAAAAGATAATTATCCCTTGCCTATGATGGATCACATCTTGCAAACTGTTACTGGGTCAGAAATGATTTCCATGTTAGATGGGTTCTCAGGTTATAATCAAATAAGTGTAGCTACAACTAACCAACATAAAACTACTTTCACTACACCTCAAGGAACTTTTGCTTATAACTGTATGCCCTTCGGTCTGATTAATGCTAGTGCAACTTTTCAATGGGTGATGGATTCATATTTTAAATATTTGAAAGATAAAATTATTATTATCTATCTTGATTATTTGACTATTTTCTCTAGAAAAAGAGAAGATCGTCTGAAGGATCTGGAGACTGTCTTACAAAGATACCTGAGTCATGAGATAGCTCTTAATCTTAAGAAGTCGATTTTCTATGTTACAAAAGGGAAATTATTAGGACACCTAGTTTCAAAAGGTGGAATCAAAATTGACCCAGAAAGAGTTAGAGCAATACAAAAGTTAAGTCTTCCTTCTAATAGGACTAGAGTTAAGTCTTTCTTTGGTCAGATTAATTTTTTCAGAAGGTTCAATCCTAATTTTGCTAAAATTATGAAACATATTGTGGGGTTGATGAGCAAAAAAAAACATTCAAATGGAATGAAGCTACTAAAAAATCATTTTAATATATTAAGGAAGCAATTTCACAAACACCTACTTTGGTAAATCCCAATTTCCAAAAAGATTTTGTTATTTACTGTTATGCTTCAGAACATACCACGTTTGGTATCTTGTTACAGAAAAATGAAGTAAATGTAGAAGCCCCAATAGCCTTTATGAGTGTTCTTCACAAGAAACATGAACTTAAATATTCTTTGGCTGAGAAACAAGCTTTTATTGTAGTGAAGGCTATTAAACAATTCAGATATTATATAATTCATTCTCATTTAGTTGTATTTGTTCCTATTTCAGTTGTGAAAAGCGTTTTGACTCAGCAAGAAGTTGAGATGAACAATAGAGCAACATGGGTTGCTAAAATTCAAGAATATGATCTAGATATTAAGCCAACCAAATTAGTTAGAGGTCATGGTTTGTGCAAATTGATAGCTAGAAGTAAAGAAGAAGAAGAACTCCCTATTGTCTTATTGGTGAGCTTAAAAGATCCCTGGTTCCTAAACGTGGTGCACTATCTTACTTATGGAGACTGTCCTAGTCATTTATCCCCAAAGGAAAAAAGGAATCTGAAGTTAAAATCAACAAAATATGTGATATGGGGTGACGTCCTGTATGAAAAGGTATTAGATGGAACCTTTCTGAGATGTGTAGATAAATAACAACAATGGAAATTGTTGGAAGTTTTTCATAATGAAGCATGTGGTGGACATTTCTATTCATCGGTCATAGCTTTCAAAATCCTTAGAAATTGTTATTATTGGCTAGGTATGTTCAAAGATGCATATAAATGGGTAGCTAACTGTGAAAAATGTAAATTATTCTCAGGAAGACCACAATTTGGAACATTACCTATGAGACTTGTCATTATTGAAGAACCTTTCAAACAGTGGGGATTAGACTTCATTGGTCCTCTTTCACCTCCTTTGAGTGCTAGTCATACACATTCTAATAGCCACTGATTATTTTATGAAATGGGTTGAAGCGATCCCTATGAAGAGAACTACTTTAGAAGTGGTATGTGATTTTATCAAATAAAATATAATGGTACATTTTGGTGTTCCTCAAAAGGTTGTGGCAGATAACGCTACCAATTTTTCTTCAAAGGAGCTTACTTCATTCTACTATGAACATAGTATCTCTCTTTCTCACTCATCATATTATTACCCTCAAGGAAATGGACAAGTAGAGTCTAGTAATTAAAATTTGATAGCCATCATGAAGAAATTGGTTAGTGATAACCCCAGAGATTGGCATAAGAAATTATACGAAGCACTTTGGGCTGATAGGGTAACCCCAAAAAGAATAATAGTAATGGCACTATTTGAGCTAGTTTATGGAATAGGAGCACAACTATCATTACCTCTAGAATTATCTGCAGCTAGATTATAAAATGTTATTGAAGATCAGTACTTTCAAGACTCTTTAGAGAAAAGAGTTATGTATTTAACTAAGATTGAAGAGGAGAGGAATGAACTGATTGATCATATTATTGCTCATCAAACCAGGGTTAAAAAGATTTTTGACCAGAAAACTAGACCCAAAAAGTTCATGGAAGGAGATGAAGTATTGCTATGGGATAGAAGGAGAGAACCTAAAGGAGAACATGGTAAATTTGATTCACTTTGGAAAGGACCTTTCAAAATTCATCAAGTACTTGGTCTTAATTCTTTTAAATTTGAATATCTAGATGGAGCTGTTTTACCCCTGTCCTATAAAGGATAGGATCTCAAGTTGTACCGATTGTGAAACATGTATCCCCTATTTTGTACATAACCTTTTATTTTCTTGTTGCATTTTGTGTTTTCCTTTCGCATTTTTGGTTTGTCTTTCTCCTTTTCTATTTCCCAATCTTTGTAACTAGAGTTTCTGAGTTCTCTACATTTTGCCATAAAATACAGTCCCTAGTCAGAGCCAATGTTAGTTTTTGAGTCACCTTTATTCAATTTTTCATGAACTCTCCTTAAGCAAGAGTCAACTTATTATTTTCCCTTATTGGGCATACCTTTGTTCATTAAGTTTATTCTTTATTAAAAAAAAAAAAGTTCACCAACCTATCATTTCCTATGTGTGAAATTTCTAAAAGAATTGAACCTTTGAACTTGAACCTTTCTCGGAGTTCAACAAGTTCAATGAGTTCAATGGTTTAATATTTATCAAAAGTGAACTGTTTGTCCTTTTATGTATTTTAATTATGACTTTGAACCTTCTGGTTGAACTTAAACCCTTTTTCAGAGTTCAAAAGTTCAACAGTTCAAGAATTCAATACTTGATGTTTTGTAAAGAGTCATGTTCACTCAGTTCCCTTGTCTAAATTAATAATCCACTTGAACCTACCACTTGAACCTACATAGCAAAGTTCAATGGTTCAATGTTTCTCAAAATGCACTGTTCCTTTGTATTTCAATTATGTCTTTGAACCTTACGGTTGAACTTGAACCCTTTTTTAGAGTTTAAAAGTTTAGTGGTTCAATGTCTTAAAGTTTGAAGTGTTCAACGGTTCTAAGTTTTAAACTCCAAAGTTTTTGGAAAGATTATGTGACTATTAGTCAGTCTGTGTGATTCATTTCATATCATTGAAGCCCGAAGTTAAACCATATTTTCAAAAGTCCAAAAAGTTCAATGGTTTAATGGTTCAATGACTATACTCTCATCTCGCCCTGAGGCTTCCTCTAAGTTCAAATTACTGGGAGATTTAGAGGAGAATATATCTGAAAACTCATTATAATTTTTTTTTTTTTGAATTTTCACAAGGTTACAGATAATCATTACTCATCAAAATCATGCATAAAATATGCTTTCCATTAATGCATATGTTAGAGTGCATGTCTTATCAAGCATGTTTAGCATGTATTGTCTTGATTTAATCATTTGATCTAGTTAATATCTACATCGAGAGAAAATAATTCAAATTCAGCAAACAAGCATACTGGGTGATACAAAGGAGAATAACACAGGTGGTATAAGATATTTGATTTCTTGAATTCACAGTCATTTCAGATAAATTTAAGGTGAGTTTCACTCTTATTGTAAGCTAGTTCCTTTACTTGGTTGGAAAGAAGGATCCTTTTGAGTTTGTAGCATTATTTAAAAATTCAAAACATTCTCTTTTCATTATATTCTTTGACCTATAGCCATGAAATCTATTTGTCTTGTTTACGAGCATGACTCTAGTCTCATATGTTTTCCACCTAAAACTGGGGACACCTCTCTAGTCCAATATGATTTGGAAGATTTTAAGGAAAGGGTTAGAAATCCTCTATCAAATCCTATGATGTAGAAAATTGTAGAAAGTGGTTTAGTTGAAGTTGTGGCCTTTCCCATAGCTATCCAATGCCCTGAATTATTCCTTAAATACATGAATAGATATGAACCTCAGAATAGGTGCATCAGGGTTGCATATGGCAGTGTTTTGCTTCATATCAACAAACAAACCCTAATGTCTGTAATGATAATTCCTCCCAAGGAATCATACTCTGACCTCAGTGTTACTTCTTCATATGGTTATTTTACATTAAAGAAAGAAATTAATAAGAACATGATTGCTAGGAATTGGCTTTTGAAATTCCAAAAAGGGGGTTCAAGACTGCCTAGACCATTAATAAGAAATCATGTGATTCCATAAGTACAAGATATTATAGTATTACTAAACGGACTGAAAAGCAATGCTCATGCACATTATTGGGAAGACTAGATGTACTTCTTCATACAAGGGATCTTCCAAGGAGAACAATATTTGGATTCGATAGAAATTCTAGCTAAATGTTTGCATCAGGGTTTAAGTAACTATTTGGGAAATAGAGAATTTTATATGTCTTCATACCTCCTCTATTGCTTGGCTTCTACGAGACAATGGGTAGGGTTACTTCATGAACCCTTGGCTGAAGATAGTAAAATTTATGATTATTACTCATAGTTACAAATGCATAACTGCTATGAGGATTATAGGAGGGTCAATGATGTTTTTATTGGGAAAATGAATTTTGAATTGTCAAATAACATTAATAAGAGGTTGTTTGATGAAGTTATGCAGTTAATTAATATCTATGGTAGTTTCTTCATTCAATTTTCTAGGTTCACTTATATTAGAGTTGGGGGTTTTGATGGTGAACCCTTGAGGTTACCCAGGTATGTTTTTGACTGATTTGTGCTAATAGAAGTCTGCAGGCAATTAGCACATGTAGATAAAAAATTCCCAATGAAGAATAAATATGGTATATCTTTTCCTATTGAACTTGGACGTTATTCATGCAAAACAACATCTGATGCTTTGAATTTAGAATTGGATCTTAAGAAATTTGATTTTCAATACTTCACAACCAGACCATAATTTGATAGCAAAGGTTTTGTCAGAGATAACTTGGAACTTGGAACATGATTTTCACATATTCCTCAATTAGAGGATTATTGGGAGGATTGTTTAGATGAATTTGAAGTTAGAAGAAGACTGTGGTCTAGGTTTTCCCTAGGGTAGATAATTACCCTTAAATTAAACATGGACATTTTTGAAATTGTTGACAATGATGAATAGGTGACTAATCAACAATTTTAGCAAATAAGATAATCACTTATTCTAGAAATTGACTGGGAGAAAAGTTAAGAAGATAGAATTGAGGTCAAGACCCTTCCAGTGACAAGGAGAACTAAAAAATGGCTGAGAGAGCAAAAATTGGGAAGAGCTTAAAACATAGTCTCCCAGCAATGTACAACAACAATTGAAACTCCATTCCCAATAAGCTCATCTAACTAGTCTATTGCTATTTATGATGTAGGTACTTCCAAGTCAAAAACTAGAAGGGACCCTATCATCAAAAAATCTGAGAAGGCCTTTGTAACTACCCTGCCTCTTCGTGCCACTAGGTCAAGGACTCAAAGCAAGAAGAAGAATCACATTTTTGAAAAAGTGATTATGGATTTAAATTCTGAAGAGGATTCAGGAGAAGTTAAAGGTAATAAAGACTCTAATTCACCAATGGTGGAAGAGGTTAGTACAGATCAACAGACACTGAATCCTTTTGATTCTATCAAATTGATGATTATTTTAACTATACCTTCTGATCAACTGAATCTTGATAGAGAAGCCTCAGCTTCTACACCTAAATGGTTGGAAAGTTCAATCAATCATAAAAGGAAAGTAGTTCCATTTTATTTACCCTTGGATGATATGGTGAGCAAGTGTTTAGGGAAAGCTCCTAAATCCAAAAAGTTAAAAACAACATCCAGAGTAGATGTTGACCCAAACACAGGGAACTAAAATGCAAAGATAGCCTAGCCAAGAACTAATGAAGAAATTCAAGATCCTATAGTTCAGGATTTTATAGTTGAAAAGGTAGACCTTGGGACTACATCATGTGCCACTGATGTGTATCATCTAGAAGCATCTACTAAAAGGATAGTGAATAGAACTTGGAAAGATGAAAAGGATAAAAGAGAGTTAGAATAGACTATGTAGTCAATGGTAGAGTATATTGATGCCATTCATAGTCTAGATCTATAACCAATTTCCCAAATGCCCATGTCTTTTGATCTAAAATCTCCTATGAATCAAAGGATGTTGGATCAGATACATAGAGGCAAAATGATTACCAGAGTTTTTGATAGTTGGTTGGATGGCATCATCTTGAAAGGTATAGAATGCATTCATAAATTGAAGAATGTATATGATCTGACCACAATCACTGTTGAAGATTTGAAGACTCAGAACGCTTTGTGGATAAAAGAGGAAGGAAAATGGATGAGCATGATGAATCATATTGATGAAGTGCAAAAATATGGGATAACAAAGTTTTTGTTAGAAAAGAACTTGATAGGAATAGATGAAGATATATTATATGCAAGTAAGAAAAATGTTGAATGGAGAAATTCAATATCCAGACAAGGAAGATTGGAAATAACAAAAATAATCAAAGAAATAACTGAATTCATTCAGTCATTCCATCATGATCTACAAAGCATTGATATCAATTACATAAAAGATGATGGAAAACCAGAGAAGGACATCAATGTTGTTATTCAGTCCTTTAGGGAAAAGATTAACTTCATTAAATAAAGTGATAGTGTATCAAATAAAAAATTCTCTCAGCTTTGAAAGGTAGAGTCAATTCTTTGTCGTTGTATCGACACACTCCCAGAGCACACAGAAAAGATGGGAAAAATTCAGAGGGAGGAAAACATCTAGAAAGCAAGGATAAAACATGTCAGCATTCCCAATATTTCAAAAATTTAGGAGTTCATTATAGCATTTTAGGAATGGAAAGCTCAACGTGTCTACCCCACCAAACACAGTAAATCTGGAGATCCTAGTCTGTCACTTCAATAATGATTTTACTTACATAGTCCCTTTTAATCGGTTATTTAGTTACTTTTATATTCAAAACTTGATCTTTTTTGAATTTGTAAAAACTAAATCTCGTATGGGTCAAAGTTACTTTAACTCTAGTTTAGTTTAAAATATGGATGAGTTAAGGCAATGATATATATTTTTGGTTGTAAAAAGATGGGGAGATAGAAAATACAAAAAAAAAGGAAGGAGTTAGAAATTTTAGAATGGGACCATTGTTTTTACAAATATATGTGATGTTTGTCTGAAACATTTTTCATCTGTGAATGAAAATGAGAATTAATTACTGAGTACTTAGATCTGTGAGTTTGAGTATTTGAAAGTGGGTTTTCTATGTGAAATCTTCCTTCATATAGTAATTACTTTTCCATTAGACAATCTATTATGTGTGTTTTATCATTTACTGGTTTAGCATATATATGTTTATCTATTTAATTATTATTGAAAATAGAATCTGTGTATTCTTTTACCTATCACTATTGTAAAATCTCGTATTCATAACATAATGATGTATGGATATTGGTCTACCTTTAAACACTTTCTGGTTAAAAGTGTATTTGAATATTTAAATTCATTGAAAATCTTAAAGGGAGCTACACCTTAATTCAGAGGGGAACTACTCTTGATAGTTGACCCATTTGTTGTTTAACTTATTTGTTCTTGAGAGAAGGGTACAGAGTTAAAATAAAATATCTTTATATAAGGATAAATCTGTTAGTCAAGAATCCTAAAATCATAAAAATTCAAACAATCATAAAATCTAAAAAAGAGATATAAAGCCACAAAACATTTACATAATTTATCATCCTATTTTATAGTGGTTCTCCCTATTGGTTTGGTTCTGAATGGCACTACTGAAGTATCACATGGATAAGCCTCCCCTTTGCATTGAACATCTCATAGGTGGGAAACCTTTTATCTAAATCATGACTTCTTTATCAAATTCAATCAAATTTGATTATTCAAGTAAATTTATTTTTATCCTCTCCCTTGTGTGTTTACATATGTATTATGTGGGTATATTTAATTCTACAATGATCAATTTTATCAATATTTTCATCCATTCATTACACTCCCATTTCGAATAACTACATCGACATGAGGTCCACATCGACTATGTAGACAACATTTGGCTACATGGGGTAGCTCAAGTCAGTTTAACCACTATCATTCCCATTTTAATTTCCCCCCTTCATTTCTATTACACTCTCATTATTTTGTGAGTCATTTTTATTTTAATATTTAATTAGTTTCATCCTAATCTTTATCATCACCTCTCTTCTTTCCTAATTCCTAATAGAACTACATTTGCCCTAACAGTCTTCATGGACTATGTAAACAATGTTCACTTGCATGTGGCATCTAAAGTTAACTCAATCACCCCTTCCTCACTCTTATATTCACCCATTTCATCCCCTTGCATGATCTCTTGCCTAAGGGAACCTTCCCATTATCATTATCATTGAGTCTTCACACATGCATTTGGATTTAACTAAGGACATTATGTTTTATGTTGCTTTTATTTTCATGTTTGTGTTATTTGTTTGTTTTCTTATTGATTTGATTTTATTATTGTGCCTTGACTCAATATATATGCATTCATAGGGTGATTCATTATAATTGTACTCGAGTCCATCCATTAGCATACGACTATAATTTCATCTTGATTTTTCCATATCATGGTGAATTTGTGTCATTTGTCTATTAGATCGAGAGTTAGTTCTTAGGCACATCACATCCAAGTCAAAATTATGTCTTATATCATGGTGCATACCATTGTGTGTTACATTAAAAATCAAGTTCTTGAGGCTCATATACAATGCCACATGATGGAGCATTTCCCCTTGTAGGAAAACATCATCATATTTTCCTTGATCAAAACACCACCACTGAATAATATAACTATATATCTGCTAACCAGGACATGCATATCCACATCAACATATATAAGTCAATAATTTATTTCATTATATTTATGATTCCTCATGTCTTTGGTTTTTGTGAATTTTTCATTATTTTAAAAGTCATTTTACCCTTGCCTTACATTTGTACTTTCATCTCATCATTGATCTATCTAATAGGTTAACTAATTGGGCTATGCTTGTAAATCAATTGATCAATTAGTTTGATAAATGATTAAATTTGCCTTGATGGGGAAAATCATTTAATCAATGATCAAATCTACCTTGGTAGAGAAAATCATTAGTCAATCAATTTACCCTCTTTGGGGCAATTCAGGCATTCAAGCTTTCTTCTAATTTGAATCTCATTGCTTTCACCCTTTTTGGGGAAAATCAAAGTGTGTAGATTGTTTCAATAAATATAATTACCTAAGCCCATAACTTTTGCACTATTTGGGTCAAGTTAAAGTGTGCCACTTATCTTGAGATGCATCCATCTTGATTCTCCCTCTTTGGGGAAAATCAATTTTATACTCTATCATCATTAGATATCAAAGCGTGTAAGTGTTAACTCAAATGGATTAATATTATCCATGGGTTAATTTCATTCTTTTTGTTCATTTTATTCCTTTCAAGGGCCTGTCCATCAAAATAATTTCTTGACCAATCCCTCGAAGGGGCATCTTGAGCATCCCAAACATTTTTTAGGGAAATGATATGAAATTGTCACATTACTTTTAGGAAAGCAATCAAGTTGTCAATTTCCTTGTCAATGTGGAAATAGATCAAATAGATATTTCCAAGGTTGACAATGTTAAGGTTGGAGTGACTGCGTGGGGGTGGAATTGGTAGAGCTTTAATTTTTTAATTTAATTCAATTAAATTTTAATAATTTTTTTATAAAATTGATGAAATTATGAAAAGAGGTGGTGGCAAGTTTTTATTTTTGGCGTTCCTTATGTTGGAGATAGGGTGATGCCAATGAAAATGATGAAAGTATTAATGGAAAGTTTAAAAAATTAATGGATTCATAATGTAATTTTATGCAAAGAGCTCAGGGGAATGAATATCCTGGATATGGTCACCACATTCATATTTTGGTTTTTATTAGCCGGTCTAGTTTCATTTCTCAATATGGACCCTGCGTTCATAGAATCATTAGGGTGGATGTTAGTGTTTGGTGGGGATAAAGCTAGGGAGATGGGGTTCACATGTAATTTTACCAAGACAAGGCTCATGAATATTTCCTAGGTTCTTATAGTTGAATTGGCAGAGGCTATAAAGGAGGTGTTAGGTTTGGTAGTGCTAGATGAAAGTAGAAGAGTGTGAGTTAACTCTGATTTGGCATCTCTCTTAGCTAGAAACCTATGTCTTGTTATTTCTTAAGAGAGAGTAAATTAAAAAAATGGCGGAGTTTTTCATTTGGCTTGAGCACAGGGTAGGTTTGATGTCAGTAATAGATTCCCTACCTTTAGGACCTTTTCTAGAATTGTCATTTTTAGGTAAGTATGATTTGGGGTATGTGCCCTTATTAGTGTTTCATATTCTCAAAGATAGGTTTTTGTCTCCAATCAATTTTTCTCAAGAGGTTGAATAATTCTATTCAAGGGTGAAAGAGAAGGAGGATTCTAGGGGTATAGCCATGCCTTTTCTTAGGATCTATTGTTTCTAATTCCATAATTGGAGGTTTAGAGGGTTTAGTAGAGGTCATTGATAAGATTGAAGGCGATAAAATGGCTAGCACATGGAGTGGCAAGAGGCTTATTTAAGTAGCCCCATGGTGGAGGGAGCAGAGGAAAGAGAAGTTTGTGTAGGGAAGCTTTAAAAAAGTTCAATTTTTTTAAAAGTGGTCATTTTTGTGGCTCTAAGATCTAATAAAGGTTTGGAAATGATCTGTCCAGTTGCAATAGAATGTGCTTAGGTTCAGAAGGGCCAATATCCAAGGCCATTGAAGAAAGCAAGGGGGATGGATTTAGGTATGACAGTTGATAGTGATGGGAAAGAAATTTAAGTAATAATTCTACAGTAATAACAGGATTATCTAACTATGGGTTTTTTATATGGAAAAGGAAATTTTCTTGTTTGGCTTTCTTCGGTATATAGATGGTTAAACTGTATTTCAGTTTAATTATGTAGTTTTAAAACTTATTGTATATAAAGTTTGGTTTATATGATCAATACTTTGATAATTTTATTATTAAGATAGGCCTTTTTTATTTCTTTTTTGATTCTATGTTTATGGGAAAGGGACCCATTTAAACCTGACACTGAGCTAAAAACATTTATAAATAGTATGTCACTTACACTATTAAAATACCAGTCATCTTCAAAAATTTGACTTTAAAATTCAATAAAATATCAATAAGGTCATTAAAATATAATACCAAGTAATTATGTGACTTAAATTTAGACTAAACTAAAATTCTTAGAAGATAAAGTACAATATCAAAATCTTAAAAATTAAGGATACTTTATAAAAATAATAATGCCTTACCATGATTTTTTAATGGATAATTTATCTAAATTTTTATTATAAACTCATAACCAATAATTACATCTTTATCATTTCTCAAAATATTAATTTATATACAATATTATATAACAAGTTCCACTCTCACCAACTTTGGATCAAAGATTGCCCTTATTATTCTGTATCCATACATTTAAATGTGGTCTTCAATGTGTCCCACTTATGACCTTTAGTGTAATACTTGAGATCCACCATTCAAACATCCACTCTATAACTGCATAACATTATTTTGGATTGCTTAAACAATGCATATAATAATTGATAGCTTCCCCAAGCAAGTATAACATCATTTTTAGACTCCTCAAATAATGCATATAATAAGTTAAGGCTTCAAAAATTATTATTTATAGGATCTAATGAAATTATGTACTTGGACCCAATAAATTATTCAAAGGAACTATACACTTGAAAAAAATTCTTTGTATATTTGTAATTTCTTATTCCCGATAATGTAAGTACTAGTTATTATAAGTTTGAAATGTCAGAACTAGATACAAAATTGTAAGGAATGCATGTTCATTTAAATGAATATAAGTTTGTCAATGTGCATATCCTTAATATCAATATTTATAGAACTAAGGGGATTAAAAAAAAAGAGAATCTTGGAGGTCTGCAATGGGGAGATGAGGAGTCACCCTCCATTGATGGTGTTTCAAGATTTCTCTTGGTTGATTACCTTGGTTACCTTTACTTCCTTGTTTTCATGTTTCTTCATATTGTGTCCATGAGGTTGTATTACCTTATATCTTATGGTTATTTTATTTAGTTTTATTTTTTTGGTTTCTGGTGTGAATTTTTTATTTTTATCTATATTTTTAATTGTGTGCCATTGCCCCATACCAACCCACGTCCCCCCTACCTTGATTTATATGCCTGTGGCCTTTGGAATTTAGAGGGTTATGGTATTAATTGCATTTATTTATGGAAATAGTTGGAAAATATGGTCCTAAACGTGCGATGAGGGAAGAGGATGGTGGTTTTAATGAGCTAGTTGGTCCTCTAGGGTCTAATAAAAATTGCAATCTCAAGGATGATTTGTCATTCTCGGATGAGGTGGGAGGAGTAGCTAGAACACCAAAGAATTTGTTTAATGAGATTTTATGATAAGAAGAAGTGAAAAACACATAGAGGATGCATAATTCCTTGCCATTCACACCATTAAAGCTGAGAATGGAGAACAAGAACAAGATGAAGCCCAAATTGGTAATCACCCTTACCTTGAGAAAACCTTGACTCTTTTTATGAATGATTCTATGAAAAAGTACCTGTAGCTAGAAGAAACTTGATTGAAAAATGTCAGAGTTTTTTGGTATGTTGAGCAAGAACTCTCTCCATTATAGAAATTTCTTTGATAATTGGCTCAATTTTGTGTGGGGTAAGAAACTGTGTATCTACATTAGATTTTATAGAATGGTTCAAAAAGGGGTTTTTATGACTTTATTTAAAAGCTCTAATATGTAGAGGAGGGCCATTAGTAAACCCCTATGGAATGTTGGTCAATATTTGTGTAAGGCAGTCCTATGGAACCTTGATATGGATTGCAATGACCTTATCTTTAAAACTACATCTAGATGGGTAGATATTGAAAATGTCCATATCTAGCTTTGGAATTTCATACCTCAAGCTTTGAAGCACCTTGGGGAAGTCCTTAAAATTGAGGACAATAGATGGTATTTAGCTCATATGAATTCTAGGGTTCTGATATCTTTAGAACCCTTAGATGTATTCCTTGAATTCCTTAATTTCAAAATCAAAGGGACATCCCATATTTGTGTTGTCAAAGGGTTGAAAGGCTTAAATTCTTATTTGTATTGTAAAAAATATGGATATATTAGAAATAATTATCCATTATTGGTTAAAAAGGAGGACTACCATTGTAAACAAAAAGGCTAGGTGTCATAGAAGGAAGAATGTGTGATGGGTTCTCTTCTAATTGATGATCTAAAAGTCTTTAAAAATACCATGTTTGATAGCGAACCTCTCAAAGGTTGTTCCTCCCTTGAGGATTTGCTAGGGTAAATGCTCTAGAGACTAAAAAGAGGTAGATAAAGATGTGACTCAATGCTTTCCCCAATCTTGTAGCTCCCTGTCACCCTATGTTGACATGGTGACTTGTATGCCTAAATTGTACAATTATTTGCCTGATGACTTAGAAGATGATTTTATTGAGCATATGACTCAATTGGAATCTTCCGAATCACAACTCAAGGATTATCCCTCAGATGAGTATGTGGTTATATTAGTCAAACCTCCTACTAGTAATATTTATAACCTTAGTAGCATGCCCTCTTCCAGCCTCATTGAAGAAGGTGATGATTCCTCCCCCATGATGATTTCTCAAAAAAAAAGAATAGTAATTTTGGTTCTAGTCTAGATACTATGGCGGGTTCACCTTTGTCCCTCAAGGACCTTAATGTTTCAAAAAATTAGAAGCCTAAAAGTGGTGGTAAAAGACTCAAGATTGACATTGCCTCTACCCCTATTGAAAAATATCCAGTGATTGACAAGAAAATATCTAAAGATACCCCTCTTGGTAACCTTGATCCAGCTATTAATAGGAAAACAATAGAAAATAAGGTGAAAGATCATTTCAAAATATTGTATAACAGTGGGGGTAAACCCCAAATTTTATCTAAATGATCCCCCTTCCTTTATTTTTTATGTGGATCATAAGTTGGAATGTTGGGGGCTTGGAATCCCTTAATAGAAAACCCATTGTGAGATAATTCAGATACTCTAGAGATAAGATGGACTATTTGTGTATTTAAGAAGTTAAGGCTATGAGCTCCTAGCTATCCTTGATCCTTAATTTTATCTTGCTAAATGCATCTAAATTTTATACCAATCACTAAAGAGGTAAAGGACGGGCCTCCATATTGGTAAAATTGAGTTGAATGAGTTCATTATTGACCATGGTGCTTCTCCCTATAATAGAGTTGTCCAGGTGTTACTAGAAAAACAAAATCAATGTTTCGATCTATGCAATATATATTCTCCTAATGATTATATAGAAAGATCTGAGCTATAGAACTGGCTTGCAACCAACCTAAAAAATGTCCCCTGGATCTTTTAAGGTGACTTTAACATGGTTGAGGAAAAAGAAGATAAAATCAGAGGTGATCCTCAATCTTGGAAAGGCAATGAGCTTTTCTTCTAGTCTAAATTCAAGAAAATGCATAGACTCCTTGATCCATTACAGAAGGGTAAAAATCAAAGAAATGGTATTTGGTATACATGGTGTAATAACCAAATCCATAAGAAAAGATAATATTCTAGACTTGACAAATTTTACTTGAATATAGATTCCTTTCAAGTGACCCCATCTAATGCTGGAAATGTGGCAAATGCTTTGCCCTACACCATTTTTGACCACCATCCTATTGAAATTGGACTCTCTTTGAGTATAGATGTTGATAAAAGTTATTCTTTTTTCAAAGGGATCTATAAGTTTAATGTCTCTCACCTAAATGATTGTGTTTATATGGATGGTATACGTGCTTCTTGGAATTTAGAGAGATTCTCATGCAACTCTAGTTATAGCATTATACAGTGGAACTCTAGTATGGAATTGTCTAATAATTTTACAAGAATTTATGGTTAGTTTAAGGCTAAACAATGTAGGAAAGCTATTAGGATCACCTAGGAAAAACTAATTCGGGATGAAATTTCATGACAACTTGATCCTTCTAATGGTAGACTTGTGGATGATATTAATTCTCTAAAACATCAAGTCAGAAAATCTCAATGCTACCTTACTAGGGGATCACATATTTTTTCTTAGCTGATATGGCTTAAGCTTGGTGACAAGGGGTCTAAATTTTTCTTTTGATTTTTGAAAAAAAAAATCAGAGGAGCAAAATCACTAGTATTGAGTTGTAAGGTAACCTTTCTCATGACTCAAATATTATCAAAGAAGCATTCTTCAATTTCTACTCTAACCTATTTTTGTCTGATAGATCCAATGTTCTTACTAAGTAGAATAGTGCTATTTTTGATCTCTATATCCTGAAGAAAGTTTCACATATGCAAACCAATTTTCTAGATGAGGCTATCACATTTGATGAATTTAAAGGAACCATCGATTCACTCAAGAATGACAAAGCTCTAGGTATCGATGGCTTCCCTATTGAATTATACAAAGATAATAAATATTAGTTGGCCAAATATTATCTTGAGGTTTATAAAGAAGCTATTTTTGTTGGTTCCTTGGGCCCTAAAATAGATAGAGGTGTTATTAAGCTTATTCCTAAGGAAGGGGACACCCATTTGGTAAAAAATTAGAGACCAATTTCCCTCCTTAATGTCTCCTATAAAATTTTGGAAAAAATATTGGCCAAAAGGCTCTCTTCACTCCTTCCCTCTATAATTTCTAAGACCCAAACTAGTTTTGTTGAAGGAATATACATTATAGATAATCTTATAACTAATTGGGAAGGTATGTATTGGGCCCATGATTATAAACAATATGTGGCATGATTATGCTCAATTTTGAAAAATCTTACAATAGAATTGAATGGCCCTTTATTGAAATAATTCTACGAGACTTTGGTTTTCAAGATTTTTTTGCAGAATGGTTGATTTTCTATTTAAATATGCTTTTGATATGGTTGAAGTGAATGGGGAGCTGACTAATTCAGTTGTTCTTCAAAGGTAAATCATACAAGGTTGCCTTATATCCCCTTACTTATTTGTGTTGGTTGTTGAAGCCCTACATTATTTGCTAATATAATCAGATGTGGTGCCTCCTATCAAAGGAATCTCTCTGCCCAATGAAGATGAATTGATTGATGTTTTATTTGTAGATGATACTACTCTTTTTGTCAAACTTGAGAAAGACAAATTAACCCAGTTTTCTGTAAAACTTGATATCTTTTATTCTACTTCTGGATCCAAAGTTGCTATGCATAAGTCTTGTATGTTAGAGTGGTAAGACACCCCTCTAGATTGGATCATGCCATTTGGATAGGAATGGAAAGGGCCTGATCAATTGGTTAGATATTTGGGTATTCATTTTTCTCTTACCCCTTCATTTAAGCTCATGTGGGAATGGATATTTGTTAAAATCAATAAGAAGATATAAAAATGATAGGGACACCTACTTTCCCTACCTAGTAGGATCCAATTCTACTAAAAAGTTATTTCCTTGTACAATATATATTACACTTCTTGTTGGATTTTTAATAAAACTTATATCAATTTGCTACACAAAATTATAAGAAATTTCTTGTGGTTTGATGAAAAAGGTGGGAGAAAAAGACATGCTATCTCTTTGCAATTATACTTCAAGCCTAAACATATTGGGGGACTTGGCCTAAAGGATCTAAGGATCCAAGGCATTACCCTTGTGGTCAAATGGATAATCAAAGTATTCAAAAGTGACAATCCCTAGAAATTTTTAGCTAGAAATAATATCTTGCATGGTTTTCCTATAGGAAAACCAAATTGGAAAGGGTTCAATATTACGAATCTTCTTATAGGTCCCTTTTCTATCAAAGTTCTTGGTTTGCCAATATTTGCTTCTGTTTGGTCTACTTGGGACTCTGTAAAACCTTTTATCACTATGAAACATATCTTCAATTAGTTTGAGACATGTTACTAGGGTTATAAATCCATTTGTTAGAATCTCTGTGTCAACAGAAGGCCTCTTTCACTCACTAGGGGGTGTTCTACTTTTAAGTGGTTCACTAAAAGTTTGAGGAATTTAAAAAAAAAAATCTCACAGAATGGTTGGGTAGCCTAGTTGAAAATTAGAGCTAGATTTCAAATCCCAACTACTCAGCGTAGAACATTTACTCTCCTTCAAAAAGCACTGCAGGGGAATAACAATATTTATTTTATGGATGAAGAGGGTGAATTCTGGGAAAGTGTTAAATGGTTGAAGGGTCCACCTCTTTTATAGTTCTCTACTTAAATGTTATAAAATAAACTCTCTTTTTCCAAAGTACCTTATCTTAACCTTAATTATATTTAGAATGTGTGTGATCTCCTTTGTTCTTGGTCCTTTAGGTTTGATGTTATATGGGCATCCCATATTGAACCCAAAAATTCCTATTTTCAATAACTCTTGATATATAATAAACTTGCTTTTGGTATTGGTTTGGTTAAAAGTGCTTTTAGGTAGCCCTTGTTCCTTTTGTAGTGATTGCAAAACTATTGAACATCTTTATTTCTCTTGTCCTTACGCTTCTAATATTTGGAAATACTACCTCAAAGGATGGGATATTATTTTTGATTGTGAGATAGAATGGCTGAATATTGCTTTTGGTTATGTTTGTCTTTAAAAAAAAATGCATCTCTTTTTCCATAAGTTTTGGCTTCTTTTCTTTATCAAAATTCTGTGGTTTCTATGGAAGGAAAGGAACTTAGAGGTTCTTCAATCTAAGGCTAGGGAGTTTACTGAATTCATTATTGAAGTAATCTTTCACATTATTTTTATGTGTATCTTTCTCCAGTTGAAGGTGCCACAAGTACAATTAGAGTAGTTTTTGAGGTCCATGATGCTTAATATCATGTCTACATTCTTGATTGATTTGATTGGTTATCCTAAGTTGAGTCCCCACCCGGACTAGGGAGTTTGTCATGGGTCATCCATCGAGGTGAAGTTCTCATTATATGAATGGGAGTGAATCAAGTATTCTTATTTTGATCGAGTAGATGACCCAATTCATGAATGGGTTAATTCATCAGTATCAGACAAGAATGGTATGAATAGTTGGTTGGTTGCCAACAATGATATGATGTGGGATGTGAAGAATGTTGTTTTGGATAGTAATATTAATGTGGTCAAGGAATTTGAGGAATCAATTATTCTGCTGGACTTAGAAATTGATCTTTTTTCTCATAATAAGGATCCTTTGTGACCTCTTCCCCTTTCTCTCCCCTCCCTAGTATAGGACACTGAGGATCAAAATAAAGTCTAGAAATTGATTGAAGATAATGTGAATATATTTGCTAGAAAATTAGAGAAATGAATTGAAAGGGGTAGTGCTGCAAAAGTGGATGAGGTGTTCGATTACGTAAGGTCCAATAACATGAAATCCTTTCTAAAGACGGTCAACCATTTCACTATATCGTCGATCACTAGATTGGAATAATTGGGACTTGGTTCAAAGCTGAGTAGTGTTATGGGACTTGTGTGTGTGGATTCTGATGATGACATTGACATAGATTGCATCACATCTTGGAGGGTGCCTGATGATAATTTAATATAGCTACTGGACTTTGGAGCCACCTTTGTTCTGGGTGGCAGGATATGTGTGTACTGGTTTTTTTTTTTAATGCTTTGTTGGGCCCCTTGTATGGGGCTGATTTTTATATTGGAATATCGAATATTTACGCTTAAACTATTAGGGGGATGCCTCCTGGTTTGATACCATATGTTTGTTTTGATACTCTGCTAAATGTTTTGTATCACCGATACTTATACTTTGTAATTGATATTTTAATATAAAAATACATATACATATCCACGAATCACATTTGACTAGTACGTCGATTTGATATCCACCGATATGGTAGTCAAAATAAAATTTTTCTCATGGATTTAATTAATGTACACAACAATAAGAACATTTAGACATGTATCTTTTATGAACGATAAATAAATTTGAGATATATTTAATTGCTTAGCAAATAGTAGAGCTATGTATTCAATAAAACCTTTTCATTAGATTCAAATATGTATTATTCAACCAAGCATTTCCAAAGGCATTTATGAGATCTCATAAATATTTCCTCCCATGTACTTTGTGCTAACATCTTCATAGATTTTTAGCCACGCAAAAGGCAACCACAAACTTCTAATTCAAAAATATTCTTATCGCATTTATGCTTGACTAATGGTAAGAAATGGTGAATTTTTTAATAGATTAAGGGTACCAATGTTACTTGTTATGATTTATTTTAACCATTTATCAATGCCGGTAATTTTATTTATATAAGTGTTTTTATTTTTATTTTTTTTATAAACATGAGTTTAAATCTCAAATTTCAATGTACTTTAAACTAACTCTCCTTCTCCATAAGAAACCCAAATAACTTAAAGGTTATACGATCGACTTCATCATAACAAGCATAAATTATCATAAAATCAATATACATATTTTATTAATACACTTTTTTTTAGGTTAATACAATTTTTAGTTATCATATACAATCTCAAAACACAAAAACAAACTACATCTTATCAATTTTTAAACTTTAATTACATATAACTCTATCATAAATAATTTTAACATATATTTCGAATAATAATTTCAAAATCATTAATAAAACATCTCTTACAATCATTATAGTTTCTAAAGATTAATTATTAACCTTTTCTTCCATCATCATTACATCATTCTTTTTTCCCCATATTTCTTCTTAATTTTTAGGTTTGTTGAAGTTCTTGCATCCCCTATTTTTTACTTCTACATTGTACTTCTCAATCACATAAACCATGGACAATAATATTATTATGGTATCTTATCTTTACCGCTTTCTTCTTAAAAAAGCTGCTAAACAAGTATAAAATAAAACCAATTGTATATATGTATTCTCTGAAGAAAGCAGGAAGAGGAGGCCGTGGGGAAGGTGAAGGTGGAAACATTGGGCGCATGTCAGAAAATATGGTGTTGCGATCTATCATTCCAACATTAGCATAGATTGTGCAACGAACTCTGCAACCAATCCAGCATTATCAGCAATAGTAGGCAGTGTGTAATTTTTATCAGTCCGATCATCAGAAAAACCATCTTGAAATATAGGGCCAGCCACCATGGAACCGTTCAAAATGTTTGGGTTGGCCGCTCTCTCATTCAACCATTTCTGTCGTTCCGTCCACCCGTAGCGGTGTTTGTCTATGGAGATTGAAGGGATTGATGCAGCTCTGTGATGTACTTGGCAGGGATAATTCCTTCCAAAACCCCACCACGTAGCTCATATTCATCGGATTCTTCTCCAGAATGCAATCGATACGTGCATCCACAATTTCATAAATATGATCTGAAAAGTGTAAGTATATATGATAATTTCAAGGAACCTTGATCAGTTGATTGTGTAAGTTGTGCCTTAAGATGTTGAGAAGTCCTGTGGTTCTTGTGAGCGGTGATAATAAGGTCTGCACGTCCATCCCTCGACTCATGGATAGATAGTCGCCGTATAGTTTGCTCAAAAAGGCTAATGTTGCAGCATACTGTAGATGCTCATTGTCACTGGGCTTCAAAGTCTGCCTTGGAATTGGATTTGTAATTGCAAATTTGTTTTAAGCAGTTGAATGGTTTCACGAGTAATTAGAATTATATTGTTGATTTTGTCGATTTTTTTTTTTTTAATAATGAGATGAATTCATTTTAATATAACCTTTATAAGTAATTGTTATTGTTAAATTTTATGATATCATCTTGAAATGATTTAAACTTACACCAATAAAAATCCCAAAAAAATAAATCAACAATATGTAGTCCAATGATGTTTTGCTTTGCAGTTCAAGGAATGTACTTGGTCTGCGATCAAAATTGGTATAATCTGGGAGATAAGAGCACATTGTGATGTCTGTTGTTTCAGTGGAGTACTTAAGCACATTTTTGTAGGGGTAGCGAAGGTCCACAATGAACTTAAGCCTTGTTAACAAAAGTTGCATGAGATAGGAAAAAAATACAAGGCAAGTTCATCATATTTGTTGGTTACAATTACCTCTAACTACAAAGTGTGAAGAGACATACATGAGTTGTTAAGAGTTTATTCTTCCAATAAAGATATCTTCATCTTTATTGGGGTAAATCTTTTTCATTATGATGTTTGTAAAATAAATCATTTTATAGTCTTTTATGATAATTATTAAGTAGTTTTAAAATTGTTAGAATATAATTTTTAAAAATAAGTATATAGAAAATAAAATTGAAGGATTTTTATCTATAGATATTATCAAATTTCAATTTGAAGTCGAAAGAAAGAGCTTCTGTGTCATATGTTATTCGAAATGATAAAACAATTTCTTCAATATCGGATTAAATTTAAAATAAAAAAAGATTGAATCGTTATATGTCAAATTTAAATTCAAAGTTGAAGACTGTTTTCTTTCAGTATCAAGAATTTACAATTTTTTTAATAAAATCTTAAAATAAAAATCAAGCAAATAACAAGTAATGTTCTAAAACTAATGGGTTCACCACAATGTTTAATCTATTTTGAATGATACGAATCAAACTAATATATCTAAATTATTAAAATTTAAATACAAATACAAATATATATAGTAGAATACAATAAAATATAAAATTTATAGAATTGGAGTTTAGCTAAAAATAATACATGTGCCTAGAGATATACAAATCTCCCTAAAATAAATCTTATGCCGACTATGTAGGTTGATTGTGACTAAAAACTAGCTGAAAATCCCTATAAACTATGTTGCATCTAAAAATAGGGATTCAAATTGTACTGGAACAAGTTTGTACAAAGAGGCCTAGCAACACTACAACATTGTCTGTTGAGTGTGACCACATCCTGGTTGACTTTACGCTTTATTTTTTGATCTAGCTCTGTGCAACTGTCTACGAAGATTTACTTATTAATTTTGTGTCCTAATTTTTTACATGAAAGTCTTGCAAAACATAAACCCTAGCTCCTGTATAATAAATACAATAAAGATCAAATTCTTAAAGGGGGATTAGGGTTAGGGGTATAGGTGAACTATCCTCAGAAAACTATGCGTAATCTTAGTCTTACCTACATAGTGCAAATGGGTCTCTAGTTGATGTAGTTCTCCCTCTTAAAGTGAGTGTGTGATTTGTGATTATGCAACTGTATAAATGCAGTTAGAATATTAATTGAAATATTTGACAATAGATGTCATTGACCTCTACTAAAAAGATATTCAGTGTTGGCCTATGATTTTTAGAATGAATCAGAATTGAAATTCGAATAAATGGTGCTCTTTTGATCAATGTGTAGTAGAATGGCCAAGTGATTTCTAGACATATTATAAATGACCTTGATATGTTTATATAGAGTAATATTTTGAATATTTTTGCTAATCGACCTTACTAAAATCACGAAAGGGGGAAAATAGATCATTTTTAAATTTAAAAAGTTATTGTTAGATCATGGGGGATAAGGGTGTAGTGCGGCTCTATTTGACCTAGCACAATCTTATCCCAAATAGACATAGATTGTTGGAAAATATCTAACAAATGCCTGTGAATAGATTAAGGATTTTGAATTATGTTCTACATATTTTTAAGACAATTTATAGAGTAGTGTCTTCTCACATAAATTTTCTAAGTTAGCAGAATGACAAATAAAGTAAGAATATCAAAATTAAACATTGTCAAGCACTTTATGATTAATTTTATGTATCTAAAAACCTAAGTGAACTATAGTCACTCAAAAATGTTGTACTATATGATGATTCCATGTGAAAAAATTGAGCCCCCTTCACAAAAACATAGGCCACATAGGATACCATATGTAGTTTACCCTGACTAAACAACCATGTGGATAAAGTGGCCCCACTATCCTTTCGTCTTGAATGTGATGCCAATGGTTCGTAAAATTAGACTATATGAATTGATAAGTACCTGGGCAATCCATGATGTGGACATGTGGTGACCATTCTAATGTCACACTTATAGATTCCACCTTATGAAAGTTTAAGTGATTATCTACCTTGTGAATTGTGGACTCATTGATTTATAGGTCATAGTTTGGTGGATTTGAGATCCACCAAGCCCATTAGCTTTATTTAGACACTAAGCAATAGCATTTAAATAAATATGAGATCTCGTTGATGTTTAGGTGGCCACTTGTTAAACAAATATAGTGGACACTCTATTAGATTAGTAACTTTGTGGAATTGTGACCTACCCAAAATATTATAAATAGAGAACATTCATTGAGTGGGGAAATTAATAAATTAATATTATAGGTTAATATAATTAGAGACCCCAACATAATTAAGGATTTTTTATATGATGTTTAATAAAGATATATTTATAGGTGTTTTTAAGGTTTTCAAATATTTGAAATTAGATGGTGGTTCTATTGTAATTTTTGAACATTTTGGGTGAAGTTGTTTCTTGAGGTCTTTAATTTCTATCCTAATATTGTATCTTGACATATGCTTAGTAAATTGAATTGCAACCAAGCTATCTATAATAATCTAATAAAATTAATTATTGGTGGATTTGTATATCCATTCCATATTAGTGTAAAATATGCAAGTGTATGTAAGGTTTAACTGTAAAGTTTGCATAATCATAATTAATTTATTAGAAAAAAAATTGTAACATATTTTAAAATAAACCTCAAAAGTGCTACATATTATTTTATGATTCTCAATACTTTATTTAAAATATTATATTTGAGCACAAATAATATAGATATTTACACTAACATGTGAGAAAAATGATTCCTAAAAATTTCTTTTAAAATCATTACATTCTATAAATAAATTATAATATTTTGTGAAGCAATATCAATAGAGTTAGAATTAACTTACTTTTCAAGTGGTAATTTTAAAATCATTAATAAAACATTTCTTACAATCATTACATTACCTAAAACAATTCTTCAAAATGACTTGATTACTATATGATTCTCTTACAATCATTATATTATTTAGAACAATTCTTCAAAATAACTAATTTTTATGTGATTTTTATTAACTTTTCTTGATTATTTTTTTTGAAATATATATTTTTGTTTTATTAAAACTATTTTTTTATTTCTTCATCTTTATTTTAAATTATATTTACAAAATCTAATAAAAATAAACATCAATATTATTATCTCTTCTTATCTTATCCTTTACCACTACTTTATTTTTAAAAAACCACTAAATAAAATATCAAAATAAAACCGGAAAAGCTAAAAGATAAAACGACTCTCTTAATTCAGTAAATCATGGGCGTATAAAATATATACACATACACTATTAATTCATTAAAGCAGGAAGACGAGGCATGCGTCAGGTATTCCAAGGAGGTGGGGTGAAGGTTGATGGGGAGGGGGAGGTGGAAACATTTGGGTGAATATTGGAAAACATGGTGTTGCGATCTATCATTACTCCACCTCTAGAAGATTTCATCGGCATAGATTGTGCAACAAGCGCTGCAACCAATCCAGCATTGGCAGCAATTGTAGGCTGTGTGAAATTTTTTTTAGTCCGATCATCAGAAAAATCATCTTCAAATGAAGGGCCAGCCACCATGGAACCGTTCAAAATGTTTGGGTTGGGCGCTCTATCATTCAGCCATTTCTGCCCTTCCGTGCACCCATAGCGGTGTTTGTCTATGGAGATTGAAGGGATTGATGCAGCTCTGTGATGTACTTGGCGTGGATAATTCCTTCCGAACCCCACCACGTAGCTCATATTCATCGGATTCTTCCCCAGAATGTAATCGATCTGTGCATCCACAATTTCATAATTATAATCTAAAAACTGTAAGTATATACGATAATTTCAAAGAAGGTCAGCAGAATGTAATCGATCCGTGAATCAGTTGATCGTATAAGTTGCGACCTGAGATGCTGAGAAGTCTTGTAGTTCTTGTGAGCGGTGATAATAAGGTCCGCACGTCCATCCCTCGACCCCTATCATGGATAGATAGTCGCTGTATAGTTTGCTCAAAAAGGCTGATGTTGCAGCGTACTGTAGATGCTCATTGTCACTGGGCCTCAAAAGTATAAGTCCGCCTTGGAATTGGATTTGCAATTGTAAAACAAAATATGAGATGAGATTTTGTAGTAGGTAGTTGAAAGATTTCACCAATAATATAATTTAAAGTATAGTGTTGGTTTTTTTTTAGGATTTTTAAGAGTGTATGTTTAAACCATTTTAAGATGATCTCCCTGAATAAATAAAAGGAGAAGATTATTTATGGAGTTCATTTTGAGACGATTTAAAAATATATCAATAAAAATCTCACAAAAATCAACAGTATAATAAAACTTCAAAGATCCAACAAAATATTCGAAACCCTTTTTGAAATTAAAAATTTATACACAATCTAATAAAAAAAATCTCGAGTTGAAACTTTGTGTAAAAATGCAGTCCATTGATGCTCTGCTTTGCTATTCAAGAAATGTACCTGGTGTGCGATCAAAGTTAGTATAGTCTTGGAGATAGGAGCACATTGTGATCTCGATTGTTTCAGTGGAGGACTTAAGCACCTTTTCATAGGGGTAGCCAGGGTCCACAAAGAACTTAAGCCTTGTTAACAGAAGCTGCATACGATAGGAAAGGAATACAAGGCAAGTTCGTCATATTTGTTTGTTACATTTTCCTGCAAATACAGTGTGGGAAGAAACATACCTGCGTTGCCAAGAGTTTGTTGTTCCAGGAGAAAACTCCCTCGCTATCGGCGCCAAAGCTTCTGTAATATACCTCCGTCACGGCTTGGAGGTACGACCAATTTCCCGTTGCGAAGAAGACCCAACTTCCACCCCACACAAGCTCGTCGTAATAGCCGGAAGAATTATAGAAATCCACAGCGCCTGCGCCACACAAGGTGTCTGTGTATCTTCCTCCCCTCCCTCCATTCGCAAATTCATACAATTTTTGGGCACCTCGGACCAATTTCGCAGAGTACGCCATGGTATCCGCGCTCTGAAAGACAATGGAGGCTGCGGCCAGAGCAGCAGCCATTTCGCCTGCCAAATCAGAAGCCGCCCCTTTACATTCTGAAACCGGCCTCTCGTAGTCCATGTCTTCAGGCCTTTGCCAACACCGCAGATCATTTGTCGCAGACCCGACCTGTAAATTAATCAACAAATTCATAATTTCTGATCGATAAGATTATATAATTACGTAAAGTCAAAAAGTTTGGTGCGCGCCTGCGAATATATGGTGTCGATTTTCTGAGCCGACAAGTCGAAAGCACTCTTGAGTAGATAATCGGTTCCCCATTTGATAATGTCTTTGACGTGATCAAGCTCCCCAAATGCTTCATACTTGTCACTGTATTCGATCACGCTCCAGCTTATCAATGTAATGGTATACGCCGTCGTAAACCCAAATTTTATGTTGTTTCCTGAATCGTAATATCCACCCACTAAATCAATTAGTTTGTTGTCAAAATGGCCGTCTTTCAATCCCGAATCTCCCCTGAATTCAATCCTTGTCGTAGATGCATTCAAAGGACCAGCTGCCATGACCATGAACATGAACATCAGTCAGTTAAACAATTATGACTCGTGAGTGAGTTAATGATATCCGTTTCAAGTATAAAGATGGTTTAAAGGTCGACAACTTAGTTGATTTCTTTATAGAAGAAAGATTAGATAATATGGAGAATTTTCTAATCAAAATTCATAATAAAAAAGTTAAGCTTAAAAAAAAAAAAAAAAAAAGTCTGAATTTTATTACAGCCTTAAATTTTATAAATTACTTGAAAACATTATTAAAATCTTTCATTCATTCATCGAACAGAAATAATTATTAGAGGAGACGTGTTGTCTGAATTTGTACTTACATTTCTGGGCATCAAAAAACAAGAGCGCCTGGTGTAAAGCGAGCGTGTAATTATCGGAAGAAGGGGGGCGGTGATGTTTCCTCGGGGCAAATATGACAATGGCCGCAACAAAACCAGCGACCAGAAATGTTAAAAAAATAGCGTAAAGAATTTTTGCAAGTATCCCTTTCTTACATATAAAAAAACCAAGATCAAGAGTCTTGTTATGAGGGCCGCCGTATTCGCGGGGGTGGAGAAGCCAGCTCTTTTGGATTTCTTCAATCTGTCGCGTGGACATGCTCCTGCCATATCCCAACTCTGAACTGCGGCCGCTGGTGACACCGATGTACTCTTTGTACGGAGTGATGTTGTAGTATTGTGTGCTGGTGGAGGCAGTCGACGCCGTGAGGGCGGAACTCTCTGTAGACATTTCGAAAGAGCTTCTGGACCTGGGCGCGTCGAATGCTCTCATTTTTACAGATTATTATTATCGCAGACGGAGTTGTTAACAAGACGAATATCCAGGATTCGGCAATTGAAATGATTAGATGTTGAGATTGGCAACGACTTTGTCGGTATTGTGAATGAACGAGACTGTGTTGCAGTTAAAATTGAAGTTGAAAGCGGACGTTACAATGCTTTCGCCTGCTGACAAACAATGATCATCACGATCACCACGACCAATCCTAAGTAGGGTTTATGAATACAAAACGTCTTATTCCAAACATGAGAGACGATAGGGCTAATGACACTCTTATGAAAGATTTTAGCATTGATAACAAGAATTCCAATATAACTATTAATAATATTAAGGACATCTATAATAGCACTTAATTATGCCGATAGTTGTTCACCCACCAAAATAAGCCATCTATTTTGTTTTTAATTAATGGTCATTATTTAAAGTTGGAAGATGAATACAATCGTTCTGCGTTTTTACTAGCATATGACACAAGTTATTGATCTGTATTGTAAGGTTAGAAGTTTATTGGTAGGGATGCATTGCCTTGGCGATGATTATGTGGCACGTATATGGAATAGAGAGCGGTCATTAAATCTCATTGATAACACAAGTACTTTTTACTATGCTAGAAGTCTATTCTACGGATATTTATCTAGTACATTTGATGTCATTAAAATATTGTGTGTCATATTTTAATGCATATGTAAAAACGCAGAGGTTCATTTGATGTGTTATTAAGCCAAATCATTGTTGTCATTAATGACATCCTGAAAACATCTAATCTATAAATGAGCTCGTTATCTATGAGAGCAAGTTTGACGATTTCTTTTGATAGCTCGATGCACATGAGTTGGAGACTAGGAATGCAATCATTGTGAGGTGACTTAAGCTCCATTCAATGCCTCTACGTGAATGCGACGATCATATTTTATTTGCTTGAGATTTTTCTTAACATTGATGTCAATTTTTTTTAATCAATACGTGTCTCTATTTCTTCATATAAGTCCGCAGGATTGTGATTCCATTCTTGACAAAGTTGTGTGTTGTCATTAGAAGGTGAGAATTGGATGTGGCTTCATTTTTTTTTATAGTGTTGTGGTGTTTGAAGGAATAGAATAATTGGTTTCTTGTTATCAAAGCTCTATGAATAGTTTATGGTTGTTGTTATGGTTTATGTAAAAATAGGTTATGGGTTTTATTTATTATTTTATTTTGATAACTCGATGCACATAGACCATAAATTGGGTATGCAGTCATTGTGAGTTTGTTTATGCATGACTGCAGTGAGAATATTTGAATTATCACATTTTTATTTTGACAGTTATACATTAAGCAATGAGTGTTATGACATCGCCAACTATTGTTACTGATGAATTGTGGTCTACAGTGTTGACACTTTAGGAACTATGGAGTAACTTCAAAGCAAAATTGAATCTTATAAATCTAAAGTTAAGTAGCAGATCTGATGCCAAGATTCTTAACATTAGTGCAAAGCTAGATATGCAATAATGGTAAGTTGTGGTAAGGTAAAGTGGCCTAGATTCTCCTAGATCATTCACCATTTCTTGAATAACAATTGTCCCCATCAAATGCAATTATGATAAAAGATGCAGGTATAAATTGGCAACCTAACTTTTTAAAACCATTTTCCTTGATAAGGTAATTTACTTTCTTTGATGATCTTGAAGAGTGGGATCTCTTTTTGACATATCTATTTGACTTGAGCATCCATGACTTGATCCAATTCTATTAGGAAGTTACATTTTGAATTTACTTCTATCAACCGAAGAAACTTTGTAGCGTCTAAATTATCCAACAGAGGTGGTAAGTAATGGTGCAAGAGTTTTGCATTGAAGACTAGATGTAAACCAAGGTAAGAAGGTATAATAAGATCAAAAGCATTCTCTCCTAATTTTTTGTTGATGGTATAGGGCCCACATTAACATGGGCAAAGCTTACAGGAAAGTCTTGTTAGTCCTTTCTTCTACAAGTGTAACGAGAATTGATCACTAACTTGAAAGGTGTGTGGTGCTCAATGCTTGTCATGGCACTACTTATGCATATCATTAAACTTTTTTCAGAATGGTTTTTACTTATTTTTTAATGTTTTGAATGTGTTCAATGATTTGAATGAATTTATCAAATTCCTTTTGAGCTAAAAGAGTTACTACCATTGATGGCAGAATAAGATAAGCTATGTTGATTTGTTCTATAGGTTGGATACCCAAGCATACTTGAAGAGTGTTATGAGCATTAGAATTGTATAGAGATATATTGTAGTTGTATTTAATGAAATATAGGCTTTCATGCAAAGTGCATTTTCTATTTGAATTATACACTCTCAGAACATGCACTATCGTCCTATTTACCACTTCTATTTTTCCATTAGTTTATCAATGAAATGTAGTAGGCATGTTCAAATTTGTATCTCGCATAGACCAAGGTGCTTTACAAAAATTGATTAGGAATAGTGTATCCCTATTAGATAAGAAATTATTTGGGATTCCAAATTTGATCTAGACTAGGGTAAATTTTAGTGGTGAATATTTGTTAATTTAAGAATTTTCAGTTTTTGAGAAATTAAATTTGGTGATTTTTTGAAGTAATACATAGAGTCCATTCACCTAAAATTTTAAAATGTAATTTTTAGGGGTTGTTTCGCCAATCCTTTACAATAATTATGAGGGTATCCATGTAATTTACCTTATATATAATACATATGTTCATAGGGGTTACCATCAAATTATCTTTATTTATTGCATTACCAAGATCTTGAGCCTTGGGGTCGCCTGACAACTTTTTTATAACCACCTGACTACATCCCTATCAGTGCCTTTCAGCTACCTCAATTCTAACATTGAAAAACACACTGTGCCTCCTGATTGTTGTCCCCTGACACCACACTATCACATGACTTATGCTATTTGATAGCATTGTGCCACCTAATTGCATTCTGCTGCCTGACAGAATTGTGCCACCTGATCGTAATGTGTTGTGTGGTAGCACTATACTGCACAATAGCACTATGATTCTTGACAACACTATACCACTCGATAGCATTGTGCCTCTTGGTATCAATTTATCACCCGATACCATTTTACCACCTTTCAACATAGTCTCATAAGTTTTTATCACTCAACTATATTTGATCACTTCCCAATTGCTGTCATCCGATAGTGCCTTCCCAACTACTATCACTCGTCTGCATCTTGAGTCATGCAAGTGGCAACGGTAAGGATAAAACACCATAGTAAATATTAAGAAAATCAAATGTATTATCTTATTTTAAAAAACTAAGAAACAAGACTGTGTAAATGGAATGCACTCCAAATATGAGTAATTCTGAAACTTTTTAAAAAATTAGTATTTTTTAAAATCGTAGAATAATTTCAAAACCATTTCAATGTAGAAATTGCTACTGATAATAATATTATTTCATTATAAATAATTAATCCCAATAACATCTCACCACCTGAAGATTTTATTAATGACATACCACCTCTAGAAGACACTCCTTTAGGCACTTTAGAAGAAAATCATAGTTCTCTTCAAACACCAAATTTAGTTAAAAATTCCACTCAAAAAAGTCAATGGAAGAAGAGAAGTATATGGACAATAGGAAGGTCTTTTCAAGTTGACTGGGCTGTAAAATATCTATTTATAGAACATATAGAACTAAAAAATGGTAATAAACCTCGAATAGAATAAAAATGTACAATATATAGTTGGAAACTTGGAAAAGAATATAGAATACAACTTAAATTAGACATAATTAAGAAACATGATATGTGTGTGTGTGTGTGTGTGTGTGTGTGTGTGTGAAGTACCTAGATGGACAGATAACAATAACACAAATGGAAAAATAGAGAAGAATGCATGCATGTAAGGTATGCACATGAATACAAAAATGATTATAAATGACAAAAACATCTTACTGAGAAAGGGGGAATGATCAAAGCTCAATTTAAAGTTATGCGGTCTAATCTTAAGGCAAAATATGTATAATTCTCTACAGTTTTCACATTTTAAAAAAGAGCAGACTCATTTCTGATTTTTTAGATTTTATTTTAAGATAATGGGTTTCTTGATATTCCACAATCACATTGGTCAAATAGAAATACTTGATAAATGGAAAAATATCTAGCAATGGTTGAGAAGGAAGATTTAAAATAAAGTGTTAAGAGATCACTATTTATCTCACTATCTATCGATGAGATCACTATAGTTGATAACACATCATGGGTTTACATGCATGTGTATACTTTTGAAAATTATTCAAGACAATCTCATCTATTAGCTATCCATAAAATGTTATAAAATTGTAATGCAGAAAACCTTCATAAATTAGTTGTATATAATTTAAGAGATAAAGCTAGGATGGATGCTTATGCCATAGCTACAAAGCTTGTGTGTGTTAGCATTGATGGTCCATCAATGATGTAGGGGAATAGAAGTGGTCTTTGTGTTTATCTTCAAACAATAGTTTCTCTATTTATGATTCCAATTCATTGCATGGATCATAGGATGAATCTTGCATACAAAATTATTATCACATTCAATAATGTCATAAAAGTGGAAGAGCTCATTCGTGACTTGCATACTTATATGTCAAGCAGCCTAAAAATATTTTTGAAGTTTTAGAAAATTTCAATTGGAGTAACTGATGGTAAAAAATTGTTGAAAGATGTTGAAACAAGATGGATTTCCATGTATGAACTTGCATGCATATTTTTTTAAGAATATCCATCTTTAACATGTTTTATGTATAAATACCATAGGGAAGTTGACAAAGCAAAATATTTTTTGTGCCATTTAACAAATTTTGAAATATTATACAGTATTCTGCCAATGTTGAAGGAAATCAACTGTTTAATGAAACATGTGTGAGAGATTTCTATCTATATTGTTGACTTCATACATTTGAGAAAACATGTATGTCAATCTTTTGATATATTATACGCATTGAATGAAATCTTTCACGGACCTATTTTTAGAACTTGACAAATTTTGATAAATTTTTAGAATCCTTAAAAGTTATTTGAAATTTAATATCAATGATCATATTTGTATCATGATAAATGGCATTGAGATTCCAATGCACACTTGCTATAGAAGACTTGAAGTTATGGCAGCTAAACCTAAATATGTACCTATAACACGTCTACTATATGATACTATTTTATCTAAAATGTGAATTAAATTAAGCCAAATCTGACAAAGTTTATCTACTGAGATCAGATAACATTTTCAAAGGGATGAGTTATTGGAGGGCATGGGAGTTGTGAATCCTATTTTTTGAAATAGTATTAACAGTCGAGAATAGATTAGCAGTTTATTTCACAACTACATGGGTTTGATTGTTAAACATTTTCATAAATTTTTAGAGGTGAATGGAGTTGATATTTATGGTATTTTATATAAATAGTTACTAACATCTCAGTCAACACAATTTCAAATTATAATGATGGATCAATTTTAGTGTTTAAGTGACCCAACTAAAAATAGTGCAATTACACGGCTATAAAAAAAACTTTATCCTAGTAGCATCTTCCAAGAAAGTGTTAGTGAGTATTTCAAATTATATGAACTTATTCAAACAATGATTTTGGGTTATGTGAAATATGAGCGAGTGTTTAGTGCATTATATTTCATGAAGTCAAAACTTAGAAACAAATTGGATAAAAATCTAGAAAGTTGCTTGAGACTTTATGTTTCATGTTATTTTATGGACAAGTTTCCTTATGACAGAGCACTAGCAACATGAAGTTATCTAGTTAAAAAAAGAGGTGTTAGTAATACAATGACCAATACAAAGGATACAAATACTGAGACCAAATATGGCACTAACATGGTAGATGCAAATCACACTTATGATGAGTAAGTTTCTTAAGGATTGTTCAATTGTCTGAGTTTTAGTTTGATAAGTATAACAATTACTAAAATATTTCATATTTTTTCATGTTCAAATAGTTTAAATTGTGTAATCTATTTCATGCATGTAAACTACTTTCAAGCTTATTAAACTATATGGATTAATTGGGAGTCAATTAGAACTATTGTCTTCATTTTCATACTACAAATTATGAAACTTTGATGGTAAAAAAATGTAGCAATACTTCTTCAATAGACTAGAATTAAGCACTTTATTTGTCCTATTACAATTTTGTGTTTTTCAAGTAGTACTTCTATAACCACTGAATATTTAAGGCTAGTCGTTACACTTGATGGTCACCATAACACATTTATAATCATAAAATTATAAACCAATAGAATTTCAAACATAGTGTAACTAATATTATATCTTTACCCTTATAAATTAATAATTATTTAAACAATAAATTATAAATCTAAAGTATTAATTAATTAAATACTACAAAACATTTATAAGTTGGAACACAATACATTCAAACGTAAGTGTTTAATAGTTATCAGTGATTTTGAACATTGCCTCCATAATAGTTAAGACTAAATAATATTTAAACAATACAATTAACCAAGAATTTTTCAAATAGTACAACTACTATAACAATATAACCATTAAATATTTAAGGCAAACTTTGTTGAACCACAACACATTTAAAATCATTAAATTATAAATAAATACTGTTCCAAAGTATTAATTAAATAAATACCAAAGAATTAATTAAATAAATACCAAAGTATTAATCAAATACTATAAAACATTTACAATCCAGACCACAATACATTTAAACATAAATTAATTTAATTCATAAAATCAATAATCACAAAAGTAATAATTATATACCACACTGATATATCTCCATAAAATATTTAATCTTGATCATAATACATTTAAAATATTAAAATTATAAACCCATAGTAATTGAAACAAGTGTAAAATATCATTGACATGATAAAATGTACTGAATAAAACAAGTGTTTTTCAAATATAATAATTTTTTTTTGAAACAAACATATTATAAAGCATTATCATTTTGAACATTATAAACTTTTTGAAATAAACCAATATTTTTTTGTAACAGACTTTCCACCCACTTGTTGCTTTCTGGTGCCTTCCATTAAAACTCCGCTCTCTTGACCTGCCTGTGTTCCCTCCATGATAAATCTTTCTTTAAGAATACCCTCTGTAGCAAAATTGATATTTATAATATTTTATCTCTCCTCATTGACTACATAACCCACTAAAATAATAGTTATATCTCCATCTATTTTTTGCTTAAATAAAATATCTGGATCCATCCCATGCTCTTTAATAATTTTATTCAAAGTGTTGTTTTGTTTATTTAACAGAACAAGATTTTCTTTGAATGCAATAGCTGAGATTATACTTTTGGGGACATTTTTCAAATGCACATTAAGAAGTTTTGCTTCTTTAAATTTTCATATTTTGATTGTAATTAACAAATAATATATTAGACTCAAGTACATAAAAAGTATAATAACTAAAATACATGCTAGAAATTATGAAAACCTACCAAAGCTTTTTCCTTCTCTGCTTGCGCAATGGTAACAAGGTTTATATCTCTAGCCCATTTATTGAAATAGGCTTAGGCTTCTCCATTTAATTTTTCCAAACCTATTTATCATAATATTTGAAAAATTATTATTGTAAACATTGTTAACAAAAATTAACTCAAATTGAGCTTGATTGAATAAAGCATCAATTTTTGAGGGTTTATTTTGAATAAGAGAAAATAAATTAACTCTTTGGGAGTGATTGTGATAACGGTCATTGATTTCTTTGATCAATGCTTTTACCCTTATCTTCCATTGTTTTAAATCATTAAGAGTAAGTATAAAAATTTGAAGGACAAAAAGTGGCCTATCTATGGACATGATTTTTCTAAATTTTTTAAAATCTAAACTTTTGTAGATAATTTGAGATATCTACACTCCAAATTTGAAGATGATGTGAAAACATGAAATATAGCATTTCAAGTCTAGTTTTCAAAACACTTATTTTTTTAAAAAAATGGTTAAGTATAACTATGTCAAACATCTAAAATTTGCAGAGATTTTTTTTTTCTAAAAAACATAGTAGATAGATGGTCATGACACACACCATTTTTTGAGCAGTGTTTAATATTATTTGAACCGCTCTAGAAAAAATTTAGATAAAATCTTATATCATGTCACCTGTATTTTTTCAATGAATAATTTTTTTATATGAATTTTTCAACTAAATAGATCGTAAAAATTGATAAAGAAATGGATAGCCATCTGTGCGACATGCCTAACTACCTAAAAAAAAAATCAATTTTTATTTTTGAATGTGTGTAGGCCTACTTGGTCACGATATAATTTTTTTTCACTTGGATCAACAAAATACAAATCACATGAACATGTATAGGCATGTATGTTTGTGGCATGTAGTGGCCTAAAAAAGGCATAGTTAGAAATAAACATAGTTTGAAACCTTAAATTAGTTCAAAACTAAAAAAAAAAAAAAAAATTGGAAAGAGGAGAGCATGTTCATCATAATGGTATCAGGGTTTTGAATTTTCACATTGAAATTCTTAGTGTTTTTGAAAATCAAAGTTGAAATTTATTATTTATTTTTATACTTTTTAAAACTCAGCTATACATTGACAGTCCTGTTAGGATCTTAGAGTACAATTGATTACTTTTGTATAAGCAACTAAACACAAAATTGAAACCAGAAGTAATAAGTTACTAGAAATCAGAAACATCAAATAATAAGAGATACAAGAAACAACTAATTTGTATTAAACTCTTCCAGAAGGAAATACAATGAAGAAATCTCTCTCTCCTCACACCTCTCAGATGTACAGTAATTCTCCCTCAAGATTTCTCTCTCTCTCAATCAATTACAATCAACTCAATTACTGAATTGTTGTCTACATGCTATAAGGATCTAACCCTACTTTATAGTATACTACAATATTAGGGTTCATGAGCCATGCATTTACCACCCTTAGATCCACCTCTTAAATCAAAGGCTCAAATCTGTTCTCCTAAAAATAGAAAATCTAGAAACGTACAGAAGTCGGTGTCAGTCTGAAGATGACCAATGCCGACGGACCCCTAACCAATGCCGGTCGACCCCTAACTAATGTCAGTTGGTTTTGATCAATGCCGGTTAATGTGTAAGCCCAACAACCTCCACATTAGCTCATTAGTGAAGCTTTTAGCTCCACAACTCAACAATCTCCCACTTGGAGATAAACAGTTGCACCTGTACCTGTACAACAACATCCTCTAAACATCTCTGGCTTGTTTCTCCCTCTTAAAGTTCAATCTTGAAGACCAACAAAAGTTGAATGAAGATTCAACTTCTCCTTTGTTATCGGCTTTGTTAACATATCAACAGGGTTCTTATCCGTATGGATCTTTTCCAGCTTCAACTGTCCATCTTCCAATACCTGTCTAATGAAGTGGTACCTAAGTTGTATATGTTTGGTTCTTGAATGAAAGGCTAAATTATTTGCCAAATGAATTGCACTTTGACTATCACTGTACAATCTGTAACTCTCTTGCTCCTTTCCCAACTCTTCCATGAACTGAGTCATCCAAATTATTTCCTTGCTAGCCTCTGTGACTGCAATGTATTCTGTCTCTGTAGTAGACAAGGCAACAACCTTCTGCAACTTTGAAATCTAGCTAACCGCCATTCCACCAACAGTGAACACATATCTTGTGGTGCTTCTCCTACCATCCAAGTCACCTACCATATCCGAATCTACATACCCATGTAGAGAAGTGTTTGACCCTCCATAGCATAAATGCCTACTACTAGTCCCTCTCAGATATCTGAGAATCCACTGAACTGCTTTCCAATGTTCCTTTCCTGGATTGGCCATAAACTTGCTGACAACTCCCACTGCTTGGGCAATATCTGGTCTAGTACATACCATTGCATACATCAAGCTCACAACAACTGAAGCATATGAAACTCTACTCATGTACTCAACCTCATCATGTGATTTAGGACATTGTTCTTTGCTCAACTTGAAGTCTCTAGCCATAGGTGTGCTTACCAGTTTCGCATCCTGCATATTGAACCTCTCCAACACTTTATTCACATAATCCTCTTGAGACAAAATCAAACTATGATTTTTCCTGTCTCTCTTAATACTCATGCCAAGGATTTTCTTTGCTGCTCCTAAATCCTTCATGGCAAATGTGTGAGCTAATTTTACCTTAAGCTTAGTAATTTCCTGCATGTGTGAACCTGCAATAAGCATATCATCTACATACAATAACAAGATAATATAACTACCATTATCCAATCTGTTAAAATAAACACAATGGTCAAATTGATATTTACTAAAGCCATGCTTTGTCATAAACCTGTCAAACCTCAAATACCATTGTCTTGGAGCTTGCTTAAGACCATATAATCTTTTCTTCAACCTGCACATAAGTTTATCCTTACCTTTGACCTCAAAACCTTCCAGCTGATCCATATATATCTCTTCATCCAAATCTCCATGAAGAAATGTTGTCTTAACATCAAGCTGCTCAAGATGAAAATCCTCAATAGCAACTAAAGACAATACAGTCTGAATAGAAGTCATCTTTACTACAGGAGAAAAAATTTCACCAAAATCAATACCTAGTTTTTATGCAAATCCCTTTACTACCAACCTGGCCTTATGTCTCATTTGTCCATTCTCTCCTTCCTTTAACCTGTATACCCATTTGTTTTTTAGTGCTTTCTTTCCAGCTGGCAACTCAACCAAATCCCATGTATGGTTCTCTTCCAAGGAATCAATTTCCTCATTCATGCCATGCTCCCACTATTTCCTAGATTCTACCCTTTCAGACCTCCTTATGGGCGTTTAAGACTCATTTATAGCTTGTTGTCCACCCAAATTTCCTTCTGACAGTGATCGATCTCGGTCATCTCTAATCGATGCCAGTCTGCACCTGATCGATGTCGATTCCTTCTGATCGATGTCGATTTCCACCTAACTGATGTTGGTCTCTGTATTTTTTTGTGAGTGATGATTTTTACCCGCGAGCTCATTTTGGATCATAACCTCTTCCAAATCAAGATTACCCTGTTCAGAATTATTCAGCCTCTTGAGCTGATCACTATACATCACCTTCTCATTAAAAACCAAAGCTTTCTATTTCTTAAATGTGTCAAAAACATCATATTTCCTCTTTATGCAATAAACCCATACCTTTCTTGTAACATCATCAATGAAAGAAACATAATACTGTGATCCTCTAATAGAAGCTACCTGAGATGGTCCCCACACATCTGTGTGAACAAGCTCCAACTTGTGCTTCTTCTTTGTTGACCCAATTTTGAGAAACCTCACTTTCTTCTATTTCCCCAAAAATACAATGCTCACAGAAATCTAGATCTATGCTTGTCAAATCTGAAAGCTTACCTTTTGACTTAAGAACATTCATTCCCTTCTCACTCATGTGACCAAGCCTACAGTGCCACAACTTTGCATCTACATCTGAAGTAGATAAAACAGAAAGAGAATAATCAGTAATACAAGTAGATAGATAAAGTGTACCTACTCTCTTACCTTTTGCTAATACAAGTGCACCCTTTGAAACTTTCCAAGATTCAGCTGTGAGAGTTACTGTGCAACCCTCATCACCCAACTTTTTTGTAGAAATCAGATTCCTCTTCAGGATGGGTACATGCATGACATCCTTCAACACCCATGTGTTGCCATTCTGCAATTTCAGTTGCACTTTTCTTTTGCCAACAATTTTAAAAGACTCATCATCCCCTAAATAAATTTTTCCAAAATCTCCATGGACATAATCATTAAAAAATTCTCTATTTGGGGTTGCATGGAAAGAGGCACCATAATCTAAAACCCATGATTCTACTTTATTATCCAAAGAAAATATAAGAGCATCCTGTGCAACAATACCTGCAACTTTTGCTTCTTTATTACCTTCATGCTGATTTTCTTTGTTATCCTTCAACTAACAATCTTTCTTTGCATGCCCTTTTTTTTCACAATTTCAGCAGGTTATTCTTCTATTTTTGGATTTGGATCTACTTCTCATCTTTGACCTTGATTTCCCTTGCTTGCCCTTCTCTCTTTGCTTTCCCCTGCTTTCAACACTTAAAGCATTACCTGATGTTTCCCTTGTGCTTTTCTTGTGAATTTTTTCATTCAAGATTACACTAACAACATCATCAACTTTCAAGATATTTGAAGCAGATGCAGTATTACTAACTGCCATTACCAAACTCTGCCAACTTTTAGGTAAAGAGCATAAGATTAAGAGAGCCTTAATTTCATCATCAAAAACTATTTTGACTGAATTTAACTGATTTACTATTGTATGGAAATCATTAAGATGACTAGATATAGATCCACCTTCCTACATTTGCAAATTAAATAATTGCTTCATAAGATATACCTTATTCGAAGCTGAGGGTTTTTCATATAAATTTTCCAAAGTATCTATTAACTCTACCATTGTCTTTGCCTGTGATAAGTTAGAAAACACAGAAGCTGCCAGGCTCAACCTTATAGATCCAAGAGCCTTTCTATTAAGAACATTCCATTCTTCATCTTCCATATTTGTGAGCTTCCTTGAAACCCCACCCAATGGTAAATACAGATCTTTCTGATACAGATAATCTTCAATCTGCATCCTCCATAATTGATAATTCTTGCCATTGAATTTCTCCATTCTTAGTTTACTTTTTTTTGCCATTGCTTTGCTCCCACTCAATCAGAAACCCCTGTGAGTGAATTCTGTAATCAACAAACACTAACACACTCTGATACCAATTATTAGGATCTTATAGTACAATTGATTACTTTTTGTATAAGCAACTAAACACGGAATTGAAACCAAAAGTAATAAGTAACTAGAAATCAAAAACAACAAATAATAAGAGATACAAGAAATAATCAATCTATATTAAACTCTTTTAGAGGGAAATACAATGAATAAATCTCTCTCTCCCCACACCTCTCAGATGTATAGTAATTCTCCCTCAAGAGTTCTCTCTCTCTCTCAATCAATTACAATCAACTCAATTACTGAATTGTTGTCTACATGCTATGAGGATCTAACCCTACTATATAGTATATTACAACACTAAGGTTCATAAGCCATGCATTTTCCACCCTTAGATCCACCTCTTAAATCAAAGGCTCAAATCTATTCTCCTAAAAATAGAAAAGCTGCAAATGCATAGAAGTCGGTGTCGGTCTGAAGATGATCGATGCCGGCCAACCCCTAACCGATGCCGGTCAACCCCTAACCGATGTCAGTTGGTTCTGATCGATGCCGATCGACCCCTAACCGATGTCAGTTAGTTCTAATCGATGCCTATTACTGTGTAAGCCCAACAACCTCCACATTAGCTCATTAGTGAAGCTTTTAGCTCCACAACTCAACAAGTCCAAGCCTTTGGCTCAAGAATCCAAGCCATTCTTGAGCCAAAAGGCATGATAATTGAATTCAAATTCAAATACCATCATCATATTATTAACTTTGTTATTAATGTGATTATGGTATTTAATAATGTGATCATGTTAATAACATGATTACATTACATATTCTCAACCATCTAAAACTTGAATAGGAGCCATTAGGCCTAGTAGTCTTAAGATCAAATATTGGTTGATTAAGATTGTTGTTTGGGACCAATTTTATTATCAATAATTTATATCATTGAATGATAATTGGAGATGTATTAACCTATGAATCAATTTATTATTCCTTTGATCCTAATATAGTGTGCAATTGAGCCAATAGATCCCAAATTGGCATTAGATGAACATATTTCCTTGGATGGAGCTTGGTTGGCCCCAATTACATATCAAACTAAACTAAATACTTAGTTTTTTATAATATGGTGTGCAATTAGAGACCCAATTGACATCATATGGACATAATTCCTTTTTTAGGGATCATTTAACTCTGATTATGTATTAAATTGAATTAAATATTTAATTAGTTTAATATGGTGTGCTCTCAAAGCCCTAATTGACATTATATTAAATGAATTCCTTGAACGGGGACCAATTAATCTTAATTATAGATTATACTGAAGAAAATACTTGATTGGTTAAATATGATGTGTAATTTGGAAAAAATATTCACAATGGACATTAGATGGACACAATTTGTTGCATGGTGTTTTACTATTTTTGGGAAACTAAGGGTTTAATTTCCTAATTAGTAAAGGGTCTGGATTAATCTAGAAATTAATGATTACAGTATGCCTTAATTAACATACTAATTTGCTAAATCTGAATTTAATCAATTAATTACTAAAAATAATAAACAAGAGGATAGAGAGTAAACTTAGCTAATTTTTGGACTGAGATAGAGGATTCTAGAACTACAAATTGGTGAGTTGACTGGACAAACTATCAGAAACAAGACCCATGAGTTTGTTTTCTATCTAGATAGTAGCACCAAAAACTAGACACTTTGGGGTCCAGCACTATAGTCCTATTTTGGCACTATAGTCCCTTTGATCTATTTATTCTAAACTTTTTGGGTTCTATTTTGATGCATTTAGAGGCTCTATGTCTAAAATTTAGGTCTCAATCGTCTGTGAAGCTCTGTGTGCAATTGATTTTATCCCTTAGGGTCCTAGTTCCTCCTTAGGCTTGACAAGTGGTCTTGAATCAACTATAAAAAAGGGGTTAGTGTGTATTATGCATTAAACATATGATCACACCCCATGTGTGGGCACGCTGCCTACATACCAATACTCCGGGGAGGGATCAGGGCCAATATATTTCTCTCAAATTAAATTTATATTATGTAATCCTAAGTATGCAATGTAAGTATTATGTAAATCTAGGTAAGCTTGAGATTACTTGTGACTTGCGCGAGAGCTTGAGTAGGCTATAAATAGTGATGGTTAGTTGTATGCAGAGAATAGGAAGATTTGCTTGAGTGTGCTTAGTGTATTTATATTTTGTGCCTTTTGAATGATTGCCAACCTTATTAAATGACCCTTGAATAGGATTTTATAGGGAAACTAGTGATCCTAGGTTAGATGACTTCATGTTAGGTCAATAGAGAAAAAGATAAGTATCTGAGGAAATCTGACTTTTTGAGGCTAAGAGTGACTTGGATAATAGCACTAGAAAGTGGACACCTTGGGTCCCAATGCTAAATTCAAACTTATGATGATTTTGTCCAAGGGGAAATGGACCCTAGGGGATAAGTCTATGCTTGGGAGACAAGTCTAGGGTAGTTGGGGGTGAATCTAGAAGGATTTGGATGACTAGGAAATAGTGAAAACATGCCTAAGAGATCTATGCAAGAGAGTAGGAGAGACCTATGGTTTGGATGTCACAAGTCATGCTCAAGTTGTACAAATTTATTTTTTATGTGATTACATTCCCCCCCCACCCACTTTATTCTAAGTATGTAGCAAAGTGAAATACTAGGATAAAGGAGAAAAAGAGAAGTGTACCTAAACTTACCTGTGAGGTTAATCCCAAAAAGCTATGTGATGTTGGATTATGCATAGTGAGAACACATTGTACTATGTAAATCTACAAGCAAGTAAATTTAAAGTAGATCAATTCTTACTAGATACACTATATCTAAAATAAGAATGTATGAAGCTAGGTAAAGAGAGAAAAAGGAAGAGAAATGAATGAATACACCTCATCGAGTATTCAAATCAATACAAAACCTATTATACTATTGGGTTGTAATGAGTGATGCTGGAAGTATGCTGAACCAAGAGATATATCGATGGATGAGATGAGTGCTCAATCCCTTGGAAGGTGGCTCAAGAATGCAAAGGTAGGCCCTTTTGCTCCATCATCACCAACTATGTGAAGTTAAGAAATCATGCATGTACTAATCGATGTCTAGATTATGTGTCTAATCCCTTTGAATAGGTGGCTCAAGAATACAAAGGTTAGCTAGACCTTTGGCTCCATTGTCACCTCATGATGTGAAGTTGAATATAAAGATACCGGTGTAAGCTAAAAGTCATATGAGATGGCTCATGAATCCCATGAACGTGATATAATCTAAAAATTTTGGTGTGGATAGTTGAATGTAACTAGAAACTAGGCCAATATTGGCCACTTTGAAAGATGGAGATTGGAACTTGTATAAAAACCCTTCTAAAACTGGAATCAACTCAAGAACTTGGGTACTCAGGAAGAAAACTTGTATGAAAGTTTACTTGAAAGTGATGCTAACACCTACAAATGGAGTAAGGCATGAAATTACTGGGAACATGGAAGAAAATGTACTAAACTCAAAAAAGAGAAGGCCCATGTGTTGCGCACATTGCCCCCAATAACTAGTGTCTAAAACATAGATTATGAACTAAAAGTTGTATCAACTTCCATGTCTAAACTATAAGTGTAAACCCTCATGCCGTGTATGATTCCCCCTATATCTAGATTCTATGAGTAAATAAGTGCTGAAAATTGCTAAATTTTAGACTGTAGTGTTATGGACAAATTATGATTGAACTCACCCCTCTGTTTGATTCTAAAAAAGCTAAAAATTCTTCTGTCTAGACACTAGCACCAAAAACTAGACACTTTGGGGTCTAGCATCATAGTCCTATTTTTGGTGCTATTATCTAGAGCCAAAACTATAAAATAGACTGTGTTCTCTGTTGTCTGCTTGATTTGGCCTGCCTGTACTGAATTCTAGAATCTGGACTATGTGCTCTAAAAATGTATTTTTTGACTATTAGTAGCTCTGATCTCTATGAAAAACCCCTATTTATTTCCCCCTCTTCTAAGGGTAGGAATGAAGACCCTGCAATGACTACCCTCAAAAGAAGAAGCCCTCTAAGTGTGTTAAGCTGTGAAAACATTTGATATAGCATTTGATATACATGATCTCAAGATATAGCAAAAGTTTTATAGAGAGATTGTTAGATCCATAGGGGTATGCCTAGATAGATACAAAAATGTAATATCATGTGCATGAGAGAAATATAGAATGTGAAATGTTAGTTATTAGTTTGTTATTAGCATGGAGGGATGGAGCATGATGTCCATCATGACATCCAAGAAGTAAGGTAAATGCATGATTGGAATCATGGAATTGCACACACAAAGAGAAGCCATCAAATAAACAAGCATACAAAGCAAGAATCAAGAAACATGCAAGGGTGGCCAAGGGGCCAAATAGACATGTAAGGCATACAAGGCATGTTCAAATGCTGCATACACACACAAGAAGTAAAGATTGGCATAAGGGCCACAAACACAAAGAAAGGCACATACAAAAGACATTAGAAAATGTCTAAATTTACACACAATATAGGCAAAATAAAAGGAAATTGGTAAATGTCTTAAAACACAAATAGGAAGCAAACATGAACTAAAAAATGCAAACACATCTAGCTAATCAAAGCATAAATAGAAGCATGTAAAGTACTAGAAATATAGACAAACATCTAACTATGGAAAGCAAGAAGCAAGAGTATAGAAGATATGTGATACAAGACTAATGTATATTCTATGAAATACAAAAGTGTAATAAATGCTAATGGATTTCGATGTAATATCTATGTAAGCAAGTAAGGTACATACTACACAAGATTTATAAAGTGTGTAGTGTGAGAATGACATAACCTGGATGGTGTAGTCATGTAGAGTGTGCCCCCATTGGGTAGATGTATCGATATGTAGCTAAAATGTAGATGTAAGATGCCCCCTTGATGGGTGGAATGAGATAATCAAGGATTTAGATGTACTACACACACTAAAAAAAGATCAAGTGAAGTATGGTAATATATATAAATCAACAAACAGGTAGCATATAATAGCGTAATGTAAGTCTAGCATAATGTTTAAGCAATGTAAGAACATAGATGATGCATACAATTGACATGTTTTTTGTATTTTTGAAATAATATATGTACAATCAAGCAAAATTAGACTATATACAAGCACTATGAGAAAGGAAAGTATGTACAAACATAACATCATATTATAAAAGATACTAGGATGGGGGTGGGAAAGGATCTTGAGTTGGAGGCTATTGGGGATAAAAATGGAGGAACAGATTATGGCCGTCATTGAATGCATTGAGATCATCATCATTAGTATCACCATATACTGGAAATGCTATGTTCATGTTGTCATCAACTCAAAGATGAACTGGAGGTTGCTCTAGTGGTGGAGATGCTACTATTGCTCTTGGTCATTTAGACCTGTTGGTGAGTGATTTCATTGGAAGTGGTGCTGGTGCTGTTGGTGGAGCTATGATCTGAATAATGCCTTGATCATGTAGTTTATATAATTATTGTTGTAAAGAAATACATGAGTTGGTATCATGGTCAGTGATCCTATGAAAAAGGCAAAATGGCTTACCTTCTTTTTTTGAAAATCTATTGATAGATCTATGTCATATTATAGGAAGCTTGATTAATTTATGATCAAGTAACATCTATATCAAAATCTATGGTCGATGCTATGTAATACCTACCTAGATCTAAATGACTATCCTTTTCATTGTAGAAGTAACCATATTAACTATAAGATGCTTAATAAGTTCTTTAGAATCATCTCGATATTCTCCTAGGCCAACTAGTGTGAGGTTTAATCCACATAGATAATCATCTATGAGTGTGGGTATTGTATCATCATTGTCTGAGGTAGCCTGGGAATTTGTATCAACATCGTGCATGTAAGGTAACTCTAAATTTACCATAAGGGGTAACTATGAAATATAAGTCTCAGTGATTGTAGTAGGAGAAGGTAATGATGCTAGGAGAGTATTTGTATTAGTCTAAGGGGATATATCTATGGGAGCAACTAGCACTACTAGAACTATTATTGGTATTGGCATAAGTGTAACAGGTGTTTTTACTATGACTGTTGGAGTGACTAGAGCTATTATAATTGGTTGAGAAGCTAGAGTTGGAGATATATCTAGAGTTTTAGAAACATGATATGTGATGGTTTTTCCCACTTCATATGTATGTATTTTATCCATAGGAATATGATGAGGTGGTGACTACATAGTAAGAGAAGGTGTCCCATCTAGCAAAATAGTCGAAGATGACTCTGTAACTCGAAAGTATCTGAATGGTTGATTATCTACTAGACATGTGTAGAGATATCCATGATGAATGAACTTGACACATCGATGTAGAGTAGAAGGAATGACTTGCATAACATGTATCCATGGCCATCCAAGTAAGAGATTATAATGTAGAGGACCAGTCATAGCCTAAAATTGGGTAGTAAGGGGTTTTGGACCTACTATGATAGCCAATGCAATGGTGCCCAATGTTTTTCATGGTATATCATCATACCCTTTAATGGTATTATATGATTTCTACTTGGATGCCATATCTACACCCATAGCTTGTAAGAATGTGATATTGCATATATTTATTCTGACACCACTATCAACTAGAATTTTCTGTACTGCACTAGTTTTAATTTGAATGTATATGAATAGTGGTAAATTTTGATCAATAACTACCTGAGATGGTGTGTCATCTTTATCAAAAGAAATGGCATCTTGATAGTTTTTAGTGCATTAATCACAGATGCAAAATAAGTAGGCTCAAAATTAGCTGGCATGGAAATCTAAGTGAGTGCATGATAAATAATGCCCTTAAACACATTAGATTTTTGGAGCAATTATAACATTAAAATATTTGTTGGAGTATTGTGAAATTGGTCCACAATATCATATGCCTTAGTTGCATTTTATTATGTAATAGGCCTAGGTTGGGGATGAGATGGAACAAGTGGATTGTAGGGTTTTTGGGTGGGTGAAGGAAGGATAATGACATGTCGAGTAATAGCTATAACCACATTATCCACTATTCATATAGGATTAGTAGTGTGTACAGGAGGAGAGAGTAGATAATCGACAAGGTAGGGAAGTGGGATAATAGTAGGTTGAGTAATAGATCTAACCACATTATCCATTATCTGTATAGGATTAGTAGTGTGTGTAGGAGGAGAGCATACATAATCAATAGGGTATAGATGTGGAAGGATGAAGGGTGCTATCTAGGATCTATGGTGATGGGTAGTAACCTATGGGATGGTGAAATCAACCATGCAACAGTAGTCATTAAGGAAGATGGGTTCCATGGGAGATGGGGCAAGAAGTGTCTTAACATATGTAGCAATAGTTTACTGAATATCATTCCATACTATAAAAATCAAACATGCAAAGCAAAGAATGAAACTTTGTACTAACATGTGATAAACTTTGCCATTCATTCATGTGCATGATAGCGCCTATTATACCTCAAGATGCAATAAGACCTAGTGTATATAGCTAGGGATTTTTTTGGAATTTTTTTGGAAAATACTATGAAGTTTTGAAATTTGAATTTGAAACATTTGTAATATAGAAATTTCTAGGAATCATGTTTGTAACTAATTTGAAGCATTTTTTTATTATGTGATAAATTAAGGTGAAAAATCTAAAAATACCTCAAGAATATTTTTCCTAATGATCTGAAAATTTTGTGTAAGACCTAGTATGTGGAAACTAGGGTTTGAGTGAATTATTAAAAAATATTTCACTAAATTTGTAGCTATGGTAAAAAATCAAAAATAAATAGCCCTGGGGTTTCTAGGGTTTTTTTTAAAAAATTTAAAGTAAGTTGGGTTCACCAAATGTTTTACTATTTTTGGTTAACTAAGGGTTTAATATCCTAATTAGTGTCTCGATTAATTTGGAAATTAATGAATACATTATGCCTTAATTAACCTACTAATTTGCTAAATCTATATTTGATCAATTAATTACTTAGCAAACAAGGGGATTGGAAAGATAATCTCTATGAAGGATTTGATTAATTTGAATTTGATTTTTGTTATTTTAATATCTAGAAGTCCTTATGCTTTAGATGATTGTAGGTCTAGATAATCTACAGAGCTCCATGTGTAATTAAATAGTGAAAACATGTCTTGAATCAACTATGTACTGATACAATGTGTGGGCACACTGCCTACATACTAATACTTTGAGGAGGGATCAAGCCAATGTATTTCTCCCAAATTAAATGTATATTGTGCATCATGAGTATGCAATGCAAGTATTATGTGAATTTGGGTAAGCTTGAGATGATTCAAGTGAGAGTTTGAGTAGTGGTTGGCTATATGCAGAGAATAGATTTTCTTGAGTGTGCTTAGTGTATTTCTAGCTTGTGCCTTTTGAATGATTTCCAACCCTCATAAATGAACCTTGCATAGGTTTTTATAGGGAAGCTAATGATCCTAGGTTAGATGTTAGGCTGATAAGGAAAAAGATAAGGATCTAAGGAAATCTGATCATTTGAGGCTAAGAGTGTTGGACAATAGCACTAAATGTGGACACCCTGTCCCAACACTATATTCCAACTTATTGTTATTGTCTAGGGGGAAAGGGACCCTGGGGGATATGTCTGTGCATGGGAGAGGAGTCTAGGGTAGTTAGGGCTGAATCTAGAAGGCTTTAGATGACTGGGAAATAGTGAAAACATGCCTAAGAGGGATACGTAAGTGAGTAGGAGATACATATGGTTTGGATGTCACAAGTCAAGCTCAAGTTATACAAATTGCATTTTTATGTGATTACACATGAGGTGAAAAATACCTTGATTGATATTCTAGGTGGAAGTATTAATTACATAGGACTTGGTTGTCTTCAATTATGTATAGTATTAAAAAAATATCAATTGATTTAACATGGTGTAATTAGAGCCCCAAATGACATTAGATGGATGTAATTCCTTTTTTGGGGATTAAGTGTCCCCAATTGTATATCATTTTGAACCTAAATCCTCAATTGGTTCAATATGGTTTGCAATTAGGCTAATGGAAAGCAAATGGAACATTATATGGACAAAATTACTTTTGTGGGGCTCAGTTGGCCCCAATTATGTATAAGATAAAACCAAACACATTATTAGCTAGATATATTTTAAAATCGGGGCCAATGAAGTTTTAATTGACATTATATATATGAACAATTACTTGTATGAGCCTTGGTTGGCCATAATTATATATTCAACTAAACTAAATACTTGGTTGATTCAATATGTTATATATTTGGGACCAACAAAGCCCCTATTGATAGTAGAAGGATGAAATTTCTTACACAAGGCTTGTTTGAACTAAATTTCATATATCATATTGAATTGAATATTATTTTAGTTGAATTTGGTGCAAAATTAGAATCCCAATTGTTATTAGATGGATGTAATACCTTACAGAGGGTTTAATTGGTCCTAATTTTATATTAGATTTAATCAAACACTCAATTATTTGAATAAGGTGTGTAATCCAGGCCCTAATTAAAATTATGTTGACATAATTCCTTGGGTAAGCCTTGATTGGCCCCAATTATGTATCATCTAGAATCAAATACTTGATTGGTTCAATATGTTATGTAATCAGGGCCAAGTAACCCCCAATTTCTATTATATATGAATGTAATTCCTTGCACATTAAATTGAAAAAATACTTATTTTTTTAATATGGTGAGCACTTGGATCCCCAATTGATATCATATGGATGAAATTCCTCGCATTAAGGCTCAATAGGCCCCTAGGATCAATTTAGCCCCAATTAACATCCTTTTTATATAGTAAGAATTAGGTTCATAAGGATTAACTTGGTTAAAATTACATCAGTTATTACCATAATTGACTTTGTAGGCTCAATTTGTGATGATGTGGTGGCTAATTGATCCTAAATTCACATTCTTTACTCACAGATCTACGTTCAAAGAGCTCAAAATTTCCCCAATCACCATCATGATTGTACCTTATATACCCTAAAACCTATATGCTAAGCCCTAATCCCTAAAGTTCATAATCCATAAACTTTAAACCCTAAATATAAAATATTTAAACCTTGAACCAATCATTTTATCCCAAATTAACATTTAAACTAAGAATTAAGTTCACAGGGCTCAGTTTGGCCTAAACCACATGATTGATTACCCTATTTGACTAATTCACTCAATATGCATGATGACATCCATGGTATAATGATAACCCAAAAACACATTCTATAGTCACAAATAGGTCCAAGTGATTCAAATTGTTCTCAATTATCTTTACAATTGACCCTGTATATCCTAAACCATGTATATACATGAAAACCTAGAAGTTGTAAACCCTAAACCCTAAACACTATACCCTAAATTGTAAACCATAAAATTTCTCTATTTACCAACTTTAATTTAGTCCCAATTAACATCCTTTGTAGTAAGAATCAGGTTTGAACACATGGCATATCTAGTGATTAGACATATATATATATATATATATATATATATATATATATATATATATATATATATATATATATAGGTCTTTAAACCTAAACCATATGCCCTAATATCTAATCCCTAAAACATAAATTGTAAGAGTTCCCTATGTCCTAATGCCTACTACATGTTATTTCTAGTTGTGCATCTAAAGTAAACTGGGGTTATTTCTAACCCATTCAACCTAATTAACCAAAGATGAGGAGCTAGTTGATTATGTTTATCGAGGAGGCATTTGAGGCCAATTTGAACCCTTTCAATAGCAAGATATGATTTGTTGTAAAATTCCTTACGTGATCTGGGCAAAATTGAGCCCCTAAACCAAATTTATGGCTCAATTGATTGTATAACATGTATGCAACATGTACATGACATAATTGACCCTACTTTTACTATTAATGCAAACATGACAGTAATCAAGTCATAAATAGGTGTCATAAGTAGCTCAAATTTTCTAAAATTACCTTAGTGATTGGACCCTATATATGATATATTAGACCATAAGTTACCTTTTACCATTTAAATTTAACCCTATAAACCCTATACCATTTAAATTAAACCCTAAGCCATAAGCCTTAAACCCCAAACCCTTTAAATTATAGACCCTAAACCCTAAACCATTAAATTTAGCCCTAATTAACATCCTTTATATATATAGTAAGAATTAAGTTCATAAGGATGAAATTGGTTAAAATTGCATCACTCATTACCTAAATTGACTTTGTAGGCTCAATATGTGATGATGTGAGAGATAACTGATCTCAAATTCACATTCTTTACTCATATATATAGGTTTAAGGCTCCCAAATTTGCCCCAATCACCTACATTATTATATAAATATACCCTAAAACCTATACCCTAAGCCTAAGGGTATATGCACGAAGTTGAAGGATAATTTTGTGGACATTTTAGGTAGCATAATCACATTATTAAATAACGTGATCCTAAAATTTAATTAACATGATTTCATTATTGAAATTATGGCTTGGTAATTATCGAGCCATAATTTGTATGCATTATTGAAAAAATAATATGTATGCTTTATTATAAATTTAAATAACGTGTATGCATTATATAGTGTATTATACAATGTGTACACATTATATGACATGTAAGCATTATATAATGTACTATATCAAGCATGTGCATTATATAATGCATACGTTTTGCTTTAATATAAATCCAAAACCAACTCCACAAACATTTGGTAGTTTCATGTGAAGCCAACTTTGTCCATAAGTTTATATTTACTACTCTAAATGTTAAGTAGTAATTTCTTATACTTTAAATTTATTTTAGTAAATATAAGAAATTAGGGTCACTCAACATCTGATAGAGTTGGTCTCATAGTTGCATGCCTTATGATGTGTAAAATAGTGTTTCAAAATCCAATTAGGTTAGTACTTAGGAATTTTCAGGGTCTAAGTAATAAACCTTGGGATTTTAGGATAACTTTTACAATTGATATCTATTTTTGGTAAAAATATAGTCATTTTTTAGGTTTTTGAGTCTTCCAGATTGATTCTTGGTATTTTTAATAGTCTTAAGTCTATCAAAATTTAAGTTTGCAAACCACTCACTTTTAAATTGATGGAAAGTGGTGTGATTGGGGTAGAATAGGTTACATAGATGACCTACACACATAAAAGAACCACTTTTTGTTAATTTCCCTTGTTCATCATCTTTAACTCATCCTTGATCACTTCTTACTCATACGTCATCACCCCTAATAACTCTCTCATCATTATTAATTATCCCTAATCACTCCCTCATTGACCCTCACTATCCCTAGTCATCTCTAATCATTCCCTCATGATCCCTAATTAGTCCCTCATTGACACTTACTATGTCTCATCATCCCTAATAACTCACTCCTTGTCCCTCCTCATCCCTCATCACTCCCTCATTGACCATCACCATCCCTTATCATCTTTAATCACTCGCTCATCATCCCTAATCACTCCCTCATTGGCCTTTCCCATCCCTAATCATTATTTTATCATCCATAATCACTCCCTCCTCATCCCTCATAATCTCTAATCACTCCCTTATTAACCCTCACCATTCCTCAACATTTATAATCACTCCCTCATTACCCCTCACCATCCCTCATGATGTAGATCCATATTGCATACTCTGCTTGTCTAAGCTCATTACCAATCTACATATATCTTTCACTTTGTCTTTTCTTGCTTGATATATATCTTTGGACCCTGAACACATTTCAAATTAACATATAGATTTTATTCATTTCATTTATTCTCCACCATTCTTTGGGTGGTCTCACTAAACTCTTCATTCTATTCTCATTACTCAATGCATTCAATCTTGCTTACTTTGAGACTATCCCCATTACTAGTATTTACACTTTATAACAACTTGGATCAAATCTTGTCTCTTGTTCCTTAGGATTTAATAGGGCTCTAATGAACTTCCTTCCACTCCTTTGAGTTCTCTCTAACTTCTTCTCAATCCTACTTAACTTCTTAATATAATCGTCATATCATACACTACCTCTTACTCTGTTATAGACTCTTCTTGTATGGACTCAAATCATCAAATAAGCCTCATTTATGAATACCCTATAATATATCCAATTTATTCACAAATTTTAAATCTTTGTTTTAACTATTTACTCTCAGATTAGGTCTTTAAGTTTCCTTCTACCATATCTACCACATAGTCCTCCCCCATCTATACTTACACAACTTAAAAACACTATATTATATTTTTGTATGTTTAACTCAAACCTTTCACCAAATTTCATTAATTATTTACAGTTACAACTCCTAAAAACTCACTTTGAAAGTAGAAACCCTAATACAGGATTTGGATTGGTTTCACAGACTTGAGAAGGGTACAAATGAGATTTCAATCTTCCAAATGAATTTTTAATGACTTTAACTATTGTATTAGGTCTGATTTGACCCTATGAACATTTTCAAAGTGTTATATTTCCATTTTTAAGCTACAGTAGATTGATTTAACCAAATTTGAATAGACTGTGTACTCAATCACAGGTCTATAGTAATATTAGAAGAGGTTATTTGTTCTAATTCATTAAAAAAAGGGTTATAAATAAACATGAAGGTTTAAAAAACTATGAAAAAATTTTACACACTTTAAAAAATAAATTCCTTCCATATATAACACTCAATTTGCCAATTTCCACGAGATGGCACTTTGACTATGTTAAGTTTCTTGATGATTGTAGGATTGTGTTAGTTTTCTTATTGATCATCCAAATTTATGAAATCTAATTTAAAGAATATAATACTTCATGATCATATGAGAATCAAATCACCAATATATACATTTTAATTTTCACTCCAATACATGCATATACCTTCTCATATAGATGTCTACTTAGAACTTTTGCTCATAAAAGATAGGGTTGTGTTGTTTAACGTAAAATGTTCTTAGTAGAATTATAACATACAATTTTTAAATAATATTAAGGAATTATTATGTCAAGTTACTAATTACTCATACATTCCAAAATCCCACCAAATATAATCTCCTCTTCCATAAGATTCTGACCTTCACTTAGATTTCAAGGCATAGTTTGTAAAAGCATATGGTATATAGTTTATAATTTGAACATTCAAAAGATTTGAAACTAAATTGATAAATTATATAATCACCATCAAATAAAATATATTTTAAACTTACCACTCACATAAATAACACAAATAACTTGTTACTAATCATGTTTCATGATCATGCACACTGTCAACTATCTTTGCACATATTCAAGAAGATGCAAGGGTTGTTTGCTTTCTTGTCTATAAATAATAAAAACTTATCTTTATGCACTTGTTTGTGGTTCTTTACATTAATCCTTTCAAATCCTAAACCCTCTAACTCTCTTGAATCTGATTCTGAATACAAAATAAGACATGGACAAGACTCTTATTACCAAATAACCATCAATTGAATTCTAACTTCTTTTGTATGTTGAGAGTGTCCTCAACTAACTCAAGTACTAACATATTTCTCAAATATTAGTTTAGGTATATGTGTTGTAACATCCTAAAATACTTGATAAATTCTAACCTCACCAAATTCAACATTGGACTTCTTAAAATAAGATTGAAGTCTTTATGAAAGTTCAAAAATTCAAATGAAAAATTTGGTAGGAAAGTCCAATACAAATCTAATTCAAAATTGACATAAAAATATAAACTTAGAAAGACTCTTACAAACTTATTATGACCTTGACCACCTTTTAAATACTCTAAACATGTAAAATAGATCACTATTTATATGAGGTAGTGTTGCTTCTGCATCACCTCATCATCCCTAATCATTTCTTCATCATACCTTATCATCTCTAATCACTCATTCCTCATCCCTCATCTCCCCTAATCACTCCCTCATTAATCCTCACCACCACTCATCCTCCCTAATCACTCCCTCATCCTCCATAATCACTCCCTCATTGACCCTCACCATCCCTCATCATCCATATTAACTCCCTCATCATCTCTACTCAATTATTTCTCATCCCTCCTCATCCTTAATCAATCCATCCAATACCTTGATGGTGGTATTTTGTTGGAGTTTAACAATGTTAGGAGATACAAGTGGAGAGTTGAGTGCTAGCATAAAATATAATACATAGTGATCAAAATGATTTGGAGGAAATTTTGAAACACAAATATTTAACACATGAAAAATATATGGGCCTATTAGAAATGATGTAATTCAAAATTGAAAATCTACCAAAAAAAGAGAAGCAAGTAAAACCACCATAGCACCAAAAATGGGTAGTAAATAAATGAGTATCACCAAGCTATGCAATTTCTTATGAGGACATTTTATGATCTAAATAATTATATTTAAGGTCTTATATTTGTATGTATATTGATTGTGTCATCATACTAGAGAGTGGAATATAATTTTAAAATGATTAGAACAAGTAGTCCAAGATTGGAAAGTGGTGAGCTTAATTCATAACATCAATATTCAATCCAATAAAGAGTGTCACACTATGAGCTCTCTACTTACACATCTCGAGAAGTGGGTACAAGTTATATATCACTATAAAAATTTAAGTAGATAATATATTATGAACCCAATGATATGGTTGGTACTAAAAATATCTCTACTTCCCCCAACAAGAAATTATATGAATTAAAAATATTATTTCATTAATAAATGTAGATTAATGGTGAGACAATACACTTCGTCATTTTATAATGGAATTTAGAAGAATTTAATTTCTCCTAAATCATATTTTCAAAAATTTAACTTGAAATTTATACATCATCCATAACCATACACTAGTGCATGGTTAGTGTAGGCCTTGAGAAACGGATCACCTAGTAGTGTCACTTGGTGTACAAAATCAAACTTTTTAAATATGAAATCCTTTGTGACATCTCACCATTATAGGTGTGTGATTTTTTACATGTGATCAACCTATTGACGCAGTGGATTGTACCCTTGACAGGAGGCTGAGCTCCTGCCTTCCACACGCAACAATGGAAACTCCCCTCTTGCCTGTGGGCTGGCAAAACTAGGGGGAGAGTCTCTAGATAAGGGCTAGCTCCCTTTGATGCATCTGAGTTATTCCAGTAAGCTGCTAATACATACATACATACATATATATATATAATGGAGGGTGAAAAGGGAGAAGGATTATAGGAAAATAGAACCTAATCTAAGAGGGTGATGCACCAAATAATTTTTACCTACTCACACTCACACTCTAAACCATAAGAACACATACATACACTTTAACTGGTAAAAGGACCAAACTGCAGGAAGCTTGACAAGGAGGATTTAATGGAACACATAGAAAAAGGACTTACCATAGGGGCTATAGGAAAAGCACACTATCTAGTAACCTCCTTCTACCTCTACACTCTAGGTACATCTCTTTTTGTCACCTATAGAAATGGCACCTTGTAGATACTAGGTGCATTGGTGTCAACCCTATGAAAGCATTAGGAAGCAATGACTGAACACAAGACTAACACTCAAACACACTCAGAGAAATATCTAACCAGAATAGAGGTAAAATGCATATTTTATTGATTCCAGGTTAAAAATGGCAGGGCTTCGCCTTACAATGTGATAGATATCTCTCTCAAATGAGACGTTTTCAATATATAGAGGAAGGAAAAGGCCTTTTGACACCCTTTTACAAGTGACCCATGTGCGTTCTAAACATCAAGAAGAGGAAGCCGCTTGATAGATAATGTTGTCGGCCCCTATTTTGACTTCAGGCATTTTAAACATAGGGCACACCATTTGTCTGCAAACAAGACTGCTCCTTCAAGGCATTCATGCGGCTTGTCTGCTCATCAATGCAAAGTGAAGAAAAATGGGTCATGACGTTCACTGTTCACGCCTCTTGATGATCAATTCATAGACACTGTGTCAACCACTAGAGTAACTCCTTGAGTCGACACTTTCCTTCGCCACTTGGATTATTTTGTTTTTTTCGACACTTGGCTCTTTTGCCCCTTCCTGGCTTTGTCTTTATTCTAGCCTTAAGCCTTTGAATTCCTTCAGGTTTGTACTTAAGTCTATGAAGATCAACAGCTAATTCATTGCCACAAATTTGACATCCTCAAGTCTATCATCCTCCCTAAAAATTCATTCATGTCTTTCCTGCTTGCTTTGGCCACTTTTTGCTGATCTCGACAAGTGACACGTGGTGTGTTCCATTGTGAAACAGGGGAGGACATATGGTAGCATCCACTTAATTTATAGAAGCTTTAGGTACCTTTTGAGAGTCCTATAGAACATGACACATGGCAGCTTCCACTGAGTTATAGAAACAATACAAAAACATTTGGGACTCATTCATGATTCACATGAACGATGACACTTGGCAACTTTCGCTCTCTTTAGCAATTCATCCGGGGCCCACCACAGTCTTTACTAAACAAAAGGAAGAGACCGTGGATGTTGACACTTGTCGGCTTCCACTGAGCTTTACAAGGGACACGTGGCATGTTCTGCTATTTTTAGAAAAACATGTCAAAACCTTCCACTGTTGCCACTTGGCACCCTTGGTGAAACTTTGAGGGAAGCTTATTGAAAGAAGCTTTGAAACTTGGATGCAGACACTTGTCATGCTCCACCAAATTTCACAAGGGACATGTGGCACATTCTACTGCTTGGGCTTTTTCCTAGTTGGCACTCAATAATTTAAAGATCAAATAGCTATTTCCCTACTGTAAAATTGATGTTTGCGGGGCCGTCACCATTTGAAAACCAATGGCTAGTCTATTTCCTTGAAATTGATAGCTTCAGAGATGTCACCATCCTTGGCAAATCCTTCAGTTATTTTTCTTTGTTTCATCCCTGAAGGGAAAGTGTCCCTTTGGCTTTGGAGAAGTGTCCTTTATTTTGGCCAAGAGTCCCCTGCAAGGGCACCTACCCTTTGGGGTCCTTTGGCTCCTTGGTCTTGAAATCCTTTGGACAAAATGCCTAAAGGAATTCCTTCAGACATTTTGTCTGAAGGATTTATTCCTTTACTTTTCACTTATTTCCCCATGTCTTTTCACCTGGCCACTTTTCCCATGGATTTTGTCTCGACCACTTTTCTCATGGATAAAAAGTCTGCAAGAATTATTTTGACCACTTTGCTTGACCTTTGGAATTTCTTTGGGTTTTTCTCCCACGGCCTTTTCTCTAAATTTCTTCAGACTTTTTGTCTGAAGGACCTTCAGACAAAAAGTATGAAAGAAATCAATTTATGCCTTTGCCTTAGCCCTTTTATTTTTTGTAGGATTTTCTTTTGAAGAATTTCTTTAAACAGAATGTCCAAAGGAATTCCTTCAGACATTTTGTCCAGAGAAATTCTCTTGTTCACTTCCCTGAAGGAAATTCCAACTTGCCTTGTTCACTTTTCAAGTATTTACTTCCCTCCACAAGGACACTTGAGTCTAGAAACTACCCTTCACAAGGGCATTGGAATGGTATCCTTGAACCAAACTTTGAACCAACTCATTTAAACTGATCTGTTTAACCAATTGAGTGAACCAAGATGTTGAACCAAGCCATTGAAACGAGCCGTTGAACTTTGTTGATGAATCACTTTTCCAACCTTAAGGGAAAGTGTCTTAAACCATTTCAGATCTCTTTCCTTGTGAATCTTTTCGGACAAGAGTCCAAAGAAGCTTAGTAAAACCTTGCACTCTTTAAACTGGTTCTTCATCTGCCAAAAGACTTGCCTGCAGAGTTCATAGAAATGCCTACAGAGTCCATAGAAATTTCCATATTTGTTTAAAATAAAAAATGAAACTAGCTCAGAATAGTAGGGAAAGAAGGGGACCAATTTTGGCCTATTAGACCAAAAAATAGTCAACAAATTGGTGACTCCCAGGGGAAGCATGCCTACTATGCTTAAAAACCAGTTACCTTAAAATCCATTAGGCATAGAGTCGAGATGTAGCTTTAAAAGAGTTAGCAACTACCTTGATACATCCTAGAATCAATCACGAAGGTTTACCCCAAAAAGAAATGAAAAACACACACAAAACTAAGGAAACTACTAACATGTGCAAAAGCACTTAGGGAAAATTGGAAAAAAGCAAGAAAAATATATACATGATGGGAGAAGGGCTCAGTGATGATGCTTAAGATGTATCCCATTAACTGGGATATACAGTTCTTCACCATCCAACTTGGAGAGTTGGAATGCATTATGCTACTTGCACTGAGTGATGATGTATGGATCACTCCATAGGGCATCAAACTTTGCGTGCTTTTTAGGATTAGCTCGGTCCTCATCCCATTTCAAGATGATGTCTCCCTCTTAGAAACCTTTTGATGAAGATTTCTTGTTAAAGTGTCTCTTCATCTACTATTGGTGGTTGATCATAGAAGCTATAGCCTAGTCTCTTGTCTCTTGGAGCTCCATCAGCTCGCATAGCCTAACCTCCATGTTATTGCCTTCTTCTAATTGTAACTAGCAAGCAAGGTCCAAGGCTGGCAACTCAAGTGAAATGGGAATCCTAGCTTCCCTTCTATATACGAGTGTGTATGGTGAGTTACCAATTTCCCTCTTTGGGGTGACCCTATCTGCCCACAGGGCTATTTTCAACTTGGCATGCCAAGTCCTCTGATTTTCCTCCATTATTTGCTTGATGATCCTAATCAAGTTCTTATTGGTAGATTCAGCCAGACCATTCCCTTGTGGATAGTAATTGGATGAAGTGCTAAGATAGATACCATATCTCAGTGCCCATTCACTTGTTTTAATTCCCAGAAAAGCTAACACTTTATCTGAGATTATGGTAGCCGAAACCCCGAACCTTGCCACTAGGTCTTCATAAAAATCAATAACTACTCTTTCGTTGGCTCCCTTCAAAGTGACAGCCTCTACCCACCTTGTGAAATAATCTGTGGCGGTCAGGACCCACTTGTGTCCAACATTGGAGGGAGGGTTAATCATCCCTATGAAGTCAAGGCCCCATTGCATGAATGGCTGCTCTACCTGAATAGGCTGTAAAGGCATGGTAGCCAGCTATTTCTTCCCATCAAAGATCACACATTTTTAGCACTTTCATACCCAAGCATGGGTGTCCCTAAATAGAGTGGGCCAAAAATAACTAGCTCTCATTAGTATTGCAGCTGTAGGCCTAGGAGTAAAGTGACCACCAGATGGCCCATCATGGAACTTAGACAGCACCCTGTCAACTTGACCTGGGTCTATGCATCTTAAAAGGACTCTTAAAAGATCCCTTCTGATCAGTATTCCATCAATCAAGACATAAGGGAGACACTGGAGTCTAAAATATCTCCTTTTGGTCCTATTAAGGCCCTGCAGGCACTCACCAGTGAGAAGAAAATGCCTCAAGTTTGATGTCTAATCCTTCATGACAGTTGGTTCTTTTGCTATAGCTACATCATGAATCAGTAGACTATCCTCCTTTTGCTATTTAAAGTCTACAGCAAGGTATTCACACAGGCCTCTCCCTCTTACCAACTTGGTGATCTTGATATCCACATCATATTCCATCACCTTAGTGATCCACCCCACTCTCTTTTCATTTAGGTCTCGATTGATCAAGAAATCCTTGATGCCAGGATGTGGAACCATGAGGTGAATTTTGCTATTGGACAACATATGCCTGAATTTCTTTAGACTCTATATGAAAGCAAGGACTTTCTTCTCCACATATGTGTATCTGACCTCAAAACCCTCTAGGCCTTGGCTAAAAAATGCAAGTGGTTGTTCAAGGTTATCACCATTTGCTTGAGTAATCATGGTAGATATTACCTCTTCATTACTGAAGGTGTAGATGTTGAAATCTTTGGTGAAGTCAAGGCTAATCAAAGTAGGAGCCCAGGCTATGGCCTACTTGATCTCTTCAACACTATCCTTTTTGTGTGCTATCCATGTGAACTCCTCACCCTTCTTCAGCATAGAGGTCAATGGCTTGAATACCTCCACAAAATTTGGAATAAATCTCTAGATGAAATTTATTTTGCCAAAGAAGCTTTGCAGGCCTTTCTTGTGCTTAGGCAAGGATAGCTCCAAGATGGAGCAAACTCTTTCTGGATCAATGGTCAAGCCTTCCTCAAAAACAATATGGCCAAGGAGTTTTCCCTCGTGGATAGTGAACACACATTTTTTTGGGTTGAGAGAGATACCAAACTCTTTACACCTCTCAAATATTTGTTTGAGGTGTTTCATGTGTTGGCTCACCTCCTTGGAGAAAACTATCATATCATTAAGATACACCAACACAGTGTTATTTATCAGGCCCTAAAAGGCCATGTCCATGGCTCATTGAAAGGTGGCACTAGCATTGGACAGCCTAAATGGCATTTTCTTGTAGGTAAACATTCCCCATTTGGTAGTGAAGGCTATCTTGTACTAGTCACACCCTTGCACTAAAATCTGATTATACCCTGAATATCCATCCAAGAGGGAGAAACTCTCATTGTCTATCACCATTTAAAGGATCTACTCCATGCTCGAGAGAGGATAATGGTCTTTCAAAGAGACTCTATTAAGGTCTCTAAAACCAATGCATAGTCTAATCTCCCCATTCTTTTTCTAGACAGGAACAAGATTTGCCAACCAAGAGGAGTGTTTAATTGGAAATATTATCTTGGACTCAATCAACTTGGTGAGTTCCTTCTGCATGAGAGGCTCAATCATTGGGTTGACAGGCCTTTGCTTCTGTTTGATCAAACTTGCACCTTCTTCTATCTTAATGGTATGTTGGGCCAAAATTGGGTTGAAACCCTTCAAATTAGTATATTCCCAAGTGAAGACATCAACAAACTCTTGACACAACAAGATGAAGGTCTACCTCTCACGATTCGTGCACACTTTTCCAAGTGCAAGTAGTTTATTTTTGAATATTTCAACCTTTTCATGGTGTTCCTCCTTCATTGTGATGCATGCCTTGTTGCTTTTCAACTAGTCATCTCCATTGATGATACTCTCTAGAGTGACCAAGCCTTTACGGAGTTTATTGTTCTTTAGCTAAACAATTTGGCTGCCATATTGCTGTTATAGTTTTGCCTAGTTTTTAATAGTGAATTTAGCTTCTTATTGTAAGAAGAGTGCTATTTTATGGTCGCTATCAAAGACCTGCCAGTTGGTGATGTTGTGAGGCACAGAGGGCTGGATTACTACCTTTAAGTGGTGTGAACTGTGGTCTTGGCCTATTTCCCTAGGGATATCAAACTGGGCACCAACTACTGCCAGCCTATCGGCTTGCTTGTTTTGCTCTCTAGGAATGGAGGTAATATTGAAAGCAAAGAAATTCTCCACTAAGTCTCATACCCTATGTTTTTAAGACTTCAGTAAAGAATTCTTTGTCAAATTTTGGCCTCTTACTTGATTGGCAATTAACTCACTATCACCAAAAACCTGCAGCTCTTTGATTTCTCTTTTCCTCACCCACTCCAAACCATGGATGAGGGATTCATACTTTGCAACATTACTCATGCAAGAAAATTGGAACCAAAAAGCTAAAAAGTATTTCTCCTTTGAAGGAGAAACTAGCACCGCTCCACCACTAGCTCCCAACTTACTTCTTGAACCATCAAAGAATAATTGCCATAGACCTGAGCTTTCTTGGCTCACTTTCATTAGATTTGGCACAAAAGTACCCTCTTCATGTATACAATAAATTCCAAGGTCTGCCTCCTCTATGAACTTGTAAGGATCATGCTCGAAGTTGTCACTTTGCCATTCATCTAAGAGTAGATATACAACTCCTTCAAGGGCAGAGGATGGAGATTGATCCACTTGGAACTCTTCTTGGTCAATAATGGTGTAGCTGACATTTGCTTCCTTGAGCAAGTATGGTTCTAGATGATCTCTATGGAGTGTCTCAGATTCAATCTTAACTTTAGTCCCATACTTGGTTCTAAAAACCTGATAAGACCAATTTACTACTAGGTAGCCACCTATCTTAGATGTGAAATCCCTAGATAAGCAAATAGCAAAGTAAGGAGGGACATCTGCCACTACCACATCATGAGGAACTAAGAAGGTTGGGCAAGCTTGTAGCATCAAGCTCAAACCTTTCACCACCCCAACTGTCTTTGCTGGTGTCCCATCCAGTTGCAAGACTCCCTTAGTCATTTCTTCATATTTCAACCCCAACTTATCGGCTATGCATTTGGGCATTACCGAGGTGCTTACTCCACTATCAATGATGCAATTATGCACCAAGAAATCTCCTATGACCAAGGAAAAATAAAAAGGGGGAACATTTTCTTCTTTTCTGACCTAGCCTGAGGTGGAAGGTTGTCCATTCATCATCAAAATATTATCGGCCTTCGCAGGGATAGCTTATTCATTCAGCTCATACAATTTCTTTTGCAGTATGTCCTTTTGCCCCAGTATTGACAATGAATCCCATAAGGAGATGTTCATGTGCACCTTCTTCAACTGGTCTACCACATTGACTCGAGGGTTGCCTTCTTTTAAATTTTCTTTGGGATTATTTACAACTTGAGGTGTACGCTGAGGAGCTGAAGGTACAACCGATGGTCTAAATCTTAGAACCTTTTGGTTTACATGTGATTAAGAAGGTATTGCTGACATTTGGGCAATAGCCTAAGCTTCTTCCATTGCTCTCCTTTTGGACCTTGTGTTGGTTGTGACATAGTCACCCTGATTGTCCATAGTACCCACTTAATTGACTGCATAGAACTCACCTTCCAGGTGATTCATGAGAGTAGAATCAGGTTGAGTCTAACTGTTGCTCATGTTGGGTTGCATTGAAGCTTCAAAACCTTGGAATTGGGTGGCTGCTTGATTGTCTTGTACATTTGTGTAGTGACCTAGCATTTCATTTGTATAGCCAACCTACTCTTGAACATATCCCATGGTTGAGCAACTGGGTTGTTCTTGTACCAGATTATTTTGAGTGGGCACCATAGCCTTAGTTGATGAAGGGGCACCTAGATTGTAGCCTTGAAAACATTTGGCTATGCAAAATGACCCTACCCTTGATTGTAATTTTGGAATGGGGGTCTATTTGTTTGACCATACTACTGGTATCCTTGGTTCGGTTGATTGTTTTGATCTTGCTTCCTTTTAATAGCCAATAGCTCATTTGTTACATTTTGTAACAAATTTTTGACTTCATGGAGGTCATTAGATGAAGTAGAAGCTAGCTTTTCTATGCTGGGTAGAAGAGCTAAGGTGGGAGCAGCGGTCTGGATTGGGGGTAGCATTTCAGAGAAAAGCGGCATATGAGGTCTAGGAGCTATTTTCCCAGCCTACACTAGGTAATTCTTAGCCACTATAGCTATGTCATAGGTGGCTGGCAGCACATATCCTCCCATGGACTGTATCATAATAGCGATATCACTATTCAATGCTCTTAAGTAATAAAGGAAAGCATAGCTAGGAGTCAGCTTTACTAGAATGGGGATTCTATCTCATGTCTTCTGCAACTGAGTGTTGAAATCCTGCATGTATTCATGTGGAGCTATTTTCATTGTAGTCAGCTACTCAGCAAGTGAGAGGTGGTTGCTCTTTGTTTCTCTATGTTTTTGTTAATTATATTCATAAAGAAGAAACTAAAGTTGAAGGTTAGGGGTTTGTACGTTACCCAGATTCAGTTGTGCACCGTATCCAAGTGATGTAGGAGCTCCTCTTTGGCTATGGAGGAAGACACGTGTAGATAAGAATAAGACTTATACAAAGAAAATGTTAGAATAAGATAAGGTGTAATGCCAAGCTACGCACTTGGTCCTGGAAGCGTAAAGCTCTGTGAGGGATGACAGTCCACTATTTAAGACAAAGAGATTTATATAAAATGAAATGATAAAGACTTACAGAAATGAAAAGGTAGAATGTTGTGTACCTATTTCTTGTAATCTGTGAGTCTCAGCAAGTTGGTCAGAGGTTGTGTCTGGTCTTTGGGTAGTTTAGATTGGTTTTTGGTTTGCACAGTCACCGACGTCGGTTATGTTGCCGATGTCGGTAGGTAAATAATGCTGACGTCAGTTATGTTTCCGATGTCGATAGGGGCAATATGTCTTTGGACAGGTTTTAGGATATTTTTGTGATTGACAGAAGATTCTGGGAATTAGGTAGTTTGTGCAGAGTTACGAGAAAGAGAATATGGTCTAAGGACAAGCAAAAGGTAGAGGGTAGGTGTGACAATAGGGTAGGGAGTCAGAGGAAGGCTTTTTAGCCCATCCACGGAGGAAGTCAGGTTTCTTTTACAGTATGCAAAAATAGTAAATAGAAACTAATTACTAAGTTATTCTAGAACTTTGAAAAGGATACCAAATGAATACTTAGCTATTTGGTGAAGACCCAAAGATGTTAGGATGTTTGTTCCTGTTGTGGCTGATGTCGAAGATCTCATATAATATTTCCAATCCAATGTCTGGAGTGATTTTTGTAGAGTTTCTATAGCCTGGAGAGTGATAACTGAATTTTGATGCTTAGTCTTAGAGCGTGCATGTCATTATGTAAAGAGGCCAGGGGGAAACTCAAGATTAGAACCTAACTTAAGTAACTGATGTCGATAATTCTGCCGATGTCGGTCGACGATTGACCGACGTCAGCGGCTAGAGAATGGGTAAAAGGGCTATTTTTAGCCTTTTGCCCATTTCTCCACCTGCCAAGTGCATTTGCCATTGGAGAATGGTCAAAAGATAGGTTTATTAGGCATAAAAGTTAGTTAGAGAGTTGGAATAGGTCTTAGGTAGTTGTGATTTGAAGGAATTACTCTTGGGGTGAGTCATAGAGTAAAAAATGGTCTTAGAGTGAGGTGTCTAGGCGAGGTGTCTAGGTGAGGAGATAATTAATTTAAAATAGATAATTTATTTTAAATTAATAAAGTGTGGGTTAGGAGTGTTAGAGTTAAAATGGGACCAAGGGGGGGTAGACACAATATTGGTGTCTACATTTTCCCCTTTTTGTCTTGTGGTTTGTCTTGATGAACTACAAGACAAAAATAGATGTTGTTTGCCCCAGGTATGGGATGAGGTATTCCCCCTCAAAGCAGGAGTCGAGGGAAGATAAATTGATATCGAGTGTCAATTTGATAGGCAATAGATGGGTAAGGTGAGGTTTGAGTGTGAACGCTGCAATAGGTAAGATTGCGCATATACCATTTCACGTGATAGGTAGGTTAAATTGTCGTGGTCAAGGTCGAGGAGTGCTAAAATCAAAGTAACTGGTCCCTAGTGTTTAGTCGTAGCTAATTAGGTTAAATGATCAAAGCTGTAGCTCCAATGGTCATCATGTTCCAAGTATCCTAGGCTTAAAAAGTGCTCTTAGAAAACATGAAAATGTCACAAAGATTGGGGATCAACTGGAGCACGATCCGTCAATAGGTGTGAGGGTCGTGGACAATTTTTCTAACTATTTGTGAGGTAGCATATGCAATCAAAACAACCAAGGCATAGTTGTCTCAAAAGTGGTCGTGGTCTGAGGAGATAGTCGTGATCTCCAAGGTCGTTGGTGTTTGGGAGATATATGTGATCTCCAATGTGCCCCAGGAGGAGTCTAAGATGACTTCTACTATTAGGGCTAGTTAGTTTGGGCATGATTTTGGTCATTTGTAAAGTAGACTTATGTTTTCAGGGTGCCAACATCGGTTAGACAACTGATGTCGGTCATATAAAAAGTAATTGCCTACCGACATTGGTGGCAGTCAGTCGACATCAGTGGCCTAGGGCACGAATTTGCCGATGTCAACAGCCTGCCAAACCTGACAAAACTAGATTAGCAGCCCACCAAAAGTCATTTGTGACTTTTGAACAACTAAAAAAGTGAGCTCTAAATTTTTTGAGTGATAGTGACTTCTAGTTGACCATGGTAATCATGTGAGGTGTGAGGTAGTGATTGGGTGCTAGAGTGAGGAAGGTTGGGTGTTGTTGAAGGTTGTGGAGGCATTTGGGGACCACCAAGATTTCTATCGAGGAAACAAGGTAGAGGAGATGGCGGAAGGTGGAGGAGGCCCTACAGGAGGACCACCACCACCGACACCGATTATACCACCACGGTGGCATCGACGAGATGAGGTAAGGGTGTGTTATTTGAGTTTTTGATTGATTTTTAATTTAATTTTATGTTTGGTATTTTCTATGGTTTTAGATATAGATTGAGGAGGAGGGTTAATTAAAAGGTTGGGTAGGTTAGGTAGGTGAATTTAAGAAGGTTTGGAAGGGTTTAGGTGGATTTTAGGCTAGAAAATAGGGAAGCCCTAATTTTAGGGATCACCCCATTTGGCCTTAGGGCCGAACCAGTCATCGACACTAGCGGTTCTGCCAACGTCAGCTGACCAGTGATCGACGTCGGTCACTTAGCTACCAACATCGGGTAGGTAAGTGCCATCATCAGCACACTAACCGATGTTAGTTATTACTAAATGTGTTGAGGACTTTTAGAAAAGTTTTGAAAATGATAATTTAGAGGGCCTAAGTCATGTCGAGGCCTTCCTGGTGTGATGATGGTCATATAGGTTTAGTTAGTTGGTCCATTAGGTAGATGAATGGGTGAATGGCTGAGCTAACCTTAGGATACCCCATGTCAACTGAGTGCTACCTACATAGCCCATGTTTTAAGGGCCTCAAGCCGATGTAGTTCTCCCAAAAGGGAAGAAGAGTCATAGAGGTTGTTAGTCATTTGCTAACATTGTTGCAGTATTATTGGTTGGATGCAGGTGAGGTAGACATTGATGCTGTGAGATCAACTACTGACATTGATGACATGGATGCGGCATGACATTACTGGCAAGGAGTGGACCCACATCACTGTAATGGGACTAGGTGGGCTGCGGTGCTACTGCTGAGTGGCAAGGGATGTGAGCTTGATGGTGGCACTGATTGAGTGGTGGGATCACACCACCAACACCTTTCACCTGCCCACTAGAGAGTTGACAATTACACTGGAGGATGTGTACCAAATTTTGTGGCTACTAATACACAGGGTAGAGTTATATGTGTGCTCGAGAGAGGTGCATGACATTCACATGGTGACGCTATTTGGTGAGCATGCTACTGAGGCGACTTACCACTCAGCTAGTTTTGCATATGAGCCAGTATACGCTGTAGATGAGGATGCGCATCGACTAGCCATCTTGATGATGATTAGCATCACAGTATATGTGTTGCCTAATGTAGAGGGAGGGAGATTCCTGATCATGATGACTGGGGTTTTGGTAGACATGCTTGAGGAGTAGATAGTGTTCATGTGGGCTCCAGTCTTTTTGGCCTAGTTATACAGAGAGCTTTGGGGGATCAATCGACGATGATGGTATAGCTTGTGTGTAGGCCACCTCCTACATTATTGGGCTTACAAGCACATCGTGGTCACATGACCTCTCGACCTCCTAGTGGCTATCTAGGCTAGTTTCAAAGTTGGATTTAGATGGTGGAGAAAGGTTATGGCGTAGACTCATATGGACGGCATAGTCAAGGACATTAACTACTATAGGGGGTACTGGATGTCCTGATCCCTGCAAATATCATTTGGTGGCCATAACTGGTGTACCTAGCATTCAAAGACCAAGCAGAGCAGCTGGTGGGGGTGCAGAGTCTGAGATGGGTTAGGGGCAGGTGAGCTGGCGAGCTCGAGAGAGTGCCAACAGAGAGAGTACGGAGCCAGTATGGGCTGTTATAGGATGTGCCTCCTGCCTTCCCTCGATATAGATGTAATGACATTGAGGCACCACTCCCATTGCCAGAGGAGATAAAGTAACCCAATTTTGAGGAGATACCTACAGGTCCTGGTGTAGTAGATCTAGGGTGTACAGAGGCCTACTCGACTCGGTGGGTGGGGTAGTATGCAAGTGTTCAGAGGGGACCACCGCTTGATCTATAGATAATTAACAGAGAGAGATGATGCCATCTAAGAGAGGGATGCAGCATGAACACAGGTGACCATTTTGACAAGGCAGGTTACCTCATTGCAGGGGCAAGTCACAGTTTTGACAGCACAGGTGGCAGCCTTGACAGGATAGGTGACTACATTATAGGGGTAGTTGGCTACAGCCCAGACACATGTATTAGTAGGTTAGGGTCCTATTGAGTCACCACCACAGTAGCCAGTGCATGAGCCAACATAGTCAGCACCATAGCAGCCACCTTAGCCACAGAGCTCATTACAGGGCATGGACTCAAGGTTGATGGGTCCACCATAGACTGTACTTGTCTCTAGGTACAACATTACATTAGATGAGATCACTTATTATGAGGGTGCCATCAGGTAGTATCCTCAGATATAGTGATATTCTGAGATGATGGCCGAGCAGAGGTCTATGTCACATGCCACTGCATCTAGTTCTCAGAGGTGGTGATGATCAGAGAGTGGAGATGACTAAGCATCGTCTTGACCACGACCACCACCACCACCACAGCCTTGAGGCTTTTTTTAGTTTAGGTGAGATGTATATACTGGCCTGCATGCCATTTATGTGAGATGTATATGTATTTTGAGAGAGAGAGAGAGACAGATATTGTACTGTTGCAAATATATATATATATATATATATATATATATATAAATATATATATATATATATATCAGATTTTGAGATGTTGATGTGTTATGGATGTTTTGGTTATGTTAGTGTGTTTAGCATTTCTCATATGTTTTAATGATACATGCTTAATGTGATGAATATATGATGATGTTATGATGATGTTACAACATTTTCCATATTGTGTGATGATATATGCTTGACATAGGTTTGTGTTTTTTTCATTCCTAACAATTTTCCATATTGGTGATGGATGTATGCTAAAAATGAAATGATTTTATTTATGTTTTAGCACTTTTCATATTTGTGATGATATATGCTTGACATAAATTGTGTTTGGTTGTTAGTTTCCATGTGTATTGTTTTCCATAGAAACTAATGTGAATGGTCTATAATAATTCATATAACACAAATTGATATTTGCATCATGATGTCATGTTGGTGGTTTAGAAAATATGTTTTGATTGTTATGTTATGGTCATGTGATGAAGTCAAGTAAGAAGTGAAAGGTGCATTGCTCTTTCATTGACAAAGACCATAAGGATAACATAGATAGGGGTTTTTGGAAACAAAAATCCCCGTTCATGCATTACGTCGTTGACCATTAGTTTGTGTTAAAGAATTACACGAATCACTTAACATTAATTGAGCTCAAAATCCCTTGAGTATGTTGGGGTAATAGGTGTGATTAGGTGATATGTCAGGATATGGTAACTCTTTTTATCAGGCATAACTTTGCCCCTTTTATAGGTGACCCTGAGAATGACTATAGGCAAGTCCATGACTTTAATAGCTTGTAGACTGATCAATGCGGGGAGTCTATTTGGGGATGTTGTCTTGTTTTGTGGTCATGTGAAGCTAATTTATGCAGGAAGCTTCTGAGAGGGTGCTGTTTGTAGCAAAATTTTAGGCATAGACATCCTCCGAGGGAATGGTCTATAGTTTAATTTATATGCATGGAGTTTATTGAATAGCTGTCCTTCAAGGGAGCAGTCTATTAATTATAGTAATGATGCAGCTGTCCTTCGAGGGAGCAGTCTACATTTATAGTTTATGACCTTTATATTTTTTATTAGGCATCCCAATTTTATGTGTTGTTTCTTGATGGAATTTTTATTCATGGACAAGCCTATAGAGGTTTGGGGGTTTCCTTTTTATTAGGACAAAGCATTAATGCAAAAAGGGTTAACTAATGTTTATAGGGAAAAAGGGTTGAAGGGAATAGGAATGAGGATGATATGGGTTGCTTAAGGGATGAGCTCAAGTTAAATATCAAGTAAATGAGTACTTGATTAACAGTAGAATGGTCATAGATGCAAGGCATTAAGGGGCTAAGGTTCTGGCCAGCCTTTAAGAGAAGACAGATGATAAGTCCCTGATCCATACTTGTGCGTTATGATATAAGGTCAAGGCCAATTAGGAGCAAACTTACCTCATTTGCTTCTTTCCATATTGGTCACATGTTGGTTTTCTTTAAGGACGAGATCTCTGATGTTGAAATCTCATTCTCTCAGATTTTTGTTATAGGCACATTTGATGCAGTTTTGGTAGATGTGAAGATGGTTAAGGGCAGCAAGACGACGTTCGTTGAGTAACTCAAGTTGAGCTAACCGATCTTGATGAAAGTCATCATTGGAAAGTATGTCATGCAAAGAGATGCATAGAGAAGGTATCTGTACTTTAAGAGGCAAGACAACCTCAGTTCCATACACTAAAGAGAAAGGTGTAGCACCCATAGGGGTTTGAATGCTAGTGCGGTAGGCCCACAAAGCAAAGGAAATGTGAATATGCCAATCCCTTCCAGTGTCGTTGACCACCTTCATTAGGATTTTGGTTAAGATTTTTTTAGAAGCCTTTGCTTGTCCATTTGCTTGTGGGTAGTAAGGCGAGGAGAAGCTGATTTTGATGCCAAAAGAGTCACAAATTTTTTGGATGGTTTTATTCTTGAATGATTTTCCACTATCGGTGATGATTTTGTGAGGTACGCCAAAATGATAGATGATGTGTTGGTTGATGAAGTTGATGATTTTGTCAGCTTTAGTGGAGATGAGGGGAACATCTTCCACCCATTTAGTAAAATATTCAATCATCGGTAATAATGGATTGATGGCAGAGAGACGAATGAGGGTTAATCTCACCGATTAGATCTAAGCCCCATTGTGAAAAGGGCCAAAAATCCTTAGCAACTTGTAGAGCGTAGCTAGGGAGGTGAAGTAAGTTAGCATGTTGTTGGCATTTGATACAATGCTGAACATAATTGCTACAGTCTTGATGAAGAGTGGGCCAATAATAGCCTAGGCAAAGGATGCGCTTTGCAATCAAGTTACCACTAAAATGTCCTCCACAAATCCCATCATGGACTTGTTTGATGGCATGAGATGTTTCAGTGGAGGTTAGACATCGAAGAAGGAGGCCATCAAAACCTCTTTTGTAGAGAAGACCCCCCAGCATGGTATATCGAGCAGTACTCTTGATAAAAGCCCACCGTGCATTACTAGAGAGATTAGGAGGAATAATAGAATAAGTCAGGTAGTCAACAAGTTGTTTATACCAAACATTCTGTGGACTAGAGTAGATAGTGCTGATAAAGTTGATGTTAGTAGAGATATATGAAGGTAATGCCAAATGGTGTACCGTAACATAGATTCTCGAAGAAGAAGATGAAGATGGGATGTGTGAGGTGAGAGAGGCCATAGTGTCAGCAAACTTATTCATAGAACGAGGAACAGTTTGCAAGAGATAATGGTCGAAAGACTCTAGTAATGTGTCAACATGGTGTTTATATCATTGTAAAACTTCATTTTTACAAAGATATGAACCGTTAATTTGATTAACAACTAATTATGAGTTGCCAAAGATGTTGATTGTTTTGATACCTAAGAAAAGGGTAATTTGAAGTCCCAAAATTAAGGCTTCATATTCAGCCATATTATTGGTGCATTCAAAGTCAAGTTTGAAAGATAGAGGCATGGGCTCACCCTCGTGAGGGATGAGAATGACCCCTACACCCCCATCGTATTGACATTTAGATCCTTCAAAGAACATCATCATTTGATAGAAGATGTCATCGATAGATAGTGTAGCGATAGATTCGTTGAGAAATTCATAATGAGAAGGTTGGTTGTCAAGTAGAGGGGCATCTGCTAGTTGGTCAACAATTGTTTTCCCCTTTATAGACTTTTGTTGAATGAATTCCAAATCAAACTCAGTGAGAAGCATGAGCCAACGAGCCATACGTTGGTTTTGGTATGGCTTGGAATGCATGTATTTGAGAGGGTCAGTGTGGGTGATGACGTAAGTTTTATGATTGAGGAGATAATGACGGAGTTTGGAGGTGGCAAAGACTAATTCCAAGTAAAGCTTTTCGGTATGAGTATACCAAGTTTCATAGTCAATGAGCATTTGGCTTATATAATAAACCACTTGCTCATGATGTTGTTCATCCTGATGCGCGATCATGGCACCTAAGGAATGACTTATTGCCGAAATGTAAAGATAGAAGGGTTGATTGTCTTTAGGTGGAATAAGGACTGGTGGAGAGACAAGATAGTGTTTAAGAGCTTCAAAAGCCTCTTGGCAATCCTTATCCCAATTAAAGGAGACGTCCTTCTTGAGGAGGGGATGGAAAGGCTAACATCGGTCAAATAACTATGAGATGAAGTGATGAATAGATTGAAGCTTTCCTTGCAGACTGCGAAGTTGCTTTAGGTTAGTTGGTGGTGGCATCTCGAGTATAGCTCGAATCTTAGCGAGATCTACCTCAATGCCATGAAGAGAAATGATGAAACCCAAAAGCTTCCCTGAGAGAACCCCAAAGATGCATTTCTTGGGGTTGAGTCATACATTGTATTGTACAAGGCGAGTGAATATTATTTTGAGAATGGTTAAGTGGTCACGACAAAGTTTAGATTTCCCTAGTAGGTCATCCACATAGTCCTCCATGATTTTGTGGAGGAGATCGTGAAAGATATAAGTCATATCGCGTTGATATGTAGCGCCTACATTTTTGAGGCCAAAAGGCATGACCCTATAGCAGAATGTCCCCCATGGGGTGATGAAGGTGGTTTTATGTTGATCTTCTGGTGCAATCAAGATTTGATTATATCCTAAAAACCCGTCCATGAGTGATAGCATCTCATGACTTGCCGTAAGATCAACAAGTTGGTCAATGTTAGGTAAAGGAAAGTCATCCTTTGGAAAAGCTAGGTTGAGGTCGTGATAGTGAGTACAAATGTGAATTCCCCCAGTTGCTTTTGTGACAGGAACAATGTTTGACACCCATTGCAGATAATCAATGGGTTGGATAAATGAGACGGAGAGAAGACGTTGAAGCTCCTCTTTGACAAGGAGTGTGATGCGAGGGTACATCTTGTGAAGCTTTTGTCTAACAAGCTTAGCTTTGGGGTTTGTGATGATGTTTTGAATGACAATGTTAGGGTCAATGCCGAGCATATCACTATATGACCAAGCAAATGCTTTGCTATGATCTGCAAGGAATTTGGTATAGTCGATTTGTTCCTAGGCATCCAAAGATTGACCAATCTTTAAAATGTGAGGAATATCAGAAGATGGGAGGTTAATGTCAATAGTTGATTCATTTAACATAACCTATGTTTTTGAAGGAAGTGATCATTGAATGAAGGAATCATCTGCACCCATGTAAGTGAGTATGGCATCATCGTCCACATATTGGACAGTGTTGATGGTAGAAGATTCATCGTCTATCATGTCTGGATAAATGAGAGGAAGAGACCTTGATACCCCACCTAGTTGATAGGTCAGGGGTTCCAAGCGAATGGTGTTTATGCAAAAAAAAAACTAGGAGGGATGGAGACCATCGACTCCATAGGTGAGGATGGAGGAATAGGTGAGGTTGGAGGAGATTGTTCTATAATAGTTTCATGGCGAGGGTTTTTAGAGGTTTTTGTAGGTTCTTTGAAACCCAAGCCATGTTATTTCTTAGAATTTTTGATTGCCTCATCATTTGGAGGCTCAACCTTGTTCATAGCGCCCAAAGCCAAAACCTTTCCATGCACACCTATAAAGATAGGTGTGAGCAAAGCTAGGGTTGCCAAGAAAAGAGAAATCAGACTTGAATAGTTGGGGTGACGTGAGAGGATTCCCATCAATAGGAGCTTGATCTAGCCCTCCATAGATGAGATTGGTTTGAAGAATAGGAGGACCATATGGGATGACCATTCTGATGTAATGGTCATAGTTAGGGTGGTTATGAAGTTGTCCATATTCTTGAGGAGTTTGGAACATGTCCAGAGTAAGCAAATGATATTCTCCAAGTGAAAGTTGCTGGAAGGTATCTTCCATAGGATTGTTTGTGGTCACTTGAGGAGGAGGCCTAGGTGTAACTGACATTTGCGAACTTGTCGAAGCTTTCACAAGTGGAGGTGGTGTTTGGGTCGATGTTTTCAAAGAGATGAGAACATCATTAGGTCAATAAGTTGTGTTACATGTTTTAAATGGAGAAGGGTCAGTAGGAATGATGTGAACCTATCCCTCGTGTTTAAATTTGACACAACGATGTAGTGTCGAAGGGACATAGGTCATGGCATGAATCCAAGGTCATCCCAACAACATGTTTTATTGGAACTCCCCCTCAATGATGTAGAAGAGTTCTAGGATTATTCGTGGGCCAACACGAATATGTAAGACCACAGTGCCAATGGTAGTGGTGGTGGAATCATTGGAAGACCAAAGATTTGCATCAATTTTTGACATGCAATTCTTTGGGAGGGCTAATTGGTCATACGCATGGGTGGAAATAATATTGATACTAACACCCCCATCAATCATAACCCGTTTAATGCGAGTTCAATCAACATAATCTGTGATGAAAAGGGCAGCATCCTGATCTTCCAAGTTAGAGGCAAGAATTTCAGAATCACTAAAGGTAATGGAGGCGATGGTGGGTAGTGATTGGACTAAGGCAACTAATGGTTGAGGGTCTTCTGGTTGGACCTCTGCTACCTGTAAAGCTTTGATTAAAGCTTGGTGATGGTGTGGAGAGATTTGAATGAGGTCATATAAAGACATCTTCACTGGAGTTTGGTGAAGTTGTTTCACCATGGTTTCACAGATGGTCTTTGAGGATGTTGGATGGGATGTGCCCAAGATAGAAATCTTAGGTTTTGGTGGTTGAGAAGGTTTAACAAATGGCTACGTCCAAGGAATAGAAACCTTCTCTTTTCCTTTATCTTTTAAAGTTTGTGACCTGGTGGCCACATTAATGGTATTAATCTCAAATAAAGGGGAGGAAAGAGGTAAAGGGACCATAATCTGATGATGGGATTCTCATGAAGGTGAGGAGGTTTGAGAGACATGGGAAGGTGTCGAAGGTTTGTTGAAAGAATCCTCAACAAGAAGGGTGTCCTTGTCCAAGTGTTGGAAAATGACCACCTTGAGAGCACAACAATTTTTGGTATCATGCCCAGGTGTGTGATGATATAGGCATATTTGAGTATCATCGAACCAAGATGGTTTTGATCCAAGAGGTTGAAATGGTTTAATAGGTGGGAGAGTGATGCTAGAGGATTGTAATAATTGGCGTAGTAAGAGAGCATATGAACCCGCTAATGGGTCTACGCTTGTGGTTATAGTGGAGGTTGACAACTTCTGTTTATAAGTTGTTGAAGGAGTTTTACGTACTACCTTTTTAGTTGGTGGTGTGGCCGCTTGCGTAGATGGGGCTTTCTTAGTGAGAGGCGCCAAATTTTTTGATGGAAGTGTGCTTTTGATAGGTAAAGGGAGCAAGGAAGGCAATTTTTTTTTGTTGGGTGTTGGAGTAGGTAGTACTCCTATTAAGGTAGAAGGGTGTGGGCCCAAAATAGAGGGCAATGGTGATGGTGGGGGAGGAGTTATCTAACGCGGTTTAGTAGCTTTATTCAATATGGTGTGAGGACCACTACTATGGGGGGCGAGGTTCAAGTCTACCTTCACTTGTGGGTGAGTGAGGTTTGGTATGGGGTGAACACCAAGAGTTTTAATTTGTTTTGGTATGGTGGATGCCTGTGAGGGTTTAGGTTCAGATGTGGATGGTTGAGCTTCTAAGTTTTTAGAAGTAGAAGCCTGATCTTTGTTGGAGACTTTGGGATAATTTGTCATAGAAGGGGTCGACAGTACGAGATAAAATGGGATGTGTAAGATAAGGAGCTTTAAGTCACTCCCATAATGCCTCATGTTCTAAGTTCCTCAAATGGAGAAATCCTAAGTTCTCAGCCAATCAAGAGAATGGTTTAGAGGATGTTGCGCGAGGCTTTATAATTGGTTTTTTGGAAGATTTGGGTGGTTGTGAAATTGGAAACTTGTTAGATGCAGTGATTTCAAGCTAAAGATGAGAGAAAGCCATTACCAGATCATCTTCAGTCAAAGTAGGTGAAGAGACAAGTTCTTCTCTTAGTGGAGAAGGGATTGGAGAATGTGACTCCTCAAGAGGATAGAGTGCAGGGATGATCATGCCTTCTACTTGTGGTCGAAGAGTGGGAAAGGTATGATCCTCCATTGGTAATAGGAAGGATGAGAGCGGGGCTAGTGGCATTGGTATCGTTAAGGTGTCCTCCAATATAAGAGAGGTCAAAGTGGATTCTTCTATGTGTGAAAGGGGTGTGGATGAAGGACTAATAGAAGAAGAAGGTTCTTCTATCCATAGAGGAGAAATAGGTTGACTAACCTCTTCAGACTGTTGGAGAGGTTGGTTAGGAATAAAATGAGAAACCATGTCGACTGTGCGTATATTGCGCTCTTGGGGGTCATCGGCCATGGTCTAAACATTATTTTGACTAGGGGGATGGTTAGGGAATGGTTGCCTAAAGATATCTATGTTTTGGTTAGGCAGCGCATTTGGGTTATCCAAAACAAGATCTCCCTTATCTAACATGTCTTGGATAACGTTCTTGAGGGTTTTACAATTGTCTATATCATGACCTTTGACACGATGGTAATTACAAAAGTCATTTTCCCTATACCATGTAGGGATGGCTCATGAGGGATCAAATTGGGGTGGTGGTCAAATTTGAGGGAGATTGAGGACTCCCTGTTTGACTAGTTTATCCAACATGAAAGCGTATGATTCTCCTATTGGAGTATATTGACGCTGTACGTATCATTGTTGGAATTGTCTTGTAATGCTTTATGATGTAGAGGGTTCAGATTGATTAGTTGTGGTAGAAGATGATGATCTAAGTACCAAAACATTTGCCGATCCCTTGGATTTAGAATTAGAAGAAGAAGGTTTAGAAGAAGGGTCATTAGATTTTGCATTAGTATTTTTACTACATAGTTTGACTTTATCTTTTTCGACAACGCAGAGTTCAAGCTTCTTGGCCATGGTGAAAGCTTCATCAAATGTGTAGAATGTTTGAACCCACAAAGTAGATGAGATGTGCTTGGCACATGCTCATGAAAAGAGCTCTATGAGCTCAGTTTGAGGTAAGGAAAATGAGAGTTGGTTGATTAAACCTCTCCAATGGGAAACAAAATCAGCTATTGATTCATCGTCGAATTGTCTAATAGAATATAGGTTTGTGATAGAGACCTTTTTAGTGATGTTGATTGAAAAGTGGTCAAGGAATAGTTGAGATAGTTGAGTGAAGGTAAAAAGAGAATGACTGGTAATAAAACTATACCAATCAAGGGCAGCACCAGAAAGTGACATGGGAAATGTGCGAAGTAGTAATGCATCATCATGTGCTATAAGGTAGCAAGCGTGTCTAAACGCTCGTAAATGTTGTTGTGGGTCCTCTTTACTCTGAAAATGAGTAAATTTTGGGAGTTCTCATTGGCTAGGATATGGTCGAATTGGGACTGAAGGATGAATAGGTTCATTATAGATTTGTTCATATGAAAGAACATTCCTTGAACCTAAAACAGATGTCTCAAGGTTAGACATCTTATCCATAAGCATCTTGATGAGATCAGTTGATGGATTGGTAGGTGGTGCACCCCCTAGGTTGTAAGGTACTTGGAAGATTTTGGGAGGGGTGTATGATGTACTTGGTTGTGTTTGTATAGGCGCCACATATTGGTAGTTCGTCATAGGGATTGATGTTGAGGTCAAGGGGGCTTGTGCCATGAAGCTGGAGGGCACAACTTGACTAGGTGCGGCCAAAGGTGGTTGGATGGTGGCAACACTAGTTAGGGGATAAGTAGTCACTCTTGTATTTATGGGTGCAAGAGTGGGTGTGATAGAAACAAGCAAGTTTTGAAAAGGTGTTGAACTTGTTTGCATTATTTGTGGTTGAGGGGGTACGAAAACCCCGATGGAGGTAGGTCCAAAAATAGATGGGGAGGCCAAATCTTGAATATTGGCCATGTTTAGGTTACTAGTTGAGGCAATGGCCTGAGTGACCATGGGTTGGGTAACGGAGGCTATCGATATTATTGTTGTTTTAACTAAGGAAGTTGGCATCCCAAAAATAGGATTACCTGAAGGGTCGCGCATTTGGATTCTCACAAGATAGTGTTGGAGAGCTTTGACGTTAAGGTCAAGGAATCTCTCAAAGTCTTAATCCCCTGTGGGAACAATAGGTGGTTGATTTGGGGTTGGTTGGATAGGAGTACATTCAGTGTCTAAAGTGTACTCCATTAGAGGACTTGTTATGAAGGGTGAAGGTGGAAGTGGTTATTGCCTTGCGTGGTCAACAAGAGTTTTGGCTTGAATGCGTGTCAAAACCATTCAAGACAAAATGGGTTCAGGTTCTAAAAACTATGTATTTTAGTTTTAGAATCTTAGAATGTGTGTTTAACAGCAAAAAAAGTCAGGTATTAAACTTGTTGTTTGGATTTTTTTTGACAGTGACCGATGTCGGTTTACTAACCGATGTCAGTTATGAAGTGTTGCCGAGGTCGGTGGTATAACCGATGTTTGTGAGGATGGGTTGCCGATGTCGGTGAAAAAGCTGATGTCAGTGTCTGTGTATTTTTAGAAACACAAAAAATTGATATGTTTTAAAAGAAAGAGAAATTTTGAGTTATTTTTGGACCTTAGAATGCGACCTTACCAGCTCAAAAAATCAGATAAGAATAGAAAAATAGATGATGGCAAGCAACCTCTAAACATTAAATTCTTAAAAATAAATTTTAGAATCATGGTGGCTTAAGCCTTAGAAGAATGTGTTTGGGAATTGGGCTTTTAGAATGGGTACTAAAGAGGAAGTCTATGGTTAGTTTCGAGTTATGTTTTGGTGCTCAAGAATCTATATTAGGTTCCGTACGTGGCCTAGTGCTGTGGCTTGCTCCCGTCACTTCACAAACCCAGAGCTAAGTTAGGCCGCTTAGCTAATATATACTTTGCCTATAGTTTATACTCTGCCAGAGAACAGAGTGGGTCCTCCCCTTGGTAGTGAAGTCTAAGTAGGATTGCCAGGAAGGGTAAGGTATCTCTAGGTGATGAAATCCTAGACAGGGCTTGTCTCAAGTATGTTTAGATGTTTAATTTGATGTGCTTGTGATCTGGCTTTGTAACATATGTGCAATACGCTTTATTCATAATGTGTTTTTAATTACTAAGTGAGAGGGCTAAATATTTATTCAAGCAAAAATGAAATGCAATAATTTTTTTTAACCCAAATTGAAATGTTTTGTTCAGATGAAAACAATTGGAGAAAAGGTTAAGAGTATGAATTTTCACTACTCTAAGATGTAGGCAAGAAATGACAAGAAGAAAAAGAAAGAAGTTCTTTTTAACTTGTGCTAATGGTTTCTTTTCAAAATAAAAAGATAGAAAAAGGATATAAGAAGAGAATTTTTCCCTAATGCAACTATATGAAAGTTTGCTTTTTTTAGATGAAATGAACCCAAGGAAAACTCTAGGGTCCCACCGGGCGTGCCAGAATGTTTCTCTACATTTTTTTAAATTATATTCAGAAAGAAGAAACTAAAGTTGAAGGTTAAGGGTTTGTACGTTACCCAGATTAAGTTGCGCACCGTATCCAAGTGATGTAGGACCTCCTCTTTTGCTGTGGAGGAAGACACCTATAGATAAGAATAAGACTTAAACAAAGAAAATGTTAGAATAAGATAAGGTGGACTGCCAAGCTACGCGCTTGGTCCCGGAAGCGTAAAGCTCCGTGAGGGATGACAGTCCACTATTTAAGACAAAGAGATTTGTATAAAATGAAATGATAAAGACTTATATAAATGAAAAGGCAGAAGGTTGTGTACCTATTTATTGTAATCTGTGAGTCTCAACAAGTTGGTCAGAGGTTGTGTCTGGTCTTTGGGTAGTTTAGATTGGTTATTGGTTTACACAGTCGCTGACGTCGGTTATGCTACCGATGTCGATAGGTAAATAATGCTGATGTCGGTTATGCTGCCGATGTCGGTAGGGGCAATATGTCTTTGGATGGGTTTTAGGATATTTTTGTGATTGATAGAAGAGTCTGGGAATTAGGTAGTTTGTGTAGAGTTATGGGAAAGAGAATATGGTCTGAGGATAGGCAAAAGGCAGAGGGTAGGTGTGAGAATAGGTTAGGGAGTCAGAGGAAGGATTTTCAACCCATCCACAAAGGAAGTTGGGTTTCTTTTATGGTATGCAGAAATAGTAAATAGAATCTAATTACTAAGTTATTCTAAAACTTTGAAAAGGATACTGGATGAATACTTAGCTATTTGGTGAAGACCCAAAGATGTCAGGATGTTTGTTCCTATTGCGGCTAATGTCAAAGATCTCATACAATATTTCCAATCCAATGTCTAGAGTGATTTCTACAAAGTTTCTATAGCCTGGAGAGCGATAACTGAATTCTGATGCTTAGTCTTAGAGCATGCGCGTCATTATGCAAAGAGGTAGGGGAAACTCAAGATTAGAACCTAACTTAAGTAACCGATGTCGGTGATTCCACCGGCGTCGGTCGACGGTTGATCAACATCGGTGGCTAGAGAATGGGTAAAAGGGCTATTTTTAGCCTTTTGCCCATTTCTCCACCCGCCAAGGGCATTTGCCATTAAAGAACGGTCAAAATACAGGTTTATTAGGCATGAAAGTTAGTTAGAGAGTTGGAATAGGTCTTAGGTAGTTGTGATTTGAAGGAATTAGTCTTGGGGTGAGTCATAGGGTAAGAAATGGTCTTAGGGTGAGGTGTCTAGGTGAGGGGATAATTAATTTAAAATAGATAATTTATTTTAAATTAATAAAGTGTGGGTTAGGAGTGTTAGAGTTAAAAGGGGACCAAGGGGGGGTAGACATAATATTGGTGTCTACACTCTTTTCCCCAAATCGATTCATCAAGAGAGTGCCCAATTCATTCCAAGAATCGACTGAATTCATGGGTAAAGTCCCATACCAGTCTAGAACTTTGGCCTTAAGAGACAATGCCATCAATCTGATCGCAATATTCTCCTCAGTGACATTGTGAATATTGCAAAGGTTATCAATATTTTTGATAACTGTAATGGGCCCCTCTCCATCAAAGGGAGGCACACTTTTGAGGATTGATCCTAGAATTGGGTCATAACATTAGAGATTCAAAGGATTCTAACCACAAAAAGTTAGAAAGGGTAATGTCATGGCTATGACACGATGTAACCATGGCCTTCTTGCATAGGTGTACTTTATAACAGGTTTGGGAAAGTGGTTTGCTGAATAAGGATGGGTCCTCTCAAACCTCAATTGCTTTGCTGAGTTTAAAGGCAATTCAATGAATTTGAAAGGGACACCCTTAGCATCAGACTGTGTGGTGATTTTAGGCATAAGAGGTCAGACTAGTCTTTGATTAGAAAATGAAGCTCTTACTAGTGGAGTTGCCAGACACTAAAAATGGTTGATTTTGCTGTAACAAGACTAGCATCAATCCTGAAACTTTACTAAGTGTAAAAACTGAGTCCAATCGAGCGTGCCAAAAACTATTGACGTAGTGGATTGCACCCTTGATAGGAGGCTGAGCTCCTACCTTCCACATGCAACAATGGAAACTCCCCTCTTGCCTGTGGGCCTAAAAAACTGAGGGGAGAGTTTCTAGATAAGGGCTATCTCCCTTTGATGCATCTGAGTTATTCCAGTAACCTGCTAATACATATATATATATATATATACACATATATACATACATATATATATACATATATACATATATATATATGTATGTATGTATGTATATATATATGTGTATATATATATGTATATATATATGTGTATATATATGTGTGTGTATATATATATAATGGGGGGTGAAAAGGGAGAAGGATTATAGGAAAATAGAACCTAATCTAAGAGGGTGATGCACCAAATAATTTTAACCTACTCACACTCACACTTTGAACCATAAGAACACATACATACACTTTAACTGGTAAAAGGACCAGACTACAGGAAGCTTGACATGGAGGATTTAATGGAACACACAAAAAAAGGACTTACCATAAGGGCTATAAGAAAAGCACACTATCTAGTAACCTCCTTCTGCCTCTATGCTCTAGGTACATCTCTTCTTGTCACCTGTAGGAATCGCACCTTGTAGATACCAGGTGTGTTGGTGTCAACCTTGTGAAAGCATTAGGAAGCAATGACTGAACACAAGACTAACACTCAAAGACACTCAAAGAAATATCTAACTAGAATAGAGGTAAAAAGTGTATTTTATTGATTCTAGGTGAAAAATGGCAGGGCCTCACCTTACAATGTGATAGATATCTTTCTCCAATGAGAAGTTTTCAACATATAGAGGAAGGAAAAGGCCTTTTGGCACCCTTTTACAAGTGATCCATGTGCATTCTAAGCATTGAAAAGAGGAAGCCACTTGATAGATAATGTTTTCAGCCCCTATTTTGACTTTAGGCATTTAAAACATAGGCCACGTCATTTGTTTGCAAACAAGACCACTCCTTCAAGGCATTCATGCAGCTTGTCTGCTCATCAATGCAAAGTGAAGAAAAATGGGTCACTCCATTCACTATTCATGCCTCTTGATGATCAATTCATAGACACTGTGTCAACCACTGGAGTAACTCCTCAAGTCAACACCTTCCTTTGCCACTTGGATTGTTTTATCAGTTTCTACATTTGGCTCTTTTACCCCTTCTTGGCTTTGTCTTTCTTCTGGCCTTAAGCCTTTGAATTCTTTTGGGTTCACACTTAAGTCTGTGAAGATCAATAGGTACTTCATTGCCACAAATTTGACATCCTCAGGTCCGTCATCCTCAATAATTCCTTTGTGTCTTTCTCGCTTGCTTTGGCCACTTTCTATTGATCTTGACAAGTGACACATGGCGTGTTCTACTGTGAAATAGGTAAGGACACGTAGCAGCATCCACTTAACTTATAGAAGCTTTAGGTACCTCTTGAGAGTCCTGTAAAAGATGACACATGGTGGCTTCCACTAAGTTCTAGAAATAATATAGAAACATTCAAGACTCATTCAAATTCACATAGACGGTGACACTTGGCAGCTTCCACTCTCTTTAGTAATTTGTCTGGGGCCCACCATAGTCTTTACTGAACAAAAGGGAGAGACCGTGGATGTTGACACTTGCCAGCTTCCATCAAGCTTTACAAGGGACACGTGGCACGTTTTGCTATTTTTAGAAAAACATGTCAAAACCTTCCATAGTTTCCACTTGGCACCCTTCGTGAAACTCTGAGGGAAGCTTATTGAAAGAAGCTTTGAAACTCAGATGCAGACACTTGTCGTGCTCCACTAAATTTTACAAGGGACACATGACATGTTTCGCTACTTGGGCTTTTTCTCAGTTGGCACTCAAGAATTTAAAGATCAAATAGCTATTTCGCTACTATAAAATTGACATTTGTGGGCCCGTCACCATTTGAAAACCAACGGCTAGTCTATTTCCCTGAAATTGGTGGCTTCAGAGATGTCACTGTCCTTGGCAAATCCTTCTATTCTTTTCCTTTATTTCAGCTCTGAAGGGAAAGTGTCCCTTTAGATTTGGAGAAGTGTCCTTTATTTTTGTTGAGAGTCCCCCGCAAGGGCACCTACCCTTCGGGGTCCTTCGGCTCCTTGGTCTTGAAATCCTTCAGACAAAATGCTTGAAGGAATTCCTTTGAACATTTTGTCCAAAGGATTTCTTCCTTTGCTTTTCACTTATTTCCCCGAGTCTTTTCACCTGGCCACTTTTCTCGTAGATAAAAAGTCTGCAATAATTATTTTGACCACTTTGCTTGACCTTCATAAATTCTTTGGGTTTTTCTCCCGTGACCTTTTCTTTGAATTTCTTCTGACTTTTTGTCCAAAGGAATTCCTTCAAACAAAAAGTCTGAAAGAAATCAATTTATGCCTTTGCCTTAGCCCTTTTATTTTTTGTAGGATTTTATTTTGAAGAATTTCTTCAGACAAAATGTCTGAAGGAATTCCTTTAGACATTTTGTCTGAAGAAATTCTCTTATTCACTTCCTTGAAGGAAATTCCAACTTGCCTTGTTCACTTTTCAAGTGTTTACTACCCTCCGCAAGGACACTTGGGTCTGGAAACTACCCTCGACAAGGGCATTGGAATGGTTTCCTTGAACCAAACATTGAACCAACTCATTTGAACTGAGCCGTTGAACTAATTGAGCGAACCAAGTCGTTGAACCAAGCCATTGAAACGAGTCGTTGAACTTTGTCGATGAATCACTTTTCCAACCTTAAGGGAAAGTGTCTTAAACCATTTTAGCTCTCTTTCCTTGTGAATCTCTTCAGACAAGAGTCCAAATAATCTTTGTAAAACCTTTAACTCTTTGAACTAGTTCTTCATCTGCCAAAAGACTTGCCTGTAGAGTCTGTATAAATGCCTGTAGAGTCCATAGAAATTTCTAGATTTGTGCAAAATAAAAAATGAAACTGGCTCAAAATAGTAGGGAAAGAAGGGGACCGATTTTGGCCTGTTAGACCAAAAAATGGTCAACACAACCATGTATTTACAATTGACATGTAGTCTATGAAGTAAATACTTGAAATTATGTTACAGATTGTCTAGATCTAAAATACCAAATATTGTAGTTAGTTCATAAGCTTTTAGTCATTAGTTCTAGGAAGTGAAAGAATATTGTCAATTCTAATAAGAAGTATAATATTAATTGTAAGAATTAAATGTTTAATGACATCCTTATGTCACCATATCATAGTGTGGTTTATCCAACAATAACAAAGATGAAATAATTGAACCACAAACTAGATGAATACAAGGATATCTTTCAGTCACCTAAATAAGTTCCTATATATTATACACTAAGCAATAATATTGATTTGATCCCTTAACTACCTCTACCTCAAATCTCTTTATACAACATATCATTTCCAGAGAATGAATAGATCAAGTGGTAGATCCATGAAATCATGGATAATGGACACATTATGCCCAAATCATTGCCTTGTAGAAACCTAATTATGTTTGTGCCAAAGTTATGAATCAATTAAAAAAATATTAACAAGATTAATGTGCAGAAATATTATCCTCATTCAAATATTATGGCATTTTTCTACCATATCCATGGTGTATAAGTCTTTTCCAAAATTGATCTTAAGTTTGGGTATCATCATATTCATGTTAAACCTTTAGACATTTGGAATATAGTCTTAAAAACAAAGGAAGGAAGGATTGACTAGTTGATTATGCCTTTTAGGTTAACTCATATAATGAATCCATTCATTTCAAGATGTTGAACGACATCCTCAGGCCCTTTACCTATGCCATTTTTTAATCTACCTTGATGGCATCATTATATTTAGAAAACATGGGATGAACATCTACACCATGTTGAACTAGAGTTTCACATTTTGCAAAAACATATTTTTGTGATAACATGAATAAATGTTAATTTTTCATGCAAGAGATAAAATATTTGGGACACATTACACACACAAGGAGTGCATGTGTGAACCTAACCATGATTTAAGTTATACAAGAATGGGAAACATTAAAAAAATTTGCATCTAATTCAAATTTTCTCAAAATTAGAAAATTATATAAGAGATTTGTGTTTAATTTTTATCTTTTGAACCAAACTACCAAAGGTGGGACCGAATAAAGTTTCATTTAGTTAGTTGCACAACAAAGATAATTGGATGAACTAAAATTTAGACTCTATTTTGTGTTAATAATTATGTTACTTGACTATAAATTTGGAAGATCATCTAATTCATTCATTAATACAATTGACTATCATAAATGGTTATTGACAACATAAGTCCTAGAAAAGAGTTAATTTCTATTATAATGGATTAAACAACATATTATTAGAATCAAATATATCTTTAAATTATATACTTATTCCAGATGATGAGGGATCAATTAGGAATGGTAAGGGATGGTGAGAGTCAATGATGGAGTGATGAAGGATGGTGGGGGTTAATGAGGGAGTGATTAGTGATGATGAGGGATGAAGAGAGATTTATTAGGTATTATGAGGGATGATAAGTGAGTGATTAGGGATGACAAGGGATGATGATAATCAATGAAAGAGTGATTAGAGGTGATAAGCCTGAGTGATTAGAGATGATGAGATAAAACTAAGGTTAATGAAGGAGTTATTAGGCATGAGGAGGGAGTGAATAGGGATGAAGAAGAAATTAGGCATGATGAGGGATGAGGAAAGAGTGATTAGGGATGATGAAGTATGGGGAGGGAGTGATTAGGGATGATGAGGGATAGTGAGGGTCAATAGAGGAGTGATTATGGATGATAAGGGAGTGATTATAGATGACTAGGGATAATGAGGGTCAATGAGGGTGTGATTAAGGACAATAAGTATTGATGAGATAGTGATTAATGCTAATGAAGGATGAGTAGGAAGTGATTAAGGATGAAAGAGGGTGATGATCAAGTGAAATTAATATGTAAAGTGGTTGTTTGATGTGTGTTGGTCATCAATGTAGCCTATGCTACCCCAATAACACCATTTTGCATTAATTTCAAAGTGAGTGGTTTGAAAACTTCAATTTTGACAAACTTAAGACTCCTAAAAATTCTAGGAATAAATCTAGAAGGCACAAAAACCTAATAAATGACTATATGTTTACTAAAAATGGATATCAATTGTACAAGTTATGTCCTAAAATCCATAGGTTTAATACTTAAATCCTAAAAATACCTAAGTATTGACCTAATTGGATTTTGAATTTCTTTTTTCTACATTGTAAGTCATGCAACTTTGAGACCAACTCTATCAGATGCTCAATGACCCTAATTTATTATATTTACTAAAATAAATTTAAAGTATAATAAAATAGACAAGGTTAGCTTCACGTGCAATACCTAAATGCTCACGAAGTTATTTTTGGACTTATAACATATTAATGCGTACATGCTATTTGAATTTAAATTTAAAACTAGGCCTTTAGGTTCAGAAATGACTTGATTCCTGAGCCAAAGGCTTGGGACTATGGATCTATAATCGAGACTAAGAGTGTTAGGAAAAACCAATAATTTTCAACTTCAATCACCAAATATGCTATGGATTTCAACATCAAATTTTGAAAAATTATTACCATTATGATGAGCACATTGTCCTCTTTCTAAATGTATGATTTTTATAATTTTGGGGCTATTTTAAGGGTTCAAATTATATTTATTTCTAACAACACCTTTTTTAGGCCACTACATGCCTCACCCATACATGTCTATTCATGTTTATCTAATTAATATTTCCTTGATCCAAGTGCAAAATAAATTATATGGTAACAAACTAGGCCTAATTCTACACACATTAAAAAAAAATTAATTTTCATTTTTTTTGAGGTAGTTAGGGTGGGACGCATGGTTGGCTATCCATTTTTTTGTTAGTTTTCAATATATACTTAATTTCAAAATTAATAAAAAACTATTCATCAAAAAAATATAAAACAAAATTCGTAACACACTAGAATATATTATCTAAATATTTACCAAAGGGTTTCTAACAATATTTAACGATGCTCAAAAAATGATGGGCCACATGGAATGATACATTTCAAATTTTCTTAAAAAAATAGGAGGCCCTCTTAAAATTTTAGATGTTTGACCTATTTATACTTAACCATTTTTAAAAATATATAATTTTTTGGAAACTAGACTCGAAATGCTATAATTCATGTTTTTATACCATCTTCAAATTTTGAGTGTAGCCATCTTTAATTATCTGCAAAAGTTCACATTTCTAAAATTTTATAAAAATCATGTCCATAGGTAGGCCCTTTTTTATCCCCTAAGTTGGTGCACTTAACCCTAATCCTCAAAGTTCCTAATCCTTAAACTCTAAACCAAAAATATAAACTCTTTAAATCTTTAACCAATTATTTTAGCCCAAATTAACATCATTTCTAGACTAAAAATTAATTACATAAGGCTTAATTTGGCATAAATCACATGACTGATTGCCCTATTTGACCAATTCACTCAATCTTCATGATACCCTAAACACTATACCCTAAATTGTAAACCATAAGCTTTCCCTATTTACCAATTGATTTAGTCCCAATTAACATCTTTTGTAGTAAGAATTAGGTTCACATGGCATAGAGTGATTAGACAAATTAATATATAGGTCCTTAAACCTAAACCCCATGCCCTAATCCTTAATCCCTAAAACATAAATTGTAAACCCGATGCCCTAACACCCACTACATGCTACAAACATACATACCTTATGCTATAACTAATTTTATCATGAGATGTCATAAAAATCACTTTTTAAACCTATGGCTAAAGCCTTTGGAACTTACCAATCTATTTGTTGACCCTATATACCCTAAACCTAAGCCCTAAACACTATACCCTAAATTATAAGCCAAAAAAATTCACTATTTACCAATTGATCTAGTTCCAATTAACATCTTGTATAGTAAAAATTAGGTTCACACAAGGCATATAGTGATCAAACCTTATATACACCCTTAAACCCAAACCCTACATGCCCTAATCCCTAAAACATAAATTTTAATCCCTAATCCCTAATCCATAAACCCTATGAACTAATACCTTAATCCCTTATCTATATTAATTATAATATGATCACTTTATTTAATAATGTTATTGCATTACTCTTAACATAATCAACACTTGATTCTCATTTCCAATTACCAACCTTGTCGACGTAGGTTTTATGCACACCACAACCATAATGAGGTAGCCTTTAACATTTTAGGGTTTCTATGGAGATAAACTCCACTCCAGGGCATGATTTGAAAGTACACAGTCTTTTACAACCTATTGATGGAATAACTAGCAAAGTATACAACATGTTAATAAGCGTTTTTCAATGGAGGTGTGGGTTCTTAATAAATTGAATTCCTATGTGAGTTAGATGGGTGATTGGATTTTATTCTAAAATGGGTAGTTCTCAATAATAATAAAAAATGGAGAGTAAAGTAGGGCATAAAAGAAATCCTTGTAGGTCTTAGGAATTACTTCCTTGGCTAGTTTCTAGACAAACCTGTGTCTTCTTAAAACTAGTGCCTACCACTAGCATCAAATGCTCATAAACAACTAGACATGGATAAATATTCTAATGGAATAGGGGTATAGGAAGTCCAATGGCCTTAGACAAAGGTTGCTCCTATCAGGGCAAATTTTTGACACCCTTCAATCAAAATATTATGGCTCAGGCTAATGGATTATCCAAGGCAGAAATAGCATACACTCAGAAAACTACACCAAGAAAACATAAATGCATGTCCAAAAATATACTTCAATATGACTTAAATATTTAAACCAATAATCTAATAATCTTCAATAGCTATTGCACATATATGATTGATATATCAATTAAAATAGTTAAGAATCTATTCACAACATTAGCACAATAAAGATTTATTTAAATAAACAACCATGGAAAATAATGACTAATAACACAACATTGGAAAAAAATACATAAATACTTCACTTGATGACCAAAAGTCTTGCTCACTTTGTATTACAAAATTATCTAACTCCAAAATAAATTGGGTGGTATAATAGTATTTGTAGATCTTGGGGAGGGGTCACCTTATCCTCCAAGTCTATTCATGTTAGTTATGTGTGGCATTTTGACATGCAGTCTTAACTGGGGTCAAAACCGTTTAAGCTTAAAAGCTATAAATAGTCAAATTGACTTTACAAAATATTGCAACATGAGTATGTACAAGTAGATATAAAGTCAATACGTTATAAATATTCTATCTAATTTTTAAGGATATACATATATATATATATATATATATATATATATATATATATATATATATATATCGCCAAGATTTATCCATGTAAAAAGCTAAGGTTGTGTGGTTTAGAGTGTTGCATGGGCTTTAATTGGAGTCAAAGTTAGAGTAGAAACTAAAGTTTCAACTCCACTACCATATGTTTGCTTCTTCTTTGATTTGTTCTCCTTGTAAACCTTATGTGTTGCCTCATACTACTAATGGATGATGTCTAAGTTAAGCATTGAAGGTTGATAGAGTCTTTGAGTTAGCCTAAGGAGTCTTACATGTTCATTCTTTATTGCTTGGAACTTACCTTTGAATATATCCACTTATGTTACCTTCCTTCTAACCCTACTTAACTTTTCTTCAATGTTCTCCACCATCAAGCCTTGTATGCTTTATTTTAAATTTTCAGTGGCTTCCTAGAAAATTTTGTCAAAATTGATTCTACTGATTAAATTTCTCATAGAATCCCTTGCTTTAGATAACTTTAATTCAGTCAAAATTTGAAGGAGTTGGGTTTCATGTGCTTGGTATCCTAGTATTAAGTTTGCAACTACCTTACACCACTCCTTGGCCTCTTCATGCCTAATTACCACCAAGTTTAGGGCATTGGATGCCTCAAATGTGGTCATGAGATCCAAATAAATATACAATGAGTTACCTGAGTAAGCAACAAGCATCTTAACCAAGGTACTATCTTGGGTGAGAGAGCTACAAATTTGATTGGATTGGTCAATGCATGGCACCATCTCTACCTTCATAAATTCCATGGCTTCAAGATAATTATAGAACTTGGAAGCCACCTCCCTTACCTCAATTTAAATGCTCATAAGAATGTGCATTGTGCTGGATTGCTCCTTTAGCTACTCAATTTATGCTCATAGTTCCTACACTTCTTCTTTGGGATCTTAGCATGCCATCTTTGTGCCTTCATGAATGGATACTACTACATCCTTATGATCTTAGACTAGGTCTAAAATATTTTCTTCATATACAAGCTTGCCTGGTTGCTTGTTTAACCTCCTAGTTAGGGAGAACATTGGTTGTCATTCTTCATAAATGATGTTGGCACCCTAGTCATTCTCCAATTTTATTTTCTTTACTCTTTGGATGGAACTAGTTAGGGGGTCAAATAAGGTAGACACAGAGAGGAGCTAAGTGACCTTATAAGTAGGAATTTGACCCCTCAAATCCATAACTTAAGGTGGAATATTAAGATGTGCCTCAGCTGTGGTGACAATAATTTCTTAGTCAGCCTCCCCTTCCTCCTTCTTCTACTAGGCCTGGTCAAAACATCAGGTAAGGAAGGCCATATGATCTTAGACTAGTCCACTCTTCTAACTTGAGGAAGTGGATGGAATAAAACTACATGGGGTTTTGGCTTCCTTCCCCAACTTATAATTACCATAGTTTCCTTCGTAGAAGTGAAAGTGGGGAGTGGAAGGGAAAGTTGTGTTGATTGCACATATATTTGGGGGTAACTAGGGTAGTTTGCACCTTCCTAGATGACTTATTCTTCTTGTGAAATATCATAGTAGAAGTACCAATAGGAAAAAAAGGAATGACCATGGGAAAATATGTTGTAGTGATGGTGAAGGGATCAATGGAAGGAAAGTATGAGGTGGAGGGAACTTATACAAAAGGAATAGATGTATCAATAATGGAAATTGAGGCTAAGGAAAAAGTGGGAAAAGCTTGAGTACCTTGTAGCTAGAGTTTAATGAGGGTACATTGAATATTTAGAGCCTTAGCTTCCTCCAATTCAACCTCCTCATTTGAATCATCCACCAAGTCTCTGATGATTACCTCATCCCTTTGTGATTTTGAGTTGGGAGGTGGAATAGGCAACCCTGTATATGTTTGTGTTATGGGGCTACCTGTAGGGGTCCTTGGTTTCCTAATGTAAACTAAAGGGGTAATCTAAATGGGAGAGTCATAAGAGGAAGGTGTTGCTACTTATGTGGTGGCTACCCCAATATTTGGAATAGTGGTCACACTAAATGTGGCCACTAGGGCCTGGCTAGTACTAATAATAGTTATATACTATTCATAAGAGTCTAGAATGATTAGATCTCCCATTTTTCCTCCTCATCTTGCATCTAACTCAGGGATCCCAAGTTCTTTATTTACTCTCTTCAATTTTAAATTTAAGGGGAGTCCTTGAGATGATGAATCTCCTTGTTCTCTAGACTGCCCGCTTCAAAATTCTGAATGCTTCCACCCTTTAAAAATGGCTCTTAAACTATCCAATTCTTTGGTATAGATGTTGGGCTCTACTTGGATCATCCTTATATGATATTCTTTTAAACCACTAATTTTTTCTCATTCCAACACTTTTTCATCTGATGTGGCATTCAAGAAGAGGAAGTCATAACAATATGGTTGATGGCAGTAGGGGATGTTGAATCCATGAATGTGTTCTTAGATACACCCATGAGGATCCCAATCTCTCCATGGCATCATATGGAAACCATATCGATTATACTTTGTTGTAACATCACAAAGATGTTTTCTCATGGTATATGTTATCTTGTCAATGGTAACAAGGCTCCCAAAAAATAAAGCTTTCTTCTATTTATCCAAGTCCTCCTCTGTGTTGTTCCATAACTAGAAAGTTATTTCCTGCTCTACTATCTTATTGAGCATGTACTTAGGGAGGCATAGGGGCTTCACCTTATTTATACAAACTAAGATGACTATAAATTATAGATATAGAAAGTAATCACCCTTCCCAATCAAATTATTTAAAATGTTTTCTCTAATATGAGGCATGGGGGAGCCATAAATGGCTTGTCATACCTATGGATACACATCCTGACAAATTTTGACCATGTGATTTTGGTAAGCATAGATGTGCATGAATTGATAATGGTCACATATTATAATCTATGGCTGAAACCCATAGATTGTCTAAGTCCTTGTAGCATGTCCCTATTACTGCATCGACTAGATATGACATAATAAATAAGTCTCCTATGGGGGTGAGACATTTTTATTTATGTATAATTTATTCTCTCAACCTAAGGCTAATCACCTCTCCCAAGGCGTAAGCCACATCATATATAGTAGAGGCACCCAGTTCAGATTCAAAAAATGTATGTTAGGCATCCCATATAATTTATTAAGAAAAGCCATACCTATTCATACTCCCATTCTAAATTTTTCTATTGGGATGGCTCCTTTTGGATTTATTCCTTGTCAAGGGATGGTCTAGCCTGGGATCAATCACGATGAGAGTGCTTTTGTGATTAAAGTTTCCTCCTTAAATCATACCTAGGTATTATTTTCATAATATGTGTTTGGGATGCTCAAAGTTAAATACCTTTGGAAGTCATTCCCAAATATGCACATGACCACTGTATCACCATGAGAGTGTAAGAGGTAGGCATTTTATGATATCTTACCAGAAAAGATTAAATCCCTGAGAAAATATATACATGGCATGATCTATAGTTTTACCATAATAAAGTGTAACCTCTATCACTTGTAGGCCAACAATTCTTGAACAAATAACCTTTCTAATAGTATTATCTCATCATCCACTAAAAACATATCAACATAATTGATTGCATCCCAAAGCTATGAATAGTTGCGATAATTATCTTCAAACACTCCTACGTTAAAGATAGTGTCTTTGAATTATATGGAGTCCTTGATGGAGAATGTAGAAGGAGGATTAGTTCCCCTGGATGACCTTGATGAGGAAGCCATGGATTTGCAATCATGCTTGTATTTTATTCAATGTGTTATGCAATGTGTATGCTTTTATACCAACGTGATCGACTCGGCTCTAGCTTGATTATTATTCATTGTATGATCTTCAAAATAGGAATTAGGGCTCTTGATCACTACTGGGAGATGAGGATACTTTTATTTTAAGATAAATTTAATGTAAATGATGAATCCAATGGTTTCATATCATCTATATAAGATCCTGCATTGAATACTAGTTCATGCGATATTAAATATGCAACATTCACTTTTAAAATTCATTAGCTTTGGGTTGGTATGGGTCATTAGTCTTCATCAAATAAGAAATATTATATCATTTTATTAATTAAATAGAGAAATATTCCATCTTTTACTAAGTATGACTGTAGTGTCCATAATGTCCCTCATAATTAAGCCTTATGTGTTAGGTGTGGAGCTTAATTATCTTTCAAGATCAGATGTTAAAAATTTGATGTTATTTTAGCCAAGTTTTGGATCCAATTATTTGTATCTATGATGGCATGGATGGTGACAAGGGGTTCCATTGATTAAATGTTTCTAGATCTGATGGTAGAGATTATGTTTAGGTTTTTTACCTATAAAATATATTGTTGCATGGTTGAGATGAAATAAAATATATATATCACACATAGAGGAGGTAGAAAGAGGTAGAGAGGTGTAATAGGATTTTTTGTAGTATTTGTTTCTCCCTTGTATTGTTGAAAATAATAAACTAGACAAGTTTGGTGGAGGTAGCCCATATTGGGTGAACCATGTTAAATCTGGTGTCTCCTATTTTGTGCACGTTTATGATTATTTTTTGTATGTTTGATTGATTCATTTAATAATTTCTCTTGTATGAAATTTGGGGATAAATATATGTTTTATTTTATCCTAACACATAGTATTTTCCATAATCAAACACTTAAAGATATAGTATTTGGAGAGTGCTTTTAAGTTAATGTTCAAAAATAATTCCTTTAGGGGAATTAATGCAGATAAAATGCCCATGCCTACTTCTCTGAAAGACCTAAATCAAAAGTCTCGAAGGAATTATTTTAGAGGTATATTTTATGGTTTAAAGGGTACTTCCAAACTCTCTAAAGGGTAATTTTAGTCTAAAGGGTTCACTTCATAAGGCACTTATCCATGACAAAGGTCTCGAGGGTAATTTTTGAAGGGTAGTTTGGAGGGTTGAAGGGCACCTTTGATTTTCAAAGGGTACTTTCATATGACTAAGGGTCACTTCAAAATTCTAATGGGTATGTACCCTTAACTTGGAGGGTAGGTTAAGGAATTTTTGAAAGGAAAGTGCCCTTCAAAAGAATTCCTTTGGAGATTTTTGCATCAGACAAAATACCCAAAATAAAAGTTATGAAGGATAGTCCAAAGGGTGATTTTGAATATTCCAAAAACTGAAGGGTACTTTTCAAAAGAACTAAAGGGTATGTGGCCACTTTGACAAAGGAACACAACTTAGGGTAAAGACTCGGTAGGGTAGATTCAACTGAATCTGAAGGGTATGTTCACATAAATTGACTTAAAATGTAAAGGCCAAAGGGTAAAAAATTTATCCAAAGGGTATGTGCTAAAAGATAAGGGGTTGATCCATAATTCCAAAGGTAGATCTCACAGAACCCTAAAGGGTATGTGTCCTAAGGGATCTGGTCAAATAAGGGGGGAAATGTCAATGTAAAAAGGTTGAAGGGCTAGTTGTAAGGGTCCCAAAGGGTAGGTGGAAATATGCTGAAAGATCTACTTTGAGGCAAAATTTGCTTGAAGAGTGTACTTTGAGAAACATAAAGGGTAGGTTGGTAAGATAAAAAATAGGGGGCACCTTCAAAATTACCAAAGGGTAATTTTGTACACATAAGGGTCACCCTAAATGTTAGGTGTGGATCCTGATTATCTTCCAAGATTAAAGGTTAAAAATTTGATGTTATTTCAATCGGGTTTTGGATCCCATTATTTGTATCCATGATGGTGGGGGGGGGGGGTGGGGAAGGGGGGGGGGTGTTACAATGGGGGGATACCCCCCTTGTGGGGTCTAGGGGGGATATCCCCCTGATAAGGGGTCTGAGGGTCATGTGCCCTAGTGGGGGTTTGGGGGAAATGCCCTCGAAGCAAAAAAATTATTAAAATTTCCTTGTAAAATTATAATTTCATAGTCAATCTAGGCCATTGATTAAAGGTTTCTAGATCTAATGGTAGAGGTTGTGTTTAGGCATTTTTTTTTTTAAAATGTATTATTACATGGCTAAGATGAAAGATGAAATATATTGTACATAGAGAGGAGGTAGAGAAGGTAGAGAGGTACAATAGGTTTTGTTACAGGATTTGTTTCTCCCTTGTATTGCTGAAAATAATATACTAGACAAGTTTGGTGGATGTAGCCCATCTTGGATGAACCACGTTAAAATCTGGGGTCTCCTATTTTGTGCATGTTTATGATTTTTTTTGTATGTTTGATTGATTTGTTTCATAGTTTCTCTTGTATCCAATTTGGGGATAAATTTGTGTTGTATTTTATCCTAACACTAAAAGTTATGAAGGATAGGTTGGAGGGGGGGTCAAAGGGGATAGTCCATCGAGAATTTATTTTAGAGATTTGTATATGGTCCAACATCCCTTAAGGTCAAAGATTCATAAGCTGATTATGTTGGGAGGATTATTTTAGACAAAAGTCTATAACAATTTATGTAACTAAATGAGACTTCTAAAAGAATAAGCCTAAGGGGATGATACTAAAAATTTCTTGAAATAATTCATCAAAAAGACAACTTTTCATAAACACCGAAAGGATTAGTCTCAAAATAATTTGTCTACAATACACAAGTTATTATTATGGTAAACATAGTGCCACCTGAAAAGTGAAAAAGGCCCAGATTTCCAAACTGGGAATAAAACATGTGGAAAGAATTTCTCATTAAGATCATACTTTAAAAAGAAAAAATGGGTCCCTATTTTCTTCTAGGAAGAAAAAGGTGGGGTATTGGGTACAACAAACCCCAAAGCTTATATTGACAATAATGTGATCACTTTTTTACATAACATGATTATGTTATTACATAATGTGATTATGTTATTATCGATATAAGCTTCTCAATGGGTTAGATGGGCCAAAAACTTATAAAATAAATAACGTGATCATGTTATGTAATAACATGATCACATTATATAACACGATTTTATTATTATTATTGTAGATTAAGCTCACTTATCAATGAATAATTTTAACCCAAATCAATACTTTTGTCCCCACAAACATTTTCTACATACCTCTATGAGATTTACATATGTGTGTACTTGACCCCACCTTTGAAAAGTTGTCAATTATCCCTTCTGATGGGTTTTAGATCACGTTCGAAGAGGAAGAGGAAGTTTTTGAAGAACAAAACACCAAATGAATTAGAATATTTGAGAGAGAAACACAATCTATAAATGCAAAAAATTCATGGTAAATAAGGTACAAACCCTAACCTTAATGAACCAAATGCCATAGATAATGAGCCAATTCATGATAATGAATTCATGATAATGAATCAAACAATGATGAAATTGACAATAATCAATTGAATAATGTTGAAATTAATCATAATGAAATAAATAATAATGAAATTGACCATAATGAAATGAATAATAATGAAATTGAAAATAATGAATTAGTTAATGTCTAAATTTCACATTCAAAGTTCCACATTTTTTATTTTGTTGATGATGAGTCTATGTATGATGCTTCACGCCCCATGAATGAAGAAAATTTGATCTAAATAAATTATGATGAAATTAAACATCAATAAAATTTCATGGAAACATATAATGAATAAATTAACAATCAATAAATTAACAATCAATAAAATACCATCCCACCTCTAAATAATGAAATTAATAATAGTTTTGAAACACCCTCTCAACAAATTCCACCATTACCAACACCTCCAAGAATTGTACGTAGAAAAAATAAGTACTTAATTGAATTCGATGAAAATATTTTAAAACCAATGCATAAAGAAATTTCTGATCACCATTCAATAAGAATGGCTCAACAAATATGGGATACTTTCTTTTATATTTTGGAGTATGATAGTCAAAGATGTCAATTGTTTATTTTATTAATAAAATTGATTAAGATGAGACCTATAATGTACATATTAGGACTAAGATAATCTAACATGGATGATGAAAATGATGAAATTGTTAAAAATCTACATGATGCATATCATATTGTAGAACCAAAATCATGCACCAAAGATTGTAATGCTTCTTGGTGTATACTTACAACTTGTGCAGTAAGTGATAAAATAGGGAAAAATTAAATGGTTTCAAAAACAAGTCAAACACTTAATATAAATTAAAAAACAATAATGAAAGTAATTAAAATATGTGAAAGACTCAATGCACCTAATACCAATGAGCTCTGGGCATTTATACTTCCATGAAAGGATAATGCTATAGCCGATACTCTCAAAGAGTTACTTGATCAATTTTGGAAACATAATATAAGAGTTTCGCCCAATGCAAGATATGTTGTGAAAAGAAGAGTTGGCTCTCGTAACCATGAATTGTATCCAAAATATTTACTAGATATGATTCAAACATAATTGTACTCTAAATTTTTGGAAAAACATCCACAAATTTCTATTTGCCAAAGATATTTTGATATGGAAAAACCTTTTTATGTTAAAATAAATCACACATGCACCACTTGTTGTTTTAGGCAACATGTTGAATTTTCAATGAAATATGATGTTTTTCATCATATTCATTATACTTTACAAACTAACATTTTTTAGGAGAGTGGCATTGAATTTCCACCAAAATCAGCTAGGAAATTTATTCCAACTATCTTCTACAAAAGATTGGATGGGCAATTATTTTACAACAAATCATGTTTAAATAGAAATTACAAAATTTATGATGGATTACCAAATTTAAAAAAATGTATTTGTGAGGAGATTACAAGTGCAATTAGATAGGAATTAGTTGGTTTAAGAAAATATAAATTAGTGACTTATCAAGTAAAATATGGTAAAAAATCTAAAAGGTGTGAGCTTGTTACAAAAAAGATACACATTTCTGAATTTTTTGTCAAATTTAGGGAGAAGATTGTTTATGACTATGCAAGGCACATACACAAGGCTAGATGGTTAGATGAATATTTCAAGATGTGCAAGGATATATTCCCATTTGGTTCTATTATTTTAGTAGTTGATTTTAATAAAAATTACACATTCAAACCCCAAATAGAAGTTCAATCACAGTATTACAACTCATCACAAGTTACTATATTTGTGCATATAGCATTCATGCATGCACCTAATAGTATAGAGAAATAATGATAAATATTAAGGGAGTACCATTTCTATATCATCAATGACAAATCACATTTTTCAAAGTATGTGCAAGGTTATTTTCAGAAGTTTTATGAATAGTTGAGTCAGAGGAACATTACTTTCAATCAACATTACATTTGGTCAGATAATTGCACATTGTAATTAAAAAATGCATAGATGCTTTATTAGTTGAGTATTATGCATGTTACCACTAGTGTAGAACACATTTGGAGTTTCACTAAGGCTATCCATAGAAAAGGGAGCATGATGGTGTTAGATCGTGTGTAAAAAGAACTAATGCAAGGGAGGAGTTGAAATTTGAAGAGGTTGTTCATTTAACAGATGAAAAAAATGTGGTTGAATGGTGTAATAATAAAATGTGTCATGGATCTCAACCAAATTCTACTATTTATAGATATTTCATTAATGGAGGAATAACACTTGGTAAATTATGAGTATTGTATGACTATAATGGGTTCAAATGACCTCCACTCATTTCGTAGCTTAAATACAAGATTTTAGACTATTCATACAAAACACTTGGTATGTTTATGTTCTACATGCATGGAATCTATTTAGAATGAGTATGAATCATAAGAGTAGGTGGATGATTGGAGTTCCAAACCTTTAATTCCAATCAACACATATCATGTTCCAATAATACTATAACTTACAAATATGACATCATTAGATGACTTTGACCATGTCATCCAGGTAGAATATTTTTCATTATATATAATTTATTCTCATTAAATATATCTTTGTATTATCTCTAAAAATGATTTTTTGTGATACAAGGCATGTTTTTGCAATTATTGCAGATGAATATAATGAAGAAGGCACTGATTACTACTTGTGTTGGTGTGTAGAGGGAAAGAAAAAATTGACTTCCCCAGTTATAGATGGAGAAAACATTGATTATCCCACTAGGTCAGTGTTAGTCACTAGAACTTGGTTTTGATGATATCCTATAAAAAATTTAGATCAATGGTTGTTTTAAGAGTTTGAAATGCATAGGAAAATAATGCACTATTCAAATTTGATTCTTGCAATGAATATTCAATTACAAAATATCATAGAAGGCTATTAAATAGGAAACTATGGAAAGTTTGAGAGTTAGACCATGAAGCTATTCTTTATATTATCAATGTTAGAGCAAATCCTAGTGGTTCTTTGGATTGAAATACGGAGGTATGTTAAATTTTTAAATGTAGATGTAATCAATTTTACCAAATGTTTTTTATTTTATAGGTAGTACATATATAAATATCATTTTTAATTGCTTATTAATAAATTTTTGTAGGTTAGTGGTGCCAAATAATCTTCCACCTTCATATGGTTGGCACCATCAGTATAAAATTTTATATTCTTCAAGTTAAGAGAAGCTTAGGTTTTATGGGTATTTGAACATAGGTTAAAAATGTATTTTTTTTGTGTTGGGAAGGGTGTTCTTAAGGATAGAATGGGTGGTGGGTTTGTCGATAAGACCTAATGGGAGGTCAGGAACTTGGTCCTAGATGTTATCCTTCCCTTAGATGTGTTTGAGGTGTCATTTTCACTTAGGAAGCATCTAAATTAGAGTTCTGCAACCATAACTTAAACTTTGACAACATCTGTTGTCAGTGTTTTCATTCTTTGAAATGGTAGTGAAAATGCACTTTCAGGTGGGTTCAAAAAATTTAGTGGTGTGATAGAATGTAATTTTTCTATCTAGATTTGATCAAAGTGATAGATTCATAGGTAGAGGTCTTGGAGGTAAAAATTCTAGTTGTAACTCGAGAAGTTACTTGTTCACTGATAAAAACTTGCATTTTTGGACCCATCACTGCAACTTGTCTAATGGATTGATATCAAAGCTTCCACCTAATTTATCCAAGTTGTGATGAAAGGGATTAAATAGGTATGGGATGGATCTAATGGTTCACATAAATAACTTACAATTTTTATTTTATGCATGTTTGAACTTAAGTTAAAAATGCATTTTTCTTATATTGGGAAGGGTGTTCTTGAGGCCAAAATGGGTGGTGGTTTTCTCAATCAAGCTTGATGAGATGACAATAACCTGGTACTAAATTTTATCTACCCCTAGATGTGTTGGTGGTGTTATTTTTCACTTAGGAAGCATCAAAATCATAGTTTTGTAACCACAACTTGAACTTTGACAACATTTATTGTTAATGTTTTTACTTTTTAGAATGGTAGTAAAAATTTACTTCTAGATGGATTCAAATGTCTTGGTAGTGTGATAACATGTAATTTTCCTATTTGGATGTGATCAAAGTGATATATTCTCAAGTGGAGGTGCCAGAGGTAGAAATGTCAATTGGAGCTCAAGAAGTTGCTTGTTCATTGACAAAAACTTGTATTTTTAGATCCGTCATTGTAACTTATCTAATAGATTGATCTCAAATCCTACACCTAAGTTATTCAAGGTGTGATTAAAGGGATTAAATAGGTACATGAGGGATCTAACATTTTATGAAAATGACTTATAGTTTTCATTTTATGTGTGTTTGAACTTAGGCTAAAATTTTGCATTTTTCTTGTATAAAGAAGGGTGATCTTGAGGCCAAAATGGGTGGTGGGTTTGTCGATTAAGCATAATAGGAGCCAAGAACCTGATTCTAGACATTATCTTCCCCCCAAATGTGTTGGTAGTGTTATTTTTAACTCAAGAATCATCGAAATTAGAGTTTTACAAGCACAACTTGAACTTTAACAACATTTATTATCAGTGTTTCTATTCTCCAGAATGGTAATGAAAATGCACTTTCAGGTGGATTCAAACATCATGGTGGTGTGATAACATGTAATTTTCCTATTTTTATGTTATCAAAGTGAGATATTCATAGGTGGAGGTCTTAGAGGTAGAAATTCCAGTTGGAGCTCAAGAAGTTTTTTTTTTAACTAAACGGGGGTAAAAATTTATTAAGTACCAAATAAAACACCGATTACAAGTTTTTCTCCTAATCCACCAAATGGACCAGCTTTTGATATAAATTCAGAGGAAGGATAGTCTCCTCAGTAATGCTCCAGGATGCCCCATTCTCCAAGGCCCACTTAGCCAGGCAGTCCACAACCTCATTCCACTCTCGTGGAATGTGTTGGAAGGAAATCGAATTCAAATAAGAACTTAATTGCTTAATCTGCTCGATAATAGCTTGTAAATGCCAATCAGTCTTACCAAAATTACTCTTGTTCAACAAATCAACCAAAACTTGTGAATCCGATTCACAAATGACATTGAGATGACCACTTCTACAACAGCTTTCCACAGCCTCCAGAATGGCCTCAGCTTCCATCAGATTATTTGTATAACAGCCTTTGTAAATGGAAAACAAGAATCTAATGTTACTTGAATTGTCCCAGGTGATTCCTCCAATACCCGCTGCACCTGGGTTCCCACGAGAAGAACCATCAGTATTTAATTTAATAAAACCTTCATCTAGGGGCGTCCAATGCCTAGCTCTACTGACCGGCCATGCCATCTTGCTCCTGCACTTCACCGGGTAGTTGTTACTCCTCACCACGCCATCGCTAGAGAAGTCCATCCCCAAGCGTCCAAACACTCCTGTAGCCTCTTGTTCCAAGCCATTATCAGGCGCTGACCTAGCAAGAAGAGTTTCTTGCAGCACACTAATAATCTTGCTCCACAGAGTCCTCATTTCTATCTGTGCACCCCTAAAGATTCACCTATTCCGCTCCAGCCACAAATTCCATAGAATGAAGGAGGGTCCCACCGCCCAAGCATTCTATAACAGGGAGTTTTTAATAAGAGCATAGCCCATTCGAGCCCAAAATTCATTTAAATAAGACACATGCCTATAGGGGGCTTTCCATGCACTCCACCACAGGTGCCAGATCTGTTTAGCAAACGAACACTGGAAGAACAGATGGGCTCCTATCTCCTCATTGCTATAACACATCACACAAATAGATGGTCCCTAAAATCCTCTCTGGCAAATATTATCCCAGGTGAGACATCTGTTGTGCATGAGGAGCCAGAGAAAAAAATTACATTTGGGCCATGCCATTCGATTCCAGACTTTCTTTCCCCATTGAAACTGTCCTTCCTCACCCGTTTGCTTAAGCAAAGTCTTGTAGCCTGTAGCCACGGAGTACTGCCCTATTGAATCCCCACTCCAAGCCAATTCATCATGCCCTTGCAGCACACAACACCTTCTAGTCTCAAGGATAAGGGATAATTCACCTCTCTCCTCCTCCGAGCCCCCAGGCGGCCAGTCAGAGGAGTGTTTCCACCTGTATCCAATGGTCGTTCCCATGTTATAAGCTTCTTTGTAATGCATCACCGAACTCCATCCAGCAGCATGAAAGGAGTCTGTAAGAGTTTGCAAATGTAGATGTGACTGTAAAAGTGGAGGTGTACCATCCCATAAGTCCTTCCAGAATAGGGCCTCAGACCCACTGTGACACATCCAGAAAAGGCCTTGCTTCACCAATTACACTCCAAGCTTGAGGGTATCCCATATCATAGACCCTCTCCCCTCTAGAGGAAATCTGGAAATATCATGAAGATCAATGTCTAGAAGGTATTTGGCAGTCAGGATTCGGGCCCACAAGGCAGAATGGTTAGTGCACCAATGCCAGTAAAGCTTGGTAGCAAGGGCATGGCTAGCCAAAATAGCTGAGCATAATCCCAGGCCACATTCCTGCTTAGGTCTACACACCATGTCCCAGTTGATGAGACTCCATTTAGAATTCTACAAATTGCCACTCCACAGAAACTTCCTGGAAAGAGCATCATACTCTTTTAGAAAGTAAGCTGGTGCACACTGTACCATGCTCCGATATATTGGTAAAGCTTGAATAACTGATTGTAACAAAATCACCCTACCTACTGTAGATAGCCATCTACAAGTCCAATGACTTACCTTCTGTCTCAACTTGTCCAGAATATTCTGCCAAAATAGCTTGGGTTGATGCCCCACAACAATGGGAACCCCTAAATAAACCATTGGGAGAGTTTGAATCTGAAATCGGAGAATGGCAGCTATTCTTCTCTGGATAGACTCAGGAGTATTGAAGAAGTAAATAGATGATTTATGATCATTAATCTGCTGTCCCGATGCCGCCAAATAATTATCAAGAGTGGTGCGGAAAGCTTTCGCCTCCCTGATCTGAGCTTCACCAGCCAAGATAGTGTCATCAACAAATTGGAGGTGGGATAAGGTGGTTACCCTGCTCTCCCATTTCCACCCATGGATAGCATTCTGAGAGACTCAACAATTAAAGAGCCACCCAAGCCCTTCGGCCATGAGAATAAACAAGTATGGAGAGATAGGATCTCCTTGTCGAAGCCCTCTAGATGCACCAAAAAGTTCCGTTGGTGCTCCATTAACAAGAACCGAAAAGGAAGGCATGGTAACATAGCTTAACACCCACCTAATCTAGTCCTGCTTGAAGCCAAATGCTAAAATAACTTTCTGTAAGAACCTCCAGCTAACTCTATCATAGGCTTTGGCAAGGTCAAGCTTGATAAACATAGCCCTCTCTTGGGAAGTTTTCATAGAGTGAATAGCTTCCGAAGCTATCACCACACCATCTAGAATTTGTTTACCTGCCACAAAGCCGCCTTGTTCCTCCGAAATAAGATTGGGGAGGAGCCCTTTCAGCCTTTGCACAATAAGCTTAGTAATCACCTTGTAGACAACATTGCAGAGCGCAATGGGTCTATACATTTCCAGCTTATTCACCTGCTCCTTCAGAATTAGCACCAGGAAAGTAGCATTTAATGCACAAAGCATTTCTTTGCTAGAATAGGACTCCTGTATGACACTCATTAGGTCTTGCTTAATTATATCCCTAAAGTCTTGGAAAAAATTAGCTGTAAATCCATCAGGTCCAGGGGCCTTACCTCTCTTCATGCTAAACAAAGCTTCCTCCACTTCAGCCATCCCAATCGGATGCATAAGACCTTCATTCATTCTATCATCCACCAAGGACAGAATACAAGATAGCACTGCATTTTTTTCCCCTTCATCTGGCAAAGTATCACTGTTAAAAAGTTTTGAGAAATACCAGACAGCTTCTGTACTAATATCTTGGGAGGAGGAGAGGTGTGTTCCATCCTGAGTAATAAGAGAAGTAATAAAATTACCATTTCGCCTCCCTTGCACAAAATTGTGAAAAAAGGTCATGTTCTTATCTCCTTCCTGGAGCCAGTCATTGCAGGCCTTCTGTTTCCAGTAGATCTCTTCCCAAAGCTCCCACTCAGCAAGCTTATTAGTCACTCTAGCTTCCTCCAGGTGAAGGTCTTCCGAGAGCCTAGTTTCTCTTATTTGCCTAGTTATGTCATCCAACTGGTCTTGCGCTTTCTTCTTATGACTCTACAAGTTCCCAAAACAAGTCCTGTTCCATATCTATAATTTCCTTTTAACATACTGAAGCTTCTTCAGTAAAGAGTACATAGTTGTGCCATAAGGTGGACTGCCTTGTCTCCACCATTGGCCTATGAGCTCATGAAGAGAAGAATCCCAGAGCCACATCAACTGGAATTTAAAAGGGGGCTTTTTAGGACCCCCAATCTGGCCTATGGAAAGTTTAATAGGCCAGTGGTCTGATCCCCTCCAATCCAAGATCTCACATGTGAGAGTGAAAGCACTAGATTGCCAGAAAGAAGAAACTAAAAATCTATCAAGACGTTCAGAAATGGCAGCATTACCTATTCTTTGGTTGCTCCAAGTAAATAGTCCATTGGAAGGTTTCACATTCGAGATGCGAAGCATTTCAATATTATGGTGCAGGCACTCAGAAGAGGAGCCTAAACGGTTTAGTCCATCTCGCTTCTCCTCCAAGCTCATTACAACATTAAAGTCCCCAGCTATTAGCCACGGTAAGAAAGTAAAACATTGTCGAATGTACCAGATATGTGCCCAAAGCTGTTGCTACCCCTCCATGTCAACAGGTGCGTAGACTATGGTAACCAGGCATAACTCACTGGTTTCCAAAGAAGAGGCCACCATTGACAAGGACAAAATACAAGAAACCCAATGTTGTGGCAAGATTTTCCTCTGGTCCCATCCCATAGCAAGTCCTCCTGAACTGCCTCTAGCTCCTACACATTGCCATTGCCCAATATGCCACATATTTGGCATACAAGCAATTAGAGAATCCACTGAAAGTTTCATCTCCTAGATGCAAAAAATATCCGGAAAGTGGTCCCACACCAAACTACGAATAGCTTTTTGTCTGGGGTAGCTATTCAAACCCCTTGCATTCCAAGATAAAACTATCATTGGGTGGATTGGGGGAAATGCTCTTCCAAGGGCTTAACAACCCCAGATTCCACTAATAAATCACCTATAATTTTGAGTTTATCCTGGTCTTTCCTCCATCCCACTTTAGGAGTACCAGATGATGTGACCTTTTTGAATTGTTTTTGACTTAACCCAAGGGCCATAGTAGAATTTTTGTCTTTTTTCCAAGCATCCCCCTCCTTCACCAAATCTGCCCATTTAACTTCCTTCTCCTTAAGCTCATTCACACTCACAGGCTACCCTTCCTCTAATCCTAGAGGTTTAGCTAGGGGTGTTTGATCCATCCTATCTTGACCTTCCATGAGATCTGAAAAATGCTTCTGTTGCCCTAAAGCTTCTCCTTGATCTTACATCAGAAAGCCCTCTTCAACAGCCATATTATCAAGGGCCTCAAACTTGTTAAAACCCTATTCCAATTGCCTCTCTACATTCCCTCGCCTCGGTCCTTAGCCTCTTACGTGCTTCTTAACTGGTATAAAATCCTCCACTCCACTATTAAATTGATCAATAGAACTCTGTGCCAAACCCCTAGCTATTATATTTTTACCTTTACTCAGGCTATCTAGTTGGGTTTTAGTTCTTTGATTCTACCCCATGCTCCCAGGTCCCTTACCAGCAAACACTGAAGATGGCATTGAGATTTCTGGCATTGGTCCTTTATCTTTGGTAGCCTGAGGGCATTGTCTATGTAGGTGTCCATAAACATGGCAGATTCTACACCTGAAAGGAATGGATTCATAGTCAATCTACTGAATCCATGTCAGTGAACCCAGATAAATCTCCAATGAATCAGGAAGAGGCTTGGTTAAATCCATGTCTACATAGACCTGAGCATATGTAATGAATTTATTGTCTAAAGATTGATGAGCTATCGCTGTTGGTGTTCCCAGCAAAGCCGCTATCTATCTGAGGATGTCTTCTCGCCAAAATTCTAGCGGCAGCCGTGGGAGCCACACCTAGACCGGGACACAGGCTGGAAGTTCCTCAGCCGTATTGAACCCCACATGCCATGGTTTGAGAAAAAGGCCCACTCATTCATAGAAGTAAGGATCACCTTTGAAAATATGATTACGATCCACTACAGAGGAAAAACTCACCAGAAAGTAATTGTTTCCTGCCATCATAATGTCAAAATCTCCATCAACTGCCCAGGAGCGCCTAATCCAGGCTTCCAAAGCTAGCTGAGGGATTCTAATTCCCAAGAACTTGAAAATCAAGGTATGTGATGAGAGGTATTCAATGTCCTCCTAAACTATTTCTTATGGAATGACTAACACCGGTCGGTCCTACCTTCTGAGCAAACATCCATTAATTTTATTCAACTTTACCTTCTCACTGGAATAGAACGTTGTTTGGTCCAAACCCCTTCCTCCCAAAACCACATCATTCAACCTGGGCCCTATTGCCGAGTCACCTACCACCGGATCGCCCTCGTGCCCTTCCCCACACGCAGTCATCTCCTCCCCTTTTCAATCCACTATCATGAATACTTTCAGCTCAAGAAATTTTTTGTTCACTGATAAAAACTTACATTTTTGGACCCATCACTAAAACTTATCTAATAGATTGATCTCAAAGATTCCACTTGATTCCTCTAGAGTGTGATTAGAGGGATTAAAAATGTATAGGAGGGATCTCACAGTTCATGTAAATGACTTATAATTTTTGTTTTACGCATGTTTGAACTGAGGTTAAAAATTAAATTTTTCTTGTATTGGGAAGGGTGTTTTTGAGGTCAAAATGGGTAGTGGGTGTGTCGATTAGGCCTGATGGGAGGCCAATAACATTGTCCTAGATGTTATATACCCCCTAAATGTGTTATTAGTGTCATTTTTTACTTAAGAAACATCAAAAATAGAGTTCTACAATCACAACTTGAACTTTAACATCATTTGTTGTCAGTGTTTCTAATCTCTAAAATGATAGTGAAAATTCAATTTCAAGTGGATTAAAACATCATGGTAGTGTGATAACATGTAATTTTCATATGTGTGTGTGTGTGTGTGTGTGTGTGTGTGTGTGTGTGTGTGTGTGTGTGTGTGTGTGTGTGTGTGTGTGTGTGTGTGTGTGTGTGTGTGTGTGCGTGCGTGCGTGCGTGCGTGTGCGTGTGTGTGATCAAAATGATATATTCATAGGTATAGGTATCAGAGGTAGAAATGATAGTTGGAGCTCAAGAAGTTTCCTATTCACTGATAAAAACTTACATTTTTAGACCCATCACTACAACTTGTCTAACATATTAATCTCAAAGCTTCCACTTGAGTCCTCAAGAGTATTATTAGAGGGATTAAATATGTATGGGATGTATAAAATGGTTCATGTAAATTATTTATAGTTTTTGTTTTATGCATGTTTGAACTTAGGCTAAAAATTACATTTTTCTTGTATTGGGAAGGGTGTTCTTTAGGCCAGAATAGGTGGTGGGTTTGTTAATTGGGCCTAATGAGAGGCCAAGAACCTGGTCCTATATGTTATATACCATTTTTATGTGTTGTTGGTGTTAGTTTTCACTCAAGAAGCATCAGAATCAAAGTTCTGCAACCATAACTTGAACTTTGATAACTTTGACAACTTCGACAATTTTAACAACTTTGACAACTTTGACAATTTTGATAGATTTGACAACTTTTACAATTTTGACAACTTTTACAATTTTGAAAACTTTGACAACTTTGACCTATTCACAAATTTCACAACTTTGACCTATTAACCTATTGACCTATTAGGTGTTAATTGACCTATTGATCTATTAGGTTTCATTTACCTATTTACTTATTGACCTATTGACAACTTTGACAATTTTGATAACTCTGACCTACTAGGTGGTAATTTACCTATTGACCTATTAGGTGATATTGAGTAATTGACCTATTGGAATAGAAAGTGAATTGTTGTGGATTCTCCATTTAGTGTATGTGATTACATTAGTTTCATGTTATCCTTGAAGGTATTTGAGGTCATAAATATGTTATCATTTTTTTAAGGTTGTAGGTGGATGAATGACTATAGGTGGTAACCAAGAAGTGACTGTAGGTAACAATCAAGGAAGGGATCTTAGAGTGATTCCAATAGGTTGGTAAGTTGTGAGTCACCATGATATTAGTTTTGAACATGTTGAACCTATACATACCTATAGATAAATGAGAAAGACATAAACCCATATACCCTATTTTGCCTATGACAGTCCAATATGAAAGTAAATGGTTATTTCTCATGGAGTATGACTTTAGTGTAGATAATTATATACAGATTAAGAATGATCATTGAGGTGGAAGGTTAATTTTTATTTATATAAAAGATAATGGTAAATAAACAACATGCAGTCCTCTAGAATAAAGAAACCTTATCTATACCCTGTTTTGGGTTAACAGTCACATTGCAAAGGGAACTAAGAGTTGTTTCTTAATATTATCAAGTATGCCATTGAATTTATGGACTTGGAATATGGTCTCATCAGTAAATGAGTTTTTTCATCTCTTATAAGATACATAAGATATTTTAAAATGAACTAATACTCCATGTTGTTGTCACAGGCCTCTAGGGTGCCTTGTTTTGCATTGTTGTGACCTATATGTGGAATTGAATGTTGAAGTGTTTTTGAGAACTTTTAATATGCTAAGGAAGGTGTGATTTGACCATTTAATAAAATATATGATATAATATTGACTCCTTGATACCTATATCAAGTTTTGGTACTTGAAACCTAAGAGGATTGCCTAATGAGAAGATAGTGAAAGAGTGAGAGGATGTTTTTGAATGGAATGTATGAAATGAGTTAGATAATGAATGTGAGAGGTTTTAAAGAGGTTTAATGACACCAATAAGTGTCTCTAAAGTGTATAATAAGTAGGTACAAAGAGAAGAAGGCCATTAATCCTAAGTGATATAGTGTCATTAGTCATTTCCACTACACATAATGAAATAAAAACTTTAATTTAAAAAAATATGAGAGATCTAAGATTTATAAAATTGAAAAGAGTAATTTTTTAATCTTCATTTGTGTGTACAACATTAGATATGAGATCCGATAGAAAATAATTTTGAAGATCAAAACAATATTGTACAATAACACATAATGAAATAAAAACTGAATATAAATTAGATAGATTACCATGATAGGTATATAATATAGGCACATGTGTCCAATGTCAATAATAAATAGATTGTTGTGATAGTCATACAAAAAATTACATCTACCAACATAGTGTTTAATGTTGGTTGAATGTCATATGCACATATATAATGCCAAAATTCATCAATTGCCATATAGGCATACAAAAAAGTACATCTCATGTGTAAGGCATCTTATTCATCAAATAGCCTCCCTCTCTTTGCCTTCCTCAAAGAAGACTCTCCCTAGGATGCCCTACTATTAGATGGAGACCCCTCTAATGCCTTGGATTACTCCAAGGTCTGATTACGGGTCCTATGCTCATAGCTAGCTTGCAGTTGAGCCTGTTCAAATATAAGAATTATTAAAAAAACTAACATAAAATACATTCAAATAATTGTTAAGAAATTCATTTTAAATGACAATAAAAATTAATTTAAACATGTGTACTTACTACAAGCTCATGATCCTGCTCAATCTATTTTTCACACTCAAACAAGTCAATGGTAGGCTCAACTGTTTGAATAAACATCTCAAATATGGGAGGAACATGAAAAGTTGCCTCAATCATCATCTTACTGGGACTATCAGTTGTCATAAGGCAACCTTGAATACATAATAAATTTACATAAGTTATATTTTCCCTAAGTACATGTACTAAAATTATTAAAATAAGTCTATTTTTACAATTCAAAATTATAAGAACTAATATATACCTCTATAAATGCTTGTGTATATGACATTGTAGTAACAATGTTTATGTTTATCTCAGATCATAGAGAGGGAGGAGTGTCTACTCCAGCCATCAATTATTCATGTAAATAAGGTCTCACTTAGTTTTATATAAAATATCAAACCTTATATATGGAAACTAAAATGATCAGTAAAAGCACTTATATATAAAAGATTTTTCTATATAAGTACATGAGTGTAATGACACATTATAGAAAAGAAGATTACAAGCATGCACATGAAAATACACTTGATCTGATTTGATAATCCATCTATTGAAGTGTTAGAACAACAACCTTATACCAAAACAAAAATTAGAGGATTGGTGAAAGGGAATATATAATATACTTGTTTCTTTTTTTTCATTGATAAATATAAATATACTTGGGTCAATATCTTCAATTTATACTATATTTCATGTTGGACTATATTGGTTGTTGATTTATTACTTGTCTAAAAATAGGGGTTTTACTTAGGTAGGACTCTTATAACTATTCTTTTTTATATGATCTTAAAAGTTCATTTGATCTTATTATCACTTTTTAAAGAAGGAGAATAAAGAATAGGCATGCTTGACAATCATCTCCCCTTTTTGAGAAATTATTTAGTCAACCAATGGGCGGGTTTTGGTACTCATGCTAAATCTTAGCCTAATCAGAAGGCTGCATGTGTTGGGCATGACATTGATGATTATAGTAGTTCCTCATTATTTATTAGAGATGGTTGTTTAAGTGGATTGGTGTGGGATATTTATTGCACATGCCTACCATAATACACACACACACACACACACATGGATCTTATATAAATGTTGGGTGCACAAATATAGTTGGGAAAGAGAAAAAAGGGATTTTTTGTGTTTACCATATCAAAGATGAGGAATTATTTATGATACATTTGAATCCATGTCAATTTTCTATCCTTATGGTTTTATATGCAATATGGTCATCAAAATTTTAGTTTGAATTATTAGAAAAATCTTTGAGAATGAGGAATATGAACGAGACTACCATTTTATAGGATATTATCACTTCCAAGATAACTTCCACTAAGAAAATGGGTGTATATTCATAAGGAAACTTCAAATATTTTATGGAAAAATGTGCTTCATGTTTTCTTCATAAATAATGTCCTATCCTTGGAATCATGTAATAGATTTCTTTCAAAATAGTGTATTGGCCTCAAGTAACAAAAAGAGAAAATATACCATATGGGTAATGGGTAGAAGATATTAATACAACATCTACATCCTTAATCAGTGACCCTATAAGAGAATTAAAGTATTTTACTCCCAAGGAAGCATGGTCCAATATAAGACCATTCATGAATTTTATGTTTTGGTTGTGTTATTTTTGCATTAATTCTTGAGAAGAGAAGTAAATTAGATGCAAAGAGAAAACACACACACACACACACACACACACACACACACACACACACACACACAATTACCTCTATAAAGGTAAATGGTGTTGTCCTAATAGAGGCAGAGGCAGTCGTGTATGGCCCAGTGGCTAGATCCAAACATGTAAATAACAACTGAAACAAATCAAATGTTGTAAATTCTAGTTGTGATGATGAAAGAACCATCACCTCCTAAGACATAAAAATTACATATATATTATATTAAATTTATATTTAAATTAATTGTTAGCTAAATTGAATTTTCAAATAAAACTTAAATTTAACATGATATTTATACAAAGGATAGCTCCATCTGTGTGGTGACTAATGTCTGCACATCAAATGTGCATGCCAAAAACTCATCAATCATAATAATATGATCTAATGCATTTAAACCATTGATACCACCATCATTAAAAGGTCATGTTCACATAGCTCTACATGAAATTCAAGCGTGGGGTCAGGTTGGGTAGCTTGTGACATTTATGTAACATTACTTTGTGAAAGCCTACTCATATGTTGAATGAGTGTATTGGTCAGTGAACTAAGATCATAAAGAGTGTCTATCTTCATGACCTATTGAACTACAGAGGAGATATTAGAATTAAGAGACTTTTGGATATAGATATATGCAATATGATTAGGTGCATGATGTGTACCTGGTCGATACTATATAAAGCCTTTTCCTTAGACATGAAACTCACTAAAATCAAAATAATTAGGAATCTTGTTGAGAATAAACTCAAAATAGAGTTTCCTCAAAAAATATAATAAGACCTCATGGTTTTTACATCATGGATATTCTAAGACCATACATCATTGATCCCAAAAATTGGTTGTGATTAAGTTATGTACACAATGATGGATAGTAAAATGTTTAGTGGTTACAAGAAATGGGGCATTAGTAGTTGAGTCAATGAATAGGGCATAAATGGAGGCTTTTGAAATATCTTTATTCTTGACCTAAAGGGATGATAACTTGTCAGCATAATATGCCCAACAAGTATCCCTATATGAGGTCCATCAATCAATTTAACTCATTATAGAGTCAATTTGACCTAATAAGGTCTATAACGAATCAGATAACTAGGTGTAGTGGGGGTTGGTCAAACTAGGATCCCTCATTCTATCAATTAACTCTTTAATTTCACATTTGTTTCCCACAATGTTATCAATCAAAACCTATTGACTACCAAGGGATTTTGGGGAACTGTAGGAGGGTTAGGTGGAGGGATAGGAGGAACAATACAGTTTTGTAGAGGATTAGGAGGAGTAACTAAAGGGTTATATGGAGGCTTAGGAGGGTTAGTATGATGGTATATTTAAAAAAACAAATTAAAATTAAAAAACTAGGGTTAAATAATGAAAATTATGAAAAATTAGGGTTAAATAGGGAAGATTTCAATCACTTACCTCTCTTACATAGTGGCATCATCGATCAGTAGGTCCGTAGGATGAATTTGGAAGCTTCCTATCACTTTCTAGAGTATTGTACACAAACTGAAATCATGAAAGCTATGGGAGAGTGAGGGAAATCAAATGCAAAAATAAGATTTTACATTTGGATTTCCCTTTTTATTTTTTCAACACACAGGTAACATGATCGCATTATTATTATGTATAATAATGCAATCATGTTAATAATGTGATCAAGTTATTGTTCAATATAATGTGATCATGTTATTATATAATTAAATAAAATTATGGATTGGTAATCTTGATCCTAGATTCAAATAATGTGATCTCATTAATTAAATAATGTGATCATGTTATTAATTAATGTGATCACATTACATGTAATATCCATAGAATTATTCCCCAACTCTATACACTTACCCTTAAACTCATCCACAAAACCATTCTATATATTAGTAAATAGATTTTATAACATTAAATTATCCAATGAAAAATTAATTATATAATCATCAAACACTATCAAATTATCAGTGGTGGGTGGGGTAGACGGGGAAGAGGTAGAAGGCACTTCTACTGTAGGCACATTAACAACTTCAATAAAATCATGTGGATTGAATCCACTACCATCTAGGTCCCCAATTTCGATCTAGAGATACTCTTCATCTAGATTAATATGATACAAACATATAAGACCCTATGCACTAAAAACACCACCAAGAGAGATATTTAGAAATTCAAAAATTTATAGGGTTCCTCTACTCTATGCAGGGAGGGAGATATTCATTCCTCTTCTCTGAGTCCGGATGGGTGGTGGGGGTGGTATCATACTTTTTGTTATCCTCACAAATTTAGGGTGACCTATAAAATAAAAAGTTATTCAAAAATGGTAAATTTAAAAACATAAATTAATGCAAATTCAAAATGAAACAGATATTACATGTACTCAAGGAGATTGCCTCTTCCATTATGATTTTCCTAGCAGGAGTGATAGTGGTGGTTTCACCTAAAAAATGAGTAAATTATCTAGTTAATAAACTACCCAATTGTAAGAAACTTTAATTCAACAAAAAAAGATGTAAGGTGGCAAACATTGAATGCGTTGTTGGGAAGAATCCTCAACAATAATGGTTCAAGAGTTAACTACAAAAATAAATAAATTAATAAACTAATATGAAAAATAATTTTTCCATTAAATAATATAAAAAATAAATAATCAATAAAATTAGGGAGAACCTATAAATATAGATGATATATAATTAGTTCTTGGGCATTTATAAATTTAGAATGAATTAAACGAATAATCCATGGACTTGATATCACCATAACCCTCAGGAGCATGCTGAACTTTAGATGTTTCCTATTTTCTTATGCCATATGCATGCATTATTACCTATAAAACTAATAATCTAATAAATTTTAAAATTTGAAATATGTATAAAGCAATAGAGGTGATTATTTTGAAAGCTAAACTTACCTTTTGTTCATCGATAGACAAATAATTAGCTATCATTTTTGTATGGAGGGAAATGGGAATTTTTATATTATGTATATCATATGAGACCTCATAATATAAGGCTAAAATATAATTAGAGGAATAAATGGTGGAAGTGTCCTTGGAAAATGTGCTATTTAACTCATCTCTAATCATGCTAGATATAATCATACACTAGTCATATTTGACAGCTGATAGAGAATGAAGAATGTAGTAAATAGCCGAAAAGGGAATGTCCATTGGTCTTCCCTATAAAACAATTATAGCTTGGAATAAATACATAACAACTTTGAGAAATGGATTAGATATTTTTTCAAATTTCATTCCCTTTCTGAGTCGACTATCTATAATGAAAGTAGAAAACATGCATTTAGGACATCAAACTAATAATAATAATTCAGGAATAATAAAAAAATGTTAATATCATTAATAAAATTAGCACTTACTAGTTGGGTCTATGGCCAAGTTGTAGACAGACTCCAAATACTTTTTATCTTCATTAGATAACAGGAGCTTGTTGTTAACAAGGTTTGCATTACAATAGGAAGGCCTGTTGAATTATGGATAACTAATGGAGAGGTGCCAAAGGATATGGATTTAGTGTAAAACCATACATGAAATCGAGTCTCAATAAGGTTATGATAAGAAAAAAAAGATCATAATAGGTTATGGTTGATGGTGGTTTCATATTGAAGCATTTCTACTAGGCCTCAGAGTTTGCATGCATCTATCCAATCCACATAGGATTATGGATACTCCACCAATCAAAGGAAGTCTAGACATAATAGATTTTTGAAAATGATGTTTTGAATGACACTTGTTTGAGTTTTTATGGATTCAAAATCAATAAATAATTCACTTAAGACTTAATATTTATAGGTTAAGTCTAAAAAAATGGAGGGATGAGAAAACTTAAGAATAAAGTGTGAAAATGAGGGTGATGGGGGGTATTTATAAGCCATAAGGGGTAATATAAGTAACCAATTAGCATGATTGATGAGAGTCAATCATGTTTTGGTATGATACCACCTGATAATGGAGATATGGTGAGGGGTGAAATCATGCTACTACTTGACAACATACATCTAGATGATACTAACATGTCACTTGATGGTACTTGTGGGTTTACTACCCGACTACATAATATCAATCGATATTAACAACCTAATGCTAAGTGATAGCATAGCACCAACCAGTAATGACTATATAGTCACATAGTGTTGCTCATTACTATGTTATCGTTCAACACCATTTTGTCACCTAGCAATATATTACCATTTGACAACATAATGTCAAGCAGTAGCATAATGCTGAGTAGTAACATAGTGTTCTATAAAATCATAGTGTTGTCACCTAGCAATGTGTTACCACTTGATAGTATAATGTTAGGTGGTAGCACAATACCTAGTGGTAGCATAGTGTCAAACAACAACACAGTGTTGTTGCTTGGCAATATGCTTTCACCTAGTGGCATAATACTAAGTAGAAACACTACCAAGTAGTGGCATAGTGTCGAGAAAAATCATAGTAATGTCACTTTGTAACATATTACTACTTGGTAGTATCTTATCACATGATAGCATATTGTTATCACTTGGTGGCATACTACCATCTAGTAGAATAGTGTCAATTGATAGTAAAACATTGTAGCCTATCACCTTATAAAATATTATCAAACAATTGTACAAAAAATAAACAAGGCAATTTTTTTCTAGATACATTTAGATTCACCAAGGCTATGAATCTAATTCACCTAAATAAATCTAAGGGGGTTTTCTATATGGGCTCTTAAAATGAACCCTAATCTATAAATTGTTGTTAGGTTGTGGAGCTAAAAGCTTCACCTAGATGCAAACATGGAGGTTGCTGAGTGTCACAATAACCAATGTCGGTTAGGCCGATCAACGTTGGTCAAAGTTGGACAGGAAGCAGCCGACATTGGTCAGGAGTCGGCTGATGTCGGTAACCTCTAGATAGAAAGGGATCAACGTCAATCGCCTGTGTGTTCCAGAACTATTTATTGCACAAACAGTTAGTTTGTTGAATGACCAGTTTGCATGTAAAGACTAATTTTAGTCTTGGAGATGTGTTTTTAATTATTATAATTGGAAGTCTAATTATTGTTTGCATGGGATCTATATAATAGACTCATGGGCTGTATTGTAAAGTGTGATAGATAGAGAGAGTAAGGTTAGCTCCTTCAGAGGGAAGAGAGCAAGGTTAGCTCCTCCTAGTGCCACAATGCCAAGTGTGTATGATCAGGTAGATCTACAAGTTGTTGCAAGATCTGGTAGAAGATCCACAGGGGTGCTGGTTGGGAGAATCATAAGGACTTGGTGAGGCAAGGACAAGGGTTCTTCGAGGTGTGTATGATTTAGGTCGGTAGGTGTGCAAGGCCAGGTTGATCTACGGTATAGCAAGATCAAGTGAGATCTACATGTGTAAGTAAGATCAGTTTGATTTGCAGGTTGTTGCAAGTTGATGGGAGATCTACTTAGAGTGTGTTGTGTACTCAGACTTGGAGTATGTGTGTATACTCTATGGTACTAGTAGTAGTGATACTAATTGGTTGGAGGTGAACAATAACTCTTTATTTGAGTTGTTTGTTGTGATCGTAATTGAGAGAGAGAACTCTTGAAGAGATTTACTATTGTACACCCTAGAGGTGTGGGAGCCCTAGAGGAGTGTGAAGAAGATTGTGGCATATTCTTTGTTGTATTTCCTTCTGGAAGAGTGTTAATACAATTGGGTATTGTCTCTCATATTCTGTGTTATTTTTGAATTTCTAGTTACTTGTTACTTTTGGTTAAATTTTGTGTTTAGTTGATTATACAAAGGTAATCAACTATGCTCTTTAAGAGCAGGGGGTCCTGAAAATTGGTATCAGAGCTAGGATCAACTAACAGGTGGTCAGATCTTGTTAAGTGTTTGTTGATTACAGGTCACTCTCAGGGGTTTTTGATTGAGTGGGAGTATAGTAATGGCAAAAGAAAGTATGGAGGAATTCAAAAGCAAGAATGATCAATTACAGAGTTATGGAAAGAAAGAGTAGGTAAAGAAAGATTGTTGGTTGGTAGAAGATCAGCATGAAAGAAATAAAGTAGCATGTGTTGCAGGTATTATTGCACTGGTTACTCTTATATGTTCCTTGGATAAAGTAAAATCTTGGTTTATAGATTCTGTTGCCTCTTTCCATGCAGCCCCAAATAGAGTATTTTTCCATGTTAAGGTCCATGGAGACTTTGGAAAGATTTATTTGAGGGTTGGTGAGCCTTGTCAAAGTATTGGCAAAGGGGAAGTGCGGCTGAAATTACAGACGACCAACACATGGGTGTTGAAGGATGTCATGCAGGTCCCAGTCTTGAAGATGAGGCTAATTTCTTCAGGAAAGTTGGGTGATGAGAGATGCACAGTAACTCTCACAGCGGATGTACTTGAATTAGCAGGTGGTAAGAAAGTAGGTATCCTTTATCTATCTACTTATATTACTGATTCTTCTTTTGTTTCAAAGATGTGGCTTTATAGGCTTGGTCACATGAGTAAGAAAGAGATGCATGTTCTTAAGAGGAAGTCAGATGTCTTTGACAAACTTAAGAACTAGAAAGCCTTGGTGTTCATAGAGGAGATGATGGATAGAGATCAGTGGAGGGGACTGAATAACTCTGAGCAGGGCAGTTTGGATAGGGTTTTGATCCAAGGTGAGCTCATACGTAAAAATTCATCACTCACAGGGGAACACAGTTACCGGTGTCAGTCAGGTGGAACTGACATTGAATAGATAGGTACCGACATCAATCATGTGTAGATAGGCAAAGTTGATGGTGTCAGGCAGGTGGCTACCAACGTCGATCAGGAAACTGACATCGACAACCAAGGGGACATCGATGTCGGTCAGGGAATCGGCATCAGCGATCACGTGGATTTGACATCAGTTAGGTACAGACCAGGATCGACCAAGAAATAGATTTTGGGCAGATAACAAGCTGTCAAGGGGTCTTAAACACCCATATGGAGGATTGAAAGTGTAAGTAAGCCTCAAATTCATTATTCCCCTTCTTTATACTTGTTGCTCACTAAAGAGTAGGTAGGATCCAGGAAACAATGGGAGCATGGCATGAATTCTTCATAAGAGAACCAAATGGGAGATTTGGTAGAGTTACCAACTGGGATGAAAGCATTGAGAGATGAATGGATTCCTTGGTTAAATAAGAGAGAGAATGGACACGTGAGATGGAAGGCCATGGTATATGGTCTTGAGTAAGCTGTAGGATAGTGGTACATGTTTGACAGGTGTATGACAAAGCATGGCTTGAGTCAGTGTCATTGTAACCATTGTGTTTACTTTACCAATTTGGATAGTGGTCGTGACATTATCTTGTTACTGTATGTAATGGGTTCACACATGCAAGGTTTTGTTGAGCTAAAGGTAAAGTTAGTTCAGTGGTATGTCATGAAGAATTTGGGAGCAGTGAAATTCTTTGGCATGAGTTTTTCTAGAGACATGGAAGTTCATAGGTTGATTTTGTCTCCAAATGATTGTGTGGATAAGGTAGTGGTGAGGTTCAAGATGCAGGATGTAGAACCAGTTTGCACATCGATGGATGGACAGTTCACAGAACAGGGTCCTAATTCACATGATGAGGTTGAGTACATGTGTACTAGACCTGTTGTTTCCCCAGTAGCGGGTGTTGTCAGCAAGTTCATAGCCAATCTAGGAAAGAAGCACTGGAAAGTAGTTCAGTGGATTCTCAGGTATCTGAGAGGGACCAGTAGTAGGTATACATGCGATGCAGGGTCAAGCACTTCTCTACATGGGTATGTAGATTCAGATGCGGCAGGTTACTTGGATGATAGGTGGAGCATCACAAGTTTTGTGGTGGTTGGTCTTCAAGATTGATCTTGAGAGGGATACAAGCTAGGAAACAAATTAGACAAAGTATAGGTATAGGTATAGGTGCAACTATTTATCTCCAAGAGGGAGATTGTTAGGTTGTGGAGCTAAAAGCTTCACCCAAATGCAAACATGGAGGTTGTTCCGTGTCACAGTAACTGACGTCAATTAGGCTGACCAATGTCGGTCAGAGTTAGACAGGAAGTAGCCAACATCAGTCAGGAGTCAGCTGACATCGGTCACCTCTAGACAGATAAGGACCGACGTCGGTCACCTATGCATTCCAGAACTATTTGTTGTATGAACAGTTAGTTTGTTGAACGGCCAGTTTGCATGTAAAGACTAATTTTAGTCTTGGAGTTGCATTTCTAATTATTATAATTGGAAGTCTAATTATTGTTTGCATGGGATCTATATAATAGACTCATGGGCTGTATTATAAAGTGTGCTAGATAGAGAGAGAAAGGTTAGCTCCTTCAGAGGGAAGAGAGCAAGGTTAGCTCCTCCTAGTGCCATAGTGCCAAGTGTGTATGATCAGGTAGATCTATAGGTTGTTGCAAGATCTGGTAGAAGATCCACAGGGGTGTTGGTTAGGAGAATCATAAGGACTTGGTGAGGCAAGGACAAGGGTTCTTCGGGGTGTGTATGATCTAGGTCGACAGGTGTGCAAGGCCAGGTTCATCTGTGGTATAGCAAGATCAGGTGAGATCTACATGTGTAAGTAAGATCAGTTTGATTTGCAAGTTGTTGCAAGTTCATGGGAGATCTACTTGGAGTGCATTATGTACTCAGACTTGGAGTATGTGTGTATACTTTGTGGTACTGGCAGTAGTGATACTGACTGGTTGGAGGTGAACAACAACTCTGTGTTTGAGTTGTTTGTTGTGACCATAATTGAGAGAGAGAACTCTTGAAGAGATTTACTGTTGTACGCCCTAGAGGTGTGGGAGCCCTAGGGGAGTGTGAAGAAGATTGTGGCATCTTCTTTGTTATATTTCCTTCTGGAAGAGTATTAATACAATTGGGTATTGTCTCTCATATTCTGTGTTATTTCTAAATTTCTAGTTACTTGTTACTTCTAGTTAAATTTCGTGTTTAAATGCTTTTACAAAGGTAATCAACTGTACTCTTTAAGAGCAGGGGGTCCTGACAATTGTGAAGGTAATGTTGAGCTATTTCAATATCTAATATTATTTTATTATAGGGTATTAAAATTTACGTCTTTGAGAATCTATAAGCTACTACATAAACATAATTATTATTTTTATTAGTACTTATGAAAGCCTAAGAGGAATTCTATATAATTAGAACTGACATAGGTGTGTACAAACCTTTCTTATCTCTAATCATTTTATAAATTTTAAATTTCATATATTACTTTATGTATTTAGATATATCAAACATGGGATGTGGACAAAAAATATATTTAACACCGAAAGAGTTTTTCAACTCCAAAATGTCCTACAACTTTGCTAAAATTAGCCTCCCATATTATTTTTTGTCTCTTTGCCTAATTTAGAATGCATAAGTTTCCAAGGTGATATAAGATTCCATTCTATAAGTTTCCAAGGTGATATAAGAGTCCATTATAAAATTAGATATCAAGAACTAATTTACAAAAATGCCAATTTTGATAGATATCAATAAAATCCATATCAAATAAATACACTTACAATCATGTGTTGAATTCATGTCCACATGCATCAAGTATATAAAAGATATTGAACCTATGGGTAGCTTAGACAATCAAAACTTAGAATTTTGAAGATAATAAGACCATTTTTTATGTCTCTCTTGCTAGAACTTGTTTTGAGTCTACTATAACTGAAGCAAAATGTGAATTTTGTGGATTATAGTCTACTTTCCCAAGATGTAATGATTCTAATTCTTACATGATTATATGTTGGAAATTTTCTTATAGATGAGGTAGATGTTTCACGTTGGTAAGAAATCAAATGACAATATTGAGATAGGACTAATCCAAATACAAAATTAGAGGTGTATGTCTCAAGATCAAACAGTTGTTAAATATTTAGTAACAAAAGTCTCAATGTGAAATAGAGTCTACATTTTAATTCCTCAAATATTTTTTATGATACAACTTTACAAATAAATTTTACTCTTGTCCAACTTTGGTAACTTAATTTATAATCCAAGTCACATGAGAAAACTCAAGTAAAAATCTTTTATAGAAATTTACTAATCCCAAGAAGTTGTGAAGTTATATGAGTTTCTTTTGTTGTGGCCATTCTTGGATGACTTGAATCTTAAGCAGTTCCATATATGTCTATTATATATCTCAAAGACTATATCTCCCATAAAGAAAATGAATATTTATGCATGCATGCATATAGCTTATATTTCATGGCATAAATGTATGCATATAACTTATATTTCATGGCATAAATGTTTTAATTGTGCTTGTGTTGTTCTACTTGTTCTATTTTTAAAATCAGGGCACACATTACTTATAAAGTTAAAAAGATCTAAATGAACTTAAAAATAATAATATTTTTTATTGAAAAATAACTTTAAATAATTTTAAAAAAAAATCTTCCTTCAATCCAATATCAAGCATCTTTTTATTTTCTTTTTTACTTTATTATTAATTATAAACAATATTAAATCAATACAATCCAGAACATTTAAGTGCAAAATTGAAACCATGTTAAATCATGGCATGTTTCAATTCAACTAAAAGATCATAAAACCAACATAAACTCAGACTTAAATTATAATTAATATTCTAACTTGAAAAATATAAAATAAAGTCATGCTAATGTAAATTCATTGTATTTAATAATAATAAATTTAAAATAAAGTCACACTAATTTTAAGACTAATGCATTATATTTGAATTAAAGGAAACCTAAAACCAAATCATTTCAATATTTAGTTTGATGCAATATACATATTTCACCAAACATAAAAGTGCAACAAGAAAAAATTATATATTACTTAAAGTATGCACCCAAATCAATTTGATACAAAAAATTAATTCAATATTAAAATATGTTAAAAGAATTTTAAAATGACTTTACCTAAAACATAATATACTGCAAACATAATATACAAAATTAATAAAAAATAAAATAAAGTTTAATATATTGTAAATGAGTATCTAAACCAATATGTAGTTGAGATTTAGTCTATTCAAAAAATAGTTAAATCTAATCCAAAATGGCTTTATGCAACACAAAAATAATACCCACAAATAATGCAAAATGAAAGGTCAACAAAATAAAAGTAAGTAGCCAAAAATACTATAAATTAGAACCTTATTTAAGTTAAATTTTTGATTTATTCCAATTTAAATTTGGATACTCAATTATCTAATGTAGTGTATTATACATGGCATCTAAGAATAATACAATAATAAATTTTAGTTTATTAAAAACTAAATACCCAAATTAATATAAAGAGGAAGATTGATTAATATTAAAATGGCTTAAAGCATTAAATAAATGCATATACAAAACTTAACTAATTATAAAATAAAATCATGTGATTTTATATCATACTTTAATTCAACTAAAAAAATCATAAAATTGGAATAAACTCATACCAAAACTACAATCATATTTTTAAATAAAAAAATAAAGTCAAACCAATAACAATTACAATATATTCTAAAAATAAGAAATGTAAAATAAAATAACAATAATTACAATGTTAATGAATTGTATTCCAACTTAAGACAACATAAAATTAATTCTTACAAATATTTTTAACCATAAAATTAATACCAAAAAAATCACAATAATAAAAGTTTATACCATTTAAAATATGCACTCAAATCAATTAGATATAAACCACTAATTCAATAAAGAAATGTCCTAGAACAATCTTTAAATGAATTAAAGCACAATGAAATGCAAACATGGTAAGTAATAATAAATGCAATAAGAAAATTCAATAATTTGAAAATAATATATCCAAAAAAATATTTAATTGAGGGTCAATCTAACCCATAAATGGCTAGATGTTTATTCTATTTAAATTAAATGGAAAAAATATGAATAAATTATTAAAATTTAATTTAAGATGATATATATAACAAAATACAATAAAATATAAAAAATATATAAATTAAAAACTTGATAAAATAGTAAGTTAGGTTAGGGTTAAAAAATTGTCCTTGTAAATGATTTTTTTAAAACTCTGTGAGGATTTTGTAAGTTGTAACTATCTAAAATGACCTAAAAGTATAAATGTATTAGAATACATTATTTATAGAGTTTATATGTCTCTTTAAATTTTTGAATCTTCCTTTCTTTTTCCTTTCAATCTTAGGAAATCTTTAACTTACCATTTTTCCTATCCACTTACATTAATAGTTACAAAATATACACATAACATAACTAGAACTATAAAAAATATGTTTATGTCTTACTATTCACAATATCATACTATTACTTTCTTGGACTTAAATAGTTGTCTCATTCTACTAATTTTTTTAATCTTCAATATGCACTAGCCTTATTCATGCTTGACCTTGGGTGATATTCATGAAATCTTTCTCATTTTTTTTGTTTCAAAGTTTCATTCACAATTTTTAAAGTGTCATTTTTCAATGTTTACTTCTTGTGCACTACTTAGTTACCTTTTTAGAATTGGAAAAAATTAACATATAAATCTGTCACCCTTTACAATTTTTTAACCTTCTTCACTCCATTCATATATAATTCACCAAAAAATGTCTTTCTAAAACTTGTACTAGCCCAAAAATGACCAAAATTATATAGGCTTTTTATACCTTACTACGATGGTTGTAGTGGTGAAGGCAATGAATAACATGTGCATCCACTCCCTTTCCCGTGTTTTGGTTGGTGGTAAAACCAACACTATATATACTAATAATTACATAAGTGTTGAGGTGATTATACAACTAACATCTATAAATACTATTGATTATAAAACTACTAGGGTGGTTACATAACTATCACTTACATATACTAGTGGATTTGTTATCCTTGACAAAACCCTCAATTTAAAATGATGCAAGTTGATGAATTCATCAATACAAGAATTCTCAAACCATCCCAAAACTGATTCTTCCATTGCAACTTAACTAAAATTTTTACTTTACATTAATAAAATTGAAGAATTGTCTTCCATAGTGTTTTACACACATAAATTACATAATTGAGTATAATAGGAATGAACTAGTTAGCATATATATATATATAAAATATTATGATTCCTAATTTGAAGATTTTAAGTCCCTAAAAGGTTCAAGTTCTTTATAAGGGAGGAAATATCTTCCCCTAATCTTATCTAGAATACCATTTGGCCTTATTGGGTTGTTGACTCTTTAACCCAACCAACTAATGTTCTTGCTCTCCTCTTTATTCCATCCTCTCATTCTTCTATATAAAAACATCCTCCTCCAATTCTAATTGAATATCAAGGGTAATGTCTTAAATTGAAGATAGAATAATTCCTTCAATTCCATTTTCTAACATAGCATGCTCAAAGATACGTAAGTTATCAACATTGAAAACTAGATAAATATTCATATAAGGAGGCAAATCAAGTCTAAATGCATTCTTACCCACTTATTTTCTAAGATCAAATGGACCATCCCTGATAGGCTAAAGCTTCTCATTATTTCCTTAGAGTCTCTCTATACTCAATTATAACCATACCTTTTATCCACAAGGAAACTATGTTCAATCTTATGTTGATCATGCCTTGATTTTCACTTAGATTGTGACTCCCTCAACTTCTCTTACACTTGGAGATGAATTTATTGATCTTCTCAATAAAATTTTTAGATTTTTGGATATATAGATCTGCATTCTGAATTCCTTTATATGGCTATCTCAAAATAAAATCAAATGGCATATAGAGGTCAATAACCAAAATATGTTTCAAGATGATTTTTTTAGTATAATAATGCATTGCCTTGTTATAAGAATGTTGAATATGCAACAAATTTTCATCCCAACACTTATTCTAGTTCCTATTGTACCATCTCAAGATTTTTATCAATGTTATGTTCATAACTTTTATATTCCCATTGGTTTTTGGGTGAAAATTGATAGACTATTTCAGTTTCATGTCCATATTCTCCCACAATGTGGCCCAAAACTTACCAATAAATATTGACTCCTAATCTTAAATACTATATCTAGGCAACAATGAACCTACAAATCATCAAAGAAAACTTTAGTTGCATCACTACCTTGGAGGGTCTTCTTATAAGGAAGAAGAATACGCATATTACTAAACCAAACCACAACCATAATGAGATAGTCATGCCCTTTCCTTAACAGAGGAAACCCACCTAAAAGATCCATGAAAATATTCTCCCATGGCCTAGAAGGAACTATTAATGTAATATACAAACTCAACTTCTTGTTACTAGGATTGATTTTTCTATATAACACACATCCCCTTATGAACTTAGAAAAATAAAATTTTCTATTAGGCAAATAAACATACCTATGCAAATGTGTAACAATATTTTTAACACCAAAATGTCCTCCAAAAATTATTGTATATGCTTCCCTCATTAGCTAAAAAATTCCCTCCGTAGGCACGCAAAGCTTACCTAAATTTTAGAGAAACACATATTGAAGGTAACAATCCCCTTTAGGTTTAAATATTTCACACTGGGCCCTATTTGCTTGAAGAAATAGATTCAAAAAAAATTCATCAAACTCATATTTCTACATAACACTTAAAAATAAAAGGCTCAAGAAGAATTATGGTGCTTGATGAGGATAATATTTATTGTTCATCTTGTTTCTTAGTCTTTCCTAAAATACCTTACTATATTATTATTCACATTACTTTGTCCTACACTATGTTGATATATGAACAAATTGTATGAGTAATGTATATGCACATTATCTTAGTTAAAACTAATTATCTTTATATAAACTAGTTAAAACTAGTTATCTTTATATAAACCAGTATGATTTAATGGCTCAAATGTTTAAGGTATTTTTAATGGAAAGTGAAAAATGTAGAATATAATTCTTTAAATATGATTCAGAACCTCAATATTCATTAGAATGAATTCATACCACTTATATAATGTCTCATCCTCTAGTTTGTCAAAGATTACAAGTTTAACCATCACATTTGCATCGATCTTGATCATCTCACGAATGTTTTCTTTCACATTATCCCATATGTTTAGATCACATTTGTGAGATTAAATCTATTTTTTATATCAATGATGTTTCAAATAATTTCATTGACTCCTTAATAAATTTCATTCCACTCATCAACTTTTCATCCACCCAAGCCTCCAAAGTCTTTCCATACAAATAAGCACAGGTCCAAAACTTATAGAGTTAGATGATAAGTAGGTTTATAACATTCTAAGCATGATAGAAGGTTTTATTCATGAAAATAACATTGGTCAGACTAAGAGATAATCAATTTGGCATAGAGAGATAGTGTATGCAATCCTTTTGGTAGTTAAAATATCTATAAGTTTAAGATACATCCATGATATGTATTTTTCAATTGTACAAGACTGAGGTGCTATATAATTCAAAAATAGTGTCTACATTTTACCCTTTTAATCTAGTAATGAAATTACTAATTTAAAAGAAAATAAATGCATATCTGAGTGTGTATAACACACCTTAACTTTACATGATTCCAGTTTGAGTGTTTTTTTGGTGACTGACTAGCAACCAAGAGCATGTTATAGTATATAATCAATACATATAATCTAAAATTAAAATCATTTAAATGACTGAAATTAAAATATGGTAAGGTTTAGGAGTACACATGTGTATTGATGAAATTGTCTTATCTTTTGGCAATTTGATTTGAAAATATGTCTCAATATGAATCATTAGAGCTATGATTAGTACAAATATAAAATATTGAAAGGGCATATATATAAATATAGATAGAGGTTGGAGGACACATGCCCCCAACTTTAGATAAAAGGTGAGTTGTCACCCAACAATTAAGATTAACTCAACCATGAAACCCAATCATACTTATAACCTTGTGAGCATGAGTAAACCAAGTCAAATCACACTATAAATTTGGTTAGGTTGGATGATGTAATCAATTCCAACCTATAAACTTGGCATGATTGAGTAATTTAATCACTTGAACCATACCAAAACATGAACCAACTACTATAGTATATTGTCTCAATACTCTCTATAACAGGCCAACCTGGTGAGCTAAAGTCCATAGAAGATTTTTAAATCTGAAATCTAATTTGATTTTGCAAATTTTAAGTGCTACTTTCATAGAATATTCATATTAGATATGTCTCATGTTGAAACTATGTATAAAAATGGTACCAATGTATATAATTCTATCACTAATGTGTATCTAAATCATATAACTATGTGATTTGGACAATTTGAAACTATGTAAGTGTGTAAAACATATTTCCAAAACATTCCCCTACTATAATCAGAAAACTGGTGTCAGTGTAGAGAACATGTTTCCAAAACATGACCCCATTATAATTTGAATCTAATAACTATGAAAAATGTGTAATATGTGCCTCTATGGCATGCCCCCACTAATATTCCCCCCTTTTGCGGTATGTTGGAGAGTTTTTAGTGATGTCATGGTAATGTCATGGAGATATCCTTATGACCAGATGAAGTGATTTGATAGCCTAAGTAATAATGATAAATTGTGCAATGTGCTTGTCCTAGTGTACTTAAAGGAGGCTTGATTGATCTTTAGTTTTGGCATGATTAGAGATGTTCAGGGATGAGTATGATGATTAGATCATGTGAACTAGGTCCCTAAAATATTATCTATGCTTTTAGATCTTGTGTACATAAGTGGAATTTATTTGGTAGTCCATAGTTTTCATCTAGATAATTTTGGTCTAGTGGTAGAAAATTTGAGTAGGCAGTTTGTTGACATCACCATTACCACATGTGGATGAGTCAGGGGGAGTTGGTTATATGATTGTGCTCACATTAGTCCCTAGTTATTATTTTTTAGATCTCAAGTCATGAATCAAAGTGTGGTCAAATATATGAGGGTACAAATTTGGGCTCCCAAGTATTTTGAAAATGTTTCCCCATACTTATCCAAATTTACAAAGTGGCAAGAAGAGCTAAGTAAGCATTTTGATGGTGTCATATCTCACACATGTTGGCATTTAAAGATAAGGTAATCATATGGGTTAGTTCATTTTTGTGCCTAATTTCTTTTTATTAATTTTTAGATCATGTAAAAAAGCATGATAAAAGATATGCATATACAAATTTGGGTTCCCAAGTAGTTTAACTATGTTTTTCCATACTTAGCCAAATTTATGTATGACAAGAAAATTTGAGTAGGAATTTTGATGGTGATATATCTCAAACATGTAAAGGTGTCAAACTAAAATAAAATAATTTTGAGTAGAAAATTTAAGAGGACATGAAATGAAATCAAAGTGGTCAAAGTTTAACTATGACCACTATCATTTAAATATTCAAATTTAATGAGGGAAAAACTAGTGTCTGGTATTTAGACCATATCTTTCAATAGAAGACAAATTTTCTAATGCATTAAAAATAAAATATGTATATTAATCTAAGGTGTATATATAAATATATATTTGAATATCTTAAAGTGTGTTCAAGCAAAGATATTGATCTTCAAAGTTGATTGTGGTTTCATGTTTGTTCTGTAAGTGACCTGAGAAAAGTATTTGAGCTCATGTAGATGATGTTTCGATGTTTCATGTTGAATTGGCTATTAGGGAGTGTTGTAAAATACATGAGGATGCTCTATGTATATTATTAAGGTTTTTTTAATCATATGTATTATTAACAATGATTTATAAGTTGATTGTGTTTTCATTCATAATGATTGTATGTATAAAGAATTGTTTGAGCAATTTGGGTGTAAATTAAAGGGTACTGTGATGGTTTTTGGAACTTAAGGGGGACCTATAGATAATTTATAATGGTTCCATTCTTTTATAAAGTGTTTTTATGTTCTTTTTTTCTTATAAAAGTGTCAAAAAGCTGAATGGGTCTCTATACAACCTAAAAGTGACTTAGGCCTATTTGAAAGTGGATTGTGCTTAAGTGTGACCCATGTGAGATGCCTTAAGGGTGAAGGTATGTATTATGGCTGACAAGGAAATATTATGGTATTGTTAATTCATGTATGATCTATATATAGTGAAACCAAATGTGTTGGTTTCTAAGCTTGTGGTAGACTTGTGAACATGAGACTGGGGATATATTTGAGAGAGACTTATATGTGAGAGAGTTGGAGAGGAGAGTGAGAGTGCCCAGCTATTATGTTGATGAGTAGATAAGATTAAGGATTATGCATATGATCTATAGGTCATTTTTTTATGATAGTATGGTGTTCTTATAGTTTAAAGTTATGCAAAGAGATCTGAGTGTGCATATGAGGACTATTTGAGTGAAGGATAGAGATAGAGGCCTATTTGAGATAGAGAAAGAGTTTGTGCAGGGGTCAAATAATGAGAGGTCCATCATTAAGTGTTGAAGAAATTAGTTCTAAGGTGTAAGTGTTCTTTTTAATGATGGTCTAAAGGACTTGATCTTCCTTAGGGGTAGATGTTCCTTGTGAAATAGGGTTTCACTAAAGACATTGGGTTAGAAGGACTTGATCAAGGTTATAGGTCAAAAGGAATTGATAAAACAAGTGGATAGAAGGACTTTATAATATTATGGATATGTTTTCCTTGGGGAACTATTTTTTCATTAAAGGTCTTAGGTCAGAAGGACTTGACCAAGGTTCTTGAACAGAAGGACTTGATCAATCTATTGTTTGTGATCATCTTATACGAAAGTAGTCCATGTTTTTGTAGGCTTGAGAGTGGGTTTTATTCCCCAAAAGGGTTTCCCACATAGATATTTGTTTGTGTATGTGATCTTAAATTATGATTATTATTCACTCTTATGAATGATCTGTATGCTTCCTGAATGATTGTATTCAATGCTTAAGTATTTTCAAGGGTTTAGAAATTGAATTGGATTATTTACCACCACTAATTCACCCCAAAATGGATTTTACCTCTAATAGGTGAGGGGAAGTAGATACTAGTAATCACCTTACATGAAAAGGATAAGATAACTTTATAATATGTGTATGAACCATGTAGCATATAAAAGGAGCATGTCTAGGTAGATATATCATTGAAGCACGAAGAATATGATCACACCAAGTCTTAAGATGTATGATGTGAACCATGGAAATGTCTAGATTGTAACAATACAAGCTCATTAATTAATCAACCATATACACAAGAACACTCAATACAAAATCAAAAGCTAATGGTCCAAAGAGACCTCAAACCAGGGGTATATTCAAATGATGCATAATCAAAGGGACATGACTTATTAAAATGTCCAAAAACCAAGAATGAAATATTCAAATGTCAACATACAATAAGGGTTGACATATTTAAATGTCAAAGAGGCAATAAATGCATGGGTGCCATAAACAATGGAACACATTCAAATGCTCAAATAAGTTAATCACAACACTCAAGGAAGTGAATAAAATAAAATAATAAGAAACCAACACAAACATATCATATGAGTTCTAAGATATATGTGTTTGCAAAAAAATTTAAGTGCATATCATATCAAGGATACTATGAAAAATATAAGCATGTATAAAGGCATGTGTAGTGTTGGTTGAATATTTTGTCGATCAGCATACTGATAAACAAAATAGGTTTGATCAGCCAAAGTAGGAAGACTGGTCATCTAAATGTGTAATTTTTACCACATCAAAAGGAGATTGATCTCTCCTCTCATCAAGGGGAGGTTCCCTATAGGTATGCTATATATATATATATATATATATATATATATATATATATATATATATATATATATATATATATATATATATATATATATATATATATATATATATTAACAAAAAATAATACTCAAGGGTAGGACAAACCATCCATCTCTATTTCTTCAGAGATGATGCATGCAGATCACAAGAGAAACTCAAGGAAATGACATAAAGCACTCCTCTTCTTTTAGAAGTACTATTTAGAAAGCCACAAGAATACTCTAGGTAGTAATAGCAAAATATAGAAAAAGATGTAATAACCAGCAAATCAAGATGCAGCACAAAGTCTCCACCTGAATTGCTCAAGAGTAAGATATGAAGGACAATGAGGGCACAAAGTCTTCCCAAAGTCCTTTACATAGAAATAAAAGAAAACACACTAAAATTAAATTATAGGGGCACAAAGTCTCTCCACAATTGACTCTTCAGGACACCTTCCTGACTAATTTCACTAATCCTACTTGTTGAATTAAAAGAACAGAGAATATATCAAGGAAAAAGACAAGAACAGTTTCCTCAACAACAAAGATATCACAGCACAAAGTTTGAAAAATCACTTGCTTTCTTATTCCAATAACAAAATATGATCAACAAACTGAGCTCAAAGTCTCAAAAGTGCCTTTCAATTTGGGCAGAGTTTCGTTCTGATTGTCAAAAAAGAGATACATTTACAATAAAAGGGAGTCCCTTATATAGCCTCTTCAAGAAGAACTCAAGAACAGTAACACATCATGTTGCATTGGAATCTATTAGGAAGATAGGCTGGAAATTAGGGGCATCTACCCATTTGTTTTTCTCAATGTAGGGAAACAAGTCATGCTATTGAAAGTTATCATCTTTCAATGTCCACCTGGTGATCTAATCCTTCCTCATCATTCCTCCTTTTCTGGTTAATTGAATCAGGTCCTGGATTCAATTTTCTATTCTATTCCTTCCTTGCTTTTTCTTAGCCTTGGCTTTAATGCCTATGAATGCATTTAGGTCTATAGATTCAAAGGATCAATGGCTATTTCATGAGCTTCAAAATTGGTGTTTGTGTGCCCATCACTACATTTTCAATGGCTAATTCATTGTCTTGAATTTGACATCTTCGAGCGTGTCACCCCTTGGTCCTTCTTCAGCTTTTCTATTTGGCATCTTCTTGAAGGGAAGATGACCCTTTGGCTTCAGGGAGTGTCCTTTAAATTGGCAGTTGAGAATCCCCCGTAAGGGCACCTGTCCTTTGGGGTCCTTCGGCGGCCTTTCACGGCTTTCCTATAGACTATTTTTGTGGGCATTTTCCCCAGGCAAATTCCCACAAACAAAAATTTCAGGGACAAATTCCCGCGGACAAAAAGTCCATGGAAATTTCTCGCAAACAAAAAGTCTACAAAAATTTCCCACAGACAAAAAGTCCACAAAAATTGTTCCATTTGCCTGCTTCTTGAATTATTTCAAACTTTTTGTCTGAAGGAATTCCTTCAAACAAAAAGTTTGAAGGAATTATGCCTTAGACTTACCTTAGTCTTTTCGAAAATGACCCTTTTGAAGGGTACTTTCATTGACCAAGTGCCCTCCATAAGGGCACTTGTCCTTTGGGAGGCTTCTTTAAAATAAGTCAATGATCCCTTTGATTGAACCAAATGTTGAACCATTCCATTGAACCAAGTCGATGAACCACTACATTGAACCACTTCATTGAACCAAGGCAATGAACCACTTGGTTGAACCAAACATTGAACCAAGCCAATGAACTAAGCATTGAACCACTTGATTAAACCTGTCTTTGAAACAAAAGTGTTGAACCAAGTTTTGGTTTAATGGTTGAAACGAAGCCTTGAACTGATTGACGAACCATTTGATTGAACCAAAGGATGAACCAAAGCATTTGAAATAAAGTGAATGAACCAAATGAGTGAAATAAAGCATTGAACTGCTTGATTGAACCCACCTTTGAACCATTTGATGTTGAACCAAAGGATGAACCAAATGTTGAACCTACTGTTGATGCTTGCCGATGGAGATTTGTGTTTAAACCAAGGTACTGAAACAATCTTGAAAATGACCAAGTGTTAGAAACTGATTCTTTTGGTTGAACCCGCCTACAGAAGCCTTTGAACTGTCAGGATCCTACTCCACCAATAAGAGTATATATGATTACCTCTTGTATTAACAACTAAACATAGAATTTAACCAGAATGATAAGTAACTAGAAATATGAAACAACACAGGATATGAGAGACAATACACAATTATATTAATACTTATCCAAAAGAAAATACAATAAAGAAGATGCCACTTCTTCTCCACACCTTTCAGAAGCTTCCCACACCTCAAGTGTTCACCAGTAATTCTCCTCCAACAGTTCACTCTCTCATCACGATCACAACATTCAACTCAAATACAGATTTGGTGTTCACCTCCACCAGTCAGTAACAACACTGCCAGTACACCAAGTACACAACTATACTCCAAGTAGATATCCCTTTCCTTGCTGCCACCTGCAAATCAATAGACCTTACTTACCATGTAGATATCTCTACACCTTGAAGAACCCTTGTCCTTGCCTCACCAAGTCCTCATGATTCTTCAACCAATACCCCGATGGATCTCCTAGTAGAACTTGCACAACCTGCAACTCTCCCTGATCATACACACTCAACACCCCTTTGGAACTAGGAGGAGCTACTCTAGCTCTCTCTTCAAGCTCAATGGCTTTCTAGCACACTTTTACGATACAGCCCATGAGTCTATTATATAAATCTCATGCATACAATAATTAGACTTTCTTAATTACAATAATTAGACACGTAACTCAAGACTATAATTAGCCTTTAACATGCAAACTGACAGTCCAAAAATAGACCTATTTGAAACCCGCATGCAAACTGCATGCACACACAGGTTGCCGACATCAGCTCCTTCCTGACAGATGTTAGTCGACTCATAATCGACGTCAGTTGCTTTTGCACTGTAATATAACTGACATCAGTTGATCAGATTGACATCGGTTACCCTACAACTCATTTTGTAACTCAGCAATCCTCTGCAACCTCAGCAACCTCCTCCATGTCTACATCAGTGAAGCTTTTAGCTCCACAACCTAATAATCTCCCACTTGGAGATAAACAGCTACACTATACCTGTATCTATACACCATCTAATTTGTTTTCTGGCTTGTATCCCTCCTCAAGCTCAAACTTGAAGACCAACCACCACACACCCTGTGGTGCACCTCCTGTCATTCAAGTAACCTGCCACATCCGAACCTACAACTCCATGTAGTGAAGTCCCTGACCCTGCATAGCATGAATCCCTACTGCTAGTCCCTCTTAGATACCTAAGAATCTAACTTCCTTGAATTGGCTCCAAACTCTCTGACAACTCCCACTGCTTGGGAAAACTTAGGTCTACACCAGACCTCATGTGATTTTGAACACTGTTCTAAGCTCAGCTTGAACTGTCCAGCCCTTGGTGTGCTTACCGATTTTGCATCCTACATCTTGAACCTTACCAACACCTTCTTCACATCAGCTCCCACTGAAGATCAAATCAACCTGTGATCTTCCATGTCTCTTATGCCAAAGAATTTCATTACTCCCAAATTCTTCCTGACATACCTCTAAACTAACCTTACCCTTAGCTCAGCAAAACCCTATATGTACAAACCTGCTAGCAAACCCTCCACATACAGTAACAATATAATGTTACAACCATCATCCACCTAGTAAGACAAACACAATAGTTATAATGACATTGATTAAAGCCCTGCTTTGTCATCCACATGTCAAAACCTGTACCATTGTCTTGCAGCTTCCTCAAGACCATATGACCTGGCCTTTCGTCTCACGTATCCATCCACTCTCTTTTTTAACTTGGGAATCCATCTATCTCTCAGTGCTTTCTTCCAACTGACAATGCCACCAATAAAATCCTATTTGGTTCTTCTCCAAGGACTCACACTCCTCATCCATGCCAAGCTCCCACTGTTTCTGGATTCTACTTGCATTGCCTCTTCACATCTTCCTGGTTCTCGACCATCAGTAAGCAACAAGTAACATAAAGAAGGTGAAAAATGAATATGAGGTTCACTTACCCTTTCTGACCTCCATATGGGTGTTTGAGACTCCTTGATAGCGTGTTATCTGCCCAACATTCGTTCTAGTGACAGATCTCAGCCATCTCCCAATCTGCACCCGACCGACATCAGTTCCTTGCGACTGACCCTATTTGTCAACATCAGTTTCCTGACCGACACCAGTGTACCCCTTATCGACGTCAGTTCCTCTCTGACCAATGTCGATTCCTACTGCTTAACATCACCGACTCTGTTGATCTGCACATGACCAATGTCAGTGCCTATTTGTTCGACGTCGGTTCCTCCTGACTGATGCTGGTACCTGTGTTCGCCTGTGAGTGATGACTTTTTACCCGTGAGATCCTTTTAGATCAAACCCTTGTCCATATTAACACAGCCCTACTCAAAATAATTCAGTCCCCTCAGCTGATCTCTGTCTATCATCTCCTCCATGAACACCAAGGCTTTCCAGTTCTTAAGTTTGTCAAAGACATCTGTCTTCCGCTTAAGAACATGCATTCCCTTCTTACATATGTAACCAAGCCTACAAAGCCACATCTCTGCAATAGAAGGTGAATCAGTAATATAAGTAGATAGATAAAGGATACCTACTTTCTTACCACCGTCTAATTCAAGTGCATCCACTGTGAGAGTTAATGTGCATCTCTCATCACCTAACTTTCCTAAAGAAATTAGACTCATCTCCAAGACTGGTACCTACATGACCTCATTCAACACCTGTGTGTTATTTGTTTGCAATTTCAGCTTCACTTCCCCTTTGCCAATAATCTGACAAGGCTCACAAACCCCTAAATAAATCTCTCCAAAGTCTCCAAAGACATACCCATGAAAAGATGCTCTATTTCGAGTTGCATGAAAAGAGGCAAAAGAATCTGTAAACCAAGATTCTACTTTATCCAGACCAACCTGTGCAACAACCCCTGCAACATCTGCTTCTACACACTGATCTTCTACCGACCAACAATCTTCTTTTCCCTGCGCTTTCTTTCCATCAATCAGACCATTCGAGCTATTCAGTTTCTCCATTCATAGCTTACTTTCTTCTGCCATTGCTATACTCCCACTCAATCAAAAACCCCTGTGAGTGACCTGTAATCAAACACAAAACCTACTTCCTACAACCTTAGCTCTGATACCAACTGTCAGGATCCTACTCCACCAATAAGAGTATAAATGATTACCTCTTGTATTAGCAACTAAACACAGAATTTAACCAGAATGATAAGTAACTAGAAATATGAAACAACACAGGATATGAGAGACAATACACAATTGTATTAATACTTATCCAAAAGAAAATACAATAAAGAAGATGCCACTTCTTCTCCACACCTTTCAGAAGCTTCCCACACCTCAAGTGTTCACCAGTAATTCTCCTCCAACAGTTCACTCTCTCATCATGGTCACAACAATCAACTCAAATATAGAGTTGGTGTTCACCTCCACCAGTTAGTAATAATGCTGCTAGTACACCAAGTACACAACCATACTCTAAGTAGATCTCCCTTTCCTTGCTGCCACCTGCAAATCAATAGACCTTACTTACCATGTAGATATCTCTACACCCTAAAGAACCCTTGTCCTTGCCTCACCAAGTCCTCATGATTCTTCAACCAGTACCCCAGTGGATCTCTTAGTAGAACTGGATCTCTTAGTAGAACTTGCACAACCTGCAACTCTCCCTGATCATACACACTCAGCACCCCTTTGGAACTAGGAGCTACTTTAGCTCTCTCTTCAAGCTCAATGGCTTTCTAGCACACTTTTACAATACAGCCCATGATTCTATTATATAGATCTCATGCATACAATAATTAGACTTTCTTAATTACAATAATTAGACACGCAACTCAAGACTATAATTAGCCTTTAACATGCAAACTGACAATCCAAAAATAGACCTGTTCGGAACCCGCATGCAAATTGCATGCACACATAGGTTGCCGACATCGGCTCCTTCCTGACCAATGTTGGTCGACTCATAACTGACATCGGTTGCTTTTGCACTATAATATGACCGACGTCGGCTGATCAGACTGACGTCGGTTGCCCTGCAACTCGTTCTACAACTCAGCAATCCCCCCATGTCTGCATCAGTGAAGCTTTTAGCTCCATAACCTAACATGAACCTGTAGAAATGAACCTATCTGTAGAGTCTGTAGAAACCAAGTCTATAGTTTTATCTAACCTTGAAAGAGCCTGTAGAAATCAACCTATGAAGCCTGTTGAACTTTTCCTGTAGAGTTCATAGATTTATCTTCTTGACTAATTTCATAGATTCAAGCCTGTAGAGTCCATATATTTAAGCCTACAGAGTCCGTAGATTTTTGAGAAGCTTAAAGAAAAAATGATGAATTTGAGTGCCCTGGACAAATTTTGAAAAGGCAAGAGACAATTTTGGTCTTTAAGACCAAAATAGTTCAAATGTTGTCCTAAAAATGAGTGATATTTTTTGGTGCACAACATGTAGCACATAAAATCAAACATGATAATGTAAAGTGAACATAGAATGATATAACATGGGTGTATCATGATCAAAGAAGTGGATACCCCAATGTCCATATGATATGAGTAGATGGAAGTTCCAACATCTAAAAATGCATATATCATGTATCTTTGTATGCCTATAACACATTCAAAATATGCATGAAAAACATGTATATATAACTAAATGATATGTAATCTATCACCATGGAAGTAATAACATATATACCAAGAAGTTAATAGAACATGTAAATGCTAAAAATATTTTTTGGATTTTTGAATATTTTGGTATTTTTTAAAGATGTGAAAGGAAAATAATACCATATTATCTCATCCAAAGGATGCTCATAGGTATCTCCCCACTTTGAACTTGGTGTAATAAACTGATGGTACTACCAAGGAAAATGTATAGGTGCAATGTTTGTCACTTTAGAATCTATGATACTCTATGTATGTATAATAGGACTATGTGATCATGAAGAAACAATATAATGAATGGGGATTCGTAGAACCCATCATTGAGTGTTATATATTTTATTTAGAATATCAATATTAGGAACATGTTTAGTTGCCCTAATCTAAATATGATGTGTAGGAGATGAGTATTCTATGAAACCTAGTATGGATCTCTGATGTAATGGTCTCTCAAGTATTGGTAACCTAGTAAATGGGATTGCCTCTTGATTACCCTTTTGAGGAAGATTAACCTTAATAGGTTTGATAATTGATTACATGGGTATAAATTTCTCTTGTTCAAGTGGATATTCATATGGAATTCCAGAAATTGTAATTAACTAATTAGCATGAATGGATTTAACACACTCATACATTGTAAGAGGTATTTCTCTAAGTGTATGTATCTAAGGTTTTCCTAATAACATATCAAAGACACCCATGAAAGGTATAATTTAAAAGGTAGTAACCACATGTGTGGGACCCACCTATAAAGGTAAGTCAATCTTACGAAGAACCTATTGTGAGGTCCCATCAATTTCTCTAATTGATATAGTCAAAGGATTTAAATCATGATTTGCATAATCCAAATGTGTAAGTAATGTCATGGTATAAGCATTCTCACTTGCACCATTATTAATCATAACAATGTGTATAGCTAGTGATCAAGGTATGCTTGATGAATAAATAATGAATATCTAATTTATTATCCCTAATCTCACTGTCACTAAAATTCATGAAGGGTCTTTGAACCATAACAGGTGTATATTGTGTATAAGTACCAATAATCCAATCCAATGGATGTCCATAATGTGATGGATGAATAAGTGTATTATATGCCATTTATACTTTTGGATATTTCTTAGAATGGTCTTGCAAAGGATTGTTAAATATATTTTATTTATGGTGGTCACCAAGTTATGAACTCAATTCCTTTCAAGGATAATAAAATGTAATATTTTGATCATCAATGACGTCTATCAGTTTGTAGAATGCTCAGGGCCCTAATGATAGTCATAATAAGCATTCACATCATACCCTTTGGGTAGAGTTCTACTCACATCAACCTCTAAAGGATGAAGGAGAGATATGATGTGACACTCTACAAGTAATGGGAATAATGAAACAAGAGGCTCAGGTAAGCATGTAAATTGTCTCCATGGTGCATTAGATAACACAATCTTATTAGGTTGTTGTGACATTATATTGACCATGGTGCTTGTTTCATTTTTTAGGCTTAGGAAGTTTGACCTTATAACTTGGTTTGATAGTAAACTTGGTATTAGATGTAGATGTAGTTAGTGTGTTTGCTACATAATTAATTTTGTTAAATGAGATAATTTTAATTTCATGATTGTGAACAATGTGCCATATGCCATCCAATGATTTTAATTTTTTGATAACCATAGAATCATGTAAATAAACAAGCAAATTTTTCTTTAAAATGTCTTGAAGTTATTTATCTACCATTAGATTGGTCATTTTAACCAATATTATCTTGTACCTCAAGACATATTCATTGGTTCCTTTAATTTTTACAATTTGGGCATAAGAAACATTTTCACTTATATTAATAGAAAGGTGTGCCAAAAACTTATCTACAAGAGGTTTGAATTCTTTAACATATTGAAGAGGTAAATCTTAGAATCACCTCAAACAATAATCCTGGAGTCTCTTTGAAAATAATTTGGTCAAAAGTTTATCATTGGAGGCATAATCAAGGCATGTTGCATAAAAATATCAAAAATGTTATTTAGGATCACCTTTACCATCATAAAAATTGAATTTAGGTGCAAAAAAACTAGTTGGAAATGGGTGCAAAGATATCTCTAGTTCAATAGGATTATGCAACACCTCTTGTGAATTAATAGTATAAGGTGATTTCATCAAATTTTGTTCAATATTTGTAACCTTAGTTTTCAAAAAAATTATAATTTTAACAAGATCTTGTACCTCTTGGTCTTGTAGGTTGTGTATTTGATAAATCACCAAAGTAGTTATAGCTATAGGGTTAGTAGATATAGGCATTGAAACTAACAATTGGGTTGAATTATTAAGGTTTCCCATCTAAAATGTGGTAATAGAAATTTTAGGAAACAAAGGTTGGAATACATATCTTGTGCCCCCACTAAATGTTGGTAGATTGATTGGAATGGAATTAGTTGTGTTACCTTATAAATATTCACCATCACTAGGTGAGGAAATCTTAGCCTTAGCATGATTACTGATTTTATCTCTTATAATGTATGAAAATGCATCTATTAAGTCATTATTATCAAGATGAATAACTAAAGCCTATGTATCTTCCATTTGAAAATGATTTTTTTTATTACTATGTTTCATAGTTTACAAAATAAGAGATTAGAAATTGAAATAAAGTACAACAAACTGAAACCTCAACTAACTAAAAATCTATTATTATTAAGATGAAAACTAATGCTTCTTTATCTTTTATTTGAAAATGAGTTTTTTGATAAATATGTTCCATAGTTTACAAATTAAAAAATTATAAATTGAAACAAAGTACAACAAACTAAAACCCTAGATAATTGAAAATATTAGTAATCAAAAAATTTTGCATTCATATAGATCAGGTTCACTAAATATTTAACCCTAAAATCTAGACTTTGGGAATCTAGGCTTAAATTGGTATAAATAGCCTAGGGAACAAGAATGGAAGACTATCTCAAAAAGAAGCCAATTAATTTGAAATCTTAGATGAACATATACAAAATTCATTATGCTAATATATGTTAAAAATAGAAAGTATAGCTATGCTAGATATTACAATGATAATGAAAACAAGATACTTAGTTAGTTATGATGTTAATATAAATGTGATATGGAATAGGTAGAAAGTAGATTATATTATGGATTATAGGTCATTCACTTGATTATGAAAATTGTATCTTTATAGCCATAGACAATTATTTTGACTTGGGATGATTACATTAATGCTTCTATCTGACTTAAATTCAGGTGTCTCATATGGAATACTTATTAAACCTAGATGAGAACACCTATATGTTTTTGGGTTTTGTGTTTCCTTCACTCTGGTGCTTTTAGATTTGGTTTATGGACTATCATTCCTTATCAAATGAGAAAACCCTAGTTCTTTATCTTCATAGTGATTGTGGCAAAAAATGGGTTAGTGGGAACATGGTGTCGAGCTACCCCAAAGACCCCTCTATCAATGAGTGTTACCTACATAAACAATACTTCTAATAGGGCCTTAGAATTATGTAGTTATACCCTACATGTTGGCTTATGTGTGTATCATGAAATATGTGATAAACAAGTACATAGAGTGACCTAGCTTGTAACATGGAAAATGTGTCTCATAAAATGCTCCTTCAATAATTCATACCTATACATGTGTTTTTCTTATGATTAATATGGAAATAATAGAAATTAAGGAAGTTTTTCTCACTTGAGTATTTTATTGAATGCCTTTTGGTAATTTACCTTGTGATTTTCTAGGTCTATGCTAGGTGAGGAATGAATGAGGATTGATTTTGTATATATACCAATACCTTAGGAAAATATCTTGAATTAAAACACTTAGTCTAACCATAGGTATACATTTCATTTTTAAAATAGATGACTTTAGGGTGATATACATTTGTGTTTAGATAGGACACTTGCATTACTATATGCATCTCAATGGAATGCAAGTGTCCAAGTAGATGGAAAATAGGCATAGGTATAAAACTTGCAGAGATAGATGATAAGTAGGCTTATAACATTTTGAGCATGATAGAAGGTTTGAATCATCAGAATAACATTGGTTGAATAAGAAAAAAAATTGGTACAAAGATATAGTATATGCGATCCTTTTGGTAGTGGGAAAGAACCTAAAGTTAAATCCATGATATGTATTTTCTAATTGTATAAGACTGAGATGCTAAATTAATTTTTAAATAGTGTATATAATAAATTTTCAATCCTATAGACTTTTTTTTTCTTTTTCTTTTTGTATCTCGGTCTTTAAGGCCTAATATGTTGGAGTTAGGAGTGTGTACCTATACCAACTACCTTTCTTGTGAATATATTGTAATATGTTTAAAAATTAATATAGCTCTATTTCATTTAAAAATAAACTAAAAGTAGATCCCCAAATTTAAATGTGAAAATACACGTCTAATTCATGAATATAGTGTAATTTTACCCAAAATTGGCCCACACACACACATAATAGGGTAAAGGGTTTGAAATAAAAGTACATTTTAAAAAATGTACAATAAAAATGAGATAAAACATAAAATACATGAGCTATGGTGTTGATATATTTCCCCTAACAACTCATGACTCCTCATGAATAGAAAAGTGGGTCTAATTGCACCTTTGAAATTAAGGTTACATAAATAAGTTTGAATTTAAAAAATGAAATAAAGAGTTGTGATAACTATTGGTGAATTATTTTGTACTTCATGCCAAATATGAGTTTCACAATAGTATAGGAGATGAAAATTCTCTGCTTTATTATGGGGGGAGGTTCCCTTTATTGAAATCAGTAAAAAATAATTTTGATTATTTATAGTATTTACAAGTTTAATGGGGAGGTTGTTATTGTGACATTCAAATGAAAAAAAAATGGAAAGAGGGAAGGTGAAGAGTCATGAGTGGATAAGCAAATTAATATTTCATCCACATACGTAACAAAGAAACTGAAAGGGAGTGATTTAATTTAAGAGATTAAATGCAATCAGTGCTTAGAACAATGAGTTATGCATCAACATAAGAAAAATACATACCCATTAATGATAACAAGACACAAAGTTTTAGTATTTCCTTGGTTCATGGACCAAATAATGAGCATAAATTTTCCTTTTTCCTCTTTAATATTCTTAAATTATGGATATCAAAAATCCCCTTTTCAATTGTCATTTATTGTATTTATAACAAAGGGAATGGGTGGATCCTTCACATTCTAAAAACTATTCTTTGTATTCAATTTTCATCTTATTCTATCCTTTGAAATTTTTAATTTTACAAAAAGGAAAATGTTAATTTCCAAAAATAGAGGTTAGACAAAATTAGAAAAGAGAAACTATGGACTACAATAAGGAGCCTTCATTAATGTTGTGACTAGTGCTAAAAAACTTGGTGTAACTAAAGCACTTCTAGCTTATCTTTGTCTCGAGTGGCCTTGAATTTTTTGAACTTATTTACTAATTATTTAGCATCATGACCTTTTGGGATTACCACATGCTTAAACTATGTAATCCATCTCTTGGAAACTAGTAACATTGTATTTAGAATCTCTCCAAGCTTAGCCAATTGGTTATTCATTTATTTAATTGATACATAAATCTCATTGATTACAGACTTGGAAGCTATATTAAAAGAGCTTTCATTGAATACTTTTTCCTTTACAACTTTCTTGAAATGCTCTTTAACTTAATCCATGGTATGCAAGGTGATTTCATCTTCCTGAAACAAGTCACAATGAAGCTCATCTAAGTGAAAAGAGATCAAATTATGTTTCTCCTTCATGATACTAACTTGATCATTTAACTTTGTTACTGCTTGATTCAGAACCTCAATCTTCATGAGAATGAATTCATACCACTTACAAGATGTCTCATCCTGTAGTTTGTTTAAGATTACAAGTTTAACCACCACATTTTTATCGATCTTGATCATCTCAAGAATATTTTCTTTCACATTATCCCATATGTTTAGCTCACATTTTTGAGATTAAATCTATTTTATTATCAATGATGTTGCAAATAATTTCATCACCTCCTTAATAAATTTCATTCCACTCATCAAATTTTCATCCACCCAAGCCTCCAAAGTCTTTCCATACAAATAAGCACAAGTCTAGAACTTATAGAGATAGATGATAAGTAGGTTTATAACATTTTGATCATGATAAAAGGTCTTATTCATCAAATTGACATTGTTCAGACTAAGAGATAATCAATTTGGCATAGATAGATAGTATATGCAATCCTTTTGGTAGTTAAAAGATCTATAAGTTTAAGATACATCCATGATATGTATTTTTAAATTGTACAAGACTGAGGTGTTCTGTAATTCAAAAATAGTGTCTACATTTTCCCCTTTTAATTTAGTAATGAAATTACTAGTTTAAAAGAAAATAAATGCATAACTGGGTGTGTATAACACATCTTACCTTTACATGATTCCAATTTGAGTGTTTTTTTGGTGACTAAATAGAAACCAAGATCATGTTATAGTATATAATCAGTGCATATAATCTAAAATTTAAAGCATTTAATGATTGAAATTAAAATAAAGCAAGTTTTAGGAGTACACATGTGTATTGATGAAACTATCTTATCTTTTGGCAATTTGATTTGAAAATATGTCTCAATATGAATCATTAGAGATATGATTAGTAAAAATATAAAATATTGAAAGGGAATATATCTATAAATATAGATAGAGGTTAGAGGACACATGCCTCCAACTTTAGATAAAAGGTGAGTTGTCACCCAACAATTAAGATTAACTCTATCATGAAACCCAATCATAATTATAACCTTGTGAGCATGAGTAAACCAAATCAACTCACACTATAAATTTGGTTAGGTTGGATGATGTAATCAAGTCCAGCCTATAAACTTGACATGATTGATTGATGGATGTTATATATATAGTGAAACCAAATGTGTTGGTTTCTAGGTTTGTGGTAGACTTGTGAGCATGAGACTGGGGAGATATTTGAGAGAGACTTGTATGTGAGAGATTTGGATAGGAGAGTGAGAGTGCATAGATATTGGGTTGATGAGCAAATAATATTAAGGACTATGTATATGATCTTTAGGTCATGTTTTTTATTATAATATAGTGTTCTTGTAGCTTGAAGTTCTATGAATAGATCTGAGTATGCATATGCAGACTATTTAAGTGAATGATAGAGATTGTGTCATGCCTCTATGAGAGGCCTATTTGAGATAGAGAGAGTTTATGTAGGGTTAGAATAATCAAAAGTCCATCATCAAGTGTTGAATATATCATTTCTAAGGTGGAAGAGTTCTTTTCAAGGAGGGTCTAAAGGGCTTGATCTTCCTTAGGGATAGTAGCTCCTTGTAAAATAGGGTTTCACTAAAGACCTTTGGTTAGAAGGACTTGATCAAGTTATAGGTCAAAAGGACTTGATCAAAAAAGTGGTCATAAATACTTGATCATATTATGGTTAGGTACTCATTATGGAACTATTGTTTCACTAAAGGCTTTAGGTCAAAAGGACTTGACTAAGGTTCCTGATCAAAAGGACTTGATTAGTCTCTTGTTTGTGATCATCTTATAGGAAAGTAGTCCATGTGTTTACAGGCTTGAGAGTGGGTTTTATTCCCCAAGAGGGTTTCTAACATAGATATTATTTTGTGTATGTGATCTTGAATTATGTTCATCATTCACTACTATGAATGATTTATGCTTCATGAATGATTGTATTCAATGCTTGAGTATTATATTCAATGCTTCTTTATTAACCTGTTGAGGAATATTAACCTTGATAGGTTTTATAATTAATTACCTTGGTATAAATTGCTCTTGTTCAAGTGGATACTCATATGGAATTCCAAAAATTATAATTACCTAATTAGCATGAATGTATTTAACACACCCATGTACAATAGAAGGTATTGTTCTAAGTATATGTATCTAAGGTTTTCCTAATAACATATCAAAGACACCCATGAAAGGTATAATTTAAAAGGTAGTAACCATATATGTGGGACCCACCTATAAAGGTAATTCAATCTTACCAAGAATGTTTTGTGAGGTCCCATCAATTTCTCTAATTGATCTAGTCAAAGGATATAAATCATGATTTGCATAATCAAATGTGTAAGTAATGTCATGGTATAAACATTTTCACTTGCACCATTATTAATCATAAAATTGTGTATAGGCTAGTGAGCAAGGTATGCTTGATTAATAAATAATGAATATCTAATTTATTATACCTAATCTCATTGTCATTGAAATTAATGGAAGGTCTTTGAACCATAGGAGGTGTATGTTGTGTATAAGTACCAATAATCCAATCCAATGGCTTCCCATAATGTGATGGAGGAAGAAGTGCATTATATTCCATTTGTACTTTTGGATCTTTCCTAGAATGGTCTTGTAAAGGATTGTTAAATATTTTATATTTATGGTGGTCACCAAGTTGTGAACCCAATTCCTTTGAAGGATCATCAAATGTAATATTTTTATCATTAATGAGGTATATCAGTTTGTAGAATGCTCAGGGCCCTAATGATAGTCACAATAATCATTCACATCATACCCTTTGGGTAGAGTTCTACTCACATCAACCTTTAAATGATGAAGGAGAGATATGATGTGATACTCTACAAGTAATGGGAATAATGAAATAAGAGGCTCAAGTAAACATGTAAATTATCTCCATGGTGCATTGCATAACACAATTTGATTAGGTTGTTGTGACATTGCATTGACCATGGTGTTTGTTTCCTTTTTAGGCTCAGGAAGTTTGACCTTATAACTTAGTTTGATAGTTAACTTGGTATTGGATGTATATGTAGTGAGTGTGTTTGCTACATAATTAAGTTTTTTCAATGAGATAATTTTAGTTTCATGATTGTGAACAATGTGCAATATGTCATCCAATGATATTAATTTTTTGATAACCATAGAATCATGTAAATAAATAAGCAAAATTTTCTTGAAAATGTCTTGAAGTTATTCATATGCCATTAGATTGGTCATTTTAACCAATATTATCTTGTACCTCAAGAGATATTCATTGAAAAACTCATTGGATCATTTAATTTTTACAATTTGGGCATAAGATACATTTTCACTAATATTAAAATAAAAGTGTGCCAAACTGATATACAAGAGGTTTGAATGTTTTAACAAATTGAAGAGGTAAATCATAGAATCACCTCAAACAATAATCCTTGAGTCTCCTTAGAAATAATTTGGCTAAAATTTTATCATTGGAGGCATAATCAAAGCATGACACATAAAAATATCAAAGATGTTATTCAGGATCACCTTTGCCATCATAAAATTTGAATTTAGGTGCGAAAAAACTAGTTGGCAAGGGGTGCAAAGATATCTCTAGTTCAATAGGATTATGTAACACCTCTTGTGAACTAATAGCATAAGGTTATTTCATAGAATTTTCTTCAATATGTTTAACCTTAGTTTTCAAAAAAAAATTGAACAAGAGCTTGCACCTCTTGGTCTTATAGGTTGTGTATTTGATAAATCACCAAAGGAAGTGTAGCCATAGGGTTAGTAGATACAGGGATTGAAACTAGAAATTGGGTTGAATTATTAAGGTTTCCCATCTAAAATTTGGTAATATAAATTTTAGGAAACAAAGGTTGGAATACATATCTTTTGCCCCAATTAAATGTTGTTAGATTGATTGGAATGGAATTAGTTTACCTTATAAATATTCACCATCACTAGGTGAGGAAACCTTAGCCTTAAATGCTTACAAATTTTATCTCTTATAATGTATGAAAATGCATCTATTAAGTCATTATTATTAACATGAATAACTAATGCTTCTTTATCTTCCATTTGAAAATGATTTTTTTTATTAATATGTTCCATAGTTTACAAAAGAAAAAATTAGAAATTGAAACAAAGTACAACAAACTAAAACCTTAACTAACTAAAAATCTATTATTATTAAGGTGAGTAACTAATGCTTCTTTATCTTCCATTTGAAAATGAGTTTTTTGATTAATATGTTCCATAGTTTACAAATGAATAAATTATAAATTAAAACAAAGTATAACAAACTAAAACCCTAGATAATTGAAAATCTTAGTAATCAAAAAACTTGCATTCATATAGATCAGGTTCACCAAATGTTTAACCCTAAAATATAGACTTTAGGAATCTAGGATTAAAGGGTTATAAATATCCTAGGGGACAAGAATATAAAACTATCTCAAAAATAAGATAATTAATTTGAAATCTTAGACAAACATATACAAAATTCATTATGCTAATATATGTTAAAAAGAGAAAGTATAGTATGTTAGATATTACAATGATAATGAAAACAAGATACTTAGTTGGTTATGATGATAATATAAATATGATATGGAATAGGTAGAAATTATATTGGATTATAGATTATAGATTAGTTTTTTGATTATGAAAATTATACCTTTATAGCCATAGACACTTGTTTTGACTTGGGATGATTGCATTAATGCTTCTGTCTGACTTAGATGCAGGTGTCTCATATGGAATACTTGTTAAAACTAGATGATACCACCTATATGCTTTTGTATTTTATGTGTCCTTCACTCTGGTGCTTTTAGATTTGGTTTATGGACTATCACTCCTTATCAAATGAGAAAACCCTAGTTCTTCATCTTCATAGCGGTTGTGGAAAAAAATGGGTTAGTGGGAACATGGTGTCAAGCTACGCAAAAGACCCCTCTATCAATGAGTATTGCCTACATAAACAATACTTCTAAGAGGGCCCTAGAATTATGTAGTTATACCCTACATGTTGGCTTATGTGTGTACCATGAAACATGTGATAAACAAGTACATAGAGTGACCTAGCTTATAACAAGGAAAATGTGGCTCATAAAATGTTCCTTCAATACTTCATACCTGTACATGTGTATTTCTTATTACTGATATGGAAATAATAGAAAATAAGGAAGTTTTACTCACTTGAGTAGTTGATTGAATTCCTTTTGGTAATTTACCTTGTTATTTTCTAGGTCTGTGCTTGGTGAAGAATGAATGAGGATTGATCTTGTATATATACCAAACCCTTTACAAAATATCTTGAATTAAAACACTTAGTCTAATGATAGGTATACATTTCATTTTTAAAATAGATGACTTTAGGGCACTAGACATTTATGTTTGGATAGGACACTTACATTAACGTATGCATCTAACTAGGACACAAGTGTCCAAGTAGATGGAAAATATGCATAGGTCTAAAACTTGTAGAGATAGATGATAAGTAGGTTTATAAAATTTTGAGCATGATAGAAGGTCTGAATCATTATAATAACATTTGTTGACTAAGAAAAAAATTGGTACAGAGAGATAGTGTATGCGATCCTTTTGGTAGTGGGAAAGATGATAAAGTTACATCCATAATATGTATTTTCTAATTGTATAAGCCTAAGATGTTATATAATTTATAGTGTCTACAATAACCTGTCAATCCTATATACTTTTTTTCCTTTTTCTTTTTGTATCCCAATCTTTATGGCCTAGTATGTTGGACCTAGGAGTGTGTACCTATACCAACTACCTTTTTTGTGAATATATTTTAATATGTTTAAAAATTAATATAGCTCTATTTCATTTTAAAATAAACTAAAAGTATATCCCCAAATTTAAATGTGAAAATACACATCTAATTCATGAATGTAGGGTAATTGTACCCAAAATTGGACCTCACACACATAATAGGGTAAAGGGGTTGCAATAAAAGTACATTTAAAAAAAATGTAATAGAAAAAAGAGATAAAACATAAAATACATGAGCTAAATTTTTGAGATATTTACCCTAACAAATCATGACTCCTCATGAATAGAAAAGTGGTTCTAATTGCACCTTTGAAATTGAGGTTACATAAAGAAGTTTGAAGTTAAAAAATGAAATAAAGAGTTGTGCCAACAATTAGTGAAATATTTGGTACTTCATGTTAAATCTAAGTTTCACAACAGTATAGGAGATGAAAATTATGTCCTCTATTATGGGGGAAGGTTCCTTTTATTGAAATCAGTAAAAACTAATTTTGATTATGTATAATATAAACAAGTTTAATGGGGAGGTTGTTATTGTGACATTCAAATGAAAATAAAAATGGAAAGAGGCAAGGTGAAGATTCATGAGTGGACAAGAAAATGAATATTTCATTCACATATATAACAAAGAAACTAAAATATAGTGAGTTAATTTAAGATATTAAATGCAATTAGTGCTTAGAATAATGAGTTACGCATCAACATAAGAAAAATGCATACCTATTAAATAAAATAAGACACAAAGTTCTAGTATTTCCTTGGTTCATAAATAAAAGAATGAGCATAAATTTTCCTTCTTCCTCTTCAATATTCATATATTGTGGATATCAAAAATCCCCTTCTCAGTTGTCATTTATGGTATTTATAACAAAGGGAATGGGTTGATCTTTCACATTCTAAAAAATACTCTTCATATTTTTTTTTCATCCTATTCTATCCTTTGAAAGTTTTTAATTTTAAAAAAATGAAAATGTGAATTTCCCAAAATAGAGGTTATAAAAAATTAGAAAATAGAAACTGTAGACTCCAATAAGGAGCCTTCATTGATGTTGTGACTAGTCCTAAAAAACTTGACACAACTAAAGCACTTCTAGCTTATCCTTTGTCTTGAGTGGCCTTGAATTTTTTGAACTTATTTACTACTTATGTAGCATCATTTCATTTTGGGATTACCACATGCATACACTATGTAATCCATCTCTTGTAAACTAGTAACATTGTATTCAGAATCTCTCCAAGTGCACCCAATTAGTTATTCATTTATTCAATTGATACATAAATCTCATTGATTACAGATATGGAAGTTGTATTAAAAGAGATTTCATTGAAGAATTTTTCCTTTATAACTTTATTGAAATGATATTTAAATTAATCCATGATAAGCAAGGTGATTGCATCTTCCTGAAACAAGTTTTGATTAATCTCATCTAAGTGAAAAGAGATTAAATTATGTTTTTCCTTCATGGTACTGACCTAATCATTTAACTTTGTTACTACTTGATTAAAAACCTCAATCTTCATGAGAATGAATTCATACCACTTACAAGATGTCTCATCCTCTAATTTCTCAAAGATTCCAAAATTAACCATCACATTTGTATCTATCTTGATCATCTCATAAATGTTTTCTTTCACTTTATTCCATATGTTTAGCTTACATTTGTGAGATTAAATCTATTTTTTTATATCAATGACCTTGCAAATAATTTCATCACCTCCTTAATAAATTTCATTCCACTCATCAACTTTTCATCTACCCAAGCCTCCAAAGTCTTTCCATACAAATTATATTTGTTGGTTGTGGCAATGGCTTCCTTGCTTATTCTTGGCACTTGATAAGGAGAATTAATCTGAGGTATCATGGGTATGTCAACCGGACTGAGAAGGTAGTTGATATATCCTACTAGCTATTTGATTTGGTCTTGGAGTTTTTATTGGGTGAACTCATATTGATTTCACCTTTTTATGATTCTTTCAGTCATCTCCCTCAAGTTAAAAATGTCACTTTCCATGGTCACCTATCTAAGTGATATTATCTTGATATTATAGTCATTCACACTCAATCCTGCGACATCTTTCTCCATGTTGGGTTCTACAATTTCAAAAAATTGAGTGCTATAAATATATAACACTAATATGGAGGTAGTTTTAATCTTATTAGGAAGATGAGTTTTAAGGAGATCATCTACTACATTGAAATTAGGGAGATCTACTTCCACCACCCTCCTTTTCTTGTTGAGCATAGGTTCCATCAATTGGAAGGATATAACACTGAAAGGGTTCATTTGAGTTCTAGTTAGAGGGGGTGTGGGCTGATTTGGAGGGGTAGTAGTTGGGAGAGGAGGATGAGCACTTGGGGAGGCTAAATGGGATGAAGGGCATACTACATCAGCTTCTTTTGAAGGTGTTTATTGTGTTATACTAGTGACAAGAAGATAAGGGTCATTAAGGGGAGTAGAAAAAGACTACATCATTACAATTTTATTTGTTATCTTCTTCCTACCAATTATAGGACTTCCCTCATAGATTTTTCCTAGCTATCCACCTTATTCAGGGTCATCATCACCACCATCATCAAAACTTGAAGAGTTTGGTTTTTTAGTTGTCATGGTAGCATTACTCTTCTTTAGAGTCATTGTAGGATCTTGTTTGGGAGGAGATAAAGCATTTCCTCTTCTTGAAACACCTAATATAGTTACTTCAACTAATTTAAAAATGAACCATTTCTTGTTTTTGTCTTATAATCTTTGAGTTCACCCATCTACATCTATTAGTTCCCTTACTGACTAATTTCTTAGAGGCAAGGGAGCAATTGTAACTCTAGCTATGTATTCAAGATTAATGAGTTTGGTCATGTCATCAACCATGCCATCAAGAACCCATTCTTAAGGGAATATATTTATCTAATCCATGGTTATTTAAATCCAATATCTTTGGAATACCTTATACTCGTCTTAATAGTCTACTTATTAGTCTTCCTAGTGTGGCACATGTTCATAGGTCACACTAATACCAAGGTATGTTTTTACATATTTATTTATATCCACAATAACTCTATTAGTATAAAATCTAATAATGAATTGGGAGTTAGTTGACTTATTATCTTGAGCATTGATCATTGTCTTGAAAGTGAAGTTTCCCAAATAAATAGGGAAATAGTCACCAAAGACATGTTTATCCTTGTAGTATTTATGTACTAGACCCAATTGTCTACAAATCTCTATCAATATTATCTTGTTGTTGGCTAGTCTGAAGAGTCTCAATGGGTAACCTTAAAAACCACCAACCCTAATGTAGGTGAATTTTTTATATTGAAGATAGAAGTTTCCATATTAGTTGATCAGGGTGTTCGCTTCATCAGAAATCCTTCTACCCTAATCTTCATCTAGAATCAGCACTGCTCTCATGGTGAATGCATCATTCACTCTTGTGAAATGTTTATTTCTTTTTTATAGAATTATCTAGAGGGAACATTCATATATTTGAGTGACATGAGTGAACTCCCACACTATGAAAGTCCTGGGTAAACTATTTGAGAATCCAAAGAGTACATGAGGTAATAAGTCATAAAGAATTATTTAGTTGAGTGTACATTTAGAATTTGGGAGTGTAGGGAGTCACTCATCATTCCCCCCAATTGATAAATTACTTACCATGGTAGATGATATTCATTGGCATGAACATCCATGGGTGTAAACTCTTAGTGTCTTCATTGCCTACCACCCAATTAAAGAGAGTAATCATGTTTGAAAGATCTTCATAGAAATATGCTCTATAGAAATTCTTTGGAAATTTTGAGAGACTTTCCCTCCTATTTTCATATATTAATTATTCATTATAGTCAAAAAATTAGTGGTATCCTTATCCCATTATTTATTTCCTTTGTAAATACTCATGTTGACGATGTTTTTAGGAACTAATATTATCATTATCATCCCCATTATTGAATTATCTACTTTGGCCAAGAGTTTTCCACTACTATATTTTATTTTTTGAGGTATTAGGTTATATCATCTTTCACATGTGAACACCAATTCAAAACATTGAACATAAGTTGGGAAACCCACTACTTGAGGAAGGCCACTCTTTACAAGTCAAGTAACCAGGGTAATTTGGTTTTCTGAGTTTAGCCTATAGTGAAATTATTCCAAGTCCAGATGTCATATTTATGACTCAATAATCTTTGGGGTGTCATTATTCAACATTAGTAATGGCTCATACCCCATGTGTTTATACTTCATCTTGACTGGTTCTAAGTATGTGAAGGTAATTTCAAAGGTAAGAGCAAGAAGTATGAGTGGATCTAGGGGTAAGATGTTGGATTGGTCAGAATGAATGGGAAAAAATGGTCATATGAAAAGATATATATGAAGGTGAAATAATCTCCAAATGAGATTTTATCTAGAGGAGAAACTCAAGGTAAATTATTAACAAGGATACTATAAATTTTCTCAAGGAATGAAAAAAATGGTGGCAAGGTTTCACTCATAAAGAGATAATAGGGTCAAAATTATCATTCTTAGATTAAGATCATGAGAATAAATGAATTAAAATGAGCCTTGAGTTCTATATAAGGGCCACTAGACAACTTGATGTGTAATGTCTAGTTTTTAGGGTTACATGCATGCGAGAGAGGGACATGAGGCCATCCTTAGCACCCTCACTAATGTGTGTACATATACATGAAAGGATTGTTAGGTTGTGGAGCTAAAAGCTTCACCAGGATGCAAACATGGAAGAGGTGCTAAGTGTCACAGTAACTGGCGTCAGTCAGGCCAACTGATGTCAGTCAGGGGTGAGATAGGAAGCTACCAACATCAGTCATGGATCGGCTGACGTTGGTCATCTCTAGGTAAATAAGGACTGACGTCGGTCGCCTGTGTAGTTCCAAAACTGCTAGTTGACAAATAGTTAGTTAACGAACTGGTTGTTTCCATGTAAAAGACTAATTTTAGTCTTAGAGCTGTGGTTCTAATTATTTTAATTAGATGTCTAATTATTGTTTACATGAAATCTATATAATAGACTCATGGGGATGTATTGTAATCAAGGACAAGGAAGAGATCCTTCCAATTGTAAGATCTAGGTTTGCAGGTGTGCAAAACTAGGTTGATATGCAGGTGTTGTAAGATCAGGTTAGATCTACATGATAAGTAAGATCATTTGATTGCAGGTTGTTGCAAGTTCAAGGGAGATCTACTTGGAGTACTTTGAGTACTTGTGTACTGGCAGTATTGTTACTGACTAGTGGAGGTGAACAACAACTCTGTGTTTGAGTTGTTTGTTGTGACCATAATTGAGAGAGAGAACTCTTGAAGGAGAATTACTAGGAGCCCTAGAGGTGTGGGAAGCCTCATAGGTGTAAGAAGAGTGTGGCATCTTCTTGATTGTATTTTCTTTTTGGATGAGTTGAATACAAGATTGTATTGTCTCTCAAATTCTGTGTTGTTTCTGATTTCTAGTTACTTGTTACTTCTGGTTAAGTTTTGTGTGTAGTTGCTTATATAAGGTAATAAATTGTGCTATTAATCCTAACAAAGTGGTATCAGAGCAAGGTTGCAAGGAGCAGGTTTACTAACACCTTGGTTTCAGAGTGTGTTAAGTGTTTGTTGATTACAGGTCACTCTCAGGGGTTTCTGATTGAGTGGGAGTAAAGCAATGGCAGAAGAAAGTAAGCTAAGAATGGAGAAGTTTGATGGCAAGAATTATCAATTATGGAGGATGCAGATAGAAGATTATCTGTATCAGAAAGATCTATACTTACCATTGGGTGGGGTTGCATGCAAGCCCATGAATATGAAAGATGAAGAATGGAATGTTCTTGATCGGAAGGCTCTGGGATCTATAAGGTTGAGCCTGGCATCGTCTATGATTTCCAACTTATCACAGGCTAAGACAATGGTAGAGTTAATGGGATCTTTGGCAAATCTATATGAAAAACCCTCAACTTTGAATAAGGTATTTCTTATGAAGTAGTTATTTAATTTGTAAATGTTGGAAGGTGGATCTGTACACAGTCATCTTAGTGATTTCCATGGTTTGGTAAACTAGTTAGTTTTAGTCAATATTGTTTTTTATGATGAAATTAAGGCTCTCTTAATCTTATGCTCATTACTTGAAAGTTGGGATAGTTTGGTAATGGCAGTTAGTAATACTGTGTCTGCTTCAAATATCTTGAAAGTGGATGATGTTTTTAGTGTAATCTTGAATGAAGAAATTTACAGGAAAAGCATAGGTGGATCATTAGGGAATGCTTTAAGTGTTAAAAGCAGGGGAAGGCAAAGAGAGAAGATCGAGCAAGGGAGATCAAGGTCAAAGATAGGTAGGAGATCTAAATCCAGGTATGGTAGAATATTCTATTGGAAATGTGGAAAGACAGGGCACATAAAGAAAGATTGTTGGTTGGTAGAAGATTAACATGAAGGAAATGAAGAAGCAGATGTTGCAGATATTGTTGCACAGGATGTTCTTATATGTTCCTTGGATAAAGTGGAATATTGGGTTTTATATTTTGGTGCCTCTTTCCATGCAACCCCAAATAGAGAATTTTTCCATGAATATGTCTAGGGAGACTTTGGAGAGATTTATTTAGGGGATGGTAAGCCTTGTCAAATGGTTGGCAAAGGGAAAGTGTAGCTGAAATTGTAGATGAGCAACACATGGGTGTTGAAGGAGGTCATGCATGTCCCAGTCCTGAAGCAGAACTTGATTTCTATTGGAAAGTTGGGTGATGAGGGATGCATAGTAACTCTCACAGTAGACTCTTGGAAATTTTCCAAGGGTGCACTTGTTTTAACAAGAGGTAAGAAAGTAGGTACTCTTTATCTATCTACTTGTATTACTGATTCTCCTTCTAGTTTATCTACTTCAATTGTAGATTCGAAGATGTGGCTTTGTAGGCTTGGTCACATGAATAAGAAGGGGATGCATGTTATTGAGTCAAAGGGTAAGAGTTTAGATTTGGTGAGCATAGATCAATATTTTTGTAAGAAACAGAAGAAAGTGAGGTTTCTTGATACACATGCTACAAGAAAGGATCAGGTTTATTGCAGAAAAGGGAAATCTGATGGTTTTGATAAGAACAGGAAAGCCTTGGTTTTCTAGGAGAAGATGATGGATAGAGATCAGTCATAAGGGCTGAATAATTTTGAGTAGGGTAATTTAGACAGGGTTTTGATCCAAGGTAATCTCGTAGGTAAAAAGTCATCACTTACAGGAAAATATAGTTACCGACGTCGGTCAGGTGGAATCGACATCGAATAGGTAGGTACCAACATCAGTCATGTGCAGATCAAAGTCAGTGGTGTTAGGCAAGTGGTGACTGACGTCAGTTAGGGAACTGACGTCGGTGACTAGGTGGACATCGATGTCGATCAGGGAATCGGCATCGGTGATTAAGTGGATTTGACATCGATCGGGTGCAGACTAGGGTCGACTAGAGAACAGATTTTAGGTGGATAGCAAGTTATCAAGGGGTCTCAAATTCCCATGAGGAGGATTGAAAGTGTAATTAAGCCTCAAATTCATTATTCCCCTTCTTTAGACTACTTGTTGCTTACTGATGGTCAAGAACTAGGAAGTTTTAAAGAAGCAGAGCAGGTAGAATCCAGGAAATAGTGGGAGCATGGCATGAATGAGGATGTTGATTCCTTGGGAGAGAACCAAATGGGAGATTTGGTAGATTCTCTAGCCAAAGAGAAAGCACTAAAATATGAATGGATTCCCAGGTCAAAGAAGAGAGAGAATGGACATGTGAGACGGAAGGCTAGGGTATCTGGTCTTGAGCAGGCTACAAGACAATGGAGGTTTGACAGGTGTATGACAAAGCATGGCTTTAGTCAATGTCAATGTAATCATTGTGTTTCATTTAACAGGTTGGATAATATTAGCTATATTATCTTATTACTGTATGTTGTGTGTATGCTTTTTTTAGGGTCACACATGCAGGGAGTTGCTGAGCTAAAGGTAAAGTTAGTTTAGAGGTGTGTCATGAAGGATTTGGGGCAGCAAGATTCTTTGACATGAGTTTTTCTAGAGACATGGAAGATCACAGGTTGACTTTGTCTCCAGATGATTGTGTGAATAAGGTAGTGGCGAGGTTTGATATGCAGGATGCAGAACTAGTTAGCACACCTATGGATGGACAGTTCACAGAACAGTGTCCCCAATCACATGATGAGGTTAAGTACATGAGTACTAGACCTGAGTTTTCCCAAGTAGTGGGTGTTATCAGTGAGTTCGGGGTCAATTCAGGAAAGAAGCATTGGAAAGTGGTTTAGTGGATTCTCAGGTATCTGAGAGGGACCAGTAGCAGGTTAACATGCTATGCAGGGTCAGGGACTTCTCTACATGTGGATGTAGATTCAGATGTGGCAAATTACTTGGATGATAGGTGTTGCATCATAGGGTTCACTATGGTGGTTGGTCTTCAAGATTGAGCTTGAAGAGGGATACAAGCTAGAAAACAAATTAGATGATGTACAGGTATAGATACAGGTGTAGATATTTATCTCCAAGTGGGAGATTGTTAGGTTGTGGAGCTAAAAGCTTCACTAGGATGCAAACATGGAGGAGGTACGGAGTGTCACAGTAACCAGCGTCAGTCATGCCAACTGACATCGGTCAGGGGTGAGATAGGAAGCTACCAAAATTGGTCATGGATCGACTGATGTCAGTCATCTCCAGGTAGACAGGGACCGACGTCGATCGCTTGTGCGGTTCAAGAACTGCTAGTTGACGAATAGTTAGTTAACAAACCAATTGTTTGCATGTAAAAGACTAATTTTAGTCTTGGAGCTGTAGTTCTAATTATTATAATTAGATGTCTAATTATTGTTTGCATGGGATCTATATAATAGACTCATGGGGCTGAATTGTAATCAAGGACAAGGAAGAGATCCTTCCAATTATAAGATCTAGGTTTGCAGGTGTGCAAAACCAGGTTGATCTGCAGGTGTTGTAAGATTAGGTTAGATCTACATGGTAAGTAAGATCATTTGATTTCAGGTTGTTGCAAGTTCAAGGGAGATCTACTTGGAGTACTTTAAGTACTTGTGTACTGGCAATATTGTTACTGACTGGTGGAGGTGAACAAAAACTCTGTGTTTGAGTTGTTTTTGTGACCATAATTGAGAGAGATAACTCTTGAAGGAGAATTACTGGGAGCCCTAGAGGTGTGGGAAGCCTCATAGGTGTAAGAAGAGTGTGGCATCTTCTTGATTGTATTTTCTTTCTGGATGAGTTGAATACAAGATTGTATTGTCTCTCAAATTCTGTGTTATTTCTAATTTCTAGTTACTTGTTACTTCTGGTTAAACTATGTGTGTAGTTGTTTATACAAGGTAATCAATTGTGCTCCTAATCCTAACAAGGACCCCATGTCCACACATCCATATGGGCTACCTAATTAGTCATGTATATTATGAGGGTGTTAGTATGAGATTTCTTCTTGTGCATATATGTGTATCTATTACGACTACCCAGCCACTAATTTATTTGCAGTGCACAAATGTAAGCCCATGACTCATGTTTCACCTAGTGATGTAGACAGGGGACTAACTGGGCCCTATCAAGATGCTTGAATCACTAAAAATAGACTTAGAAAAAAAATCCTTGGCCACAATATTTTCACAAATTCATCTTCTTACTGTCTTTAACCGTCGAGGATCAAGATGTTAACCTGACTCACATCTAAAATTGGAATTTGATAATTTTAGGGAAAACACTAATGAATCTAAAGTTTGATAAATATATATGTGTTCATCTCTTTGATGAATAGGGATACACATATTTTATCCTCATAATGAAATAAGATCCTTTAAAGAACCTAAAATGTCTATATGAAGATAGTAAAACCTATCATAGATCTTCTAATACACATAAAATAATCTTATGACACTAGACAAAACCATCTTAACCATATAGTAGAAAATGAGAAAAAAATCTAACATAATAAGTTTTTAGTTCAAAAATATCACTATTAGACTATTTTATATGCCATTGTAGATGCTTAAATATGTATTTATATGTTAAACTAGTCATGTACACTTAACAAATATGACTCAATGCTCTACCCTTTAATTCTTGACCTTTTATGTGGCCAATTGGCTCACGTTTGTATCTTACTAAGCCCAAATTATTATCTTGTAGTCTAACCCTATTTTTTGATTGCTTAGATCACTTGTTTCCCAAAATATGCTTAAAATATGATATATATCATTCACTATTGGTTTTAGAGCTTCAAAAACATCTAATGTTCTTAGGAAGGTACATTCAAACTTGGACAGTAGTGTCGACACTATTATTCATTCTCCAATGTAAGTGCTATGCCTTTTAAACATAAAAATTTACAAATATTTTGATATGTATGGTTCAGCTTATTATGTTTCAATAACCATTTTGTGAGGTAATTTTCAAAATAGGTGATATAAATAAAAGTTAAATCCAACTCATTATTCATCTAGCAAGCACGTCCCAAACTTACACTTCACTACTAAAAATCAATTTCATAAACAATTTATTCTGCGTGATTATTTTCTATTTTCATAATACTCATAGGAAAATTCATATTATAGGTTTGAAACATTCAAAGAGATGTCCATGATCCATATTTTTTAAGATACAATTTATATCATTACATGCACTTACATATAACATTATACATAACTGTTCACACACAAGACAATAAATAAGGAAGAACTACATATATCTAAGGCCCTCTTTAGAGTATTGTCTATGTAGACAATACTCATTGATAGAGGGATCCTTGAGTTCGACTTGACTTCATAACCCCAATAACCCATTTTTGGTAAGGTGATAATATGTAAGAGTAGGATCTAGGGTTTTGAACTATATTATGATATCGAGATCATTTGCATGTGATCTGAACACACAATCTGAAAGGCAACAAAAAATATAAAAACACCTAGGTGGAAGTTTCAGTCAATAGTCAATACTTTATATATGATAGATGTGTTTATGCATGGATAATAACATCAACATAAGTGTCCACAAGGTGATGCAAGTATCCACAAGGAAATTTAAGTGTCCACGGGGTGATGCAAGTATTCATGTTGATAGAAATCCAATTTTTAGAATATGGTGATTGGATCATGATCATCATACAATCTATTTCTACATGTGCATTACTCAAACCTAACTATGTATTAGTGAAGTACAATTTCTCCTTTACATCACTATTATCATAATATTAAGTGTTATACTTTTTATATTTGGCATGTGCTTAGATTCGGTATTTCTTATCAAAATATTAGTAAAATCTAAATTCATTAATTAGATTGATTTTAAATTAGTTTATTTATCTTTGATTAAGTTACTCTCCCTCCTTTATTTTAAAAAATGGTTAAACATTTGGTGAACCTAACATTTAAGTCTTCTCATGTAACTATTAGCTTGCTCTAGGGTTTTTAACCTTCTAAGGTTTCTACTTGTATCTATTCAAATTTATTATATCCTTTGTATGTAACCTGAGTGCAGTCCTAGATTAGGTGGTGTTCTTATTGAAAATTTTGAGCTACCCCTTGGGCCACCTAAAATGTCTCAAGATAATACCATATCAAATTCTTCTAATAATGAGAGTGTTGATAATGACAAAGAGAAAAACAATGAAAAAAATATTATAGAAAATGAATCTAATCATGAGGATAATAAAATGCTTGAAAACAATAAGCTTGGATAAGTAGATCAATATAAATTTAAATCTATTGTATTATTTTGAGAGTGCATTCATGAAAATCCTTAAGATATCCACAATATCGTTAATACTATAATGAAAGCTAAAAAAGAATAATGTGTCTGTGAAAACCATTGCTATGTATTGATACAAATATTAGGGCTACTAGATATGCCTATCACACATCCATTCCAATCTCTTTCCCCTCGATCAAAACATTGCATACTACATTTAGTGGGCACGAGATATCTTTTCAAACCATTGTTCCCCAAAGATCAAATAACTATTGTTACATCCTCCATGGGAACAATTAATACTTAAACTCAATTACTAGTTTCATTGCCTACATCAACACAAGTGGTTTTTCATCCCCTTTATTAACTTCTCAATTTTTTATTCAAAACCCAATGGGTATACTATGGACACTCTTACAAGTTACTCAAACTTTGGAAGCTAAAGTTACCAACATTGATAAAAATGTTATGAATAAACTCATGTTATTGAATCACAAGATGTATTGCATAATCCTCTAACACCTAAGATATCTTTAAACCCTTCACCAACTAGATTTATTTCACCTAAGTTCACATTTTATGATGTCAAGGGTGATACTAAATAACATATTTAATCTTTCTATGTAGCATGCATTGATTATGCATCAAATGATCAAATTTTGACCAAATTATTTATGATAAGTTTAATAGACTATGCTTTGAGATGGTTATATGATCTACCAATATAATTAGTAAGAGCATTCAAGCCTTTGGTCGATCAAATTTTATCACATTTCTTAGTCAACATTATTTAAAATATATGATATGCATGAATTTTCAAGATCAAACAAGGAACTAATGAGCCTACTAATGAATATGTCAAGGTATAAAATAATGTTGGCCAAAATGACAAATCCAATGGTAGATAAAGATCTTCAAGATATCTTTTTAAAAAAATATTGTTCCCTTACATGAGTCTATTTCAATAAGTTCAAATCTTTTTATGAATTATACCATATTGTTTGAGATAGAGAAATGAAACTTATTTCATTGAACAAGCTTAAATATCTAGCAAATAATTAACTACATCCAATACCAAGTTTCATATCAAACCAAGCTATAAGGTCAAACCAATTGAGGATAAAAAGGAAACATCTAAAATAGTTAATATAGTGTCATAACAACCTAATCATTTATCTTTATCCAATTCACCAAAGAGATAATTTACATAATTGCTTGAGCTTCTACCTTCACTACTTCTGAAGTTAGTGGAGTGTCATCTCATATCTTCCCCCCCCCCCCCCTATGGTGGTTTATATGAATCAACCTCTACCAAAATGATATGATACAAATGCTTATTATGACTATCATAAATGTGTGAGACATTATATAAATAAATGTTTTAAATTGAAGCATGACATATAAGATCTTATTAATATTGATCTAATCATATTTGAGGATTATCTAATGGATTCAAGATCATTCATAAAAATCAAAATATATTCAATAATCCATTACAAGATCATTCTAAGGAAACACTAGAAGTGCAAATTGCATATCATGCACATCCTCCTCCACCACATTATGATGACCCATTATATGGGATTATTGGCACACTTATATGCAATATACCTCTTATGTTTTATAGGCATTTAATTTCATTTTATGACAACAAGATTGTGGATGATGATTCATATCTTCATTAGTTATTTATCAAGGCACATATTGATCATCACCCTATACACAATGTTATGGTTGATAATATTTCTAGTGATAATGTATGTACCTTGACAATACTCACACATTTTGGATATACACATGATGATTTATTCACTTTAACTAAAATGGTCAAATCATTTGATGGGAAGACAAAATAGGTTTTAGGTGAGATTAATTTACCTTTACAGGTTGGTCCAGCACATGTGACCACAACATTTTCAATTATACCACATATGGGAGTCTTTAATATATTATTTATATGACATTTGATTCATAATCTCCATGTAGTACTTCCATAGAGCATGGGTTTCTTAAATATATTCATTCTAATAGGGTAATTACAGTTTCATGGATTCAATATAAATATCCTTTGCAATAGGAAAAAAAATTGTCATGCCCAAAATTTATGTCCAAAAACCCATGTAGTTTTTTTTACTTAATTTAGTAATGCTTAACTATAATTTCTTAGTGGTTTAATTATTGTGTAATTTTATTAATTTTATAGAGGAGTGTGACATACACAATTATGTAGTGAAATATTAATTCATAAAGTAAGAAGATTTATTTCAACATTATAATACAAGACAAAAGAAATGATGAAAACAATCCTCTCTAACCTAGCTTAAGAAACTAGACCCGATTCCCCACCTTAAACCATGTCAACCTACATATCTGCTCCTTATAATCAAGGTCAAATATAGTTCTCCATTTTTTGTGATAGTCTCATCTTTGAGGCGTTATCACCAAAGGGGTTAGAACTCTAACCAAAAAAAAAACAAGCTAATTATGACATATGCTAGCTTCTAAAGATCTAGACATCAAACTGATAGCTAAGCGACACACTAAAGTCACTTATTGTATGACACCTTTCTAAATTATGTGTGTATGCTTACCCAAGCCCTCTCACGTAAGGACTTAGAAATAAATCAATGTAATGATAAAGGAAACCACACTCCTTGATCAAAAGATGGGTGTTTCAACAATCTCATGTGGTTATCAACATAAGGATAAAACACTAAAGATTTGAACTATTGATAAGTTTTATAGGATTTAATTAATTATGTAGGTGTCTCAAGAACACACTAAGTTAATCATAGACATCATGTTTAACAAGCATTCAAAGGTTAGTTTTATATGCCCATGCTCACTTATAGAGCTATCATACATATCTGTGATGCTTACCTTCACATGCAGAATTAGGACTGGCTATAGTTCACCCATTCCTTGATGATTTTTAGCTAAGTTGAGAAGGATTTGGTCTTTGTCTTTCAATTACATGATTGGGTGAAGATAGATACCCTTGTGGTAACGACCTCACCACTATCTAGTTTAAATGCTAATAAGCATTATTAAGGGATACAAAGTATCTAAACATATGTGCACTAATAATAGGCACCATCTTATGTTTACCCATTAGCAACCATTATCAACATAAATGATTGCATATTCCATGGTCTAATGAAATTGGTTTCAACTCTAGTTTTAATGTTCAACCAATTTAGATAATACTCAGCTCAATTTCAAAAAGGGGGTCTAAATCAAGTTGAACCAGGTGGAAAAACACTTGTCTTAGCTATTTTTAGGTAACAAAGTTTTGCTTTAATGATTTAGATTTACCAATATACTTATATCCTTCCATTAACACATGTGTAGAAAAGACCTTTAATCTAGATGATTTTTAGGATTCTAAAGCAACCTTGATTTTATCTATCAATATTAAACACGAAACAACAATATAATATTTCTCCTTTATTTACCTAAATGAAAATTTAAATACACTCAAATATAGAATAAATCTTTACATAAATTCTCTAAATCATGAAATCCACTTCAACCTATGTACTATTTATGAACAAAAGGAAAAACATGTATACTTCATGTAAGTATATACTTATAATCATTAAATTTCCCAGCTAATTCAATCACTTCTTACTGATGTACACATTTATAGATTAACATCATCAAGTAGCTTGTATTATTATGTGTGTATAAATTAAAATACATGTAATACACATTATATTTATTATTAAAATTGTATTCGTATATTATACCCAAAAAAATCTATTTTCTCAAAAATCATCTTTGCATATTTGATATGATCTATCAAAATCTTTCATTACAAAATAAATTTTTTTATTACTAATAATATTAGTAACAATTAAAGATCACTATACTCTTTTCATACCATCCATTTATCTATTATTATAACATATTGATAATTTATCAAGAATATTCTTAGTATACACCTACACAATATAATTTAAATACATAATAGTGTTATAATCATCTTAATTATAACACTATATCATTTAACTTATATTTCTATCGTTACTTCATAATCTATTGAATATATTTAACATCTTTATTTAAATACAATTGTATTATTATGTTTGTAATGAATATATTTTAACATCTTTATTTAAATATAATTTTATTATTATGTTTGTATCATATATATATATATATATATATATATATATATATATATATATATATATATATATATATCCTTAATTTCTATTTTTAAATATACAACTAAATGTTATTATTATTTTAATTATATATTATATTACATAATCATTATTACTTATACACACCCCCTTTCCAAAAAAAAAAAAATTACACATAAATTAAGTCATTCCATTTACACTTAAACCTTATAACTTTATATCATTATTATTTTATATATTTTATTCAATTTCATTATAAATATCATTTTGTCTACATTTAACTTACAACTATGTATTTTATTATTTTAAAATTTTGACACAAATTACAACATTGTAAAAAAAAACTTATTGTAGTCATAAAATATTTTACATTTATTACAATTGTAAAACATTTCCTTCATCTTACAATTCTCATGTATAAACATGTATAAAAAAAATGGATGGTAATGCCTTAAATATCACCTCTAAAAAAATAATCTCATTAAGTGCAGACGTAATTTCTCTCACTTCTATTAACCATATAATATCATGTGTTAGATAAATGCCTCTATTCATCAATTCTATATATATATTATATATATATATACTTTATTTACCTTAAATATCTAGTTTTTTTGAGGAAGAAAGATTAAATAAAGTGGTGATTATATAATGTGAAGTAAAAGAATACACATGGGTCCTTATAAGGAGTTGTATGTTATAAATAAATTGTGAAAACAATACGTTGCTTTTAAGTTACATATTTATATTATAACATGTTTCCTCAAACCAACATTTAATGAACCACGAGAGGATTTGTAACCATTTTAATCTAGGGAAAAATAACTACATGTTTTATTCCTTTAATCAAAATGTACAACTTAAAAACTAAGAAATTAAAACACCTACAAATGATGAGTGATAAGAGCATACCAAATTTGAATTTAAGTAAAAATATGAAAGCATTGAACTGATATATGCCCGAAAAGTTAAGCTTAATTATTCTTCTTTAAGAGCATCAGCACCTAATATGCCATCACTAAGATGTGCAACGTATGCATTTGCAGGAAGACCCTAATATGCCTCCCTTTTTTCTACTTAACAAAATAGATGATATATCCCCCACTTGGTATCACATGATAGGTCTAAAAATGACTTGACAATAATGTCCTTTGAAAATTTAGCTTCACTATGCTTTGGTGCGAGCACCCATATGAAGATTGTCTCCCTACATTAAAGCTTGTGTCCAACTAAAATCCCTGTTATTGGTATGGAAGTTATGTATTCCCATTAAATGTTAGTGATAGCATGATATGGATGCCTTCCAATCCCATGTGTGCCCTTTTCTAATATTACCCACCAGCATTAAACACCCATGCTACCAACTTCACTGAAAGCCTATCCACATAGAGGAAAGGTCTTAGTAGTTGTGCACCCTAACTTTAGACAATGAATTAAGGTGCCATAACATCATATTAGACTTTAAAAATTTTACCCATTTTAATATGTTAAATTAACTATTTATAACTAAAGTTTCAAGGTCTAATACATTTTATGATATAATTGATTTTATCATGAGAGGTCATAAAATGCATTTTTTAAACCTATGGCCAAAACTTAATCTTTGGAGTACCAATAGTTGTGCATTAGAGTATCAATATTTGAGAATTACTTATCAAGATGTGATTAGTTACTTTTAATTTTATAGAATAAATGTTAAACAAGTATTAGATACTACATGTTCAACTTCTAGTACACTTTAATATTTATACACACCAATATGTTCCATCAATGAAACACATGTTAACAAAAACTTGTTCAGCAATTGGAACATGCACAGCTATTGGGACCTTTCCCCTATGTAATATATTAAATGCATAATTGATATTAATAGATAAATAAAGGATTACAAGGATGGTTACAAGAAGAGGGGGTTGGTGGCATTTATGATCCATTCTTCTCTTGGTTTGGGTGGGCACGAGGGGGAGATTTAGCTTAGAAAAAAAAAGACGTCTCCAAATCAAAAAAACCCAACATTTATAGATCATCGATTAACATTTATAATTAATATTTTAATATTATATATTAGTAAAATAATATATATATACATTTAAATGTCTTAAATATTATACACACATTTTAATAATGAAAATAAGTATTTATATTAATATAAATATATTAAATACATTTATTTGAAATATGATGTACGATTAAATTCAAAATATATAAAAAAAATGACTACTTTGGATTTGTCATATACTATATTGATTAATTCTTCTATTTATTTCTCATGATTTCCTTTAACAAAAGATACTAGCATCCATTTAATTTCACCCTTACCTCAAGTTAAAATTTCACCATATACCAAAGGGAATGTTGTTTAGCTCACTAATACCAAAATTCATAATTGGTGACACTATTTATCGATAGTCAACAAGGGACATCACACACTAGGTACATGCACAAAGGAATAACTACACACATTCATTGCAATGAACACATTGAAATCAACAAAGGAACATTTAGTCACCATGAGGGATCTTACAATTTATTCCATGATAGTTAATTGTATGTAATTGACTAAGGTTAATCACACATGAAAGGGTAAGAAATAATCAATCCCATTTCCTTGGTGACCAATACTTGAGAGGCCATTACATCAGAGATCTATAGCAGATTCTTTGAGATCCTCATTTACACCTCCACATCTTAGCTAGTTATTAACAATAAAGCACCATGGTTTAAAATAGGTAAAAAGAACCAATATAACACCAAGGAAACCACATAGCATTAAACAATGGATTCCAAGAATCATTATACCTTCTATTACTATCTTACAACCACATAGTCCTATAAGACATACACATAGTATTACAAATTCTTTAGTTCCAGATTTGGCATATATACATGATCCTTAGCAATATGACCAATTTACTATACCATATTCAGAGTATAAATCACCCTATTATCATCCCTTATATGGGATCATAAGATAACACTCTCTTTCCAAACATGTAAAAAAAATAAAAAAATTAAAAATATCAAATATTCAAGAAAATACAAAAACATTCAAATAAATCAAAAATATAAAAATATTTAGCATTTCACATGTTTACTAGTTTTTACATATGTTGTTTACTTTTTATTATTATGTAGCATAAAATTTATATACACACATGTGTTTCATTAGTACTTGAGTGTGATACATGCATACATTAAATCCATGATATATGAACACCTAGATGTGGACTTTTCTTCTTTCTATGTGGCACACTACGTTGGGGACATATTTATTTTATATGACCATGATTGACACAAGTTCTATTATTTTATAATCATTTCCATTATCACATTAAGCTTAATATACCATGTACACATACATATACTTATGTTGCTAACTTACACAATGTACTTGATATGTTATTCTACATTACATGTTGCTAATATATGCATACATGCAAAGATTAATATGACATGCTTATGCTAGTTGCTTCTATTTCATTTACTACATCTCTTCACATGGATTTCTTAAATTTACTTCTTAGTTGTTTCTTTGTGTTACTTGTGGAACATTTGAACATGTTCCTTGATTGTTGGCCACAATACCCTGAATCTTATTTATTTATTTGATGTGTGTATATTTTCATATGTCCTCCCCTTAAGTGTGTGGAATTTGAACATGTGAATTTGAACATGCCCCTTGTTTTTGGTCTCCTTAGACCCTTATTTACATGACATTTGAGTAATCTTGCAAGTGTATTTGATTATTTATTGATATTGTTACTTCTATATATTTCCATGATCCACATCATGCATCTTAGGAATTTGTATGTTTTGATACTGTGAGATTCATTGATATATCTACTTCTACACGATACAACTATATGCTTATTTACTACATGAATCACATACATACAACACAATTGTCTTATCTTTTTAAGATAAGGTGACTATCACTTTTTCATTCCCCTCACCTCAAAAGGGGGGCATATCAGTGGGAACATGTCATAGAGACATGATTCTACATACATACAATTGACAAAATTGGCATAGTTTGATTCAATTTACATGATTCAAATATATACTCGAGAAATAATTCTATACATTTAGTATAGAATTGTGCTAGAGTTTTTTGGATTTTTGATACATATTATACACATTTTATAGAGTATAAGTTACATGATGATAGATAATTTTTAGTTTGAGACACATTTGAGGTGCATATGCCATGTAAATACACCATATCACATATACATTTTTTAGATTATACATATTATTCATGTACCAACCCTACCAAGATGTAACATCTAAGATTTTATATGTTGTAGTAGTTGGCTAATTTTATTAATGAGATTGAGATTCAATGCCCTCAATGGAATTGGCACTATTTTATATTATTGTGAGTTGATGTGGCTATACCATTTGACTCGAGCAAGATTGGATAGATTGTGATACACTAGAGTGGTGTGATTGAGATTATTATCTCTCAATTGACTTGGAAAAACTCACCATTATATCATATTCAGGACATGACCACCCTCCAATTCTGATATTCATATCTCTAAGGTTTAGTTGTGAACCTATCTCTAATTATTTAACTAGGAATCATCATTACCAAAGCAAACTATTAAGAGGCAACATGGTTATAGTGACACATAGGTGTACTCTCTCCTTGCTCTTTTTTCTTTCAAGCAAATTTCAATTATTCATTTTCAAATTATATGCACTAATTACACTTATAATATGCTCTTGGTTTTAGGTCATACACATACATAAAATTTAGATAGGGCTCAAGAAAATTAAGGTGTGTTATACACACCATGATAAACATTTATTTCCTTTAAAATTTTAATTTCATCCTTATGCATTACTAGATTAAAGGGGGTAGGGGTGGGGAGAATGTGGAATGTAGATGTTTAAATCTGTATTTATATGTTGAACTAGTATTGGACAATTGGAAAATATCACTCAAACATATACTCTTCAATTTTTGACATTCTTTACAATCCATAGGCTTGCATTCACAATCTCATTAGGCTCAAATTCTTATCTTGTATTTTAACCATGTTATTCTAATTACCAAACACATAATCACATATAGCCCACAATATGATTGAACTCTGATATATATCCTTCACTTTTAGTTACAAAGCTTCAACAACCTTCTATGTCCCTAGATAGATACATTCAGACTTGGATAGTAGCATCAACACTACCATCCATTCTCCAATGCAAGTGTTTGTGCCTTCTAAAGATTCAAATTTACAAATCTTTTGTATGTATAATTTGGTCTATTATGTTTCATTGACCCTTCTATAAGGAACATTTTAAAATATGTAGTATAAATACAAGTTAAAACCAACTCATTAATCATCTAGAAAGCACCTCTTAAGCTCACACTACACTATCAAAAATCAATTACATAACTAGGCCATTCTTCCCTGTTATTTCCTATTTTCATATCAGTTACAAGAGCGGTCATATTACAAGTATACAGAATTAAAATATAAACCTATGAACCATATTTTTAAAGTTACAAGATATACCAATACATGCACTTGCATATAGCCTACACCATTACTCACACATAAGCCAACACATAGGGGAAAAATACATATGTTTGAGGCCCTCTTTAGAGTATTGGCTATGTAGGTAGCACTCATTGATAGAAGGGTCATTGATATCAGATTGACTTCATGAGCCTACTAACCCATTTTTGGCATTATGACAAGACCTAAGATGAGGATCTAGGGGTTTAAACTATATTATAATATCAAGAGTTTGTGCATGAAATCTAAAAACATAATCTGAAAGATGACAAAAAAATTAGAAAGAACTAAGTGGAAGTTAATAATTAGTTCTTTGTATATCATATATGTGTTGAAGCATGGATAGTAGCATTGACACAAGTCTCCACAAGGAGATACAAGTGTGTGTGCTGACAAAAAGCTAATTTTTAGAAACTAACAATAAGATTTGGATCATCATACAGTCTATTTATACATATACATTACTACTTTCCTATGCATCAGTGTATAATCTAAGTAAAATTTCTCATTTGCATTTTTATTATCATAATATTCAATGTTGTATTTTATATATTTAGCATAAGCTTAGATTTAGTATTTCTTTTCATAATATCAATAGAATCTAAATTCATTAATTATCCAACTTTTATAATAGTTTATTCCTTAGTTGATTAGGCTATTCTCCTTACCCTAAATTTCTAAAAAGGGTTAACTAACCCTAGGGCACCACTTGGATATCGATGCACATTAAAAAAACCTAAAATATACACCAAAAAGAAAGGTGTCTCTGAGTTGTTTTAATTCTTACATTTTTTTTTAAACTTTATTAAATTTTATTTCTTTTACATAAAAATATTATGATATTATGACTAGTTAAGAGTAAACCCAAATCTCTCCACATTAAAGGCTATGGTTTTTAATGGGTAAGGACATATAATGGTCCACACCAGTTTGTTGACCATTTTTTGTTGATTACTATAAAGTCCAAATTCTCACTCAATATGATTATGAGGTTGAGCATGATCCTAATATTTTAAATATATTATTAATGGGTCAATTTTGAATTTGTAAAATTCTTATCTTGTGATTTAAATGTAACTTTAAATTCAAATTTAATCTTACAAAATATTATTGTGATATATCTACCATAGTCTTTATTTCATCACAAATATTGTTTTTGACATTTTAAAAAAAATGATGCCCATCATGTGATAAAACATAGGGTTCCAATTCCACTTGAATTTATATCTTCTTTTATGGTATAATGTACTGATGGAACTTGTGTTGTATACCAAAGACAAAGAATGTATCTTGCTAGTAATACATTTCACATTTAGAACTAAATTTTCCTACTCGCCCATGTTTGTGCAAGAAAGATAAGTATGATATGTTTGAATCTAGCATATCAATGCTTAGAGAGGCAAGGTTATAGAACTATATTTTGTGGTTAATGTCACAACTTAAAGTGGAGTAAATTTTCAAAACCTAAAATGGCCCCTTGGTAAATTTATTTTGTATTATTTAAAATATGTTATATGTATTTTTATATGTATAGGTTAATACTCCAAATTTGACATAATTTCAAACCATTATGGAAATTATTGAATCTTGAAACCCTTTTCACATATCCCCATGCAATCTCCACATCAATCAACTCATCACCTTAGCTCATTTCCAAGAACACCCATATAATCATCACATTTTCCATGTATTAGTCCAGTCATCACCTTATCTTGATGCTAAGGATGCCCATATATTCATATAGCCCATTAGAACCATCTATATAGTGCTAACAAGATTTTTTGTTCCACTATTTAAATTGTATGTGTTTGTCCATCTTTTTCACCTTTCCCATTTTCTATCTATTTGAATTTAGTCACATAAACTTTTTTACCAAATTTTAAATTCAAGTCATCTATAAATAGACAAGTGATTAGATTCATTTAAGAAGGAAATACTTATCAATAATTTTATTGAGAGGACTCTGGAACACTTTGTTGATATTATTTATGTTATGTCTTATTTCTATCATGTCTTTTTTATTTATGAACTTGCAATTTCTCTATAAATTTTTGAAGAGTCTGAAAAATCAAAAATCCCAAACTAACCCTATTGTATAATTCCAAACAAAACCCTTATTCATTTTAGTGTTGAAATATTAGCATGTAATTAAATAAGAATGTGAAAATGGGAAAGTAAGATCAAAGGTCTATTTTACAATTTGTAATTCCTTAACAGGATCATATAAGTTAATTAAGACCATTCATATGATCCCAAAAAATACTGGGACATTTTGTAAAATTAAGGCTGTCACATTTAAATATTCATATTTGATTGGGAAAAGGTTAGATAAACTCATATTTTGATAATATGTTCAAATACGGTTCAAAAGATCTCATGAAGTCTATCTTAAAAATTAAGATCACTCTCTCTCTCTCTTTAAATATATCATTGAAAAAATATTTAAACATAATATTCTATAATGCTTAATTTAAAGTAGCCATATATATATACATAGAGGATAATTTGGAATTTATATTTTTTTTTTAAATATGCTTCAAAACAAAGTTTATAATATGCTTCAAATTAACTCTATTATTTTTTTTATAGATGATATGAGGGTTGGGGGTCCTTCACCCTTTTATTAATTCAAAAAAAACAAAAGATAACAAATAAATGAGGAGCACCAGTGAGACAACAAGATACCAAAAGGTAATGAAAAAACTTAAAAGACACACCTCAAAGTCACCAAAATGGCTAGAGCATAAGCACCCCAAAGGGTAGAGCCAAAGAATAGCTTGTGAGAGCTAAAAATTCTAGGGAAACCATCTAGTGGCCACCCACAACCTCTTTCAAGGTACCATCACCATCATAGATGTGGCCACTAGCAACTATCATTCAGGTAAAATGTTATTCATCTAAATAGACCAAGATAAATTACCTAAGAACAACTAGATACAACAACTATGTTAGGGTCTGGAGCTAAAAACTTCACCAAGGAGCATAGTTTATCAGGTTCGGGTCTACACAGACACTGGCGTCGGTCAGGAGCGATCGACGTCAGTCACAAGCAGTTGCAGAGACGCCGACGTCGGTAGAAGGTTGGCCGACGGCGGTCACAGACAAGCAGCAGGAACCGACGTCGGTTACCTGCGTGTCCAGAAAGCTATTTCCGTGGACAGAAGCGAGTGTTTGCATGATAAGTTTGAGTTGAAGTCTCAAGCTCACGTCTCTATTATTGGCATTACTATTTTTAGAGCCCTTGTTCAAGTGGCTTAACTGCTTGTTGGATGTACATGCTCATGTCTCCTAATTCTATATGTAGAATTAGATCTTCTTAGTTTTGCTGTAGTTATTGTTGTAGAGAGTGAATTATTGTAATTCATTGTGTGAGAAGAACAGTACAGAATTGAATCAATCCAGGCTTGTTGGAGTTGATTGTTCTTGAGAGAGAGAGATCTTGAGGAATAGAGATCTATTGAGAGATCTATACATCTAGGAGAGGTGTGGAAGAAAGAAGCTTTCTTCATTTGTATTCCTTTTGTAAAGAGTTTGTTAATACAAGTTTTCAAGGTGTTTTCTTGTATCTCTTGTTCTTGCTATTATCATTCTAATTACTTGTCAATCTAGTTTAATTCCGTGTTTATTGCTTTCACAAGTGTAATCTATTTTTGGTTTGATCCCCCAACAAGTGGTATCAGAGCATTGGTTACAGGTTCAGAGCTTGATAATTGGTATCAAAGTTCAGGTTCACTAACAGGTGGTTCAGATCTGTGTAGTGTGTATTGATTACAGGTTCTCACAAGAATTTCCGCAGGGCTTTCTGTTTGAGTGGGAGAAGCAATGGCAGATGAAAGTAAATTGAGAATGGAAAAGTTCAATGGCAAAAATTACCAACACTGGAGAATGCAGATAGAGGACTATCTGTATTAGAAAGATCTCTACTTACCGTTAGGAGGTATTGCAAAGAAGCCCAAAGACATGGAGGATGAAGAATGGGAAGTTCTTGACAGTAAGGCTCTGGGTTCTATAAGACTGAGTCTAGCATCCACTGTGATATCCAATTTATCACAGGCAAAGTCTATGGTAGAGTTGATGACTACGTTAGCAAATTTGTATGAAAAACCCTCAGCTTCCAATAAGGTATATCTTATGAAGCAATTATTTAATTTGCATATGAATGAAGGTGGATCTGTTTCTACTCATCTGAATGATTTCAATGGTATTGTGAATCAATTAAGTTCAGTGAATATAGTGTTTGATGATGAGATAAAAGCTCTTTTAATATTATGTTCTTTGCCTGAAAGCTGGCATGGCTTAGTAATGGCAGTAAGTAATACTGCATCTGCATCAAATATTTTGAAAGTAGAGGATGTTGTTAGTGTTATCTTGAATGAGGAAATACGCAGGAAAAGCACAGAAAGAGACATCTGGGAACGCTTTAAGTTTTGAGAGCAGGGGAAGGCAGAAAGAGAAGAGCAAGAAAGGCAGAGCAAGATCCAAATCAAAGGGGAAAGGCAGATCTAAATCCAGAAATGGCAGAAGGCCACAATGCTGGAATTGTGGAAAGATGGGGCACATAAGCAGAGATTGTTGGTCAAAGCCTAAGGAGGACAATCAGCACGAAGGAAAGGAAGAAGCCAAGATTGCAGGTATTGCATAGGATGCTTTAATTTTCTCTCTACATAATAATATAGAATCTTGGGTATTAGATTCTGGTGCATCTTTTCATGATACTCCTAACAGGGAATATTTCAGTGACTATATCCATGGAGATTTTGGAATAGTGTATCTAGGGGATGATGAGCCCTGTAAAATAATTGGCAAAGGTAAAGTGCAGCTGAAGATGCAGAATAGCAACACATGGGTGTTGAGAGATGTGATGCATGTTCCTAGCTTGAAGAGAAATTTGATTTCTGCAGGAAAGTTAGGGGATGAGGGTTGTTCAGTAACTCTCACAGTAGAATCTTGGAAGGTGACCAAGGGCGCACTTGTTATGGCCAGAGGTAAGAGAGAAGGTACTCTCTATTTGTGTAATTGTGTTACTAACAAATCTCCTTCTGTATTATCTACTTCAGATGTGGATGTTAAATTGTGGCACTCAAGGCTTGGCCACATGAGTGAGAAGGGGATGTCAATTCTTAAGTCTAAAGGTATGCTTTCAGATTTAAAAGGCATAGATTTAGAATTTTGTGAGCACTGTGTATTTGGAAAACAGAAAAGGGTTAGTTTTCTCAAAACTGGGTCTACTAAGAAGAGGCACAAGTTGGAGCTTGTTCACACAGACATGTGGGGACCGGCTCAGGTTGCTTCCATTGGAGGATCACAGTACTATGTATCTTTCATAGATGATGCCACAAGGAAGGTATGGATCTGTTGTATTAGAAAGAAATCTGATGCATTTGATACTTTTAAAGTTTGGAAAGCTATGGTTGAGAATGAAATAGGTAAAAGATTAAAGTGCCTGAGATCAGACAATGGTGGTGAGTTCTGTAGTCATAAGTTTAGAGATTATTGTTACATGCATGGAATCTGTAGGCAAAGGACGGTTCCAAGGACACCTCAGCAGAATGGAATTGCTGAAAGGATGAACAGGACAATAATGGAGCGTGCAAGATGTATGAGATTGCATGCCGGTTTGCCCTTACAGTTTTGGGCACAAGCTATTGACACTGCAGTGTACCTAATTAATAGAGGACCCTCTACAGCTCTGGATGGTGGTATTCCAGAAGAGGCATGGACAGGTAAAAAGGTTGATCTCTCATATCTCAAAGTTTTTGGTTGTGAAGCCTTTGTGCATATAGATAAGGAAAATAGAAAGAAGCTTGATGCTAAGTCTATGAGATGCACGTTTATTGGCTATGGCTCAGATGATTTTGGTTACAGATTGTGGAATCTAGAAACTAACAAGGTAATCAGAAGTCGTGATGTTGTTTTCAACAAAAGAGTGATGTATAGTGATCAGCTAAGGAAGTTGAATCAATCTGAGCAGAGCAATGGTGAATTGGATGAGGTGAAAGTCCAAGATGAGCTCGCAGGAAAAAGAAATAATCACTTATAGGAAAACACAGAGACCGACGTCGGCAGGTTAGGAACTAGCGTCGGCAGGATAGAAACCGATGTCGGCCATAAAGAGACCGACGTCGGCCGTACAGGTACCAAGGTCAGTCAGGCAGAATCAACGTCAGCCAGTAACAGGTCTGGAGGTGACCGAGGTCGGTCACTGTCAGAGAATTTGGGTGGACAGCGTGTTGTGGACGAGTCTCAGACACCCATCAGGAGGTCAGAAAGGGTGAGTAAGCCTCCAATTAGATATTCTCCTTCTTTATTTTATCTATTGCTAACTGATGGTGGAGAACTAGAGAGCTTTGAAGAAGCAATACAGGTGGAGTCCAAGAGTGAGTGGGAGCATGGCATGGTTGAGGAGTTGGAGTCCTTAAGAGAAAACCAAACATGGGATTTGGTTGAATTGCCAGCTGGTAAGAGAACACTTAAGAACAGATGGACCTACAGGTTGAAGGAAGGTGAGAATGGACATATGAGATACAAGGCCAGATTAGTGGTAAAAGGATTTGCACAAAAGCTAGGTATTGACTTTGGTGAGATTTTTTCTCCTATTGTTAAGATGACTTATATAAGGGTTGTATTGTCTTTGGTTGCTTTCAAGGATTTGCATCTTGAGCAGCTAGATGTTAAGACAGTGTTTCTTCATGGAGATTTGGATGAGAAAATATATATGGAATAGCCAGAAGGATTCGAGGTCAAGGGTAAGGAGAAGTTTGTGTGCAGGTTGAAGAAAAGCTTGTATGGCCTCAAGCAAGCTCCTAGGCAATGGTACTTAAAATTTGACAGGTTTATGACTGAGCATGGCTACAATAGGTGTCAATCAGACCATTGTGTGTATTTCAAGAGATTTGATAATGGTAGATATATTATTCTATTGTTGTATGTAGATGATATGCTGGTTGCAGGATCTCACATGTAGGATATCTCAGAGCTTAAGGTGAAATTAGCTCAAATGTTTGCTATGAAGGATTTGGGAGCAGCAAAGAAAATCCTTGGCATGGGCATTAAAAGAGACAGGAAAAATCACAGGTTGATATTGTCTCAAGAAGATTATGTGGACAAGGTGTTAAAACGGTTCAATATGCAGGATGCTAAATCGGTAAGCACACCTTTGGCTGGACATTTTAAGTTGAGTAAAGAACAATGTCCTAATTCATATGATGAGGTAGAGTACATGAGTAAGGTTCCATATTCTTCCGCAGTAGGAAGTTTGATGTATGCAATGGTGTGTACTAGACCAAATATTGCCCAAGCAGTGGGAGTTGTAAGTAAGTATATGGCCAATCCAGGTAAGGAACATTGGAAAGCAGTTCAGTGGATCCTTAGATATCTGAGAGGAACCAGCAGTAGGCACTTGTGCTATGGAGGTTCAGATACTTCTCTACATGGCTATGTAGATTCAGATATGGCAGGTGATTTGGATGGCAGGAGGAGCACTACAGGTTATGTTTTTACTGTAGGTGGAACGGCAGTTAGCTGGATATCTAAGTTGCAAAAGGTTGTTGCCTTGTCAACTACAGAAGCAGAGTATATTGCAGTCACAGAAGCTAGCAAGGAAATGATATGGATGACACGGTTCATGGATGAGCTTGGTAGGGAGCATGAGAGTTACAGATTGTATAGTGACAGTCAGAGTGCAATCCATTTGGCTAAGAATTCAGCCTTTCATTTAAGAACAAAGCACATACAGCTAAGGTATCACTTCATACGATAGGTATTGGAAGATGGTGAGTTGAAGCTGGAGAAGATCCATACAGATAGGAATCTTGCTGATATGTTAACCAAGCCAGTTACAAAGGAGAAGTTGAATCTTCATTCAACTTCTGTTGGTCTTCACGATTGAGTTAGAGATGGAGGAGCTAAAAGATGTTGCTGTACAGGTACTGGTGCAGCTGTTTATCTCCAAGTGGGAGATTGTTAGGGTGTGGAGCTAAAAACTTCACCAAGGAGCATAGTTTATCAGGTTCGGGTCTACACAGACATCGGCATCGGTCAGGAGCGACCGACGTCGGTCACAAGCAGTTGCAGAGACGCCAACGTCGATAGAAGGTCGGCCGACGGCGGTCACAGACAAGTAGCAGGAACCGACGTCGGTTACCTGCGTGTCTAGAAAGCTATTTCCGTGGACAGAAGCGAGTGTTTGCATGATAAGTTTGAGTTGAAGTCTCAAGCTCGCGTCTCTATTATTGGCATTATTATTTTTAAAGCCCTTGTTCAAGTGGCTTAACTGCTTGTTGGATGTACATGCTCATGTCTCCTAATTCTATATGTAGAATTAGATCTTCTTAGCTTTGCTGTAGTTATTGTTGTAGAGAGTGAATTATTGTAATTCATTATGTGAGAAGAACAGTACAGAATTGAATCAATCCAGGCTTGTTGGAGTTGATTGTTCTTGAGAGAGAGAGCTCTTGAGGAATAGAGATCTATTGAGAGATCTATACATCTAGGAGAGGTGTGGAAGAAAGAAGCTTTCTTCAATTGTATTCCTTTTGTAAAGAGTTTGTTAATACAAGTTTTTAGGGTGTTTTCTTGTATCTCTTGTTCTTGCTATTATCATTCTAATTACTTGTCAATCTGGTTTAATTCTGTGTTTATTGCTTTCACAAGTGTAATCTATTGTTGGTTTGATCCCCCAACAAACTAGACATAGTGCCACAGCACCAAAACTAAATAACAAACCTAGAAACCACCCTAAAAACAACAACAAAAAGGATAATGAAATTATTTCTATTAAATATCTGAAAGAAAAATCCATCCATCAATCATAGGTAAGGTGATTTGAAAGATTAGCCATCCTTCCCTTCTTGCCTTTTTTATTTTTTACTTCCTACCACATTCCTTGTTCATAATTCACCACAACAATTTGATTTTCTATATTTTGATGATCTGAAGTAAATTTTATATGGAACTCTTTATTTGAGTCTAATTTTTCAAATTCATGCACTCTCTTCATTCCCACCTAGATTTTTCAGGGGAGTAATCTGAGTTATTTCAATTTCCCCTACTAAAGAGACCTCTTCTTCAGAAGTGATTTCTCTATCACTTCTCTTATTATCTCCCAAATCTATATTTTCATTAATTTTTATATCATCAAATAAAATGTTAACCACTTCCTCTGGATCTAGGGTACTCCATCTACTCAAATTGGGATTCAACCCCTTTTTTTTCACTACTTGAAATCGCTCTTGAGGGTAAGAGGCATGAAGATGACCCAGTAATTTGAAATTACAACATCTAAATGCAATATTTTCATAGTCAAGAGTTTGAACATGATAAACCTTACCAAACTTCAAATTAATTTTTTTTGTTACCCTTTTACTCAAGTCAATCTCCACACAAATTCTAGCATAGCTACACAATCTTAAAATGACTCTTTCATTGTCATTCTTAATGAAATTCCCCAGGGTGTTTCCTATTTCCTCATAAGTAGGCCAAAAATGCAAAGGTAGGATGGGAAGCCAAACCCATACTAACATCTTTGTAACTAAGAGAGTATTTAGATCAAACTATGAAAACCATGGAGTGATAAACAAACCTACATTCTCCCAAAACTAAGGACCATATAAAAGAAATTTTTGATAATCTTTATGCTCACAAAATTGAAAAATAAAAAATCCTTTAGAGCATAAATAAATCTCACATTTTTTTTTATCATGTCTCATAGATCCATTGGTATAAGGCTACCATATAAGGCCACAAGCCATTGAATCTACATATAATTGTATCTTCTAAAAAATATTGATAGTAATCATACACTCCCCTATGTAAAATCTCAACTAAAGGTATATCCTTCACTTGTTCAATAATATAGACTTAAACAGGAGAACTGCACTTCATAGAGTTTGATTTGAGAGATGCATTTCTAATGCCTTCCTTGAATTTTGTTAGTTTCGAGAAGGATTCTTGTTTCAACCCTTTCAAATGTCCTCAAAATATTGAATTCATAGCAATGACTGAGTCTTTTCATAAATGATAGTTAGATAGTAAGAGGAATTCCTAGAGTTCTTTTCCCTATTACACCAAACATTGTGCTTTCAGTGGGACACCTAAGGAGATCTCAAGAATTTGTTTTAAATCCATCACTGAGTCAAACACTTCTACCCATATGTATTTATATTCCCCTAATAGAGATAATTTTCTCTGAAAGGGTTTTTTCAAACTTATTGCAATCCTTCTCAATGATAGACTAGAGTTCTAAATTTATGTTTGTTCTAGATACCATTTTTCATTTAGGCATTTTGTTAAATGGTTTGCAATCTTTCCCTCTATCTAAAAATATGGAAATCACCAAAGCAACCCACTATGGAATTATGTCATACAATTTTGATGCATCCACAAAAAAGGGGCATCCACCCATCTATTTATGAGAATTTTATATCCCTCCAATTTTATCCTCAGTTAAAGGATAGCCTAACTACCTACATATGGATTGGCCATTTCCATCATAATAGCCTCCACCAATACACCAAGTGAGCATACATCTACCAACATATTCATGTCTTTCGTGGTCTCTACTTCCACCTACATAGTTGACAAAAGCTTCACTCTGACATTATTTCAATCTCTCTCATAGGTCCTCCTCTGAGATGGGTCATAAAGCATAGTCGGGACCAACTCCCCTTCAGAACTACCAAAATGACAAAAAAAAATTATTGCCTCAAAAACATTAGATATATCAATGTGCATAACATGAACATCCCTAACATATCTAGAATGGGTTTTGAATATATTGATGTGACTACCTCTGTGGGGATTTCAGAGCTGAATGGTTTTATCTTTACTACAGCTCATATGGTAATTCCCATATGAATTAAAATAAAAAAACCAACACTACACCCTCATGCCCTTTCATAAGGCTTGTCTCCTTGCTTAGTGAATTCCTAACCATTTTCCTCCTAATAAATTAGAATATTACAGATATACTATTATTTTTCTTGTTATTAAACATGATAGTGGTATAATTTCTTCATCCTAATCCAAAAACTACAAAATAATAATCCTAGAATGTCATGTGACATTTTGTATGCCACTATAAATATTCCCTTTTTAGATGATATTTATGAACTATATATCACCTCAGTCTTGTGCACTTGGCAAACTTAGACCTTGTTTATTCCTCTTAGTTCTATACTTTTCCTACTTCTGCAAGTCTCGCATCTATTATCTCTTATGCCCCTTGGCCTATATCTTAGTCTGAACAATCTAATTTTGATGACCCAAGCATTTTATCTTTCCTATAATTCTTAAAACATGTTTATATTACACCTTTATAAGTTTTGGACCTTCACCTATTTTCTTGCTCCCTAAACACTTGTGTCCCAAATAGACGCCTACATTGATGCAAGTTTCTTATTCTGATGCAAGTGTCTACTACCCTAAAGTCATTTAATTTTCAAATGAAACATATCCTAATGGTCAGCCTAAGTGATTTTATATATGTAAAAATATTTATAAAATCATTTAATCAATAAAATACAAAAACATTCACACAAAGAAAAAATATAAAAATATTTAGCATTTACATGTTTACTAGATACTTGCATATGTTATTTAATTTATTTTAGTATATATCATATCATTTATTTTTTATACACACATATGTTTCATGGATTCTTGAGTGTGATATAGGTATACACTAGATACATGATACATGAACATACATATGTTGGACCTTTTCCACCACCCACGTGACACACTATGTTGGGGGCATCTAAATTATTGATCACAAATGATATATGCTAAATTATTTTATGATCACTTATATTATTAAGTTTTTCTTATATAATAACACTTATAATATATATATATATATATATATATATATATATATACACTCATGCTTACATCTCACATAGTGTGCTAGATATATTATGCTACGACACATTTTGATAACACATGTATGTAAGGATTAGTATGATATACTTATGTTGGTTACATATATTTCACTATTCATCTTATCACATGGCTTACTTGAGTGTACTTCTTGTTTTCTATCTTGATTTAATTTTGGAAAATTTAAAAATGTTCCTTGTTTGATGGCCATATTACCCATATGTGTTGTTTCTTTAGTGTACAAACATTTGAATATGCCCTTTGCTTACAGTCTCCTTAGACCCATTTTGTGTAATATTGTGTGTTATTGTGTGTGTGTGTGCGCGCTTGATTGTTTATTGAGTTGTGATTATTAATCCTAGATATGGCCATGATCCATATCATGCATCTTAGGACTTGTTGTGATTGGATACTCAAAACTTCATTAATACATCTACTTAAACATGATGCCACTATACGCTTGATTACTACATGATTGATATAGATATGGCATGGTTATCTTATCCTTTTTAGATAAGTTGACTACAAGTTTATATTCCCTTCACCTCCAAATGGGGTCATATTAGTTGGATCATGTCATAGAGACATAATTCCTCACATAGTTGGCAGAATTATAAACAATTTACATGATTTAGATATATACTTGGGACATAATCTTATGAATTTGGCACCAATTTTTATAGATTTGGGACATAGTTTTTCAAATTTGAGATAAATATTATATATAATGTATAGATTATAGGTTATATGTTTACAAATACTTTGGATTGAGACACATTAGAGTGCATGTTCCTTGAAAATGCATCAAATCAAAGATAAATATTTAGATTATACATTACTGACAACAAATTTGATGAGGAGACATGAAAAAGGTTCATTCCTTTCTCACCACACATTAATGCATTAACTTTTCCAAGATGAACCAATTAATACTTTATATGTATATAGTATTGGTTTCCTTGAGTAATGTGGTTGATCCTTAGCACCCTTGATAGTGTTGTCAATACACCCCTTCTCAATTTGAGATGGTTACACCATTTGACCTTGGCTATATTGGCTATATTATGTATACACTTGAGTTATGTAATTGAGATTTGGTGATATCAATGGCCTTGGCATAGCTCACCCTCACACCAAATTGAGGGCATTATCACCCTCCAATTCTCATATTCACCTCTCCAAGGTTTAGTTGTGAATCTCTCTCTATAATTCTTCAACAAGAAATCATCATCACCAAATCAAAGTTTCAAGCGGTAACATGGTTGTATCGACACATAAATGTATTCTTTCCTTGCTCTCTTTATTTTCTAACATTTCAATTATTAATTTTTAGATTGTATACACTAATTAAACGGTGACATGCTCTTGGTTTTAGGTAATACACAAACAAAAAACTCAAATAAGGATTAAAAAAATACAAGGTGTGGTGTGCATACGAATATACACACTTATTATTTTAACCTATTAATTTCATCCTTATGTGTTACTAAATAAAAGAGGGCAGAATGTAGATACTAAAATTTGATTTTACATGACATACTAGTCTTGGACACTTGACAAATACCAATCATGTCTCAACCCTTTAGTTTATGATCTTTTTACTACCCAAATGCTCACATTCATCATCTCACTATACCTAATTACTTATCCTATAGTTTAACCTTAACATTTTGATGACATAGATTACATGTAGCCTAGAATTTGCATAAATATTAATTTCTATCCTGCATAGATATTTATAAATCCTCAGTAGTAGTTTTAACCTATAGGACACTAGCATCAAGATTAGGACATTAGTATCGACTCTAGTGTCCCAAATATTATGTTAGTGTCCATGCCTTCCAAATGATAAAAATTTAAAATATCCTTATATGTATGGGTCAGCCCATTTGTATTCTTTAACCCTCTCATGATATTTATTTAAAAGGGTATGTATAAATAAAAATCAATTTTCATTATTTATCTATTTATCAAGCGCATTTCAAGCTCACACTACACTATTAAAATTATTTTCACAACTGAGTTATATTTCCCTATTATTTATTTCTAAATTAGTCATAATAATAGTCTTTATATAGGCATAGATCATTAAAAGAGTATCCCATGAATATTATTTGTTTATTTATAATTTAAATCAATAGATACACTCACATATAACATATTACACAATTATTCACACACAAGCCCACATAAGGGGGATAACTACATTGATTTGAGGCCCTATTCAATGTATATAGCTATGTAGGAAGTGCTCATTGATAGAAGGGTCTTTTTAGTCAACTCAACTTCACTTGAGCCCACTAACCCCTATTTTTTAAGGTGGCATGCCCAAATTATATATGTAGACACCTAAAATCGGACACATCATATCATTTTTAATTAATTGATCTTCTATCCACAATAGTAGCCCTAACCTTCATTATTCATCACCCCCTAGTCGATTAGTTCATTTATTTTATAACCATCTCATATCCCATAAAAATTTTACCATATTATATTAGTTAATTAATCCAAATTAATTAACTAATCCTTCCTTAATTCTATGGATTTTGAATATCCATAATTATCAAAATCTAAAAATCAAATAATCTCCACATCATGACATCATCTTCCACCCCCTTCCACTTTTCAAATTTCAATGATGTCATAGGCTCCACTTGTCCTCCATTATCTAAATTTTATAATCTAAATATTTATCTCTCTAAATTTAATAATCCACCTTAAATTACACTAACCTCCACTATCTAATTAAATAATCTCATTTAATCTTCCATGGTTCTAATGTCTCTACTTGTTTCCCACTCCTAAGATTCCCACTAAAAAAACTAATAATCTCCCATCAATTCCATCATCCTCCACCATTGATTTCCAACCAAGATCAATGGTTCTCATTAATCAAAAAATATATATAAATGGAGCCATTCACCTTCATTTCCATTAAGCTTGAACTATACAATGAAGTGTTGTCTAAAGACTATCCATCAAAGCTTTAACTCATCAATCCAATCAACCATGAAAGGACAAGTGTTGTCAAATTTCTAATGTGCCTCAATTAAGCCTTTGTAACTATAATCAACAATCCATTCAAGTGACATCTAATCTATAAAATAGTAAGTGAAGGTACGTTATTTGTGTTTTTAATATTTCCTTCTTTACTTTTTTTCTAGATATATCATATGAATTATATTTGAATGCATTTAATTAGTTTTCAATTGATTTTGGATCTATAAAAATCTAATAAAATTATTCTTGTGTTACATTTTGGCATGCCCGATGGGACTCGCAAACCCCAAATCATCTTTGGAAGCAAAAGAACCCTCTTCTCAAAACAAATAATATTTTTTATTATAGTTTTTTTAAACATATATTAAAACAAGTATATTTTTTAATCTATAAACTTTTTTCTTTTGATTTTTTATGGTGGTGACATTCTAGTTAGCAACAACCTTCAAATTTTTCACAGAAATATGATATATAGTTTAGGAGATATGGCTAATTTAGTGATTGACATTTTTGTAACAAAAATCAACTGTTAAAATAGTTATATATTTTAATTTGTAATATAGCCTATTAAAATCATCTATACAGTCCTAAAAAAAATTCTTGTTTCACTATTTAAATTGTATGTTTTTGTCCATCTTTTTCACCTTTCCCATTTTCTAGCTATTTGAAGTCAGTCAACTAAATATTTTTATCTAAGTTTAAATTCAAGTCATCTATAAATAGACAAGTAATTAGATTCATTGGAGGAAGAAATACTTATCAATAATTTTATTGAGAGGACTCTTGGAACACTTTCTTGATATTATTTATGATATGTCTTATTTATGTTATGTCTTTTTATTTATGAACTTGAAATTTCTCTATAAATTTTTGAAGAGTCTGAAAAATTAGAAATCCCAAACTAACCTTTTTATATAATTCCAAACCAAACACTTATTCATTTTAATGCTGAAATATTAGCATGTAATTAAATAAGAATGTGATAATGGGAAAGTAAGATCGAAGGTCTATTTTATAATTTGTAATTCCTTAACAGGATCATATAAGTTAACCAAGAACATTCATATGATCCTAAAAAATAGTGGGACATTTCATAAAATTAAGACTATCACATTTAAATATTCATATTTGATTGGGAAAAGGTTAGATAAATTCATATTTTGATATTAGGTTCAAATATGGCTCAAAATTTCTCATGAAGTCTTTCTTAAAAATTAAGATCTCTCTCTCTCTCTTTAGATATTTCATTTGAAAAAATATTTAAACATAATGTTTTATAATGCTTAGTTCAAAGTAGCCATATTTATATACATAGAGGATAATTTAGAATATATATTATTTTTTAAAATATGCTTCAAAATAAAGTTTATGATATGATTCAAACTAAATCTATTATTTTTCTTTCTATTTTTTTTAAATAGATGATATGAGGGTTGGGAACCCGCACTCTTTTATTAATTTGAAACAAACAAAAGATAAAAAAGAAATGGGGAGCACCCATGAGACAACCAATCACCAAAAGGTAGAAAAAAACTTTCAATAACAAATCCCAAACTAACCCTATTATATAATTCCAAACCAAACACTTAATCATTTTAGTGTTGAAATATTAGCATGTAATTAAATAAGAATGTGAAAATGGGAAAGTAAAATCAAAGGTCTATTTTACAATTTGTAATTCCTTAACAGGATTATATAAGTTAACCAAGACCATTCATATAGTCCTAAAAAATATTGGGACATTTCATAAAATTAAGACTATCACATTTAAATTTTTATATTTGATTGGGAAAAGGTCAGATAAATTCATATTTTGACAATAGGTTCAAATATGGCTCAAAATTTCTTGTGAAGTCTTTCTTAAAAATTAACATCTCTCTCTCTCTCTCTTTAGATATTTCATTGAAAAAATATTTAAAAATAATGTTTTTTAAAGCTTAGTTCAAAGTAGCCATATTTATATACATAGAGGATAATTTAGAATTTATATTATTTTTTTAAATAAAGTTTATAATATGATTCATCAAACTAAATCTATTATTTTTCTTTCTATTTTTTTAAATAGATGATATGAGGGTTGGGGTTCCTCACCCTTTTATTAATTTGAAACAAACAAAAGATAAAAAAGAAATGGGAATCACCCATGAGACAACCAAACACCAAAAGGTAGAAAAAAACCTTCAAAAACAAATCCTAAACTAACCCTATTATAAAATTCCAAACCAAACACTTATTCATTTTAGTGTTGAAATATTAACATGTAATTAAATAATAATGTGACAATGTGAAAGTAAGATCAAAGGTCGATTTTACAATTTGTAATTCCTTAACAGGGTCATATAAATTAACCAAGACCATTCATATGGTCCTAAAAAATACTGGGACATTTCATAAAATTAAGACTATCACATTTAAATATTCATATTTGATTGGGAAAATGTCAGATAAATTCATATTTTGACAATAGGTTCAAATATGGCTCAAAAGTTCTCATGAAGTCTTTCTTAAAAATTAAGATATCTCTCTCTCTTTAGATATTTCATTGAAAAAATATTTAAACATAATGTTTTATAATGCTTAGTTCAAAGTAGCCATATTTATATACATAAAAGATAATTTAGAATCTATATTATTTTTTTTAAATAAAGTTTATAATATGATTCAAACTAAATCTATTATTTTTATTTTTATTTTTTTTAAATAGATGATATGAGGGTTGGGGTCCCTCAGCCTTTTATTAATTTTAAGCAAACAAAAGATAACAAAGAAATGGGGATCACCCATTAAACAACCAAACACCAAAAGGTAAAAAAAAACTTTAGAAACAAATCCCAAACTAACCCTATTATAGAATTCCAAACCAAACACTTATTTATTTTAGTGTTGAAATATTAGCATGTAATTAAATAAGAATGTGACAATGTGAAAGTAAGATCAAAAGTCTATTCTACAATTTGTGATTCCTTAACAGGATCATATAAGTTAACCAAGACCATTCATATGGTCCTAAAAAATATTAGGACATTTTATAAAATTAAGACTGTCACATTTAAATATTCATATTTGATTGGGAAAAGGTCAAATAAATTCATATTTTGACAATAGGTTCAAATATGGCTCAAAATTTCTCGTGAAGTCTTTCTTAAAAATTAAGATCTCTCTCTCTCTCTCTTTAGATATTTCATTAAAAAAATATTTAAACATAATGTTTTATAATACTTAGTTCAAAGTAGCCATATTTATATACAATGAGGATAATTTAGAATCTATATTATTTTTTTAAAATATGCTTCAAAATAAAGTTTATAATATGATTCAAGCTAAATCTATTATTTTTCTTTCTATTTTTTTTAAATAGATGATATGAGGGTTGAGGTCCCTCACCCTTTTATTAATTTGAAACAAACAAAAGATAACAAAAAAATGGGGAGCACCCATGAGACAAATAGACACCAAAAGGTAGAAAAAAACTTTCAAAAACACATCTCGAAAGGCACCAAAATAGCTAGAGCATAATCACCCTAAAGGATAGAGCTAAAGAGTAGCTTGAGAGAGATAAAAAATCTATGGAAACCAACTAGTGGCCACCCACAACCTTTGTCAGGGTGCCATCACCATCATAAATGTGACCACTAGTAAGTGTCATTAGGTCAAAATGTTCCTCATCTAAATAAACTAGGCTAAACTACCTAAGAAGAACTAGATACATCCACCAAACATAGTGCCACACCACCAAAACTAAATAACAAACCAAAAAACCACCCTAAAAATAACAACAAAAAGGACAATAAAATGAATTCTACTAAATATCTAAAAGAAAAATCCAAAGTCATTAATCAAAGGTAAGGTAATATGAAAGATTATCCATCCTTCCCTTTATGCCTTTTTTATTCTTTACTTCCTACCACATTCCTTGTTTAGAATTCACTATAATAGTTTTTTTTTCTAGATTTTGATGATCCAAAGTCAAGTTTATAGGGAACTCTTTATCTGAATCTAATTTTTCAAATTCATACCCTCTCTTCATTTCCCCCTAGATTTCTTAGGGGAGTAATCTGAGTTATTTATGTTTCCCCCTATCAAGGAGACCTTTTCTTCAGTAGGGATTACTTGATCACTTCTCTTATTATCTCCCAAATCTACATTTTCATGAATTTTTGTATCATCAAATAAAACTTTAACCACTTCATCTAGATATAGGGTGATCCATATGCTCGAATTGGGATTCACCCCTTTTTTCTTCATTACTTGAGATCATTATTGAGGGTAAGAGTCATGAATATGACCTGGTAATTTACAATTATAGCATCTAAATGCAGTATTTTCATAGTTAAGATTTTGAACGAGATGAACTTTACCATAATTCAAATTAATTTTATTTGGTACCCCTTTACTCAAGCCAATCTCCACAAAAATTATAGCCTAGCTACACAATCCTAAAATGACTCGTTCATTATCATTCTTAATGAAAGTCCCTAGGGCATTTCTTCATGAGTAGGCCAAAAATGCAAAGGTAGGTTAGGAAGTCGAACCCATACTAGCATATTTGTAGTTGAGAGAGTATTTATATAAAACTATGGAAACCATAGATTGATAAATATACTTGTATTTTCCAAAACTAAGGACCATATGAAAGACATTTTTGATAATCTTTCTGCTCACAAAATTGAAAAATAAAAAATCTTTTAGAGCACAAAGAAATATCACATTATTTTTACCATGTCTCATAAATCCATTGGCATAAGGTTATCGTAGAAGGCCATTGGCCATTAAATCTATATATAGCTTCATCCTATAAAAATGATTGATAGTAATCATATAGTCCCCTATGTAAAATCTCAACTAAAGGTATCTCCTTCACTTGTTCAACAATATAGGCCTGAAGAGGAGAACTACACTTCATAGAGTTTGATTTGAAAGATGCATTTATAACCACTTCCTTGAATTTCATTAGTTTATATAAGGATGTTTGTTTCAACCCTTTCACACCTACTCACAATATTAAAGTCATAGCAATTACTGAGTCTTTTCATAAATGATAGTTAGATAGTAAGAGGAAGTCCTAGAGTTCTTTACCCTAATGCACCAAACATTTTGCTTTCATTGGGACACCAAAGGATATCTCAATAATTTGTTTTAAATCCATCACTAAGTCAAATGATTCTAGCCATATGCATTTAGATTTCCCTGATAGAGATGATACCAAGATTTGATGTCCTAGTCCCTCCATAATTAGAGTCTTCTTGTATATCATTTGCTTCTTTGAAAGGGTTTCCTAAAACCTATTTCAAGCCTTCTCAATGATAGAAAAGATTTATAAATTTTTATTTGTTCTAGATACCATTTTTCATTCAAGAATTTTGTCAAATGGTTTGTGATCTTTCTCTATATCTACAAATATGAAAATCATGAAATAAACCCACTATGGCATTATGTCATATATTTTTGATTCATTCACAAAAAAGGGGCATTCACCCATTTATTTATTGGAAGTGCAAATCCCTCGAATGCCATTCTTAGTTAAAGGATTGCCTTGCTACCAGCATACGTATCATATATTTCCATCTTAATAGCCTCTACCGACACACTAGGTGGGTAGACATTTGCCAACATATTATTGTCTTCCACAGTCTCTGCTTCCACCTACATAGTTGACAAAATCTTCATTGTGACATTATTTCAATATCTCTCATAGGTCCTCCTCTGAGATGGGTCATAAAGCATAGTTAGAACTGACTCCCCTTCAAAACTACCAAAATGCCAAAATTTTGTCATTGCCTCAGAATCACTAAATATAGTAATGCACATAAAATAAACATCCCTAACATCTATAACATGGGTTTTGAATGTATAGATATGAATACCTCAGTGGGGATTTTAGAGCTAAATGGTCTTATCTTTACTATAACTCAATTAGTAATTCTCATTTGAATTAAAGCAAACAAACAACACTACACCCTCATGCCCTTTCATAAGGCTTGTTTCCTTAATGAATTTTCAGCCATTTTCCTCCTAATAAATTATAACATTACAGATATACTATTATTTTTCTTGTTATTAAACATGATAGCAGCATAATTTCTTCATCCTAATCCAAAAACTACAAAATAATCCTAGAATATCATGTGACATTTTATATGACACTATAAATATTCCCTTTTTAGATGATATTTATGAACTATATAGCACGTCAGTCTTATACACTTTACAAACTTAGACCTTGGATTTTCTTCTTAGTTCTATACTTTTCCTACTTCTACAAGTCTCACATCTACTCTCTCTTATGCCCCTTGGCCTATATCTTAGTATAAACAGTATTAAGTTAATGACCCAAGCCTTTTATCTTTCCTAGAGTGCTTAAAACATGTTTATTTTATGCCTTTGTAATTTTTAGACATTCACCTATTTTCCTGCTCCCTAAGCACTTGTGTCCCAGATAGACACCCACATTGACACAAGTGTCTTGTTCTGATGAAAGTGTCTACTATGCTAAATTCATTTAATTTTCAAATTAAACATATCCTAATGGTCAGCCTAAGTGATATTATATACAAAAATATATGTAAAAATTTAAAAAAAAATAAGTAATCAATAAAATATTAAAACATTCACACAAAGAAAAAATATAAAAATATTTAGCATATACATGTTTACTAGATTTTTGTGTATGTTATTTAATTTATGTTAGTATATATATCATATCATTTATTTTCTATACACATATGTTTCATTTATTATTGATTTTGATACATGTATACACTAGATACATGATACATGAACATATAGATATTGGACCTTTTCCACCACCCACGTGACACACTATGTTGGGGGCATTTACCTTATTGATCACAATTGATAAATGCTAAATTATTGTATTATCACTTAAATTATCATGTTGTGATTATATACTAACACTTACATATATCTATACTCATGCTTACATCTCACATAGTGTGCTAGATATGTTATGCTAAAAAACATTTTGATAACATGTGTATATAGGGACTAGTATAATATACTTATGTTGGTTACTTATATTTCAATTATTCATCTTATCACATGGCTTACTTGAGTGTAAATCTTGTTTTATATATTTATTTAATTGTGGGACATTTTAAAATGTTCCTTATTTATTGGCCATAGTGCCCTTATGTGTTGTTTCTTCAATGTGTGGACATTTGAACATGCCCTTTGTTTTCAATCTCTTTAGACCCATTTTGTGTAACATTGAGTGTTATTATGTTTGTGTTTGATTGTTTTTTGAGTTGTAATTATTACTCTTAGACATGGACATGATCTATATCATGAATCTTAGGAATCTTTTTGATTAGATACTAAAGCATCCTTGATACATCTATTTAAATATGATACCACTATACACTTGATTACTACATGATTGATATATATGGCATGTTTATCTTATCAATTTGAGATAAGGTGACTATCAGGTTGTATTCCCTTCACCTCAAAATGGGGGCATATTAGTGGGATCATGCCATAGAGACATAAATCTCCACATATTTGGTAGAATTTGATACAATTTACATGATTTAGATATACACTTGGGACATAATCTTATGCATTTAGCACTAATTTTCATAGATTTGAGACATAGTTTTTCAAATTTGAGACAAATATTATATATAATATATAGATCAAAGGTTATATTTTTATAAATATTTGGCTTGAGAAACATTATATTACATATGCCATGAAAATACACCAAATCAATTATACATATTTAGATTATACATTACTTATAATAGATTTTATGAGGGGACATGAATAGGATTCATTCTTTTCTCACCATACATTGATGCATTGACTTTTCCAAGATGAAATGATTGAGCCTTTATATGTATATAGTAGTGTCTTCCTTGAGTAATGTGGTAGAGCCTTATCACCCTCGATATCCTTGGCACTACTTCCCTTCTCAATTTGAGATGGTTACACCATTTGACCTTGGCTATATTGGCTAGATTATATATACACTTAAGTTATGTGATTGAGATTTAGTGATCTCAATGCCCTTGTCATCACTCACCCTCACACAAAATTAGGTGAATGATCACCCTCCAATGCTCATATTCGCATCTCCAAGGTTCAGTTGTGAACCTATCTTTCCCTGATGCTTCATCAAGAAAGCATCATCACCAAATAAAATTACCAAGCAAAAACATGGTTGCATTGACACATAAGTGTATTCTTTCCTTGCTCTCTTTGTTTTAAATCAGTTAAATTATCAATTTTTAGATTGTGCACTAATTAAACTATGACATGCTCTTGGTTTTAGGTAATACACAAACAAAAAACTCAAACAAGGCTTAAACATATAAAAAGTGTGTTGTGCATACCAAGATACACACTTATTTCCTTTAACATAGTAATTTCATCCTTATGTGTTACTAGATTAAAAAGGGGGGAATGTAGATACTAAAATCTGATTTTTCATGATGTACTAGTTTTGTACACTTGACAAATACCAATCATGTCTCAAACCTTTAGTTTATGATATTTATGCTACCCAAATGCTTTAATTCACCGTCTCACTACACCTAATTACTTATCTTATAGTTCAATCGTAACATTTTGATGGCATAGATCACATGTAGCCTATAGTTTGCATAAATCTGATTTCTATCCTGCATAGACATTATAGATCCTTAGTAGTCTTTTTTTCCTATAGGACACTAGATTCCAAATTAGGACATTAGCATCGACAATAGTGTCCCAAATATTATATTAGTGTACATGCCTTCCAAATATTAAAAATTTAAAATATCCTTATATGTATGGGTCAGCCTATTTGTCTTCTTTAACCCTCTCATGAGATTTATTTCAAAGGGTGTGTATAAATACAAATCAAATTTAATTCATTATCTATTTAGCAAGAACCTTTCAAGCTCACACCACACTACTAAAAAGTATTTTCACAACTGAGTTATAATGCCCTACTCTCCCCTATTTATATTTTAGTCATAGAAACAGTCTTTTTATAAGCTTGAAGTATTCAAAGATTAGGCCATGAATATTATTTGTCAAGTTATAAGCTATATCAATAGACGCACTTGCATATAACATATTAAATAATTATTCACACACAAGCCCACATAAGGGGGAGAACTACATTGATCTGAGGCCCCCTTAAAAGTATATAGCTCTATAGAAAGTGTTCATTGACAGAGGAATATTTTATGTTAGCTCAACTTCACTTGAGCCCACCAACCCCTATTTTATAAGGTGGCATAACCAAATTAGAGGTGTAGACACCTAAAATTGGACACTTTATGTCATTTTTAATTAATTAATCTTCTATCCACAATAATAGCCCTAGCCTTCATTATTCATGACCCCCTAGTCGAATAGATCATTTATTTTATAACCACCTCATATCCCATAAAATTTTCACCATATTACATTAATTAATTAATATAAATTAATTAAATAATCCTTTCCTAATTCCATGGATTTTGAATATCCACAATTATCAAAATCCAAAAATCAAATAATCTCCACATCATGACATCATCTTCCACCCCCTTCCACTTTCCAAATTTCAATGATGTCATAGGCTCCACTTGTCTTTCATTATCTAAATTTTATAATCTAAATATTTGTCTCTCCAAATTTAATAATCCACCTTAAATTCCACTATCAAATTAAATAATCTCATTTAATCTTCTTTGGGTACAAAATCTCCACTTGTTTCCCACTCCTAAGATTCTAACTAAAAATAATAATAATCTCCCATCAATTTAATCATCCTCCACCATTGATCTCCAACCAAGATCAATGGTTCTCAATAATCAAACAAAACTTATAAATGGAGCCATTTGCCTTCATTTCTATTAAGCTTGAAGTATATAATGAAGTGTTGTCCAAAGACTATCCATCGAAGCTTCAACTCATCAATTTAATCAACCTTGAAAGGACAAGTGTTGTCAAATTTTTGATGTGCCTCAATCAAGCCTTTGTAACTATAATCAACAATCCATTTGAGTGACATCTAATCTATAAAAGAGTAAGTGAAGGTATATTATTTAGTGTTTTTAATCTTTCCTTCTTTACTTTCTTTTTAGATATATCATATGAATTATATTTAAATGCATTTAATTAGTTTTCAATTGATTTTGGATTTATAAAAATATAATAAATTTATTCTTGTGTTACATTTTGGCATGCCTGGTGGGACTCGTAATCCCCAAATGATCTTTGAAAGTAAAATAACCCTCTTCTCAAAATAAATAATCTTTGTTATTACAACTTTTTTAAACATATATTAAAACAAGTATATTTTTAATCTATAAACTTTTTTTCTTTTTATTTTTTGTAGGGTGGTGTTTTTTCTAGTTAACAACAACCTTCAAAAATTTCATAGAAATATGATATATAGTTTAGAAGATATGGCTAATTTAGTGATTGACATTTTTCTAACAAAAAATGACTATTAAAATAACTATATATTTTAATTTTTAATCTAGGTTTATCTTATTGTTTTCAAGTTGGTTCAGCTCTGGATTAAAATCATATTATCAAAAATTCATAACAATCTAAGTTTTGGTTTTGGAGATGTCTCTAAAATAAGTATTGTCACTTTTTTATTGTTGTTTTTGTTTTCTAACTTGTAAGTTTGCAGGTTTTCTTGCATTTTAACTTGAATTATTTTAATTTGTTTGGTTCAAATTTTAAGTATTTTATGTGTAGACTTCATTTTCCAAAAAAATTTCATCAAACTACTAAAAATTTTGTTTACAGATATCGCTTGTCAAAGACTAAACAAAACAAGCATTCTTTTTTACAAACACTATTCAATTTTGGTATTTAAAACAAACTCACATTTAAGTTTCGTGCTCTAAAACTAATTTTTATATTTCATTTCTTAAGTGTTTATTTTTTGTGTTTTTATTAATTTAGAGTGTGTATGCTCTCCCCTTGCCCCATTGTGAGATCCTAGGTGATCAAAAACACAAATTATTTGATTACTTATTTGTTTAATTAAATGGTTTATTTTCATTAAAAAAATTCTTGTGTGTCATAAATCTCTATATGATCTTTCATTGGAATCACATTTATGAAGATACTAGGAAATAAAAAATGAATTTGTGATTTTTTGTTACTTTGATTGTGCTTACATATTTTATTCCCTTAGCATCACATTGGTGATGATACTTGGGAATCAGAAACAAGTATTGATCCTTTTATTTTTATTATGTGTGGTGGATTTCATCACTTTCCTTTGAGTACTTAGGGTACGGTGACTAGGAATAGATACCCCAACATATGTACCAACCTCATACATCTAAAGAGGTATATAAATTAAGGTTATTTATCATTAGATCATACAAAAATTCCCCATAAATAAATTTTTGAAAGCAAATGATTTATTCCTGATGTTAAACTATCAGACATCATCCTTAAAGAACTTGATTTTTGGTAGCACTTCACTAAAATATTACAACCGAAGTGGTTGTTAAAGAGCAAGACCCTCCTATGAATGGATCATTATTGATTTTGTTGATCAATGTGTATATGATCAAGACAATACTAGTTAGTGGTTCAAAATAGATTAAGGAAAAGCTTGCTTAGAATAATCTATATCAAAATAAAGGTCAAATCCTATCACATATGGCCTAGGTAGATGATTCCATGTATGTTGAGAGAGACTTTATGCACTTGTCCTATAGATCATACCAAGAGTCCATGACTAATAATAATCCACTATTAGTTATCACATCAATCAATATCCACATCAAACTAAAAACCTCCATTTGAATCATGAAGCTATTAACAAAGGAAAATAAACTTTAGTACAATAGTCTTCTCAAGACCCACATAGATTCATAATCAAAAAACTTAAATAAGTTGGCCAAATGATATATACTTTGGCCTCAACATTAGCAACCACAATATCCAATCCATAAACATCATCCAATACGTAGAAACAAGTCCCTAATTTTGATAAAGTTGGAAATAGGGTATACATACCCCCTAAATCTAATGCCAATTTATATTTATCTCCTGATCATATTTTCAACCCTGCTTAGCCTCTATGCACCCATCAACATGCATCAAATATGTCTCTAAACACTCTTACTCAAGAGTGGTAAGAGATGAAAAATGCTCTTCACAGATCATAGGTAGGGAGTCAACACACATATTTCAAGGTTGAGGAGATATGTATGTATCCCTTTGATGAAATTATTTTATAAATCCCATTTCCATCTCACTTTAAGATACCAAAATTTGATAAATACAAAGGGAAAGGAGATCCACAAGACCACCTTAGAGATTTTTTCATGGTTATTTAAGAAGTAGCACATAATAACATGTTATTGCTAAATTGATTTCCCTAATGCTTAGGTGGCCAAGCTTTGGATTGGTTCATCCATTTGCCTAATGATTCTATCAGTACATTTGTAGACTTTTCAAAACATTATGTGCATCAATTTAAAATAATGTATAACATGAGTTGACATTAACGGACCCTTGCAACTCCAAATAAATAAATGGGGAAATCTTCTCATCTTTTTTACAATGATGGAGGGGTTTGGTCGGTTGATTTCCTCATTCATTTCTTATTAAATAATTACTAGATATTTTATGGAAAATCTCAATCATGAAATACACCATCATTTAAAACTCTAGTGTGCCACTACATTTAATTAGATCATCCAAAAGGGATTATAGATTGAAAATTCACTTATTGAGAAGGTTATATTCAAAGTGTTCTCTAAAGACACTACACCCCAGCCTCATGCTACTACTTTAGCATGAATAAAAAACCTAAGTTATTTAATAAGAAAAGGAATGTAGTGGGTAATAGATTTATAGAGTCTAAACATGTGCAAAATGTTTAAACAATACATGTTTAGAATGTCCAAAACACACCAAAAGCCACTCTTAAGAGATCACCTATCAAAACTCCATGTCAAAGGAGGATCCTTAGAATCAATTTTCCAATCAATTTTGGTGGAAAACATGATCATATTCAAAATAATAAAGTCTTTTGAGCTAAGACATCTTAAGCCACAATGGTATAAGGATGATGAATATTGTGAATATCATCATATTAAAGTTCATGATTTTTATCAATGCATGCAACTCAAACACTACATTCATGATCTATTAGATCATGTTGACATCGAGCTCAATAATCATGCATCCATGTCACATAATTAAGATATGTGAATTTTTAAGGATCCATTCCTAAAACATATTCAACATAGTCAGCATTAATAAAATCATGATCACTACCAAGGTCAAAATAACCAAGCTAATCAAGTGGAATATTGTAACAATCCACATAACTATGAAAATGTTGTGGACACTATCAAAATTATTTCCCATCATTAACCTATCACAACTCAATGTGTTATAATATATTATCTTGGGATCTTATACATCCCAATCTAGTAATCTTCTCCAAGCCCAAGAATGTGTTATTACTACTCACTGTTCGAAGCTCACAATTCAAGGGCCTTCTATATCAAAATTCCATAGTCAAATCCCAAATGATTCCATGTACAAATCAAAACCATCCACATCCACATTTGAAAATAAATATGACCTTTTAGAATAGCTAGAGAATACCCCTACAGAGATTTCCATTTTGGATTTGTTACAAGCATCCTCTATCCATAAGGACATCTTACATGAAACCTTGCAGTAATCAAAATTCCATACTAATATTGACCCATTTAAATTATGAGCATTGATATGACATTTATCCTCAAGTAAATAAATTACCTTTGGTCAAATTGATATTTCAACATTGGGACCATCTCATAATAATCCTCTCTACATAGAGGTGATTATTGCTAAAACCAAAATCATGTGGGTACTCATAGACAATGGTTTAGCATTAAACATTTACACATTCAAGTTGGTTAAGATCCTTAGGTAATCATAATTAGATATGGAAGCAAACATTATTACCATCAAGGGATAAGAAAATATTAAGAGAGAATAATTTGGTACTAATTATATATTTGTCATTATTAGGCATGTCACACATCAAAGCCTATTCCATGTCCTTGACATTGATATGTCATATAACCTCCTTCTCAATCATCCATGGATTCATGACATGGATGTTTTTCTTCCCAATTTGTATCAATGTTTTAAATTCCCACACTCTAGTATGGATTTCATAATCCATAATAATACACAACCTTATTAGTATTGTAAGATGTTGAAAGTTGAACATCCCTATGCCCATCATTGTCCTATTGCATAATATTCCCCTAAAAATGATAATAATGTGCTTCCAAATCCAAAATCAACCTACATTCATTCATAATACCTCTCGTCTACATCTAATAATCCCCATCTAAAAGCATTCACACACTTGACAAGCAAATATAAAGGTTGTGGAGAATATGAATTAAAATATGCTTTCCACATTGAAAAGCTTCTATTATCCCCAAAAACTTAGTAGACCCAACATGGTATGGCAAAATAAGGTTGATTTGTATAAGGTAGGTTCTATTTCATTTACCAATAATGGTATTTTTATAAATGAAAAACTAAAATATCCTGGCGATTCATGGTTATATGGTGATGGACTAGCTTCATTTATGAGAAAAAAATATATTATCCCTATAAATATGTTAGAAAGGGTATATGTTTGGGAGCAAATAAGTAAGAAATTATTAAGCCTATCTTATCTACTCATCATGAAGGAAATTGTGGCATTAGATACAAACCACTTAGAGGGGATTCCCTAATCTTGAAATTTATACAATTGAGATGTCTAATGATGAATTTCATGATACCAACACAAATTCCTTTTATAACATATATGATGAGCTTGTTGATAAACACATTTTTGACACCAATGTTGTCTTGACCATTAATTTAGACCTTCATTACCCCAACATCATCCATATCCTCCTATGTCCCTCGGTCCAATCCATATCATTATCAAACAAAATATTTCCCATTTTGACCTTGGTGGCAATTAACAATTATGACATGCGATAGGATTTGACAGATCAAAGTGTGGAAGTTTTTTTACATAAGGATATCAGAGTGGCATAGGGGTAGCTTCCCTATCTCATAATCCTTATAAAGATTAATTTTTTATGCATCCATTTATTTGTCCTTCACAACCCACATCCATTTTCATATACATTGTTAAGAGTTAATTTTACATTTATTAGTATATCGTGTACAGACATCACATCTTGAAAATAATCTCTTTCACACACATCAAATAATATATCTTGTACACATCAAATAATATAAATTTGTAATCATGGCCAATAATATTAACAATATTTTTAAGGATTTTGACAATGGTCTTGTTACATGCCTCAGCATGGTCATTGCCTTGGGGATAATAAGGAGTGGTAAACTTTTTTTGATATGGTTTTGGGCATAGAGATTTCATGTCTTTATTTTTAAATGATACACCATTATTAGAGATATGATATATGGAATTTCATAGTATAAAATGAGGTGATTCATAATGAATTTGGATATTTGCTTCTCGATTACATAATTGAGAGGGATTTCCTCAAGCCACTTTGTAAAATACTCGATAATAGGTAGGATGTGTTTATGATTGTCAAATGAAGTGGGGTTTATCTTCCCTATGAGATCGAGTCCCAATGTTAAACATGGCCAAGGAGTTATAATTATTTGTAATGCTTGTGATTGAGTGTGATTCAAGTCACCATGATTTTGGTAAGTAACACACTTTTTGATATAGACACATGCATCCATTTTCATAGTCCATGAATAGTATTGTGTACAAAGGATATTATTAACAAGGACCATTCCAATAGTATGGGATCCAAAAATCTTGTTGTGAATTTATTTAATGGCTAAATAAACCTATCCCAAATTTAAACAATGAATCAAGGTTTCATCATAGCCTCTATGATAGAGCATGCCACCAAGTAAGGTATATCTAGGTGTGTTATGGATGAATGATTTGTGTTGATTATGTGATAAGTCTTTTTGGAGGATCTGACCATGAAGTTAGATGTAAATATTATTATACTAGGGTGAATTAGGACCAATGATCTCACATTCCATTTCAGATTATTGACAATCATATGCGAGTATTATGAGTTGATCAATGAGGAACTGATACTGATGGATATTCAAGGAAATTTTAAGAAGTGAAATAATAGTATCCATGGCATCTACAGATTTATTATTGTCCCTTGGTACTTTCCCAAATGATATGTGCTCAAAATATTTCTTAATACTATCCACCATGGCTTTGTATGGCATGATTTTGTCATATTTTGTTTGATATTGATCATTTACTTGATTGAAGATTAACTTAGAATCATTGAATACTAATAATTGTTGAATGTCCCATTGGATGGAAATGCAAATTCATTTTTGGAGGATGTGATCATGAAGTTAGATGTAAATATCATTATACCAGGATGAACTAGGACCAATCATTTCACATTCCATTTCAAATTATGGACAATCATATGCAAGGATTATGAGTTGTTCAATGAGGAATTTATATTGATGGATATTCAAGGACATTTCAAGAAGTGAACCAATAGTATCCACGGCATCTATAGATTTATTATTAGCTCTTGGTACTTGTCCAAACTATATGTGCTCAAAATATTACTTAATACTATCCACCATGGCTTTGTATGACATGATTTTGTCATATGTTTTTTGATATTGATCATTTAATTGATGATTATTAACTTAGAATCATTGAAGACTAATAATTTTTGAATGTCCCACTGGATGGAAATGCAAAGTCTTGCAAAAAAGGCCTCATATTTTGCAATGTTATTTGTACATGGGAAGCCAATGTGAAAAGCCTTGGGAATGAGATATCATTTTAGTGTTACAAACAAAACACCTGGTCTCAAGATTCAGGATGTGAATGACCCATCAAAATAAATCTTCCACTATTTTAATTCTTCAATGGAAAAATGGACTCATCAGGAAACCCAAAGTTAATGGATGTGTATTTGCTAATGGAGATTATGTTTAATGATTAGTAAGGACCGGCCTTTTAATAGTTTTCTTAGTGGTGTATTCAATGTCAAATTCACTTAGGAACATAATCCGTTTGGACATATGACATGTCAATATTTCTTTAGATAGAAGATACTTAAGTAGATCAACTTTTAGAATGATGATGGTTTGATTTTTGAGTATGTAGTGTCATAAATTTTGGGAGGTAAAAACTACTATTAAACATGCCTTTTCAAGAAGTGAATAATTAAGTTCATAGGTAACCAATGTCTTACTCAAGTAATATACTACTAATTCTTTATTATTTTCATCATGTTGATCCAAAATTACCCCTAATGCATGTTGAGTAGGTGATATGTAAAGTAACAATAGCTTACCTAGAATTGGAGGGGCCAAAACTAGTGGATTAACTAATTATGATTTTATTTGATCAAATGTATCTTGATAATCCTTGTTCCATTGGAATGAAGTATATTTTTTCAAGAGATGTGTAATGGGATGAAAATGGTCTGCAAGTTGTGAAATGAATTGGTGAATCACTTAAACTTTTCCTTACAATCTAGGTAGCTATTTTAGATTGGATGGTAGAAACATTTCTATTATGGCCTTGACCTTAGTTGGGTCTACTTCAATACATCCTATATAAATAATGAAACCCAATAATTTTATTGATGTGACACCAAAGACACATTTCTTAATATTTAATCTGACTTTGTATTCTTAGAGTCATTCAAAGATTCTATGTAGAATTACTAGATAGTATAATCTTGATTTAGAATTGTCAAGGATGTCTTACACATAATCTTCCATAATATCATGCATCATGTCATGGAAGATGACAATCATAGATCTTTGATAAGTAACACCAATGTTCTTTAGGCCAAAAGGCATGACTTGGTAATAAAATAGTAGCTTTTACACACACATCAAATAATATCAAGGGTCAATCATGACCAACAACATTAACAATATTTTTAAGAATTTTGACAATGATATTATTAGATGCCTCAATTTGGCCATTGCCTTGAAGATAATGAGAGTAATTTTTTTTTTTTGATATGGAGAGCTTACTTTTGGTTGCATCCATTAATTTTTTCTTCATAACCCATATCCATTTCCGCATCCACTATTAAGAGTTGAGTTTCCCTTTACTAGTAGTTCTTGCACACACATCACATCCTAATAAATCCCTTGAATATATTTATTTCAAAATTACAAAAAAAAATAGATAATCCAAAAATTGAAAAAATTAGAAAAGGCCAAAAATATACAAAAGAGATATAAATCCTTAAAATTAAAAAACATTAGAAAAATCCAAAAACAAAATACTAAAAATAATTATATAAAGCCAAAAAAACCCAAGAGTTCTCATGATCACTCTTGTTTTAAGTTGATCTTAAATAATTAATTGGTTTTAAATCAAATCCTAGTCAGTCCACCATTCATATAATCCAAGCTTATAGCTTTTGCCCTGTTTGGGGAAAGTCAAAGTGTGCAACTTTTTTATGGTATATTTTTTCCTATCTGTCCCTTTCATGTATCCTTGCATGGGGGCACCACCCAGTTATCATATCATCAAACTTTCAAACAATTATTTTGTATCAAGATGATTTATGTTTCTTTTATTTTTATCTTTGTATGTGTTTGATTGCTTTCTCATTTGTTTTTTTTTCTTGTTGTTCCTTGACTCAGGTTATATGCCTCAATAGGGTCATCATGGTTTACCCATATCATGGTGATTTCTTGCACTTGTAATTGATTCCATCCATTGGCATATGATAACAATGTTATCTTAATTTTTCCATATCAAGATATGTTTTGTCATATTTATTTTGGATTAGGGGTCAATCCTTTTGTACATTGTGGCCAAGTCATCATGGTTTTGTATATTGTGGTGCATAGATTTTTGTGCTACATAAAAAAATTAGGTGGCAAAGCATATGTGGAGGCACATTAAAATGTCATTATATTTTACTTGTAAAAATACATCCACACCTTAACATCCATTTTTGAATCTAATCAATTCATTCATATTACAACAACAAAATTAAAATTAACCTCAATCAACATATATTATATTCTTCATCATATTTCCACCCCTTCAAGAAAACTACATTGGCCTGAGGTCCATTTAGACTATGTAGGCAATGCTTAGTTACATGGGGTTTCTAAGGTAATCTCAGCCACTATTATTTTCATCCCATTCCTCTTACATAATGAATTTTTCACTCTACCACTACTATCAATTCCCATCACCTCATCCCTTTCAGCATGTTAATATCTTTTAATCACCCATCCATCCTATCAATCTCTTTTAATAAGTTGGTTGACAACCCTCCTTGTATCACTCCTCCATCTCCACCTATCCTCTTATCTGAACCTATTTGGCATTTTATATTCCTTTTTCATCCTCAAAGCCACCATCTGATCTACCATTTGGCTCATCATCTTCCTCGCCATCACTTTTCTTATGAATGCTTAGTTGATCATGATACCACCTATTTATTCTCTCTCTTATCATCCTTTTATTTCCTTCTTCCACTCATTTTCCATCCCATTTCCCTTTCTTCCATGTGCTTCCTTATTATTCATTTTCATCACCAATCTATTTTATCCTCAGTCTATATTATACTTCATTTCACTACTTTCATTTCTTTCCACATCTCTCATCATCTTGTTCTCTTGCATGACAATTAACATTCTCTCCCATCTGCTTTCAATTCCCTAATCTACCTATTTATCACTACCATCCTTGTAACCTCATCTTCTAAATTTGTTTATTCATCTCATTTATTTGTTTCATTTCATTTTTATTTTATTCTTTATTTACACTTAATTTCCTTTCCAAGTTGTATGGGAGTCAATCTTCCCAACAATAACTCTTTTAAGGATTTTTCTCCTTTGAAAAGCCTTCCACAATGGCCTTTTTTTCTTATCTGAGTAAGTAATTATACTTGATACTAAAATGGCTCTTAATCTTCATCTTCATCATCATTTTTATTTATGGATTCCAATAGTCCAAACTATGGTGATTCTGAGAGTTTCATCTTTCCCATATTTTTCATCTTGCATTTTTTTATTATAACCCCTTTAAGTATATTTATCCTTTGAGAAGCCTTCCTTTAAGTATATTTATCCTTTTATAAGCCTTCTCTAATTTCTTTTTTCTTCTTATCTGAGTAAAAAATCATACTTAGTACTACATAGTTCTTAAACCTCATCATCATCCATTTATCTGAGATCTCATTATACTCTCTATCCTATTTCATCCATATTATTATCAAAAATTAGGGTGTGATCATTTTATTTTATCTCTTTTACATCCATGCTTACCCATGTCCTCTGCTTCTTATTTCAATACACAAATCTAATTAGGTTCGTTGCTTGATACATCTACATCTTTATCTCCATATTTCCACATGTTGTGCATAGGAATATATTTTTCTTCTTCAAATCATCTTCTCCCAGTTACTCACCTAGATACAAGGCTAATTTTCCCTTCATTTCATACCATGGGCTATGTTCTTCTTAGTGACTTTGGCCATTTTATATACTAAGATCCATGCCCCTTATGGTGAAGTAAGTTCATACTCGTGTGAATTTGATTTATTAAATAACTCTTAGGTCAAGGTGGTGAGATAAATTCTATATCACATCCATCCTCATAACCAATTATCCCTCAACACATCATCTTTCCATAATTATTTCATTACTTTGGGGCATCCTCATGTGCTTAGTTTTTTTACTTCTTCATTCACTGAAAATTCATTGTACCATTTGCACATACATTTGTGTCAACCTATCACACCTTTGAAATGTCCATAAATTTTATCACTCATCATTACTTATAATAACTTAACTCCTAAACCAATGCTTGGAATCCAAAGTCACAACTTTCACCCTACCTAGGGCACATCAAAGCTTATAGCTTATCTCGAGATGTATCCTTCCCAAATCCACCTTGCTTAGGGAAAATCAATTCATCATTATTAAATAGTCAATTAAAAAAAGCATTAGTTCAAGTGAGTTAATTTCATCCCTAAATTAATATCATCCAATCATTAGTATACCTCCTTAAAGGGATAACTAAATTTAGCCTAAGGTCCCTTTGGACTATGCAAGCATCATTTAGTTACATGGGGTTTTTTAAGTCAGCTTAGCCATTATTCCTTCCCCTTCCCCTCATCTTATCTTTAATCTATGAAATAGGTTAAAACCTTGATTTATACTTATAAATTAATTATTCAATTATCCATCTAAGATTACAACTTTCACCTTCTTGGGGAAAATTAATCTTGTAGCTCCATCATTAGGACTGGTCATGCCCTGATCTGCCCTACTTGGGGCAAGTTAAGCACATAGATTTATCAGGATATTTTTCTCACATCCACCCTACTTGGGGAAAATAAATGTGCAATTTATCTCAAGAGGTATCCTTCCCAAATATGCCCTATTGGGGGTATGTCAATTCCCCATCATTGATAAATCCAAGGTTGCAAGCATTAGCTCGAATGGGTTAATTTTATACACAAATTAATCTCATCATCACATCTTGTATACCCACCTCTTATTTATTATCACCCACCCATTTATTCTTCCATTCTAGCCTCTTTCTCTCTTTTTTGAGAGCTCATCCATATCTTTCATCCCCACATGTCCTTTTAAGGGTGTATCATCCATCATATTCTTTCATCATCAAACATCTAATTTTTTGTCCATCTTTTTTTAGATTTTTATTTCTTTGAAAATTCATTACTCCATTCATCATGTCTCACAATGCCTTCTCAAAGAATGGGAAAATGTAGACACCTAAAATGAGACACTTCATGTCATTGTTAACTAATTGATATTATATCCACACTAACATCCCTAACCTTCATTATTCATCACCCCCTAGAAAATTAGTGCATTTATTCCATAACCACCTCATATCCCATAAAATTTAAACCCTATTTTATTAGTTAACTAATCCAAATCAATTAACTAATCCTTCCCTAATTCCATGGATTTTAAATATCTGCAATTATCAAAATCTAAAAATCAAATAATCCCCACATCATGACATCATCTCCCATCCAATTCCACTTTCCAATTTTCAATGATGCCATAGGCTTTCCCTATCCCCCATTATCTAAATTTTATAATCTAAATATTTCTCTCTCTAAATTTAATAATCCACCTCAAATTCCAATAACCTCCACTATCAAATTAAATAATTCCATTTAATCATATGTGGGTCTAATGTCCCCACTTGTTTCCCACTCCTAAGATTACCACTAAAGAATTTAATAGTCTCCCATCAATTCAATCATCCTCCATCATTGATATCCAATCAAAATCAATAGATTTCATTATTCAAATAGAATCTATAAATGGATCCATTCACCTCCATTTTCACTAAAATTGAAATATACACCGAAGTATCATTCAAATACTATCCATTAAAGATTCAATTCATCAATCCAATCAACCTTACAAGGAGAACTACTATCAAAGTTTTGATGTTCCTCAATCAATCCTTTACAAATATAATCAGCAATCAATCTGAGTGACATCCAATCTACAAAAGAGTAAGTGAAGGTATGTTGTTTAGCATTTTTAATCTTTATTTTGTTACTTTATTTTTAGATAGCTCATCTGAAGTACATTTGAATGTATTTAGTTAGTTTTAAATTTATTTTAGATTTATGACAATCTAATAAATTCATTCTTGTGTTACAAGAGGACCAAGGGTTTTGAATAAAATACTAATTTTGGGAACTTATGTTCATGATCTAAATTAATAACTTTTAAACTAATAAGGAACTCTAACATGTGAAATTAACTATTCCAAAAAATGATATATATTTTAATCTAGATAGAAGCATCAAAATTAGGATAGAACTGTCGACACTAGTGTTCATAGTCCAATGGGAGTGTCCTAGCTAACAAAAAGCTAATTTCTCAAATCTGATGACTCTAGGTGAAGCATCAGACTATCTTCTTCCATACTTATGACACTCAAATCTACCTACGCATCATTTCATAAGCTAAATTTTATTTCTCATTTGCATTATTACTTTCTAAATATTTTTGACATTGTACTTTTATATATTTAGTATATTCTCAAATTTAGTGTATTTATTAAAATATTATGAATCTAGATTATTTAATTAGCCTTATTTAGAATAACTTATTCCATAATTGATTGGGTTATTCCCCCTACCCTTAACACAAAAAACATTAAATAATGGTGAGCCATTACATGCACATTAAAGTTTAAGAATTTTTGAGAAATTAAAATGTCTTAATGTTTAAGATCAATCAAATTGAACATACAAAAACTATGACTATTATATCTAAGATTAATTTTTGAAATTAACCCTAAAAAAATTAATTAAATTCATACTTGACTCTTTAAGAAACAAGATCTAACCTTGATGTGGGTGGGAAAATGAATTGGGGTTTTTTAAAACCCTAAATGACCATGCTCAATAATTATCCCTAGTAAATTAAGATCTATCATAAAATGGGGAATTATATAACCTTAGAATGTGTGTAAAAGAGAATAAGTGAACATTAAAATTTGTTATGGATAAATGAATCTAAGCTAATATTGTAATAAAAAATACTCTTAATATTTAACTAGGTCTAAAATAGAGGCAAAACAATAAGTCATACATAATTAAATATTCAAAAGTTAAAGAAATAGATAAACATGCAAAGCTTATCTTATTTGATTATATCTCTACATCTAGTGATATTCCTCATGATCTAACAATGGTAAATAATGCATCAAAATGACACAGAGATAACCCAAAAATATTACAATGTTTTTATAATGGTGTATAAATTATAAAGTTACATTCCTATCATGTTATGATCTTGGTAATGTCAAAACTATAAAGTTACATTCCTAGTAAAATTTAGGTAAGTGAAATATATTTTAAAAACCATTCTCATATGATTCAGGTCTCCAAAAACATTTCCCATTTTTCCATGCCTTTACTTAGGTCACTAGGAAAATGAAATTCTTCTCCTTACCATAATTGGGAAAATTGATATGAAAACCACAAGGAAAAAATGTTTTTGGTCATGCATTAATAATGAGTAACTGAGTTATCCTGATATTTTTTAAGCCTCTCAATGATGGACATTATCAAAATATAACACTCTAAAAATTGTAAAAATTTATCATTTAGTAAAATCAATGCAATGTATTGTGTCACTAACATGAAGTTCATTAGAATTAGTGCTTCAATGAATTCTCTAATTATTAATTGATTTATCTAGAATGCTAGTAAAGGCTATATAGATTTTTATAGATATAAAAATTTGGTCACAGATACTTGACAATTTTAATTCTTCATATATTTTCAGCCACTTGACTAGTTCTCGGATACATGATTCTTATTCACCATTCCTCTAGCCATTTATCTATAAGTGGGCTTGACCTATTTATTTTCCACCAATACTACATAAGAATTTCTAGTTAAATGTTCAAACTACCTTATATCATCTTTCATACCATTCCAACCCTAGGACTATTATCCTTAATTTTAATGGATATATCTAAGCTAGGTGGATAGCCCATTGTCATGGACTTATGCACCTAGAATGGCCTTGTCACTATGCAATTAAATGGATATATTTTAAAATTTAAAATATTCATTTAGGTTATCCCACATGTTTTTTGAGTCATCTAAGTGTAATTATTTAAATGATTCACTATAAATAAAAATCAAATTTCATTCATTAAGGTAATTTATTTATATCCAACTTCTATCTATTATACTATTAAATATTGAGAAAATATATCATGTTCCGCCCAAATTCAATGTCAATCACTAGGGTCAGTCTCATATCAAGTCTAAATCATTCCAAATAAAGTCAATAGATAAAATTTTCAAGTATTAGATCCAAAATTCTAACTACTTACAAAAAGTCAAGGAGCACAATTGCATAATCATACTAGGTGGGAGACTTACATGTGGCTTGATTCCCTCTTCAGAGTATCTAGATACATAGGTAGTGATCAATATTCAATAAGATGAACCCATTACACTCCCCCTTTCTTTTTTAGGTTGTATAGTTCTCACAAGTACCCCTAGGGTTTCCAAAGTAAGGAAAAGGAAAATAGAGGTTTCAACATGGCATTTATAGAATATGAATATCTCAGACCTCTCAAAATACATAGGAATAGGTGATAAATCAATCATATTTTCTTCACAGTCAAAAAAGTCAAGTTTTTAGTCAACACACAAGGTCTATTTATGTTATTTTCCATTGAGCATGGACTTGTCTAAACATAGGCACAAACTATGTTCATGAACCTAATTGATCATAGTGTTGTAGTGGTACATTTTAGATAATTCTACCTAATCTATGATCATCATAATCCTAAAATATAAGCTAATTTGTATTCTTCCTAATGTTTTACAAAAGAGCATATTGTTATATTTAACAAAATACAATAAAAATTATTGGTAAATTATATATCTTTAGTTTTCTAATTTATTCAATAGTTTTATGTTTATTGAGTTTTACTACATAAAAAATAGGGTTAAACATATTGGTGAACCCATTTATTTCTTGAACATTGCATTTTTCAAATTTTCAATTTTTTTTCTAGGGCTTAATTTAAATTCATGATTCACATACACTAAAGAGAAATGTAATCATCCTTTATAGGATTTTATTGAGCATTACTCTAGGATATCTCTTTGGCCTAGGGGTTTTGGTTTGAATTCTTGATTTTTATGTAAAAAACATTTTCTTTTATTGTATTTCAATTTTTTTTTTTTTTTAGAACTATGTTTGGGTAGGTGTAAAAATCATGGGATTTATCATTATGGGAAAAATGGCCATCAATTTTACCTAAGTCATAGTGTGAGGGTATTTCTCTAATACTCAATCCTTTATAAAACATTGTATATAAAATTTATTTTCTATGAATTTCATGGTACATCAAAAACATAGATGGTTTTTACCTTTTAACCATAGGAAGCTTTTTTGTCATTTGGTTTTATAGTGCATTGGTAAGTAATTAGCCTTTGGAAGTTACTCTCAATGTACCTAAAAAATAGGATAGTATGATTATGAAATGGTGGAATTATCCATAGTCAGTTCCATTTTCACTCGTGTTCATTATTTATAATTGGGATCAGTATATTTGAGCCTACCAATCAAACACACATTGTCTAGTTACACTAATTCTCTCTTTAATTTTTCACATGTGCATGATTCCCTCTTATGCCACCCAAGAAATTTTAATTCCCTTATTCATCTAAGACATAGTGAGATAATATTCTATTAAGTGTAATTTATATAGATCACATTCATATTCTTTTGAACTCTTCTAAAATGGATAATACATATTTTTTTTCTCAATTTGATATTGTAGCTATTCAAAGTTATGTACAAATGAAAAATGATGTTGGTGATGAACATGATAATTAATATTATCTTAAGATATTTGATAGAATTTATACCAATGAACCTAATAGGGTAACATATTACCCATTACTAGTAGGCTTTATAGCTCCTAAACTTCCACTCTATGAAGATAAAGGTGATCCTAAATAACATGTTCGATCATTTCATGTAGCATGCTTGGATTGTGCATACAATGACAAATTTTTAATAATTATATTTCCATGAATCCTTAAGGAATAAGTGTTGAGATTATTCTATGATATTTCACTCCAATCATTCAAGGCATTAAACCTTTTTATAAATCATTTTCTAACAGTCTTTTCTATTAATATTGGTGAAAAGTTATCTTATGAATAAATTAGTAAGCTTGTGTCATTTTAAAACAATCTGTATATACTTTATTTTTCATGTACATCATGGTATATCAAAAACACATTGGGTTTTGCTTTTCAACCATAGGAAGCCTTTTTTCCATTTGGTTTTGTAGTGCACCAATAAGTGGCTAGCCCTGAGAAGTTACTGTCAACATACCTCAAAAAAGGGATAATGCATCTATATTATGGTTTAATCCTCCATATTTAGTTACCCATTGTGGATTCTTCACTATATACAAATAGGATTAGTATATTTGAGATCCTAAAAATCAAACATACCCTATCTAGTTACATAAATTCTCTCTTTACACTTTCACATTTGCACGATTCCCTCTTATGCCACCCAAGAAATTTTAGGTACCCTATTCCTCTAAGGCACAATTATCAATTAAGTGTAATTAATATAGATCATATTAATATTCCTTTGAACTCTTATAAAATGGATAATACATATGTTTTTAGTCAATTTGATAATGTAACTATTCAAATTTATGTACAAATCAAAAATGTTATTGATATGAATATGATAATTAAGACAATGAGACTAAACATGATAATCAAGATAATCATGAGGTATTTTATATAATTTATCCCAATGAGCTTAATAGAATAGATCTTAAGTAAGTTAACTAATTGTCCAATTTTTTTAATGACTTCGTTAATGTCCCAACCATGTGGATAGGGTTGTTAAATTGATCCTAGCATCTTATACTACACATCAAGCTAATCTTGCCACATCTTAAGCATAATAACAATAGGTGACTTTTTTAGTTTCTAATACTTCCACTTAAATTATTCCATTTTATACTATTACTTATATTCCCATATCAACACCTTCAATTACATATTTAATATCATCCCTAGGTATGCGGGCATCACAAGGCTTACAATATATTAATATGCTTACTTTTACATAGGTATCATACATAACTCATTTGATTACTATGCATGGTCCACAATCAAGCTCTCTTAGTTCACATTCCCTCGAGCAAACTACTATAGCCATGTATGCTAAGATGTTTCATTTAGAGCAATGTGTCTCTAAAGCTAATCATTTTATGGACTCTCATATTTTTTTTCATAATCCTTTTACACTTGAAGTATCATCTTACCCATTACTATCAGGATTTGTATCTCCTAAGGTTCCACTCTATGAAGGTAAAGGTGATATTGAATAATATTTTTTATCATTTCATGTAGCATGCTTAGATTATGCATGTAATGACAAGTTATTAACAAATATATTTGCATGAAGCCTTAAATAATATGTTTTGAGATGTTTATATGATATTCCATTCTAATCACTCAAGGAATTAAATCATTTGGAAAATTAAGTTTTAGCACACTTTTTTTTTAACATTATTCAAGAATTATCTTATACACAAATTTTTAAACTCAAGCCATTATACAAAACTATATATAGACTTTAGTTTCCATGTACATCACAGTGTTCTGAAAATGTAGAGGGTTTTTACTTATCAACCATGGGAATCCTTTTCACCATTTGGTTTTTTAGTCCACCAATAAGTGGTTAGCTCTAGGAAGTTACTCTTAGTGTACCTCATAAATGGGATGGTGTGGCTATGAGATTATGGAATCTTTCATATTTAGTGCCCTTTTTGATCTCGTTCACTATTTACAACTGGGTTTAGTATATCTGAGAACCTACAAATCAAACACAACTTATCTAGTTACACCAAGTTTCTCTTTAACTTTTCACATTTGCATGATTCTCTCTTATTCCACCCAAGAAAGTTTAGTTCCCTTATTCTTCTAAGTCATAATTCCTGATTAAGTAGAATTCATACAGAGCATAGTTAGATTCCTTTCAATTCTTGTAAAATGGATAATACATATGTTTTTGATCAATTTGATAATGTAGGTATTCAAGGTTATATATAAATAAAAAATAATGATGATAATCAAGATAATCCCAAGGTCTTTGATAGAATTTACCAAAATGAGCTTAATAGGGTAGCATATTACCCATTACTAGTCATTTTATTAAATTTTTGGAGCTAGGAGATGTTAAACCCTAATTAGACAAACTATTGTGCAAAATTAGAATGCTAAAAATATGTAATAATTGACACAAATTGATTTAAAACTTACAAAAAAAATAAATATACTAAATATTAAAAGTACTAAGGAGAACATAAACTTCACTAAAAAACTAAGATGTAAACTATATCTAGGACTGAAACTTATTGGGAAGTTGTGTTGACTAAGTGTGGATCTATAATATGGATTTGTAGGTTTCCTAGACATGAGCATTATATTTGGACAAGATAAAAGTGCATTTTTATCTCTAGAGAGTGTTAGTGTCTGGTAGGTAGTAGAGATTTATTATTTATGTGATAGGTTCATCTTCACCTTTATGTTTTGTGTACTATGTAGGAGATTCTGATCCATTTAAAAAACCATTATCTATCTTTTTCTTCACTTGAAACCCTAGCATGATGGACTAAAAATATAAATGTAATCATGAAGTAAAAAGGGGTTAGTGGTTGAATTTTTTCTTGACATCAACACCCCCTATGTTGAGTACTGCTTACATACCAATTCCTGGAAGAGGGATCAAACTCCATGTAGTTATCCCATGCTTTGGTGATGTGTGTGATATATTGGTGAAAAAAGATAGATGTCAATTCAATATTATGGGATTAAGTTCTTCAATCATGACTTATGACCTTGTAAGTGTATTTAGACTTTAGTTCAGGGATGTTAGGGTTGTATGCAATCATAATTGAGAGAATAGATAATTTTATCTCAATTTGCAATTAGAATTTTGGTGTTTCTCAATATGAAGCCTTTTATTTGAAAAATGGTTTAAAATATTTTTTATAGTGATATTTTTGGAATTACTTTGGATGGGGATTGATAAACTTATAGGATAACCCATTTCATGAATTTGAAATTAAGAAATTAGTCATGATTTAGAGGGAGGACAAAAGTGGTGGAATTGGGCACTCCCAGGGAGAATTATTTTCCAATTATGGTGTTGATGTCCTAAGATCAAAAATAGTTCATCTGGGTGTAAGAGACAATCTTGTTTCTATTCAAATTTTGCTTTTTACATTCAAAAGATGAATAAAGAAACTAAATAAAATGGACAAGGCATGTGAAGTACCTGGATGAAGATTGCGCACCGTAATCCAGACGTTGTGGGCACTCCTCTTTGGCTGTGGAGGAATGACACCCGTAAAGAAGAAAACTTGGACAAAAAGGCGTTAGATAGATAGACGGTGGGTTGCCAAGCGAAAGCTTGTTCCCAGAAGTATGAGAACTTCCTTGAGGGAGGTCAACCCACTATTTTGATAAAAGATGAATGACTAATAAAGGACAAAATGCTAAAATAGACTGAAATGATAGCAAACTGAAAGAGAAAAGGAAGCAAAGGCTTACCTGGAAGAAGCTGTCGAAATGGTTGCAGTCGCTGGCATCGGTGATCAAAGGTGCCGATGTCGGTTAGTCTACCGACGTCGGTGGGGGTAATGACCGGCGTCGGTCGGGGCAATAGGCTTGGACAGGGTTTTAGGCAGGTTCTGGTCGAGTCTGGACAGAGTTTAGTCTGTCTCTGTTTGAGGGCTCTGTGGACGAAGGTCTGAGTCTGCTCTGGGTCTGGTTTGAGGATGGTCTTAGTCAGTTAGGGGGTCAAAAGGACAGAGAGGGATAGAGAGATAGAGGAAGCCAATCTGGGAGATAGGAATCTGGGTCTGGGTGACAGTCAGGTCTGAGGGTGTGCTAAATCTAGTTTAAAAGTAGATGACTAGAAAGCATAAAGAAAACAAACAGAGTACTTACCTGTGCCCTGTTGAAGAAGGTGTTGATCTTGTTGCTGATGATGTCGGATGGGAAGCCTGTTGCTGATGAAGAATCCCTGTTGTTCACTTGCAGAAGCTTGCTGTGTACCTAAGGGAGAGAGTCAGATTGATTGGTAGAGAGGTCAAGTGAAAGGACGGATACAAGGGTCTGATGCAAAGATTCAAGAGCTGGGATACCAGAGAGAGACGCAGAGAGTGAAGAGGGGGAGATAACAGTGAAGAAGCTGTTATGAAAGGTGCTGACACTGGCAATATCACCGACGTCGGTCGACGGTTGACCGATGTCGATGGATAAAAGGCCGGAGAAAGGCTAAAAATAGCCTTTCATCCATTTCCCAACTGCCGAGTCAAATGAATGCGAGGATGAAACGGTCGACGGGGGTTAAATGGGCGAGTGAAGAGATTGGAATGGGAGTCTTAGGCATTAAATGGCCATGTGGGGAATAAAGGGGATCCAAAGAAGGTATCTTAGGGTGGCGAGGTGGCAAGGAGAAGGAAAATGGACTTATTTAATTAAAAATAGATGATTATTTTCAATTAATAAGACTTAGGTAGGTTAGGGATAGTCGAAGTGGCAAGGGACCAAGGGGAGAGAGGAAGACAAAGGGTTAGACACTTTTTAGGTGTCTACATTTGCCCCTTTTTGTCTTGTTGGTTGTTCTAGATGAACTGCAAGACAAAAATAGGAAGTGGTTGCCCCAGGTAATAGATGATGTAGATTGCCCCGAAGTATGGATGAGGTATTCCCCCTCAAAGCAGGAGTCGAGGGAAGGACCCTGATGTCGGGTGCTGATTTGACAAAAGGTGGATGAGAAAGATGAAAAGTGAGTGAAAACACTGCAAAAGTCGTGATTGCACGTATACCACGTCACGGGATAGGTAGGTCAAATGGTCGCAGTCAAAAGGGTCGAGGAGTGCTAAAATCAAAGTAATCGGGCCCCAACATTTAGTCGTCTGCTGATCGGGTCACTCAATCTAAGCTGAAGCTCCAAATGGTCATCGTGTTTCAGGTATCCCAGGCTCAGGAAGTGTTCCCAGAGACATGAAAAAGCCACAAGTAGTAGGGATCAACTGGCTTGCGATCCTATACTTGTGAGGGGTCAAAAATAGGGTCTACGGATAATTCTGCTAACCAATCGTGAGGTAGCATAAAGGCAAAAAATAACCAAGGCAAACGCTGTCTTGGAAGTAGTCGAAGGTCAAAGGAGATATGCAGGATCTCCAATGGTCATTGGTCAAGGGGATGGATGGACGAAAGGATGTGGCCGAGCTAACCTCAGAAAATGTTATGTGATTTGAGTGCTGCCTACATAGCCCTTGTGTGAAGGGCCTCAGGCCAATGTAGTTCTCCCTAAAAGGGAGGAAGGGTCAGAGAGATTGATTGGTCTTGGTCAAAGTCATAGAAGAGAAGGTTTGTCCGTCAAAGAGACAAACAAACGGGGGTGGTCGAGCTAACCTCAGAAGATGTGGTATCTGAGTGCTGCCTACATAGCCCTGGTCATAGGGCCTCAGACCAATGTAGTTCAGACAAAAGGTCTGATTGATCAATGATTGGATGTGGTCAAGTGTCAAAACGATGAGGGTAAGATGATGCTACGGATGTCATATTGGTCGAGAGGCTTTCATCTCTAGCAAGTTTCCATAGTCGTGATGGATGTATGCTAAAAATGAATGGAAGTCTATTTATGCTTTAGCAAGTATTGGTTTATGCTTAACATAAATTGGGTCTGGTCGGTAATTTCCATGTGTATTGGTGTCCATAGAAACTATGTGAAATGGACTAGGATGATGTCAGCTGAAAATGATGAAAATGGCTTGGTTAAAGATGAGTCGACAATTGATGTGGTTAAATGTGACCAAAGTGTAGAGAAAAGATGAAAGGCAAATTGCTCTTTCATTGACAAGGACCATAAAGGACACATAGATAGGGGTTATTAAAACCAAAGCCCCGTTCATGCATTACGTCGTTGACCAGTGTGGTGTTAGAATGGTAATCGAATCACTTTGATATTAAAGTGAGCTTGAAGTCCCCTGAGCAGGTGATAGGAGGTGGATAGGGTAACCCAGTTTAAGAGCAGGAATAACCTTGCCCCTTTTTATAGGAGACCCTGAGACAACTACAAGCCAAGTCCATGACTCTTTCTTTTTTTTTTTGTTTTGGTGCAGGCTGATCGATGCGGGAAGCCTACATAGAGATGTCTTTTGATTTAGTGGTCATGTTGCGAAGCTGATCAATGCGGGAAGCTTCTAAGAAAGTTTTTGTTTGATAGCCATCCTTCGAGGGAGTGGTCTATATTTTTACTTTATAATGTTTGAATAGCTGTCCTTCGAGGGATCAGTCTATTAGCTACAGCAATGATAGTACAGCTGTCCTTCGAGGGAGCAGTCTGTCTTTTTGATTTGATTTTGTGACCTTGGATATGTTTTGACATCTTGATATATTTTTTGATTTTTTTGATTTTTTTTTTATTAGAGTCACGGACAAGGCTGTAGAAGTTCAAGGACTCCCCTTTTATTAGGACAAAGCATCCATGCATCATAAAAGGGTTGACAAGTGTTAGGAAGCAGGGTTGATAGGAAAAGGAATGACAATGACAAGGGGTTGCTCAAGGGATGAGCTCAAGTAAAACGTCAAGTGATCGAACACTCGACTAACAGTAGAAATGGTCAAAGATGCAAGATAGAAAGGGGGGCTCAAGGTCTGATAAGTCCCTGGGCCATGCTAGTGCATTAAGGTCTGAGTCAATTAGAAGCAAACTTGCCCCAATTTGCCTCTTTCGAGATTGGTCAGGTGTTGATTAATGGATGTGAAGTTGGTTGACATCGTCGTTGGTTGGTTGAAAAAGGTTGAATGTTTGGTCGAGAGGTCTGGTTGATTGATATTTGGTTGAAGTTTGGTTGAGACTGGTCGAATAATTGGTCGGGGGTTGGGTCGATGGGTACTTGGTCGAGATTTAAGATTAAATGAGTGATTGATATGTGGTAGAGACTGGGTTGAAAAGTTGGTCGAGGTTTGGATGAAGGATGAATTCCCCCAACGGGTAGGGAGAATGTTTGAAAGATTGGTTAAGGTTGGTTGAGGTTTAGTGGTTAGATGGATGGTATTAATGTCGAATAAGGGGGTCAAAGGCGGCAAAGGGACCACAGTCTGGCATGGGGATCTTGATTTAGGTGATGAGGTTGGAGAGGCATGAGTCGGGGTTGATGTTTTGTCGAAGAGGTGGTCAAGAGGGTCCTTGGTGAGAAGGAAATCATTTCTCTGTTGTTGACGAATGACAGCTTTGAGAGCACAACAATGCTCAGTGTCATGTCCTGGAGTGTGATGATAGTTGCAAAATTTAGATTTGTCGAACCAAGAGGGTCTTGATCTGAGAGTCGATGAGAGAGGCGGTGTTGAGGGTTTATTGATAACGTGGTTGAGAAGAGAGGTGTCATTTGCCAGACATTGGCGAATGGCAACCTTGAGGGCACAACAATGCTCCGTGTCGTGTCTAGGTGTGCGATGATACGCACAAATGCAAGTGTCGTCGAACCAGGGTGGTTTTGGTCTGAGAGATTGATATGGTCTGAGAGGCGGGAGGTCGATACGAGATGACTGCAATAGTTGCCGTAAAAGCAAGGTATAAGAACCTGCTAATGGGTCTAGATGTCTTATTGTAGTAGGGGTTGATGACTTTGGTTTAAGAGGCATAAGAGGCGTTGGTCGATGGTTTGAGGGAGATATATGTTTGATGGGTTGAGGGAGTAATGGAGGTGACGTGCCTCTGTGAAGGATGGGAGTAGGCAGTACTCCTATTAAAGTGGACGGATGCAAGCCCAAGATTGAAGGTAATGATGAAGGTGGAGGAGGAGTTCTCCGATGTGGTCTAGTGACTTTCGTTAGTTTGGGTCGAAGGTCACTATTGTGTGAGGCAAGGTTAGATGTGGGTTTGGGTTTGGATGTGAACGAAGGTGAGTGAGATGTAACAATCTCAGGCAAAGGGCAAGAGGAAACCGTGACTGGGTCTTCCTCGATTGAAATGGGTAAAGAGATTGGTCCTTCTCTTGGTGGAGAAGAAATAGGAGAGTGTGGCTCCTCCAGATGGCAGGAGGTAGGGATGATCGTGCCTTCTACTTGTAGTTGAGGAGTAGGCAAGGTAGGGTCTTCGGATGGAGGTGGGCTTAATGGTGTAGGTGTGGTCAAGGCGTCCTCCAATATAGGAGAAATAGATGGAGGACTAATAGGAGAAGAGGGTTCTTCATCTTGTGATAGACGAATAGGAGAAGAAGACTCTTCTACCTGTGAAAGAGATTGGTCAGAGACAAGAGGTAAGATAGTGTTAATCATGTGAATGTCATGGTCATGAGAATCTTTGGTTATGGTTTGGACGTTGCTCTGAGTAGGTGGATGATTTGGAAAAGGGTGTTTGAAGATGTCGATATGTTGATTGGGTGGGGCGTTCGGGTTATCTAAAACAAGATCCCCCTTGTCGATCATGTCTTGGACGATGTTTTTGAAAGTTTGGCAGTTGTCAATGTCATGGCCTTGGATGCGGTGAAAGTGGCAGAAGTCGGCCTCTTTATACCATGTAGGGAGGACTTTAGAGGGGTCAAATTGAGGTGGTTGGATTGTAGGGAGATTGAGGACCCCCTACTTGAGTAGTTTTTCCAAAATGGAAGCGTATGGTTCTCCAAGTGGAGTGTAAGAACGCTGGATATACCGTTGTTGGAATTGTTTGGTAATGCTGGAAGATGTCAAAGGTTGAGAGTAATTTGTTGTTGTTGAGGATGGTGATCTAATGACCACAGTGTTGGCCACTCCTTTGGATTAAGAATTGGCAAAAGAAGAGGGTCTGAAAGAAGAATGGCCAGTAGATTTTGCGTTGGTATTACGCAATTTGACCTTATCTTCTTCAAGGGTGCAGAGTTCGAGCTTTCAGGCCATGATGAAAGCTTCGTCAAAAGTGCAGAATGTCTGAATCCACAAAGTAGAAGAGATGTATCTGGCACATGCTCGAGAGAAGAGCTCAATGAGCTCAGGTTGAGGCAAAGAGAAGGAGAGCTGGTTAATCAGGCCCCTCCAACGAGCGACAAAATTGACTACAAATTCGTCGTCAAATTGCCTGATGGAGTAAAGGTCTGTGATTGAGACTTTTTTGGTGATGTTGATTGAGAAATGGTCAAGAAATAGTTGGGCGAGTTGGATGAATGAAAAGATAGAGTGTCTGGCAAGAGAACTATACCAGTCAAGGGCTGGGCCAGAAAGCGACATAGGGAACGTGCATAAAAGTAACGCATCGTCATGGGCAATAAGATAACAGGCATGTCTAAATGCCCATAGATGTTGTTGTGGGTCTTCCTTACTCTGAAAGCGAGTGAATTTAGGAAGCTCCCAATGGTTAGGATATGGTCGAATAGGGACGGAAGGATGGATGGGTTCGTTGCAAATCTGGTCATAAGACAGGACATTGCTTGAGCCAGAAATGGAGGCTTCGAGACTGGACATTTTATCCATCAGCATCTTAATGATGTCTGCTGACGGATTGGTGGGTTGAGCGCCCCCTAGGTTGTAAGGTGCTTGGAAGAGGCTAGAGGAGGCGTGCAACATAGTCAGTTGTACAATGTACGGATGACTAGTTGCAGGGGCAGAAGTGGAGGCTAAAGGTGGTTGCATTATGAAGATCGAAGGTATAAGTTGACTGGGCGCCGCCAAAGGGGGTTGAATGGCGGCACTGGTAGAAAGATAAGTTGGCACTCCTACATTTGAGGGTGCAAGAGTATGAGGGGTCGAGACAATCAAGTTATGATATGATGTAGAACTTGGTTGAATTGCAGGTGGTTGAGGGGGTAATGGAACCCCGATGGAGGTCGGTCTAAAAATAGACAGGGAGGCCAAACTTTGCGTATTGGCCATGGTCGGGTTAATGGTTGAGGCGAAAGGCTGAGTCATAAAGGGTTGGGTGGCGAATGGTGTGGATGTTGTCGCCACGTCACCCGAAAGGTCTCGCGTTGGGTTTCTCGCGAGATAGTTTTGGAGGGCCGCGGTATTGAGGTCCAAGAATCTCTCAAAATCTGGGTCCCCTTCAGGGATGATGGGAATTTGAGTCGGGGTCGGGGTCAGGGTCAGTCTTGTAGGAGTTCTTTTAGTCTCTGAGTGGAACTCCATGATAGGACTGGTTAGGGACGAGGGAGCGTGGTCAAAAAGGAGGGTCAGATTCCAGAATCTATGTTTTTGCAGTTCCAGAAACTTAGAATGGAGTTTCTGACAGAGAAGGGACAGGTTTTAGGTTGCTGGTTTTAAAAAAAAGGACAGTGACAGAGACTGACGTCGGTTTAAAAACTGATGTCGGTAAGGAAGATAGCCGACGTCGGTCAGATAACCGATGCCAGTAAGAGAGGAAAGCCGACGTTGATAACAGGACCGATGCCGGTGACTGTGTCTTCCAAAGAACCAAAAGATTTTAAGATTCTTGGAAAAACAATGAAGAAAGCATCCTCACTCACTCAAACAAATAGATGAGAAGAGGAAAACAGAGAGAGACAGACAAGCCTAAGCGATAAATTCTAGGAATTAACTTTAGAAGCTGTGGCTTATGCCTTAGATGAATGTGTGGGGAGATTGGCTATCAAGAAGGTCCTAGAAGAAGAAGTCTAGAGCTGGTTTCGGGTCTTGTTTTAGGTGCTCAAAAATCTGTGTTAGGGTCTGGTACGTGGCCTGGTGCTAAGGAGCAAGCTTCCCTCACTTCACGATTCCAGTGGTTAGCTGGTCTCGCTTAGCCAAGATATACCTCGCCTAGAGTTTATCCTCCGCCAGAGAACGGAGTGGGCTTCCCCCTTGGTGATGAAATCCAAGTAGGGTCATCGGGATGGGTAAGGTATCCGCTGGGGGATGAAATCCCAGTCGGGCCTTGTCTCAAGTACGTTTTATGTTTGTTTTAGTGCATGTGGTTTGGTAGTGTAACATCAAGTGTCTACGATTTATTCAATATGCGTCTAAGTTACTAGATGTGGACTAAGAAGATGCAAGCACAAGCAGAAATGAATGCAAAGTGTTTTAATGCCCAAGTTGAAATGTGATGTTTGTTATGAAGACAAGTTTGAGAAAGGGTTGAGAGTATGACGTTGGACTAGTCTAGAATGTGCAAGAAAGAAAAGAAAGATTATTTTTAATTCCTGCTTATAGTGTCATTGAGAAGAAAATAAGGAGGAGAAAAGGTAAGAACCTAATGCTCCTAAATGAATGAAGAAGAAAAGGAACCCAGGAGGAACCTAGGGTCCCACCAGGCGTGCCAGAATGTTTCTATTCAAATTTTGCTTTTTACATTCAAAAGATGAATAAAGAAACTAAATAAAATGGACAAGGCATGTGAAGTACCTGGATGAAGATTGCGCACCGTAATCCAGACGTTGTGGGCACTCCTCTTTGGCTGTGGAGGAATGACACCTGCAAAGAAGAAAACTTGGACAAAAAGGCGTTAGATAGATAGACGATGGGTTGCCAAGCGAAAGCTTATTCCTAGAAGTATGAGAACTTCCTTGAGGGAGGTCAACCCACTATTTTGATAAAAGATGAATGACTGATAAAGGACAGAATGCTAAAATAGACTGAAATGATAGCAAACTAAAAGAGAAAAGGAAGCAAAGGCTTACCTGGAAGAAGCTGTCGAAATGGTTGCAGTCGCCGGCATCGGTGATCAAAGGTGCCGATGTCGGTTAGTCTGCCGACGTCGGTGGGGGTAATGACCGGCGTCGATCGGGGCAATAGGCTTGGATGGGGTTTTAGGTAGGTTCTGGTTGAGTCTGAACAGAGTTTAGTCTGTCTCTGTTTGAGGGCTCTGTGGATGAAGGTCTGAGTCTGCTCTGGGTCTGGTTTGAGGATGGTCTTAGTCAGTTAGGGGGTCAAAAGGACAGAGAGGGATAGAGAGATAGAGGAAGCCAATCTGGGAGATAGGAATCCGGGTCTGGGTGACAGTCAGGTCTGAGGGTGTGCTAAATCTAGTTTAAAAGCAGATGACTAGAAAGCATAAAGAAAACAAACAGAGTACTTACCTGTGCCCTGCTGAAGAAGGTGTTGATCTTGTTGCTGATGATGTCGAATGGGAAGCCTGTTGCTGATGAAGAATCCCTATTGTTCACTTACAGAAGCTTGCTGTGTACCTGAGGGAGAGAGTCAGATTGATTGGCAGAGAGGTCAAGTGAAAGGACGGATACAAGGGTCTGATGCAAAGATTCAAGAGCCGGGATACCAGAGAGAGACACAGAGAGCGAAGAGGGGGAGATAACAGTGAAGAAGCCGTTATGAAAGGTGCCGATGCCGGCAATATCGCCGACGTCGGTCGATGGTTGACCGACGTCGGTGGATAAAAGGCTGGAGAAAGGCTAAAAATAGCCTTTCATCCGTTTCCCAACCGCCGGGTCAAATGAATGCGAGGATGAAACGGTCGACGGGGGTTAAATGGGCGAGTGAAGAGATTGGAATGGGAGTCTTAGGCATTAAATGGCCATGTGGGGAATAAAGGGGATCCAAGGAAGGTATCCTAGGGTGGCGAGGTGGCAAGGAGAAGGAAAATGGACTTATTTAATTAAAAATAGATGATTATTTTCAATTAATAAGACTTAGGTAGGTTAGGGATAGTTGAAGTGGCAAGGGACCAAGGGGAGAGAGGAAGACAAAGGGTTAGACACTTTTTAGGTGTCTACAAATCTATGGTTGAGCCTAAATTATTTTAAATTAATAATTAAAGTATTTTTGGATCATTGGTTTGCTTATAAGAATGGGTCATCTGTGTGTAAAATGAAGAAAAGTGGTCAAAAGGCTCTAGAATAAGGCATGAGTTAAGTGTTTAAAAAGGGTGGTCATAAGTGCTCTATCTTAGCTTAAATGTTAATTTATGTGTCTACATTTCCCCCTTTTATTCTAGTAATACAACAAAGTAAAAGGAAAAGTCTGCACCTAAACTTACCTATGAATTATAGTCTTGAATGTAGTCCACAATGTTGAATTGTGCTTCATACGAAACCCTATAATGAAACATGTATAAAATAAATCCTTATTTAAGATGAAAATAAATAATTAAAATACAATAAACTTATAGATCTAATAACAAGGAATGAATACACCTTATTTTTTACACAAACCATTGTGTTTTTTGGTACAAATTGGTGACTATAGAGGGTAGTACCCTTAGGGATTTTATTTTCATTAAAAAGGTTGGATTGGATAATGAATGCCCCAATACTCATTGATATGAGAGTGTGCTTAATAACTCAAGGTTTTATTGACCCTATCATTGTATACCCAAAGTAGTGAAGTAGTTTTGAATCCATGTGTGAATTTCAATAGATTTTTTTGGTACAAAAATAGGAGGAAAAGGTCAACCAACCACTAAAGACAATTTAAGGCTCATTTATGGTTTAGAACTAGAAAAAAACTTGTGAAAAATATATTATGATCTAGGCTTGGTGTATAAATCATGAATAATAGAAATCATTACCATTCCATCTATTATATTGGTGCAAAACTGAGTAAGGAAGAAGTCATATGTTATGAAGATGCCCCCACTCTAATATATGATGTAAAATTCTAAGAAAAAACATGGTTTTTACCCTAGAACACATCTTGTGCATGATTCGCCTAAATTGAGCAAATCTGAGACAAACCTAAGCCTTTTTCAAGAAAACTAAATATGTATACCTATTGTTAATTGTTTTGTATTGCATGTGATTATGAGATTTTATAAAAAGGATAATGATATGCTTGTTTAGACAATAACACATTTTTTTAAACAACAATGGGGTGCACCCTTGTCTAAACGAAGTGATCCTATCTAAAATAACTCTCTGGGTATTTTATAAGTATGGGTTTGATCCACTATTTAAACCCTATGAAATTCTACCTATGTATTATACTATAGTAACTTAGTATCTAAGACAAACAACTATGTATTCTTCCTCTTTTGAGGTAATTTATTCATCTTGTGCAATAAATTAATTTTAAAAAAATGTTATGTGACATATACTATGAAGAAATGTAAATCTAAGTAGTAATTATAACATGGAGGAGCATGGAATCATAATGTATATAAACTAAGCAAAATAGTAAGGTGAGATACATGTAAAAATAAACATACAGAGTGATATTATGAAGAGAAATGTTAGTAGTTAGGCACACACATCAGTGAATTAGACTAAGTACTAAAAGATGAATAAAACTACTTAGGGATGGATGCATGATATCCATCATGGCATTGAAATTTGAGGATATGCATGATATTGATCATTACATTGAAATTGAGCAAACTAAGAAAAAAAAGTCATATCCATGACACACACAAACAAAGAGTACACATAAAACATAAAATTCATGTAATGGAATGCCAAGGGGCCACATACAAGATAAATGCTCAAATGTAACTTAAAATCATATAAACATATAATGAATGCTTATATCCACATACAAAGACATGTTAAAATGTTTGTAATCCAAATGGATAATACATGCAAGACATGAAGCAAGAAATCAAACATTAAAAACATGTATGAATACATTGAGTTGATCAACATTAGTGATTGGTTACACTAGTATATCCATTAAATTAAGTAATAATTAATATATCAATGTGTAAGTAAGTGAGTTGTATGTGTGTGTGTGTGTGTGTGTGTGTGTGTGGGTGTTATGTAATGTAAATAACTAAGGTATGAACAAGGGATAGCCAAATAAGTATAAAACCTATGTATAATATGACTATAGTAAGCTTACTACTATATAGACAAGTTTTAAGAGGTTTATGTCTTGTTTATATATGAGAACTAATAACATGTGCTCATTAAGACAAGATCATTAGAATAGGATAACAATGTAATGTCCTTATATTTTAATAGAATAGTCTTTTTTATTTGTAGTGTTTTGCTAAAATTGTGTCTATTTCAAGTCTAAAGAAAAATAGAGAAGAATGATAGTGATAAGTGATTAGAATGAACCTGGATTGGTTTATGCAAAGTATCTAGACATTGTGAGCACTCCTCTTTGGCTAGGGAGGACTACCTACAAGTAAGAAAGCACTACCAAAAAAAAATATTTTGGTAGATATATGAGTGGGCAGCCAAGCTACACACTTGTTCTAGGAAGTGTCAAACTTCCTTAGAGATGACAATCCACTTTTGAGAAATAAATGAGTAATAAATAATAAAGAGAGAATAAAAGAGAGATAATGTTATCACTATTTGCAACCTGAGTGTAGTAGAGAGTAATAAAGTGCAAGTGGTATATTCAGTTTGTATTTTAGAAGTTATCTGGGTAGGTTTTAGAAATATTATTGAAAATCCACAGTTATCGATGTCGGTTAGGCTGCCAAGGTCGGTGAGCAAGTGTGACCGATATCAGTTGGGAAACTGATGTCAGTAGGGGAAATAATTTCTTAGGAGCCTACAGAAGGCTTTTTTGGGTCTGGGAAATGGTTTTGGTTAGGTCTGGAAGGTTGGGGAGAGTTTTGAGAGAGAGAGTATTATTTGGATGGAAATGTTTAGAGGTTTGGTGTGTTGGAATAAGGGGAAATAAGCGGGGAAGATTTATAACTCCTTCATGGAGGTTGGATTAGGAATGTGTAAAATAATAAATAGTAGATATAAAGTGGTTATAAATTAACTTCTTAAAGACTTAAATAATAATTGATGTACTTAGTTGAAGAGGTGATTGAATGATAAGTGTTGAATGGATGGCTCCTATAAGGCTTATCGAACTAATGCCTTAAATAGAGAAAACAAGCATGTGTTACTAGCTCTCAAGAGCTTAGTTCCTAATCTAGATTGACTCCTATAAGATAACAGTAATCCAAGATGTGTAAAGTTGGATGCCAAAATCTTGTATGCAAAAAAAATGAGTTTTCTTGATTTCTACTGACCTAAACATTAGTTTGGAGTTTAGCTTAAGTTACCAATGTCAATGATCCCATTGACATCGACTATGGTTGAATGACATCAGTGGCATAAGAATAGGTAAAAGGGATATTTTAGCCTATTTTATATTCTTTCTCATGCCAAGTGTGGTATCCGTTAGGAAATGGTAGAAATATGAGGTTAAGAAAGATGTAGTTGGTTAGGAATTTATTTTTAGGGTGAGAACAAGTCATGGGTAGTTAGGATAAGGGGACTAAATCTTGAGGTGACTTAGAGGGTAAGAATTAGTCTTAGGATGAGGTGGCTAGGTAAGGTGGCATAAGTGGTTTTTAATTAACTTAATTAAATATTTTAAATTAATTAAATGTGTGATGGGTAAAATCATGGGTTAGGGAGGCTAATTATTATTATTGAAAAGGGGCTCAAGGGGGGTTCCCACAGAGGGAGTTATGTACATGTGTGACATAATTTTGGTGTCTACATTTGCCCATTTTTGTCTTGTAATTTTTACTAACAATTTTTAAAACAAAAACAAGAATTAGATGCTTCAAGTATTAGATAAGGTATCCCCCCTCAAAATGAGAACTGAAAGAGTAAAAATTAGAATTAGGTACCTGTTTGATAAGAAGTGAATTGGGTGAGTGGATGAGAATGTGGTATCACTACTTATGCATATACTACTACAAGTTATATTCAATAAAACCAAGAACAAGTAAGGTGGATGAGGACTCAAATAGAAATAACCAAATCATAGCTTGTAAGTGATAGTTGATAAGATCAAAACAATCAAAGTTGTAGCTCCAATGGTCCATGTGTGCTAGGTATCTGAGGTAGGAAGTACCCATGGAAAACACAAAAGGTTGCAAGTGATAGGACTAGCTTGGTCACCATCCAAAACACCTAATATACATGTGTGTGTACAATATCCAACTATGGTGAGATAGCATAAGTGGTCAAGATAAGCAATGCAAGGTTGGTTTAAAAGGGTCAATGATCAAAGAGATATTCATGATCTCTAGTCAAACTGATTATGGGTGGAGATGTAAGTTATCTCTAAGGGTGGTTATCATGATTAGGGAGATATATGTAATCTTCAAGTTGGTTGCCATGATTAGGGAGATATACATGAGCTCCAAGTTACCCCAAATTAGGGATAGAGTCCAAAGGGTTATGTTTATTTGTGAAAACTATAATTCAAGGGTGCCAACATCAGTTATGTCACTGATGTTGGTAGGAAATAGTGCTAACATCAATGGATTAGGTTAAGGATGCCAACATCGATGGGTGACCAAACCCTATAAAAAGGGGTTTGGCAGCCCACCAAAACTCATTTGCAATATTTTATTGGAGAAAAAAAGAGCTCTGAGTGTTGGTGAGATGGTAGAGCTAGGAGGGGACCTAGTTGGAGGCATGCCACCACAAGTTCTAGCTATTCTAGCTTAGAGGAGATGGAGAGATGAGGTAAGATCCCCTTTAAGTTGATTTTGAAGTTAAGTTTGTTAATTTGATTTTTAATTGCTAAATTTGAAGTTTAGGGGGAAAGAATGCTATTAGAAGGGTAAGAAATGAGGTTAGGGTAGGTGTAAATGAATTTGGGAAGGTTTTGGTGTAGTTTTGGGGTTAAAAGTAAAAGTTAAGAGATGGGTCATTCAGCCCTAGGGCCAAACCAGTCACCAACATTGGTGGGGTCTATCAATGTTGACTAATATAGTGTTGAGGTTAGTAGGGTTTGCCAATATTGGTCAGCACAAAGTGTTGATATTGGCATAAAAAACCAACATTGATGACCTTAAAGAACCTAAAATAGGAGAAAAGGTCAATTTGGATCCCTAATTAAAGTAGTCAATAAACTTAATGGCCAAGCTAGCCTCAGAAGACCTCGTGTTGACTGAGTGTTGCCTACATATCCCGATTGAAGGCCTCAAGACAATGTAGTTCTCCCAATGTGTAGGGAACAAAAAAAATCTAAGGTATGGTTAAAAGTGTGTTAGTGGAAATGGTTAAGAATGGATAGGTTAAAATAGGTCATGAGACCCAAGGGTTTAAAAGATAGGTCATAGGGTTGAAGGTTAGGGATATAATCCGTGAGGCATAGAGTTGTGATAGGTAGTTGGGCCTAAGGTGGAGATGTGAGAATAGGTTAGATAGTTAGGTGGGTATATAATTGAGATAACCTTAGAAGACCCCATGTGGACTGAGTATTGCCTACATATCTTGATTGAGGTCCTTAGGCCAATGTAGTTCTCCCAAAGAAAAGGGAAAAAAGTAATGGTAGGTTATATTAGAAATTATGTGACTTGAGGTGTGTGTGTATAGATGCAGGCTAGGTAGGAATTGATGCTATGGGATCACCTACCTATGATGTTGATGTGGATGAGGAGGTATGTCCCCCCAGATGAGTGGGAGTACATGGAAATCATAGGTTTAGGGGGAGTGTGACAATATTACAAAGTTACATGGGATGTGAGTTTGATGATAGCATTGATTGAGAGGTGGGATCACACCACTAACACCTTCCATTTTCTAATCAGAGAGTTGATAGTGACCCAGGAGCATGTGTATAGGATTTTATAGTTGTCACTCTAGGGTGAGGAGCTCTTCTCATGTTTGAGAGAGGAGCATGATATTCATATGGTGACATTAATTGGAGAGCATGTTAGCGAGGTGACCTATCACTTAATCAGCTTTACCTACGAGCCACTGTACATTGCCAATAAGGAGTAGCATCGGTTGAGCATCTTGTGATGATAGGTACTATAGTGTATGCACTACCACATGTAGGTGGTGGGAGATTTCCTATTGTATTGACAAGTGTTCTGGCATAGATGGTTAAGTAGTGGATCGTATTCACATGGGGACTAGCTTTTTTAGCACACTTATACAGAGAGTTATGGGGTTTGAGACTATGATGATGATATATTTTAAGTGTTGGGTATTTACTCCATTATTGGTCATACAAACATATCATGGTGACACAACCATTAGGGTTACCTACCATTATTGTATCTAATTTGAGGGTTGGTTTTAGATGGTGGAGGGATGGTATGCCTCAGACCCAAGTAGATGGCATAGTGTGAGATATTGATCATTATAGGCACATGATAGAGGGATTGATCCCTGTAGATATTTTGTGGAGACCCTACTTGACATACCCTACATTTAGAGGATAGGAAAAGTAGCTTGTTGGCTTACAGAGCACATTATGGGTCAGAGGGAGATGAGCTAGCGAGCTAGAGATAATACTTGTGGCACAAGTTAGGAGATAGTTTGGCTTATTACAAGATGTACCTCCTACCTTCCCTCAATATAAAAGGGATGATATAGAGGCACCCCTACTCTTTCCCTAGGAGATAGATGGGATATATTTTGAGGAGCTACTAACAAGGCTAGGTGTAGTAGATCATGGATGCATAGCGGTGTATATTGCCTAGTGGATAGGTTTACATCTCATAGTTTAGGTCAAGAGGCCACCATAAGATTTATAGGGAATGATGAAAGAGGGATATGCAATCATATAGTCTTGAGATGTAGTGATACATGCATAGGATGTAGTAGTATAGGCTCAAGATGCAGTAGTGTAGGCTTGAGATGTAGCTCAGGCACATGTATTGGTTTTATAGGGATAGGTGGTGACATTGTAGGGCTAGATTAGGGCATTACAAGACTAGGTCAAGATAGTATAGGGTTGGGTTACTACACTAATAATAGAGAGGGATAGTTTGAGAGTAGTAGTTTAGGCTACTCTTCCTCTACCACCACAGGGACTAGTACAGGGGCCTTCAGTAGGTGTGATGGGACCGCCACAGATTATATCTCTAGTAAGGTATAACACTTCCCTAGATGAGATTTCTTATTATGAGAGGGCCATCAAGGAGTTCCCATAGATTTAGAGGTATTCTAAGTTTAGAGAGTAGGAGAGATCAGTGACACATGCCATGACTTCTAGATCACGTAGACATAGATAGGTAGAGAATGGTGATGACACTACTTTTTCATGACCACATGTATAGGCTCGAGGACTTTGAGTGCCAAATTTTGTTATTTTTATATATGTTGTATACACAACAGCCTGTGAGCTGAAGATGAGAGATGTATATTTTGAGGGAGAGATGATATTGTTATGATCTATTGATATGTGTGTGTGTGTGTGTGTGTGTGTGTGTCTGTGTGTGTGTGTGTGTGTGTGTGTGTGTGTGTGTGTGTGTGTGTGTGTGTGTATGAGATGTGTTATTGTGATTTTGAGATGTGTTTATTGTGATAGTGATGATGAAGTTAATGTGGATGGTTATTTAATGTTATGTTAATGTTGAGCATGTTAGTTGAGTTAGACTAGTATTTCCCATATGTGTGATGGTATATACATAGTTGATTTTTTAGCTTCATCTTAGCATTTTTCCATATTTGTGATGGTGTATGCTTAAAATGGATAGGCTATTTATGTTATTTATTTATATGAATTTTTCATCTCAGTGGAGAGATCGACATGTGATTGAGATGGGAAATAAAGAGGTAGAATGCTCATGTATTGGCAAAGACCATAATCATCACACAAATAGGCTCAAGAATATGAGCCTTTTTCATTCTTTGCATCATTTGACCATTTTTTTGTTAGATAAGAATCGTGTTCACCTTGTGTTGAGTGAGTTCAAAGTCCCTTGAAAGAGTATGAGAGGAAAAGGGTAAAATGAGTGAAAGTGTTTGGGTAGCATAACCTTTGAAGTGGGGATGATATTCCCCTATTGTGGGTGACTTGAGAGTTACTATAGGCAAGTCCATGACTTAAATCTTTTTTTTGTTGTTGTGTAAGCTGATCAATGTAGGAAGCCTACAATGGGATTTTGTTTGTGTTGAGGTCGTATGAAGCTGATCAATATGATAAGATTTTTGTTTTTACTTCTCTTGATAACAAAGCTTAGCCTATCCATCCTTCAAGGGAGTGGTCTAAGCATTTTTTTTTGAGTTTTAATAGCTATCCTTCAAGGGAGAAGTCTATTTATAGTATCAAAGAGAAGTGACATAGTTGTCCTTCAAGGGAGTAGTCTACATTGGGAATCATGACCTGAGAGATTATAACTTGTCTACATATCCCATTTTTTTATTTTTTATTTTACTTTTAGTCATGGAAAAGACTATAGAGGCTTAGGATTTTTCCATTTTGAGGGAAAAACCATAGCACTTCATAAGTTAACTAAGTGTTTAACTTGAGCTCATCCCTTGATCACCGTAGGCCTTATGGTTTCTTCTTTAAAAGTTTGAGGTGATTGAGAGAGAGGGAAATTTTTTGTCTCTACTACTTCAGGCCAAAGATGAGAAAGAGCCACAATAGGATCTTCGAGAGAGAGATAGGAGAAGAGGCATGGTCTTCCATGGGTGGAGGAGAGGTAGGCAAAGAGGGTTCCTCGAGGAGGTAGAGCATAGGTATAATTTCTCCCTCAACATGTGGGTGAGGAATAGGTAAAGTAGGATCCTCCATAGGTACAAAAAGTGGTAGAATAAGGGTAGGCACAATAGGTCTCTTGTCTAATGTAGAAGTAGATAATACTAACTCTTTTAGGTGCAAAGGTGGAATGGATGGGGTATTACTCTCTATTAGTGGAGGAGAGTCAGGTGAAAAGGGTTCCTCAAGAGGGTATAACATAGGAATGGTGTTCCCCTCAACATGTGGTTACAGAATGGGTAAGGCATGGTCTTCAATTGGTAAGAGGATAGGTAACATTGGTGAAAAAGGAACTAGTAATACAAGATCCTCTGATGGCAAAAGGAGTGGTAAAGGAGGCTCTTCTTCACATGGGAGTGGAATGGGTGAAATAGGATCTTATATCTAAGGAGGAAGAATGGGTAGAATAAATGCCACTGACTATGGGGGAGGAGTTGATAAAATGGGTGCCTCCTGTTGTGGGAGAGATTGAACTAGAGGTAAAGAAAAGATCATATTAACTATATGGATATTATGATCACATGAGTTAGTCATGATCTAAATAATATTTTGATTGGGTGAATGGTTAGGAAAAGGCTATTTGAACACATCCATATTTTGATTAGCAGGCACATTAGGATTATCCAAGATGAGATCACCCTTATCAAGCATGTCTTGAATAATGTTCTTGAATGTTTTACAGTTATTAGAATTGTGGGCTTTAACTCGATGGTACCCACAAAACTTATCTTCCTTGTACCAAGTTAGAATAGGATGGGAGGGTTCAAACTGTATAGGATGTTTGATTTGAGAAAGGTTTATGACACCTAGTTGTAATAGTTTTTTCTAAAATGGAAGTATATGACTCCCTAATGGGAGTGTATTATCTTTATTCATACCATTATTGGAATTGCTTGGTTGGATTTTGGGAAGTCAAGGAATTAGGTTGGTTTGTGGTTGTGGAAGAAGTTAATTTAACAACCACCACACTGGCAGAGCCTTTAGATTTTTGGTTAGGATAAGTTTTAGAAGAAGAGGAGTCATTCAATTTGGAATTAGTGTTCTTACTGTGCAACTTGACTCTGCCTTCATCTATAGCCTAAATCTTGAGTTTCTATGCCATTGTAAACACCTTATCAAATGTGAAAAAAATTTGTACTCAGAGTGTGGATGAAATGTGTTTATCACATGACCTCAAGAAGATCTCAATAATCTCAGTTTGGGGTAAGGAGGAGAGTTGATTGATCAAGCCTCTCCAATGAGTGACAAAATCTATGATAGACTCATCATCAAATTGTCTAATAGAATAAAGGTCTATAATAGAAACCTTTTTAGAAATGTTAATAGAGAATGGTATAGGAATATTTTTGTGAGTTCGGTAAATGAGAAAAGGGAGTGTTGAGTTATAGAGCTATAATAATCTAGGGCAACACCCGAAAGAGACATAGGAAAAGTGTGAAGTAATAATGCATCATCATGCCCTATTAAATAACAAGCATGTCTAAATGCTCACAAATGTTATTGTGGGTCCTCTTTACTTTAGAAATAACTAAATTTGGGGAGTTTCCATTGGCTTGGACAAGGGTGAATAGGCATAGAAGGATGGATGGGTTCATTGCACATCTAATCATAAGATAACACATTCTTTGAACCTAAAATAGATGTCTCTAGATTAGACATTTTGTCCATCAACATCTTAATGAGGTCAAGAGGGGGATTGGTTTGGGAGATACCTCCTAAGTTATAAGGAACCTAATAAGAAGTAGAGGGAGTGTATGACATATCTTGATGAGGTTGTGTTGGCGCTATATAAGTATAATGAGTCATAGGCTAGGGGGCCGAAAGAAAAGGGGATTGTCTTATTGGGTTAGAGACTATGGTTTGGTTGGATGTTGTTATTATAGGTTGGGTTATTGGCATGTTTATAATAGATGAATGGTGAGTCGTAACTCTAGTAATTATAGGTGTGAGAGTAGATGGAATAGGTACCACCAAATTATGAAATAGGGTGAGACTTGATTGAACTGCTTGTGGTTTTGAAAGTAGGGAAGTCACTCTAGGGTTTAGGTGGGATTGGGTAGTTAGTGATGGTAAACTTTGGACATTGTTTATGGTTGGGTTACTTGTTGAAGTGGTGGTTTGAGTAACCACAGGGAAAATAGTGATGATAGTTGAAACTAAAGTTATCTCCATTAGAGAGGTTGGCATACCATATAGTGGGTCACCCAAAGAATTGTGGGTTTGGCTCATGGTAAGGTAATGATGAAGGGCTGCCACATTACGATCAAGAAATTTAGCCAAATCTTGATCTCCTTCAAACACAATTATGCTCTGTATCTAAAGTATGCTCCATGATATAATTAGCAACAAGAGGGGAATGCGGAAGTGGTTTTTGACTTACATAATTGGCAAGAATTTTGGCTTGGGCTCACATTAATACCATGTAAGAAGAAGTATAAATAGTCTTAATACTCTATATTACTGATAGAATAAGGAAAAACTAGGTTTGGGTGTAGGTAAGTGGGTTATTTTAGCTTGTTATTTTGATAAAATTTAAATTATATAGTCATCAACATTGATCACTTGATCGATGTTGGTAATCAAAGTTTGTTGACATTGATGGGATTAACCGATGTTGGTAGGCTAAATTCTACCAATGTCGGTTGAATTAACTGATGTCAATCACTATGATATCTTGGGAGATGGAAAATCCAATGTTTTAAAAACTTAGAGGTATAATCTATGTAAAATAGAGGATACAAGAGGTTTGTGTAAGAAGAAATAACACTCATAAAACCTAATATAATAGGTTATACAACTTGAGTATTACAAATAGTGTTGATTTTGTGAATCAATGGAAAAACATCCTTACCAACTCAAAAATATAGAAGACAATAGAAGAGTAGAAAAGGAACATACATCCACTAATTATTAACTCCTAGAGATTAATTTTATTTTGGTGTTGGCTTATGCCTTAATCAGATAGTGAGAAGAGAATTTAGTTAATAAAGGTAATAGAAAGCAATCTAGAGCTAGTTTCAAGTTAGTTTTAGTGCTCAAGAGGAAATCTATGTTAGACCAGGTACATGGTTTGTTATAGAAGCTTGTTCCCTGAACTTCATAGACCTGAAGACAAGCTAGGTTGCTTATCCAAAATATACCTTCTGCTTAGAGTTTATACTCCACCGGATAATAGAGTGGGTTCTCCCCTTGGTGGTGAAATCTAAGTAGGATAGCCAAGTAGGGTAAGGTAATCCACCAGGTGATGAAATATTGATGGGCTTTGTCTTAGGTGAGTTTAGATGTTTTTTTTTTGTGAGTGTGATCTAGTTGTGAAACATAGGTGTACTAAAATTCATTCATAATGCTTGTAATTAACTAGGTGAGCTAATATGCAGTAAGCAAATAATGAAGTATATTAAGTTTTAAAACTAAATCTAAAATGTTTATATTTGAATGAAAATAATGACAAAATAAGAGTAGAGAATGAAATTCACTATCTTAATGTGCATGCAAGAAATAAATAAAGAAGAGATTCTTTTAACTTGTAATAAAAATGATAAATTACTTTTAGAGGCAAAGAGAAAAGGAGAGTGGCAAAGAAGGAGAAATTTTAATTTATTGCCCTTATACATAAAATGAAATGTTGAATATTTTGCCTTGAGGGAGAAAAGAAGGAAAAAGTGAAAGAAATGAAACTTTCATTATAATGCACCTATATGAATGCTTAAAACAAGAAATGAACCCAAGGAAAACTCTAGGGTCCTACCAGGCGTGCCAAAAATGTTTTGCTAAAATTGTGTCTATTTCAAGTATAAATAAAAATAGAGAAGGATATGGATAAGTGATTAGAATGAACCTAGATTGGTTTACACACCATATCCAGATGTTGTGAGTACTCCTCTTTAGCTAGGGAGGACTACCTGCAAGTAAGAAAGCATTACCACAAAAATATCTATTAGTAGATATATGAATGGGCTGCCAAGATACGTGCTTGTTCCAGGAAGTGTCAAACTTCCTTAGAGATGATAGTCCACTTTTGAGAAACAAAAGAGTAATAAATAATAAAAAGAGTAAAAGAGAGATAATGTTACTATTATTTGCAACCTAAGTGCAACAGAGAGTAACAAAGTGCATGTGGTATATTCAATTTGTATTTTAGAAGTTGTCTAGGCAAGTTTTAGAAAGATTACTAAAAATATATAGTTGCTGACGTCGATTAGGCCGTTAAGGTCAGTGAGCAAGTGTCACTAATATCAGTTTAGAAACCAATGTTGATAGGGGAAATAATTTTTGAGGAGCTTGAAAAAGGCTTTTTTGGGTCTAGGAAATGGTTTGGTCGGGTCTGGAAGGTTGGGGAGAGTTGTGAGAGAGAGAGAGTATTATTTGGATGGATCTGGTCAAAGATTTGGTGTGTTGAAATAAGGAGAAATAAGTGGGGAATATTTATAACTCCATGGGGGTTTGGCTAGGAATGTGTAAAATAATAAATAGTAGATATAAAGTGGTTATAAAATAACTGCTTAAAGACTTACAAAATAAGTGATGTACTTAGTTGAAAAGGTGATTGAATGATAAGTACCAAATGGATGGCTCTTATAAGGCTTGTCAAACCAATGCCTTGAATAAAGAAAATAATCATGTGCTACTGATTCTCAAGAGCTTGGTTCTTGATCTAGATTGACTCCTACAAGATAACAGTAAGCTAAGATGTTAAAAGTTAGATGTCAAAATCTTGTATGCAAAAAAAATGAGTTTTATTGATTTCTATTGACCTGAACATTAGTTTAGAGTTTGGCTTAAGTAACTGATGTTGGTGGTCCTATCAACATTAGTCATGGGTTGACCGATGTCAGTGGTATGAGAATAGGTAAAAGGGCTATTTTTAACCTATTTTCTATTCTTTCTCATGCCAAGTGTGGTATCCATTAAGAAATGGTAGAAATATGAGGTTAAGAAGGATGTAGTTGGTTAGGAATTTATTTTTGGGGTGAGAACAAGTCATAGGTAGTTAGGATAAGGGGACTAAGTCTTGAGGTGACTCAGAGGGTAAGAATTAGTCTTAGGATGAGGTGGCCAGGTAAGATGTCATAAGTGATTTTTAATTAACTTAATTAAATATTTTAAATTAATTAAATGTGTGAGGGGTAAAATCATGGGTTAGGGAGGCTAATTATTATTATTAAAAAGGGGCTCAAGGGGGGGTTTTGACATAGAGAGTTATGTACGTGTGTGACAAAATTTAGGTATCTACATGTAGTTTATAAGTTTGAGATAGTGATTTAATCTACAATTGTCTCTATAAATTACATGTATATTTTTCACTCACTCATGTACATTTGTGAAGCATATTTGATATGAAAATTGAATATAAATAAGTATTGAATAACTGTGCACAAATTAATTGATGTAGATGGACTAAACATAAACATGCATAGGTCCTAAATTTCCATTTTTTGGAATTTTTTTATATATATTTTGAGAATAATAGTATGATAATTGATTAAGATTTGTACAAGAAAAAGTGCTACTAGAATCCAAGAATCACATCAATGGGATGCCTTTGTATAGGCCTTATATCATCAAGATCATGCCAATCTTATCCATAATTTGGGTCAAAATCATCATCATAATAGAACACTACCTTCTTAGGTAGTGCTTTAAGTTTTGAAATGCCATTATGATCATATTGTGTATCTGTGTATAAAAACTAACTGCTTTGGTTTCTCTTTTATAATATGTATTATATTATTTGAATTTGTTGTTATTCCATTACTTGTATTAGGTTGAATGTTAGCTAAATACATGATTTATTTTTGTTTCTCTTGATCTAAATAAGTTTCATATTTTGAAATAAAAATGACAATGCCTTCATGAATAAAGGAAATACAACCTTTATTTTTATCAACCATTGCTCTTATTGATTGTAACCATGATTTTATAAGCACAACATTATATGCACTTTGATTTTAAATAAGATGAAAAGTAAGTTAGTAGTCTTTTGAATCAAATAAAACTTTGAACTTAATGGATCATATATATGTTGTAGATGCATTAGTTATATTTGAGTTTTGAAGCTTATATCCAAGAGATATAATAAAAGAGAGAGAACAACAATTTTTTTTTTGATAGTCTATAACCTTGGCATTAATAAATTGCTTGCCATTTATGTGTATTGTAATAGTGAAAGGGTCCTGACAAGAGGAAAGGATTGTAATTTACCCCTTTACAAAGAAATTTCAAACTTTATAATTTATATGTATATCTTACTTTTTAACCTCTTTTGCTAGGAACCCTTTCTTAAAGATACTTTTTTACTTAGGTTGAACCTATTTTTATAACTTATGGTCTTATTTTTTTTTTTATATTGCTTTTCTGACACATTCCTTTTGTAATTTATCTTTTTCATATTGTGCCTTTTGTAATTTTGGTCTTGATATTACTATGAATTATCCTTTGGTATCCATACTTATTATCTTTGTTATTTTTATACTAATTCTGATTTTACCACTTGTTCTAATTGCACTTGTTCCATTATGGGTTGCTTGATTGATGTATTAATTATAGGATCACCACTATAAATTATCCTTTATATTATGTTATTCAAATCCAAATAATGATCTATATCATGCCCATGTATTCTATGACATGAAAAATTAAATTTTTATCTCCTTAGAGGATGTATAGGAGGTAGTTTGATCAAAAAAATTGAAGCATTTCCATTAGAATCTCACTTGAAATCATATCAATCTTGTTCATACTTTTTGAATCACTTATTAAATATGTATTTTGTTTTAGCTTACCATTTTGATATGAAGTCTTGTTAAGCACAACATTGTAATATGAAGATGTAAATACATGATTAACACTAACATACTCTGGATTCTTTGCATATGTGATTTGATTTCCCAATGATGTAATATTTGAACTAAAATACTAATTTTACTTATGCAACTCTTCTACTAACTTGTTCATAATGATGATTTAATATTTAAGGGTTTCAAAAGCACAAACCCCAAGTACTATGGCTTAAATATGCATACACACACCATCAAAAGGATATGTGGAAGGTCAAAGAGGTTGAGGAAGGATATGTTGGTTACCTTCATTTGACACTATAAGAATGGTCACCTCACCCCTTAGAATAGTGATAACATGGCCATGGTTAGAGAGAAATTAGTTATCACCATAAAGAGGGTTATAAGGAGGAAGAGGTTATTTATTATCCATTTTATAATTTCCAAATTTAAAATGACAACAAGATGAGAGAGATAATCAAATTTTAATAAACAATCCAACATGATAAGGAAATTAGAATTTAATTTTAAACCCTAAGATAAAATTTTAAAAGGAAAACCCTATGGATAAGACTAGGGCTTGCAATATTCAATTAATAGATATGTTCTTTTTCAAATTTTAGGAACTAAGAGGTGGTAGACCTGAATTAGACAAGAAAAATTTACAAAATTAGAATGTTATAGATATGTAATAAATGACACAAACTAAAAACTTAATAAATTTGGAAATATACTAAATATAGAAAGTACTAAAGAGAGCACAAATTTAACTATAAAATTAAGATGCACACTATATATGGGACTAAAACTGATAGAGAGGCTATATTAACTCAGTGTGGATCTATAATAGAGATTTGTAGGTTCTTTAGATGAGCATTGTAACTATATAGGAGAAAAGTGCATTGTTGTCTCTAAGTAGCACTGGTGTCTGATAGGTAGTAGAGCTCTAAGATTTTTATGATAGGTTCACCTTCACTTTTTTGTTCCATGGACTGTGTAAGAGCTTCTAATCCATTGAAAAAACCATTATGTATATTTTTCTTCACTTAAAACCCTAGATCAATTGACAAATATATAAATACAATCACAAATTAAAAATGGGTTAGCTATTAAAGTTGTGATTGACCTCAACACCCCATGTGTTGAGTGCTACCTACAAACCAATACTTGGAAGAGGTATAAAACTCTATGTAGTTCTCCCATCTTGTGATGGTATGAGTGAAAGACTAGTGTAAAATACTAAATGTTGGTGAAATATTGGTGTGATTAAGTACTTCAACTATGACCTGTGACCTTAAAAGTGTATTAAGACTTTAGCTTAGGGATAATAGGGTTGTATGTAATTATAATTTAGAGAAATAGGGATTTATATCTCAATGTGCAATTGTAATTCTAGTGTTTTTAAATTTGGAAGCCTCTTGTGTGTGAAATGGTTTGAAATGTGGCTTTATATCGATATATTTAGAATTCCTTTGGATGGGTCTTACTTAGCTTATGGGATGACCCATTTTATGAATTTGAAATTTAAAAAAATAGTAATTATTTAATAGGAGGACAAGAGTGGTGGAACCAAATACTCCCAAGGAGCATTGTTTTCCTAAGAACACAAATAGTTTATCTAGGTGTAAGAAACATTTCATTGGTGAACTTGAACTCCTTTTCATGAGGAATATGGACATTTTAGGACCATTGTTTTTCTTAGAGGAATGGGTCATCTATATGGAAAATGAATAAAAGAGGTCAAAAGGCCTTAGAATAAGGCATGAGGTAAGTGTGTAAAAAGAGTGGTCACAATTTCTTTGTTAAATCTTAAATGTTAATTTAAGTGTCTAAACTATCAGACTTTGTAGCTCATAAGATTCCACTTTATGAAGGTAAAGGTGATCCTAAAGAACATCTTCAATTATTTCATGTAGCATGCTTGGATTATGCATATAATGACAATTTTTTAACAAAGATATTTCCATGATTTTTTAAATATGTTTTTATATGCTTTTAGATCTTCTACTCCAATCATTTAAGGCATTCATCCCTTTTTCAAATTAGTTTCTATCACACTTTTCTATTTACATTGGTGAAAAACTATGTTATGTGCAAATTTATAAACTCAAGATATTATACAACATTTTATATAGACTTTAGTTTCCACATACATCATCGTATTTAAAAAATGCATATGATCTTTGTTTTTTATCCATAAGAAGCCTTTTTTTGTTTGCTTTTGTAAGAAACCAATAAGTAGTTAACAATAGGAAATTAATCTTGACGTACCGTAGAAATGGGATAGTGTGGTTATGGGATGGTGGAATCCTCCATAGTTAGTTCTCTTTTGGGACTTATTCACTATTTACATATATTATCATTATATCTGATAGCATAGAACCAAACACATCTTGTCTAGTTACACTAATTATCTCTTTAATTTGTCACATTTACATGATTCCCTCGTATGCCACACAAGAAAGTTATTTCTCTTGTTCCTTTAAGGCACAATGCTCAATTAAGTGGAATTAATATAGATCATATTCAGGTTCCTTTTAACTCTTCTAAAATGGATAATATAGATGTTTTTGCTCAATTTGATGATGTAGATATTCAAAGTTATTTACAAATATGAAATGATGTTAATGATGAAAATTATAATCAATATAATGAAACTAAACATTATAATCAAGATAATATAAAGGTATTTGATAGAATTGATCCCAGTGAGCTTAATAAGGTCAATCTAGAGAAAGTTGTAGAATTATCCTCAAGAGAAAGTTAAAGAATTGTCCCATTTTCTTCAATGACTTCATCAATGTCCTGACCATGTGGATAGGGTTGTCAAATTTATCCTAGCATCTTATACTACACATCAAGATAATATTTCCACATCTCATACACAATAATAAGAGTTGTCTTTTTTAGTTGTTATTAATTCTACTTCAGGTTTTCCAACTTCTATTATTACTTCTATTCCCATATCAACACCTCCAATTACATATGTATCATCATCCCTAGGTATGATGGAATCACAAAGATTAAAACATATTAATATGTTTATTTCTACATAGGCATCATACACACATCCTTCTATTACTATGCATAGTCCATAATAAACCTTACCTAGTGCATATTCCCATGAGCAAACTATTACAGCCCTGCATTCTAAAGTGTTACAGTTAGAAAAATGTGTCTCTAGGACTAGTCATTCAATGGATTATGATACTTTGTTTCATAATCCTTGAAACTTTAATTTCACCTCACAAATTACTATAAAACTTTGTAGCTCCTAATTTTCCACTCTATGAAGGTAAATGTGATATTGAACATCATTTTCTATCATTTCATGCAACATGTTTTGATTTTGCATACAATGAAAAATTATTAACAAAAATATTTCCTCAAAGCCTCAAATAATTTTATTTGATATTACTTTTTGATCTTCCACTCCAATCATTTAAGGCATCTAACCCTTTGGAAAATTAGTTTCCTACACACGGTTTTATTAACATTGGTGAAAAATTATCTTATGCATAATTTGCTAAACTCAAGTAAGGTCAAATGAGAAAATCAAATAAATATTGAGAAGTGTTGTCATTTATGTCAAGTTTGATTCCATTTTATTTTAATTTTTATGTCATTTTATTTCAATATTGATGTCATTGATGTCAAAGTACATCTGGTGAAGATGTATAGTGAGTGGTATATGAGGTATGAGCTTGTATGCTTGATGTGATAAGGAAGCCACGTGACAAAAGAGAATTTGAAAGTAACCTGATGTCTCTCTATTAAGAGATAATTTGAAGAAAACCTAATTATTATTTTTAGTTTTATGTTAATGTTTAATTCAAGTAAGCATGTTTGAGCACTAGTCCTTGAGTACAAGGTGTCTTGAGAAGCCTAGTCATAACAAGCATAGTCATATCATGAGCATGTGCATGGTGAGCATGAAAAATGTATGTATAGTTGTATGGTATTGTTTGAGGAGAATTTAAGGAATTTAATCAATGTGTAATATCATCAATAAGTGTTTCAAGGTCAATTATCAGGTTTTAAGTGCTTGAGAAGCCTAGTCATGGCACTAGTCATAGCTTGTAAAATACTATTGAGAAGGTTGAGCATGGTGTCCTGGTGAGATGGATGCATAGAGTAATAAGAGTTTGTATAAGATTTATTTATAATTAATATGAGGTACTAGATCACTCAGGTGAGTTTCAAGGTGAACCTAAAGGCATAAAACCTTAATTTTAAGTCTACAATTAGACTAGTTCTGGACCCTACCTGACTTAATGAGGTGTCATGAGGTGTTGTCAAGGCATATGAAGGAAATTTGAAATTTTTTGAGAATTTTATATGTTGTGTGAACATGTAATTGAGGTGGATAAAACATAGAAAGAGGCATGAATTTTATTTGCAATGCCTAATGTGATTTTTATGTTAAGGTCTAAGCAAGCAAAGAGTAAGAGTATAGCTTAATGGGGTATCAAGATGAGTTTCCAAGGCAAGTGTAAGTATGTGAGAATGAAAAAAGGTATGATATGATTTTTAAATCATGTTCACAATGTTTAAGGTCATTATTTGTAAGATATGGCTTGAAAAAGACTTGTAAGGTCTCTTGAGTGCATAGAATGAAGGGTTCTCAACCTGATAAGGAATTTTAGGTGTTTATTGGCACATGTATCATTTAAATGGGAACTTGAGTTGTTAATTAAATATGGGTAAGGGTAATAATTAAGATATCTAAGCATTAGTTTTAGAAATTAGGGGTAATCCTTTATGAACAATTGTTAACACCAAAAATAATGTTAACCCTCTCTATAACTCTAACAATGACCCGATGTGAAATATGTTGATCAACACTACTTATAATGGATTGGAATAGATATATAAGTGATTTAAGGTTGTTTTAAACTCTACAAGGCACCTCCAGGTGGGATTGGTTTGTTAGGTGAGTGAGTGGACCCTACAAGAAGGGCTTTGTTTCTCATAGGTTTGTTGTAGTAGTAAGAGTTTAGTCAAAGTTGCTAAATGGATGGAATAAAAAGCTTGAGAATTTTATTTAATTACCATGGTAGTTTATAACTAGGTTATATCCCTAAATTTTGATAAATATATCATCCAAGTTGACATATCACTAAAAATCCTAATGGTACAAATAGTGAAAAATCCAAGCAAAAGTGAGAAGGTGATTAGGGATATGATATCATAGATTAGGGATGAATATAACTGAATTTATATTTTTTTAAATAAATTTAATACATTTTCATGTTGATAAAAAAATTTGAGGTTAGTGGGTATGATGAAAATGTTACTCATAAGTTGACATGTCTAGTGCAGATGAGATAGTGAAGTTGTAAGGTTATGAGATTGATCTACAAGACCAATATTATCTTTTGAATATGTTATAATTATATTTTAGAATGGTATAATTATTTCATAATATCATCCACATTATTTATGATTCTCTAGAATGGGTCATATAGATGTTGATGGTGAAAATCACCATGATTGGTCTTCAAGGCAAACTAGCAGTTCTAGGTAAGCAAGTTATAAAGATAAGTTTGAGACTCTATGCCATGAGTTAATTTATCTAGTGTACATGATGTTATTTTTTTTTAATTTTATCTCCTATAAATTATTTTAATAATCATATAAGTTAGTGTAATAGGTTGTAACATTGAAGCTAAAATGGCTTGTCTCACTGAGTGAGGTCAGAGAGAGAGAAGGTTAACAAATTGGTCTACAAGACCAATAATTGACATTAGATATTATGATATATTTATTTTAATTTGTTATTAGGATTTTTTAATATCATTTTATTTCATTTTAATTCCTTGATTGTGTCTCTTTTGGTGTCAAAATTTCAATTTTCCATGACTATGTTTTGAGGCTAGTTGGCAGTTCTGAGTGGGCTATTTTTTAAAAAGGGTTTGAGTCATTTTTCCATGAATTGTGAAGTATAAATAATATTTTGATGAAATTTAGGTCATTTATCTTATGTATATGTAATTTTTTTCAATTTTTTTTGGCAAAATTGTGTTTATTGTTTAGTTGTTTAAGATAGACTTTTTGGGTATGTACAGGCCTAATTTTGAACAATGTTAATGGCATGCTTCAAGTGGTGGTTAAAGATAAAATGTGTTATGGAACCTATATGATATTATAAATGTTATATTTTAGTGTAATATGATATTATCCTATCATTTGAGGTGTTTAAATGTGTTTTAAGGAAGGCAAAGTCAAACGTGTCTTAAAGTAGACCTAATGGAATTAGGTCTCTATGAGATCTAAAGATCTAATAAGGCTAATTGAGATATGTCAAAACTAAAGAGAATAAAAGAATGTTTTATTAATTTTTATGATATTTATTAATATCTATTCCATTTCTGACATAATAGGGTAAGAGTGTTTGGCTGACCAAGAAGGATATGAACAAGAGACTTGTATAAATACTAGGAAGTTTTAGGCCTATTTGTGTGTGTTGTAATTAGGTGAATGGAATAGAAAATTGAAAAGAAAAATAAGGTATTTTAGACCATAAATTAGTTTATAATAACTATGATAAACTATTGATAGAGATTATGTTCATGAAAATTAAGGTAATTTTACCTAATCAAGTCAAGAAAAGGAATAGTTGAGCGAAGAAGCCTAAAAGGTAGTTTGAGAGGAATATGAAGGTGAAGAGATAAATAGCTGGTCATCATTAGTTGGTTTAGAAACAAGGTGTCATGAAGGTGATCAAATAAATTAGGCGGTTGAGTTGGTTTTGAGTCATCTAGGGGGTTTGTGCCTCTTTACAAGTTGGTGTTTATTAAAGCCTAGCTGAGTTGGTGCTTAGCTAGTTGGGGTTGATGCTCCATGTGAAGTGGGTGTTTTACTAAATTTGGTGTTTTTATTATATGAATTTATTTCATATATATATACTAGTATTTTTTTATCCCATTGAGTGTTTCCCACATATGTGATGTGTTCATGTCTTTTATGCTTATGTGGATAGGTGCTTATGCTTGTTAGATATATGTGCTTGTTTGAATGGTTCATGATTGTTTAAATGAAATTGATAAGAAAGGTTTTTAAGACTGACTTCCCCACTCTCAATCATTTTTATTCTAATAATAACATGTTATTTAATACAAAACTATGATATGTAATATGACTAACTCTATGTTAGACAATGAATTACAATATATATTCATATCTAATTTGTTATTTCCACTCCATGACTCTATCATGTTCTATAAATCCAAACATTTTTATGATTTATGTCATATATTCAAAGAAAAATAAGTCAATATGTTATCCTTGAACAAAATTAAGTATGCACCAAATATTCCAACTACTTCAACTACTAAGTTTCAAAGAAAAGTAAACTACATGATCAAATATGATGAAATAATAATGAATCAAAAGTAACAGTCATGCAATATATTAACCATTGAATAAGCTTAATTTGACAAGTACACCAAGGAATCAATTTTTATAGTTACCATTACCTCATCATATTTTGATAACTAAGTCACTTTAGTGGAATCTCATATCTCTTCCTCCACCATTATAGGTTGATATGACTAAGCCTCAACTTAAGGGATTTAACAACAATGAATACTATGACTATCATATATGTATCAAATATTTGAAAAATAAGTGTTATAGGCTAAGGAATAACAAATAAGCTCTTATTGATGACAATCTTATTGATTGAAGCACACTCACAGAGGAGGCTAGACCAAAACAACATGAAATGTAAAATTTAAAATATTTAGTAATCCATTTATAAACCATGAAACAATATAAAATAAGGAGAATTCAAATTTACACCATGCTTACTATGTGCATCCTCATCCTCATACATACAGACATCCAATAGATATTATTATTCATAAATTTATAGGCACATCAACACCACATATTATGATAACATTTGATGACATTAATATTATTGATAATGATTCAAATAGACATGTACTTTGTATTCATTCTTATATCAACAAACAACCCATATATAGTGTCAAGATTAATAACAGGTCAAGTGAAAATGCATTTACAATGACACTTCTTCCTACTCATGGGTATGTAGAGAAAGTTATACAAGATAAATAAAAATTAGTTAAAGCATTTAGAAAATATACATAGAATACTTTTGGGCATATAGTAATACCTCTTTAGTCAGTTCAATGATAATGGATACTCCACTCTTAGTCTTACCAAGCACATGAGTCTTTAATATGTTATTAAGACACCCTTGGATATTAAATCTTTACACAATGCCATCTAGATTAAATTGATTTCTAAAATACATACATTGTAATCAGGTCATCAAATGTTTAGGCATTTGATATCAATACCCTCTACAATCAAATATATCTCCTCTTCCTCCCCCACCGCCATTATAGTTGGTTATTACACTTATTCATGTGCATAGTTCAAATTTAGTTGTGCACCTATGCAGAATATTTCTATATAGTTAGTTGAAAGGAGAGTATAAATTCCTCCTAGATAAAAAGATTCACATCAAATAGTTATTTAGAGTTCAAATAGATATTCATCTTTTATAATGCATCCTAAGGAAACACCTCAGATAGTTCAGCATGTTCCTTAGTGAACACAAGAAGTGATACCTTCTCCTACTATAAAATGAACCCCACCAAGTCTTATGCCCTATATAAGTACACATCATACACATGATTTTATGAGTAGTGATAAAGATAATTACATTATAACACTTGATTCCTTTTAATATTTTGATTCATCTATATGTAGCACTTTTTGCTTGCATAAAGTCACCCTTGTTTTATATGATACAGGGATGCAATATGGTCCTCCCATTGATGGTATCCTTGGATAGTTTGTTATACATTTTTCACACTTCAAATATTATAAATTAAAAAAAAAATTAAATATTCCAGAATAATATACATTCAAATATTTCAAAAATACAAAAATGCTCAAAATTAAAAAAATAAGACTTTATCATGACATGAGTTGATATTTTACTTATTTGTATATGATATTTATCACATATTTTAGTAGATAACATATTATTTTTCATATACACATACATTTCATGAGGTTTAGGAGTGTGATTTAAGACATACATATTATACGTAGATTCTTAGATGTTGGACTCCCATCTACCTAGTGGTAATGCCGATGTTGGGGGCATCTTATTATACATGGCACATTATTTGAAGTTATGTTTATCAATGACCTCTTTGTTATCTTATGTTACATATCTTACAAGTGTCTCACTAATTACTCATATCTTACACTATGCTACATGGATGTGCTACTTTAATCTAATGTGACATTAATCATATGGTTGGTGTAGACTAATTTTCACTTGTTTTATGTTCCTTCAATAATTTTACTTTCTTGCATGATAGGTTAGACATGACTTGCTTACTATGTGTGGACAATTGGCCCTGTGTGTATGATAACTCAATGTTAATTGTTTTTGTATCCAAAGAATCCAAGAAATAGTTATTCAAGTGTTACTAAGATAGATTAAACCAAAATGCATAAAGACTTAATACTCCAAGCCTAGGACCTGGGGGGAGCTATGAATAACAAGAACAAAACAAACTATAATTAGAATAAAATACTTACATTCATTGTGAGATTAAAGAGTTTGTTGGCATGTGGTCATGGGCATATCTTGGCTTGTGGATAATGGAGTCTTTGTCAATGGTGATCTTGCATCATCTCCCCTTCATTCACCTTGGCTTGGATTAATTTGGCTTGACATGTGGGCAAGGTAACACTACAATGAAGCTTTTTTGAGGTATTTTGGCATAATAATATTACACTAAAAAATATTGGTTTCGAGGTGTTTTGGCACATATATTTATATATATAAGAACTAACTCTAACCCTAGGGATGTTAGGTTTATAACTAACCTTAGTTGAGTTAGTCTAACCCTAGGTGGAGTTAGGCTAACTCTAGGTTGGGTTAAATATAATCATGAGGGTCATCAGAGAGACATGAGTCAAGAATTATTTTTTCCCACCTAAATATTTATATTTTACAAATGGATTCACAATTCATAAAAGATATTTTGATTGAATTTATGAATTTCCAAACATAGAAATTCATTAATTCTCCATGATCCACTTGACCACTTGTCATGAGAGTTGAGGAATAATTTTAATTAGTGAATTTTAAAAAAAAGGAAATTATAAAATCTATGGATTTTAGATATTTATTTGATGTCATGATGATGCCATCAGATTTAGATTTATGAATTTCTAAAAATATAAATTCACTAATTAGCCATGGAATTTTCAACTATGCATTTAATTGGGTTTAATCAATTAAGTAATTTTCATAAGGTCAATTGCATTTTCTAAATTTGTGTAAGGTTATCCCTCACACATGGTTGAAAACATCAATTTGTCAGGTTAAAATTTATTGGGGATGAATTGGAGAGAGTTTATTATTGTGTATATCGTAATACCCCAATTAGGGATGCATTGACATAATTCAAGGCACTTATGTCTAATGTGCAGATGAATTTGAGATGAACATTGATTTATAGACTTAATTTACATTATTTGTAAGAAATTAGTATGATGTCCATTTAGAAATAGAAGTGGCCAAAAAGGAGTGTCTCCAGTTTTCCCATGTTTGAGAAGGCATTGCAAGACATAGGGATAGTAAAATCTTTTCAAATAATGAAAAAATTGTTAAAAAATAAAGAAGATAATGATTGAAGAATGATGATCAGAACAAAGTTTGGGAAGCTTATGATGATGCCCCTTGAGGGAGTGGCTGACACATACAATTGATGAATAGTACATCAAAAAGAATCAAGAAGAAGAAATAAATTAACCCATGGGTGAGATTAATATAATCGATATAATGCTTACATGCATTGATTTAAAAGTATTGATTTACCCAAATGAGGTTATAATCAGTAATAGAAGTTGAGAAGTTGATATTCCCAAAGGCAGTTATAATTAGTAACACAAATATGTGCCCCACCAGGGTAGATGGGTTGAAATAATGATTTTTCCATAGGTAGTTATAATCATTTTGATGACCAGGATTGAATAATTATTTTTCCCTAGTAGGGCAAATTTAAACATGATAAACTGGTTGTGCCCTTGTAGGGCAGATTGGTAAGCATAATTCAAGGATATAACATGTCATATAGATTAAAGATGAGTGGTGCAACTGTATATGTGATTTATAAATGGCTGATGAATTTAAAAATAACCAGTCATACGAGGATGTGAAAAGTGATGAAAGAGATGATTAAAAGAACAAAGGTGGCCAAGCTAACTTGAGATGCGTAAAGTATCTAAAAATTTCCTACATAGTCTAAATAGACCTCATGATAATGTAGCACACCCAAAAGTGGGAGAAAATGGAATGAGGAATAGAATAGGAGAATACAAATTGATCAATGCAAATAATTTAATTGTACCTACCAATGTAGAGATGTTCATCCTTATTATCATTGATATAACCAGAATGGTCAATGGGTTGATTTGATCAAAGAGGGTGGGAGGATTTACCAAAGTGAACAAGGAGAAGTTTTTGTGGCACCATTGCTTGTAATAGCCCCTGACCTAATATTTTTGTAGCACATGATGATATACACCATGATATAAAACACCATGGTGATTGGCCATAATATGCATAAGGATTGACTTCTCATCCAATAAATAATTAAAAATAATTCACCAATGATAAAAACCATGATGATAATGTTGACATATGAATATGGATGGACTTAAATTCAATGCATAAGAAATCACCAAATGAATTCATATAGACTGAGTCAAGGCACAAAAATGAAAGAAAACAAACAAACAAATAATTAATCAAACACACACACAAAAAGCTTGAAAGTAAAAGCAACAAAAAGTATATTGTCATTAACCAAGTTAATACCTTTGTGTGAAAGATCAAAGGAATGATAAATAGATGGTATCCCCAAGCAATGATATTTTCAAGGGATTAAAATGTGGGGATAAGATATCTTGGTATAAGATACATGCAAAGGGAAGGCCACACCTCTAATGGTAGTGAGATGGATTGGAACCAATAATGGATTTGCCCTAGTAGGGTGGATCAAGGATTTGTGACAAGATTTAAGATAGGGCCAATGCTTTTTAGATTTTGGGCTTTTATATCTCTCTAGGATATTGTAAGCCAATTTTTCTAATTTTTTAAGATTTTGAAAATTTCTAAATGTTTTTTGTAATTTTTGGGGTATCTTAACTAATTATAGATTGACAAACTACTCTCAAAATGGTGATTGTGTGGGATTATGTTACTTTAAAAATGAAAAGAGTGTGATTTTTGAATATTGGTAAATAGTGATAAGTTGACATAATAATCCCATATTCATTTGGATTAGATACTACTGACAAATAAGGTAGGATAAATAAGATCCTAACACAATGCTAAACACCACAAATTGCCTTTGATGGAGTTAATCCAAAGGAAGGGTTCCTTTGTGAGGAGGCTAGGGATTCCTAAATTATGTGGAGGATTAAGTGAAAATAATAGAATCTATCATTATGAGCCAAGTTTTATAAGATTGGCATCTATCAGGATTTGTAGATCTCTTTTGGCAAAGGGTCATCATTGTTACAAGCTGAGTTTTATGGTTTGTAGCTGAATGGAGAACTACAAACTTTTTTTTGAAGGTTTTGCAAATCTTGTTTGGTTAAAAATCATCTTCATGGTGAGTGATAGGGGATGGATTTCACCTAATTCAAGATTTTTAGATCTAGTCTTGGTAAAAGGTGGTTATATATGTATCCTCTATCTTAGTACCATTATACCATTGATCTATGGGTTTCACTAAGTGGGGCCTTACCAATATAAATCTCTATGACTTAGGATATTATATATATAGCTAGAGAAGGTGGGGTAGATTTGATAGATATTATAGAAACCACCAACCCCATGAGGACCTTGAGATATGGAAAAAAAAATCAGATGTAGATTGTATGACATAAACATCCATAATGTGCCAGCAAATGGTAAAGTAAATAAAGGGGATTATAACTGCACATAATTACTTTATCGATATGACCATTTGATCAAGGGTTACATGTTAACACCAAAAGGTGAGTGTATGTAATTGTTCTAAGTGGTGAAACTATTTTGTAGAGTAGATGACATCATGGGACCCATTCATTTGGTGAAGTGGATAATACATCATCGAGGAAAAATGGTCATGTAGGCTACATAATCCATCGACCTAGGAAAAAAATTATAGCATGAATGTATTTGTTTTATAGGGTTGTGATAGAGTAGAGAAGTGTGAAGGGTGATAATGGCACATAATGGAAATAATGAAAACTTAGGTGAGGATGATCGATGGCCACCATGGCCTAAAATCAATGAGGTAAACGTGTAAAAAATTTAGACATTGTACTGAGTGATGGACCTTGTGGAAGAATTACTATGTCAATAACAACCAATAGAGATATGGGTGTAGCCTTGACCTCAGTTGTAATGAAGGAGGCATGACTTTCACTACACAAGATGTAGAGTAAGAGAGCATAACCTAAGGCCATCAGAAAATGAGCAACTACCAATTTGTCATGGAGGGATTCCCCACTCTCCAAGGGGATGCACAATGAGGTGATGGTGGGAATTACTTAATAAATCTCAACATAAATTATAGATGGATGTAATGGTTGTGATGGCTAAGCATGGTGCAAGACCAATATTAGAGTATAAGTTTTTCCTTGGGATAATGCATGTGGAAGATGGGATCAAAATATGTCCATTGATAGCCACTAACGTAGGTAAGAACATAGATTAATTAGTTCAACCTATAATAATGTGCATAAACCATGGGTAAAATTGTCATATAAGCCAAATGTGTCTGAAGAAGAATGTTTTTAAGGCCATTTTAGTAAGTAATCATCAAGGAGGATGGTTCGATTTAAATCTAGAGTCACTAGATAATCAGTATAATGCTAGCAAAATAACTAGAAAAAAACACAATGCCTAAATAAAAAAGGTTTATATGTACCTTAGGCGATATGTGTGTAATTGTATTACAATGTATTTGTTGTGTACCCCTCTTTGTATGCTTTGTTTAGTCATTGATTATGCCATGATCATGAGATGTTCTATTGGTTACCATATGCTTATGGTGTATGACTTATATCTATATTTATTTAGAGATACACATATGTATAAACACATAACAAATCACATTTACTCTTATTTATTATGCATAGATTCAAGCATGTGTTTTTGTATTTGGTTGGTTTTGATATATCATAGAGATTCTACCATAATGTTTCTATAATAAACTTTGTGATCATGATTTTGCTTTAGCTTGTGATATTATGCTTGATAGGTATAAACAACTAAAATAGAAATATATACTGTAAGCATGGAAAAATTAATTTAAATGTAAATATAAATAACCTAAGAATAATATATGGATAATCAAATCCCAAGTTTAAAAATAACAAATAAATCAAGCATAAGACTAAATATAAAAAAAATTAACCGAAGTACATGATATGGATAATCAAGATGTAATTGAAAATAAAATGTTAATCCTATGATAACTAAGAAGTAAATAACAAACAAACAAACAAAGAGATAAAAATAAACAAACATAATAAAACATCAAAAAAAATAAAGAAGCACCAATAAATAAAAGACACAAATAATCAAAGTGAACAAAATAATAAAAAACAACAAAACAATTCAAAGTAAATAAAAATACAGTAAACAAACTAATCTACACAAATGAAGTGAAACAAACAAAAATACAAAAATAATTGTTAATTACAATGTTAGCACCCTCCACATCATAAAACTCAATGTAAATCTTGATTTCTTCAAGTCAATGTATCAAGACTCCTATTCAACTTGAGCCGAGATTGAATTCTACTATTGTAGAGATGTGACCTTTAGAGACATGGTGACCCCTAAGATAGGTAGCAATGACACAGGTAAAACAATACAAGAACAAAAGGCCCAAGGTTACCCCTAGGCTATAGGGGAATGAAAACACAAACAAGGAAGGCACTCATATTGCCTGTAGGCCATAGGAGACAATGAAACAAAATAAAGAAAATGGGGGAAATAGAATAAAAAGGAGTAGTTGATTTGACTCCAGAAGCACTAGGAAAATGGACATTACCTACATAGTTCCATAGACACTAGGTCCAATGTGAACTTTAAGCCAATGTAGTTCTCCCAAGATATGGGATAAAAGAAAATGGATGATGAAAAAAATTGTGATTGACTTGTAGAGGAAAATGGAAATGGTCTCAAAAAATGGTAGTATGTGAAAGGAAATAGGGGGCACTCATAATCATTAAATTTTTAGGCATAATAAACTCATGAAGTTATGAGAGTGTGGGTTAGGTGAAAACCCACACTAAAAAATGAAAGATGAGTGTTCACTAATGAACTGAATGTGTAATTCATGGTGGGCACTACATCTAAGGTTTGGAAGGAAAATGAGATCACAAAATGGTGAGAGCATTGATGAAATGGATTGGTCATTAATGTATCAAAGTTAAACACATAATGCTCATTATATAAACTCATAAAATGGTGAGAGTGTGCAACTAAGAAAAATAAGGATGGAAAAATTAAATAACAAGTGGTTACTCATGAAATCACTAGGATTCCCAGGATCCTTAAGGCAAAGAAGTTGTTGAAAAATAAAGGAAGGTGAAGTTTAGCTAACTTGAGATACCCCATGTATCTAGGTGTTACCTACAATGTCTGTGCAGACCTTAGGCTAATGTAGTTCTCCTAGAACTGGGAGAAAAATTACCAAAGTGGTCTAGAAATAAATTGAATAGATAAAATAGCCCATCCTAGAAAATTTTAATGGATTTATATCTCACATGGTAATTCTAAGACAATTTTCATGATTTTTTTATTTTTAGGATTTTTTAGATATTTTACAAATGTTTAGGGATTTTTGAAACTGTTATAAATGTTTTTAGAATTTTCTAGGCATATTAAACCAATCAAGAATTACAAGGCACATAATCATCCAAATCATAAAATGGTGAGAGCATGGCTTAGGTTGCTCACAAAATGATAATATCATGTAAAGGGGTGACTAAACTGACCTCAATGTGAATTGAGCACTACCTACATTGTCTAAATGGACCTCAAGTCACTGTAATTCCATCTACATAAAAGGCATTTTAACTAGGTATCAACAAGTTTCAGGTAAAGGCAAATGGCAAGGTAAATGATAATAGTAATGTCAAAGTGATGTGATAATGCATGGGAAATGTGTTGTCCCTAATTTTTCCATAGGTTATTATAATTAGGAAACAATGATAAAGAGTCAATGGTACTAATTTATCCATAGGTAGTTATAATTAGTAGTATAGAGTGGGACATTGATTTTCCCAATGGTATTTATAATCAATGGTACCTATAAACAAATGTAACAATAAATGAAGGATATAATTATCAGGTGTAGATATCCAATTCGTAACACCATTTGTGTTGAAATTGTCAATCTTACTTGAATTGCACTCAAATGCCCAATTTAGGCCAAATTCACTAAATTAGGAATACATTTTTTGTATCCCTAAATAAGGCAATACATTTTATGATATTCTTAATGTTGATCAGTTCATTTTGAGTCAAAATGAAAATTTCACCTTTTTATGCCTTGGATCACTCTTTTCTTCTAATTTATTAGTACATGTCACGTACCTTTGTTATTTTGTGTTGGCAACATCCTAAATAGGATGATGGTCCCAATGCATCTAAAATCTCCTTCTAATTTTTCTCAAGTCAAATTATCACCCAGTAATATGACTTTTTGACCATTTTGATTAATTGTGCACCAATTTCTAAAGAATTACACTAAAATTAATTAATCTTGTTTAAAGCTAATTAATTCAAATCAAGAGCTTAAGTGGATTTTCCATGGAGGTTATTGATTATTTCATTATTAGAAATTGATTCTCAATAGTTTCATCACCTAATGGCATCATCTATGGAGCGGCATCCTCAATCCATAAATGCATAAAATATCGAGATTATGGGCACCCATGACTAATTAATGCCTCTCTATCCCAAATAATTATGAGAATATTTATGGATTTAATTCCAAATATTGGATTAATCCATGGACACACATCTCAATCCTGAGATATACGGTCATGGTTGATCTTAGCCCATTTATAAAATCTATAAATAGAAGGGCATAGAACATCATTTTTAAACTAAATTATTGTAAAGTTATAATGCATAATTATCTCCACAACCTTTTGTGTTGAACATTGTGTTTTATTTGCAAGCTTCATTTGATAGGCATAGGATATAGGTTTTCCATCTTGATCCTAGATTATGCATAGTGTTCTTAAGGCAAAGCAAGAGCAAATTAGCCATTATTGATGAGAGCATTAGATCAATGGGAGAACATGTTTGGAGCTACTCTTGGATGGTGGAATCACTTGGGAAGTTAAATGTTATTTTATTTCTTTCATTTATCCTTCATTATCATTAGCAAACCTCATAGAATAGGTTAGCTTAGTTTGTCAATTTATTTATGCATTCTTTGTGTTTACATGATTAATGTTTGACTAACAACCTTTGTAATCCATCCTACACCAGGACCACTACAATATTGCTTTCATATACTACCATTCAAACATGTAATTATAAAACAACTACTGGAATTAAATTTATCATCAACCACTGAATGTGATTACAGTACAAATGAGTCAGAACCAAGACCAAACATGATAGGTGGGGTTAGGTAAAAATAACTAGTTAGCAAAGGCTTAATGGCATGTTAGAAATGGTATAGGTTATGGTATGATGAAAATAATGGTATATTATGTAAAAATGGGTGATTGAGCTAACCTTAATTTGAATTTAGGGATGCCTACATAGTACCAAAGGACCTCAAGTCATTATAGTTTCTATATATGGCAAGGTATGAAAGGATAGTAAGGCAAGGGAAAGGGAAAGGCAAGGCACATGGAAAGGCAAGGTAAATGGTTATTTTATTCTTGATGATGTGGATGTACACATCCTAATCAGCATATGATACAACTAGAATAGTTAATTATTTAAATTACTAGCCTGCGCCTCTTCTGAATAGTTACTCTATCAAAAACTTGTAGTTGATTTCAATTCTAATAACACTATTTTGATCTTCATTAGTCTTTGATTTTGTTTCCTCCAAAATTTGAGACAAGATGTTTTCATATCATCTATAAAGGAAAGTATGGCTACGGATTGTAAATATAAGTAAATAGTGGATTAAAGGTTTGATTTGGTAATGGGGAAATGGATCATAATGGAATGTATAGTGGTTGGGTAAAAAATAAAGATTAGGATTTTTAGGCATACATAATGTTGTTGATTCTAGATTTGAATTAATTTTGGTTATTATAAGGCCAAATACTTCTAAATATTCTCTTGATATGGCCAATAGATTTTTTTATTATTTCACCATGAGAGTAGCTACCATCTGATTATGTTGTAAAATGGAATATGTACTGATGTTATCTTTGATAATGTCTTCATCAAGCATTTAATAAATTTTGTACTCATATTTATCACCTTGAAGAGTTTTTCACCAATAAAGTTATCTTGATTTTTCCATATCACCTCTGAGAAGATTTCACTAAATAAAGTTGACTTTTGACTTTGATTATCTTCTAGCACCTAAAACACGGTTTCACTAGAAGATGTTGAGTTTGGACTTTGATTTCCCCCTAGCACATATAAAAAGGTTTCATTAGGAGATTATTATTCTTCTACATTAATGTGATCTTGGTCCCCCTGATATTCAATAGTTGATATGTTACCATGGATGCAGTTCAATAATGTGTGATTATGTTGATTCCAATTGACACTTTTGGGAGGTGCAATGTCAATATAATGGCTATGGTGATTAGTGTTAATGAAATATGGAATGGTAATGCAATGGGAAGAGGTAGCACAATCCTCATAGAAGATACTAGGATAACTTGTGTCGATGTTGAAGTAATCATCCTCAAAAATCATGGAAGGATCATAAATGTATTCAAATTGATATGCAAGGCATGTGTAACCAATGTTGTAAAAACCAAGAATGTATTTTGATTATAAAGTTGAGTCTAACTCAAGGGACTCTGAATCTGATGTTGAGGCTAATGTTGATTTTGATTCTAATACTAAATCTGATATCAGTTCAAAAATAGAACCTAACTTTACTATTGATTCTTCATTTGGTGTGCCAAATATGTTATATTGAATGTTTGTTATTGGATAAGTAATGGCATGTGGTCAAATAATAGGCTCTTTAAAAAGAGGCTTAGATAAAAAGAACTCCATAGAGATTGGTTTGTAAAAGTGAGGCTCCACAAAAACATGACAATGGTCTAAATAATAATTTTCCCAAGGGAAATTATAATCATTAATGGGTGACTCAACAAAGACTATATTTTCAAAGTGAGACTCCTTAACCAATGGGAAGGGGTCAATAGGCAAATCCATGGAGACTAGCTCATCAAAGTGAGGCTCCTAAAAAGTAGTGCAATGCTAAAAGGGTGGTTCAACATAGGTTAACTCATCAAAAATATGTGTTTAAACAAAAATAACATGGATTGGTTGGTTCTATTAGCCTTGGCTTACACTTGGTTGCAAAATCTCAGATTTGGACACATCTTCTTCTTTGAAAGATGACTCTTGGAAAGGTAATGATTGACTTTATTATGATTTGAAGACTAGATTGGATTTTATAAAGTGGGGGAAGGCTGGTAATGGATGAAGAATGGAATGTGGTTCAATAATCATCTCTTTTCAAATATGCTCATCTAATATGGGTTCAATAAAGATTGGTTGGGGGTTTAGGATGGTAACTAGGATTCTTCTAGTCATAATTGGATAACCTTATTATGATAATGAACTACCATATTTGGAAAGGCATAGAATGTTAATAAATGGGCACTATAAATCTTGGTTTCTAATGCAAGCTAAAGGAGGAGGGCCAGGAATGGTAATGAATGAGTGTTGTGGAGCTTGGTTGCTAATGTAAGCCAAAGGATGAAGGCCTAAAATGGTAATGAAGGGCCATTGAGAAGCTTGGTTACTTATGTAATCCAAAGGATAAGGGCCTGAAATGGTAATAAATGGGCATTTTAGAGCTTGATTTTTGATGCAATCCAAAGGAGAAGGGCCTGGAAAGGTAATCCTTGGGTATTACAAAGCTTGGTTGCTAATGTAGGATAAAAGATGAGAGCCTAAAATGGTAATCCTTGGGCACCATGGAGCTTGGTTGTTAACATAATCCAAAGGATGAGGGTTTAGAATGGTAATGAATGGATGATTCCGAGCTTGGTTGTTAACACAATCCAAAGGATGAGGGCTTGGAATGGTAATCAATGGGCATTGTGGATCTTGGTTTTTAATGCAAGACAAAGGATGAGGGTTGAAAATGGTAATGAATAAGCATTGTGAATCTTATTTATTAAACAAGATAAAGGATGAGGGCCTGGAATGGTAATCCTTGGGTATTGTGGAGCTTGGTTACTAATTTAGGCCAAAGGATGAGGGCCTGAAATGGTAATGAAGGGGTGTTACAAAGCTTGGTTGCTAATTCAAGTTGAAGGATGAGGGCCTAGAATGGTAATCCTTGGGCATTATGAAGCTTGGTTTCTAGCATAAGATAAAAGAGGAGGGATTAGAATGGTAATTAATGGGTGTTGTAAAGCTTTATTATTAACATAAGTCAAAGAATAGGGGATTGGAATGGCAATCCTGGGGTGTTGTGAAGCTTAGTTGTTAGTGCAGACCAAAGGAGTGTTATTGGCATAAGTGGTGGATTGGATACCATTATCATTAAAAGGGTGAACTTGGTATTTTAATTGGCCCAAAGAAGATGGATCACATTATATGATAATCAACATGGTTGGGTTTGGAAATTATCCCAAAGAGGGTTGTCTTGGTATATGAAAATGGTTTTGGTATAGGTCTAGGTTTTAAAATGGCATTGGTCTAGGAATAGGTGTTTGGTCTATTGTTTTAAAAGGTTTAAACTTAGCCTATAATGGGGTTGTTCTTCAAATTCACCAATGGTAAACTTGGTCTAATTTCAAATGTCTCACACAAATGGTTAAGTGAATCAATAAATCCAAATGCCAAACTTGGTAAAAATTGTTTCAAATGACTCTAATCTAGGTCTAAAACTAGAAAAGGTTGCTAGGTCTTTGGGAACAAGGCACAAATCTAGGCTCAAAACAAATTGGTTTAAAAATGAATGGAAAGATAGAAAATACTAGGTCTTTGGGAACATAGCACAAAACTAGACTTGAAAATAAACATGGTCAAAGTAAAACTTGCAAGGAAATTAATCTAACAATTTGAATCACTTTGACCCAAAATAGGAATATGGATTCTAACACAAACTTGGACATTGATAGAAGACATTATACTTTGGGAATATACATAAAACTAATTATGAAAATCAATTCCAAGTAGTCAAAAATAAGGATGGAGATTAAAACATTCAATCCCAAGTGATGAGCAAGACTCAAATGTAAATTAATCACACTTAAGGTTGTACTTATAGAGATAATTTTGACCTTAGTTTTAATCAATTAAAGAGATGAAAGGCATATGGAAAAGATCACATCCATAATATCGGCATGAATATCTTCAAATCAATCAAGTAATTAATCCAAGTTGCACAATCCAAAAGTTAAAGGTAAACATCTAAGTCAAAATTAAGTGAGGCATAGGCATAAACCGATCAACATTTGCATATGAACTTCACAAGACCAATTTTGAACTTGGTTTACAAGACTTGATTTCTCAAATGGACAAAAAACTAGACCAAAATAGATGGCATAATGATATTAGGCATAGACCAAAAAGGCACATATGGTTTCAAATGTGATTTAACATAAGCCAAAAAGTATTTGAAATAATAAAAGCAACATAATGAATCTTGATCTAAAGGTATGTCGAAAGGTTTATTTTAAAAACTCCAAGGCAAGTACTTGTAATTAAATGGGTAGCGTAATGATGCCCCTTTCAAACAAGAGACACAAACACAAAAAAAGTTTGAAATATGACTAAGGCAAAGTGTGGCATCAAACAGAGGGCATAACACCTTTTTTAAGCTAAAGGGTGATGTACTAACATGATTGGATTTGGATATGGTTTTAAAAAATAAACACTTTTGACACAAAAAAATTTAATTAAATATGAAAAGACAAAAAAACACTTAAATGTATCATCCTAATCCTAAAAACTAACAAGGTGGATTCTAACTGTCAAATTTTATCTATATACTTGCTCTTAAGAGGAAATAATTTTTAATCCAAAAATTTAAATGCACATTAATAGTAGGGTTTTTAAGCCCCCTCTTCTCTCAAGAGTTTTTATAACAACATGGAACTTTTGGCTACTCACCCTGCATTGATAATATTTCTATGGTAAATGGGGTTTGTCTAAAACTATAGGTTTTGTGTGTCTAAATTGTCCCAAGTATGGTTAATACTAGAGATGTAATCACATAAATTAAGTTCATTCCAACTAAATCACTATGAAAATGTATATTCCTTTGCATAGTGATTCCATATGTGTACTTCTTAGTGGAATCCCCTGGTTAGCTAGACCTGACTCAAGTTTTGTTATGATCAGAGAGGCTAGCCACTCAACCCCCTGGTAATTATAGTATTTGTACCCTACTTTATTTACCCCACCATGGAGTTGGGTTGGTACAATGTTGGGATATGAAACCCTAGGTAAATACACCCATAGATAACTTGTGAGGGAGAAGTGAGCTCTGCTCACAAGCCAAGATGTAAGAAAGTAAAGATAAAAAGACTTTAGGGTCATTTTGGGGTCACCCAAGTCATTCATATAATGGAAAGTGCCTTAGTCACATTATTTATATGCTTGGACTAGGAGATAAAAAATCAAAGGAAAAAATTATTTTGGTCACCCAAGTTCCCTAAATGGGACAGTGGCAAAGCATACATGCTAAGTTAATTTTACAAAAATTATATAAACAAAAAGAAAAAATGATAAACAAGTAAGCTCTTAAGAGCATTTAATTTAAGTTTGAGTTCATTTTTTAGAGCACCAAGTGAAATATAATGTGAAATTTAAGCCCTTGGAATTTTTTTTTAATTTTGAAAAATGAAATAAAGCAAGTAAATGATTTTTAATCACTAAAATTAAATGTGATTTGATCTTTGTGAAGTGCTGAAAATGACTCTCCTTGGCCTCTAGCTCCCACAAAAGATGTTAGTGTTTTTTTTTGGTTTTTGGGTAATATTGGAAAATCAAAACCTGAAAAATCAAGATATTAGAAATCTCCCAAATATCAAATACCTACAAGTTAGAATAGATATGTGAAAAATAAACTTGCAAGTTAGAAAACAACCAAATGAAATAAACAAATAAAAATAGGCAGTTAGTAAAATGACCATATCTCAAAAAATATAAATAGAATAATTAAATAATTTGGAGATCATTGAGATAAGATAAATATTCACCACCTTTAAAAAACTAAAAATAAAATCATTTTCATATTAGAAGATATGACCTATTTAATAGTATTTTTTATTAAAACAATAAACAATAATTGATTTAAGTATATCTCCTAAAATAATGATCAAGTTGATAATAAATTTGGAGATAAGTTTTTTAACACAAACATAAATACACACACCAAAATTTAGAGAAACATAATGAACCAATTAAAAAATATAGTTGTTTTACCATCCTTTTGTTTTTTTGCTTAATACAAGACAAAAGTAAAGATTGGAAGAAGAAAAAGAAGATGGGGTACGCAATCAAGTCTCATCGGGCATGCCATTATGTATCCAAGGAATCCAATAAATATTTAGTCAAGTTTTATTAATATAAATCAAAAAAAACATAAATACTTAATACTTAAAGCCTAGGACTTAGGGGGAGCTATGAATAACAAGAACGAAACAAACTATAACTAAAAGCAAATACTTACCTTCCTTGTGATCTTGTAGAGATTTTTGGCATGTGTTCATGGATATATCTAGTATTGTGTAAAATTGAGTCTTTGTAAATGGTTTTATTGTATCATCTTCCCTTTATTCATATTGGCTCAGCTTGGCATGTGGGCATGGTAACACTATAATGAATCTTTTTGAAGGTATTTTGGCATAATAATATTGCACTAGAAAAGGTTGGTTTACAAGTGTCTCGGTACATGTATTTATAAGTCTTAGAAATAACTCTAAACCTAGGGATATTAGGTTTATAACTATCCTTGGTTGAGTCAGTCTAACCCTGGGTTGAGTTAAGCTAACTCTAGGTTGGGTCAAAGATAATCATGAGGGCCATGTGAAAGACATGGGTCAATAATGATTGTCCCCCACCTAATTTTTGATATTTTACAAGTGGATTAACAACTCACAAAAGATATTTTGGTTGAATTTATGAATTTCTAAAAATAGAAATTCATTAATTCTCCATGATCCACTTGGCCACTATGAGATTTGAGGAATAAATTTAATCAGTGAATTTAGAAAATAGAAAATTACAAAAGTTATAGATTTTAGATATTTGGGTGATGTCATGATGTCATCAAATTTGGATTTATGAATTTATAAAAATAAAAATTCACTAATTAGTCATGGAAATTTTAATTATGCATTTAATTGGGTTTAATCAATTAAGTAATTTTGATCAGGTTAATTACATTTTATAAATTTATGTAAGGTTAACCCTCACCCTTGATTGAAAACATCAATTTTATAGGTCACAATCTGATTGGGGATGAATTAGAGAGAAGTCATTATTTTGTACAGGGTAATACCCCAATTATGGATGCATTGACATGATTTAGGGCATTTACAACTAATGTGCAGATGAATTTGGGATGAACAGTGATTTCTAGAATTAATTTGTATTGCTTGGAAGAAATCAATCTAATGTATGTTTAGACATAGAAGTGGCCAAAAAGGAGTGTCTAAAGTTTGTAACATTATTCATGTCATTTTCATGTGGCCCTTGGTCTTATGTGTGACATTACATGAAATTGTATGTTATGTTTGTTGTGGTTTTTGAACTTTAATAGTGGTGTCATGATCCATGTCATGCACTTTTAATGTGTAATCTTACGCAGATATGATTAATTATTGTGTGCCTCATCATTAAAACTATCTAGATATGATTATTGGGGTTATAGTCTATTTTTCAAGTGCTAAGTGCATTTGGTCCCCTATGTTCTTCAACTTTTACCACATCAACTCTAGCATTGACATATCACATGAGGTGCAAACCTCACCCACTCACTAGAAGTGTAAAGAGAAGGAACTAGGTTATGTTAGGGTTGGTTATGTGCAATGGGATTTCCTTATAGCATAAGATTGTGCATTACTTAATAGGTTTTCTCATACGTATTCACTACATAACTAACTAGCATCATAACATATTTAAATATATAAGAGAACATAAATAATTACATAACTATAACACAAGTTTCAAATTTTAATAATAGTTAGTTCATTTCAAGTCAGACTCATCCATACATGTCTACTTAGTATTAAAAGCAACACTCTAAGTGATTTAATATTATTTCTTCTAAAAGCTTGTATCTATTCCTATTACATTCTAAAATGGTTCTCCTTGAGATAATTTTATCAACCTTTTCTTCTTACCATTATCCCCCTTCATTAATTGGGTGTTTTCCTATTTATTTTCCTTAGGGGTTATTTTTATCAAGATAGATTAACTACAACCACCAATAGTTAATGTGTTTCCAACCTCTTCCATTCAAATTCCAAATTAGCTCAAGGCTAGTTACCTCATCATTATATGTTATTACCTCTTAACTTTATGATAGGATCTAATGCCAAACCTTACTTCCACCATCTCCCCTATAATTCTTGTTATGGATCCTAGGTCCATGTGGTTACTTGTCTGGATCCTATTATTTTATCATTTAACACATGTTGGCATGGTTCCTAATAGATTACACCTATTGGGCTGGCATTTATTTTTGGGCATGCAAGTAGATTATTAATTTAAATGGTGTGCACCTTTCCTTATCCAAGAGTGCTTATCTATATTCACTTGATGCCTACTTTCATATGATGATATAAGGTACTTAGCCAATTTTAGGGGCAAACATCACCCCACACTAAACTAATTATTTATCCCTAGACAACCAGTCTATCTCATGCTTGGTTTTTTTATGAAATCTATTTTCCTATAAAGTTATATAATAAGTAACTAATTTTTTTGGATTTACACCTTTCTGTAATCCATTTATGCACAACTCCTCATGAGACACTTTTCATCTTCATTAGTATAAATTGAAAACATGTGTGCTTTCCAAGATTTTTCTCTACATTACTTTGGTGTTTCACTTCCCTTGCTCTTTTATCATCCCTCTCCCAATACTACACACCCTAAAATATGTGTGTTATCTTAATCCCTTCTTATATGATGATGGTATTTATCAAGGTGTGTGCCATCATGTTGTCTTATACATTCTAAAGTACATGTTCCTTCCTTGAATTCTATTGAGTCTCCTCCAAGACAATGCCAACCTTTTTTTTTCATGGAGCATGTATCTCTTCCACATGTCTTATCCAATAGATGTAACTTCTCACCACATGCCTCTTGCATATATTTTTCATCACCCTTGTGCCCTTGTTGATTCCTACTCCTCGACATACATGACAACTCATAAAAGAGCCTCTATTACCAAATAATTTTTTCATGCCCTAGAGGGCCATATTTTTTATCTCTAAATGAGTGGAATTCATCTAAATAATTATCATTGTTGGTTACCTACTCTACTCATTGGGTGTTCCTAATAATCTTAGTTGACAATTCCCAAGCTTCTCCACCTTACTAGTGTGGTCATGACTTCCTCTAATCTTAAGACAGGCATAATTAAACACTACACATTATGGTAGTTTAGAGACATGTTGTTTCATTTCCTTTCCTAAACATTAGACCTATTCTTTTAACTCCTTTCATACTCCAAGTGTACCACTCTATCACATGTTCTCTTAGCCTATGATGTTACTAATTTTCATCAAGATAAAGTAGGGCTCACCATGATTTAGTGATTCCTTTTCTTATTCAATTAATCTTCATGTGTGGGTATTTGCTAATATCCTCATGAATTCTCATGTGCTACCCACCCAATAACCATCTTTGCTTAATGGAGGGGCATGATTCCTCCCTGAATCATCTTCCATCTGACTTCTCTAGTTAGTTGACAATTTTTTGTGCTCTGCTACTTTTAATATCCTTATTTTATTGTAAACTCCCTAAGAAGTGGGATTAAATATCTCACAACCTCCTTGATTTAATATCCCACACTAAAATAATAATTTGGGACTTTTAGTTTCTCAACTTTGGGAACTCCTTGCAACAATATTCAAAGCCTAGCCTTTCAACCTCTTTTCCTCCTTCACCCTCTGAGCCTCTTGACTTCTCCACAAAATAATAACCTCTCAAATCCCTATGTTATCATTCCAACATATACCTTTATCTTCACTAATCTTTTATTTATATAACCTCTCCTTAGCATAACTTATTTTAGCAATTTGTGTCATGGACCAAGTGCCCATATTTCTAGTAAAAGGAGTAGGTCACTAACTGATCCAATCTATGGGTCAACAATTTTCCATCCATTAGGTCTATCATTTATTCTTGTGGTTCATACCTAGGGTAGCCTGAATGAGTCATTAATTAGTTTTAAAAATGGTGACAAATAATGTGCCTTAATCATGCCTTGATCCCCTCCATGCCTATCTTTTACCCTCTAAATCATTTTTTATGCCACTCAGCCCTAACACTAATTAAATCAAATGGGCCTTAGATCTACCTTCCTTACATATACTTTGGTCCAGTCACCACCAATTTTATCTTCATCTAGCTCAGAAACTATCCATTTGTAATTTTTCATCCTTAAGATTGGCACCTATCACTTCTTGGTTTACTTCTGACTTGTTTGACATGCCAAATTCTTCCATGTGTTATCCTTCATTTCATCATTCCTCTCTTTATATCTTTCTACACACTTTTCTTGTTCTTTTTCTCTGGTGTCTTCCCATATACACTATTTTTCAACATTTTAGGGTAGTACCTACCCCACACTAAAATTTGTGCCTAGTCCTCCAACACGGGTATTCATATCTTAGCCTAGTTCTCACTACACATACTATATATTTTTAGTGGCATAAATTGAATTTTTACATTTTAAATCATTTCAAACCTCACTATAGATACTTAGACATGTGGCAGTTGTGAATTTTAAAATAAGTACCCCACTTGACTTGCCTAGCTAGATACTAAAAGTTGAGTGTGTCTTCTTACCTCATGTGCACAACTACTTAACAAACTAAAGTATTGAAATCAAAATGGATTAAAAATATTTATTACAACTTAGCATAGGAATCTCTTATTATAACTTGGCATAAGAACATATTATTACACTATGACCCTATATGCCTTTAAGACCCAATTTAATGTAAGCTAATAATTTATAAGAAGTCAGGGAAACATAGTATTGGTGAAATTACCTATTGGTTATATTCCACAACACCCAAATGGTTTCTTTTCTCAAGTCCATATACCTTGATGTCCTAGCTTACTGATGTCGATTTCATAGGTCCTATGTTCCTTAATGGTATTCCTCTTTTTACATAAGGTACCTTATTCATTATGGATGTGCATGACTTCCAACCTATGTTATTATGCATAAATTTTATGGATGGAATTAATAATGGCATTAGTTCTATAGTGGGGGTGACATGTATCCTTACACCTTGAGTACATGGAATAAATTTTGTTTACATGCACAGTTCCTACTTTGTAGTTGGGTAATGTCTCTATATTACACCATAGCCCTTACTGCTCTCTCTCTCTCTCTTGATGGTCTCTCTTGGACACTGATGGGTTATGATGGTAGATCAAGAGGAAATTTGAATCTCATCATATTGTACTTATATTCATCTTCCTCATATGATTCCTGTACTTAATGGTCAGAAGTAATTCTCATGGTCTCATAGTTATTTTATATAGCATTTCAATTGAGTTTAATGTCTTCAAGGGTCACCACATTCCTTAAGTCATATGATTTGATGTTCTTGATATGGGTGAAATCCTCCATTAGTGCAATATTCTCAACATAAGGGAGACCCTTGTTGGTACTAAGTGGAATATATAATGTTAGGAATCTGAAGAGCACACAAATGTTGTTAGTTATTTGTTAGTGAATCTCAAGAGAATTCAAGGATAAAAATACAATGAAACTAAATCACTTTTGCCTGAGTACTAAGTTAAGTATAACACAATTTAAAAAACTACAAATAAGAGATAAAAACATACAATAATTTTACCCCCTTATCAAAATTAGTGTTCATTTTTTGTCATAGAATATGTTTTTGCTTGACTTATGGGATTAGAGACTTCGATCAATGCATTCTCCATCTTGTAAGCATTTCTATAAGGCCATATGTGGCTTTACTTAGATTGACTTGGCTTGGTGTGAACCTTTTTTATATCAATTTAGTATTATAACATTACTTTGATAACTTCTTAAAGGCATTCCTATAAAATAAACTTACACACAAAATCTTGTTTGGGTTGAGTGAGAGCACTTATTTATAGGTCTAAAAACTAACTATAGTCCTAAGGAGGTCAAGTTTAGTTATAACTTTAGTTGAGTCTAAAATAACCTAAGTTGAGTTAAGTTAACCCTAAGTTGGGTCAAAATAATCATGAAGGTTTGACAACTCATTTTAGACATTTATGAGCCATGACAACTCATATAATATATCTATGATGTTATGACTCATGTTTTCTTGAATTTTAGGAATCAATAAAACATGTTATTAGCTCCCTTGACTTTGACCTCATGTTTATTGGAAAATTCATTTTTTAGATAGATGTAATTCTCTAATTCAACTTGGAAATTTTATTTAAGCAAGCTAATTGAACTTTACTTTTTAATTAATATTATTTCATTTTTATTTTATTTTATCAATTATTTTAAATGTTTTGCATTAATAGATCAACAAGCTAAGAATGTCAATTTGCTAGGTCGTAACCTGACTAAGATTGAATACAAGCTAGGTTATCAGTGCATATAGGGTAATACCCTAGATAAGCAAACCTTGACATGTTTTTTATCAATTAAATCCCTTCTCCAAACAAAATTGGGAAATTGCAAGTGATTTCTAGGCATAAATTGCATCATTTTCTACAAATTGATCTGTATCCCAATTTAGACATGAAAAGTGGCCAAAATGAGTGTTTAAAATTTACCCCTATTTGTGAAGGCATTGCAAGACATAAGCATAGTAACATATTTTCAAATAATGTAAAATTTGTTAAGTTTAATGGTTCATGCCCTAAAGGTCAATCAATTAGCCCTAGATGCCCACTCAAGGGAGTGAGTAGAAAAATAGAGTCATTGAAATTTCCCTCAAAATGAATAAAATAACATGACATAGTGAAAACAAGGGTGGAACTATTAATTTGCCCAAAGGCGATTATAACTAGTAATGATGGTTGAGACACTAATTTTCCCAAAGGTAGTTATAATCAAAAATGCTAGGAATGACACTAATTTTCCCAAAGGTAGTTATAATCAATACTAGAGGTGGAGACATTGATTTTCCCAAAGGTGATTATAATCAATGGAATTGGAAGGTGAGACATTGATTTGCCCAAAGGTGGTTATAATCAGTGGCACAGGTTTGTGCCCTAGCAAGGTAAATGGGTTGAAAAATAATGATTTACCCAAAGATCGTTATAATCATTAAATTATTCAAAAAAAAAGATTTTCCCAAAGGTGGTTATAATCATTAAAACATTTAATCACATGATTTTAAAATGAGTTTTCCTAAGAAGGTAAAATATATCATTTATTGATTGGAAATGAATTTGTCGCACTTGGATAAATTGACAATGGGAGCTTATGTGAGAAACCCATAAAATGGATTTATGATGTGCTGAAAAAGGATAACATAATTCTAGCCTAAGTGTGAGTACAAAGATGCATGTTCAAACAAACACATGTGATAGGAATAAAAATAATGTTGTTAAACAGGTCTTGAAGGAGGCCCAATAAGATAGTAAAATTATAAAATGGTTGAAAAATAATGATCATAGGAATAAATAGCATGCAAAATGGACCAAAAAGGCAAAAAAATATCTCATGGAGTGAACAGAATGAACTTTAAGCACTGAGAGGTAAAATTAATATTTTCAAGATATATATTCACCTCATGGGGTGAAAAATAATTCATTTTCACCCTAGCCCCTTTGAGATTTGAGATTTGATTTTGTGTGCAAGTTAGCTGAGAGAAATGACTCATGGATGAGGAGGATGACATGTTAGTGATTGTGTGAGGGAGCATGGGTGACCTCTACATGATGGACCACTAGTATGTGTCCTTAACCTTATCATTAATGTCATTTATTGCATATTTATTACTAGCCTTAGGTCTAAAATTAACAAATTTATTATTTACATTTTAGGCAAAATAGTGGCCTCACAAGGGAAATCCATGACTTCATATGAAGTCATCATTCTTGAAAATGGAAATTTCACTAAAAAACTTTGGAAATACCTAAATTATTGATTTCACCCCATTTTTAGGTGAAGTCATTTTCATTAAGAATGAAAATGGAAAGTTCACCCAAAAATGGTCAAAAATACCAAAACGGTGACTTTTTCATTTGGGAAAATGATGGCTTCACCCTGGAAGGTAAAACAACTAACCTAGGGGACCAGAACAGGGGTCCAACCTCTTAGAAAGAGGGGGAAATAATCCTGGTAGGGTTAGCACAGGCTCAAATAGTAGCATAGATATAGGTTGATGCTAATCTAGCTATGATTGAAAGAGTGGTTGGTAGTTTTATCAGGACAAGAATAACACTCCCACTACTTATGCATACCATAGATTTAGATGATGTAGATGATTAGATTCCTATAGGCTCTAGATTTATAAAAAAATAATGCAAATATCAATTATTCACATGGATCAATCTTATCTAATCACTTTGGATGAGTGATGGCATAGTGAGACTTTGACCTTTCACTTGCCCACTAAAGAGGCTACTATCACTCTTAAGGATACCTAACGTATCCTCAAGCTACCAATGAGAGAATGCAAGCTCTTCTAAATAGACCCAGCATGGCACCAATTTGTGCTAGATAATTTGGTTAGCTATTAAGGTATTCCCATGGTTTATGGGAAGGTATATATCAATCTACTTGAGACATATATAGATTTGAAACCTGACAATCTAGCCCCTGGGGATCCTTCAACACCATCACTGATTGATAGGGAGCTCATGGTATTTTTGGCTATAATCAATGGCATCTTACTACCTAATAAAATCAAATGATATTTTCATATAGGTTGTGGAGTGCTATTTATAGCATGATGGATGAGGTGACCAATTTTTTATGTAGGCCAATGGTCTTAGCTTAGTTATACATAGATCTTCATATGGCATACACAAAAGGCCATAGTATTGGAGCATTGATATTATTAATGGTTTGGGGTTGGGAACATATCTCAATCAAGCATCCAATGTTCTAGAGATGGGTTTAATATCTAGAAGAGCCATTGGCATATGGCTAGGCATAAATTAGAGTAGAATGATGAGAACACTGTAGAGAGTTATACTTCTACCATTGCATGTTTGATAAGCTCACACCTCAATGGTTATATCTTCTTTATCATTTCTAGTGGCCCAGGGATGCTTGGTACACAACTTACATGACATCTAGGTGTTTTCTCATAGGCAAGAAACCACACATTATAGAGGAATATCAGCCTAATTAGGTACTTTGGTAGTTTAGTATGGCATAAGATGTTCCAAAGGAGACTAGGTGGTTCACTCACATTACTAGAGAGATTATCCATGATACTATAGTCATTCAGATGAGTGTAGATATGTCTAATTATCTTAGTGGTCCATGAATAGCATGGAATTATGTAGGGGCAATAGACATAGGAGTTACACCTAAGTATATTCACTAGTGGGTATAAGTGTGCCTATTGAGGCTAACCATCCCAAGTTAGGTATGTGGTTAGGTAGTTGGTCAGGTGCCTATCAATATAGATAAGCTAGAAACTAAGACTTCCATCAGGGCTAGTGATAATGGTAGTAGCTAGCATAGTAGTGGAGGTGAGGATGATGATGATGATGGTTTTGGCTAAAGGGATTGTAGAGGGGCTGATGGAGCTGATAATAAAAAAGACAGTGGAGGGGGTGATGGTGGGGATGACACCTAAGCCATGATGGTGCTAGATCCTAGAATAACATGTATAGTAGGTTTTTATGTTGATACATGCTAGGTAGGGTCGCTAGGTTTGGCTAGGGTAGGTAAGGATAGGGATATGTTGGAGGAGGATATCACCACCATAGTGGGGGAGATTGTAGGTTTGGAGAGGTGAGTGGTTGATCTATAGACTACACTAGACATCTATAATGAGGATATGACTTATCTTCAATTATAGATTACCTAGATGAATTAAGAGGTGGATAGGATGGTTAAGATACATGCCTAAATTATAGCAAAGAGAGATCAAGCCATCTTAGATAAAGATCAAGCTTTTTTAGATGTTCAGAGGCTTTGATAAAAGTGCGATGAGGCTTAGACAGCTAGTACACAAGCAGGTTTTTCCCAGATGATTCTTGAGAACCTTTGGGATAAGGATGAGGCCTTATACTACCACAAGGCATATGAGACTACTATTCCTAGGGACCAACATATAGCCACTTATGATGTATGGGATGCTCAAAAGGATAGCAGTAGATCAGGTTGGTCTAGGATGATGACCCATGGTACAATATATTCATTGCATTTAGGTTATTATCCACAACCACCTACACCACCAGGACCGCTAGGCCCACCAGGACCGCTAGGCCCACCAGGACTGCTAGGCCCACTAGGGCCACCTCCAATTATATGTCATATGGATACTTAGAGCCAAAGTTGATTTTTTATATCTCTTTTAGAATTTGGGCATACTTTGTATTTTTGACACCATGATGATGTCTATATATTCTTGACGTATATAAAATTATTGAGATACATTAACATTCATATTGGGTCCTTCAAGGCTAGTGTATATGGATAACCATTTTTTTTATATTTGATGTTCTATTTATTACCATGTTGATCTCATTATTTAGTTCATTTTTTAGCATTGTGGATATTTATTTTCATTTAAACATGTATGATCTATTCATTTACTACTTTACTATGTATATGAGATGTTGTTTTGTTTTTATATGCTTATGTTGTATGACTTATATGTATGCTTATCTAGATATACACATATATATTAGCACATAAAAAATCATATTGATAAGTTTACTCAATTTTTTTAGTTTAAGTTTGGTATTTGGGTGGTTGTGATTTGAGAGAAGTATTGCCCACTACATTGATCGATAGTCTTTATTGGCCTGATGTTTGTTATAGCTTATGATATTATGCATCATAGTTATAAATAACTATAATAATAATAATATGTATCCTAAGCATGAAAAACTTAATTTAGATACAAATATAAACATCTTAGGAATAAGATATGAACAATCAAATCCCAAGTGTAAATATATATAAAAACAAGTGTAGGACTATATGTAGACATTCACAACCTAAGTACAAGATATGGATAATCAAGAATCAAGTGTAAATAAAATGTAATAAACCTAAAAAAATTAATAAAGCATAAAAAAAATAACAAATAATTAAAACACAAATAAAAATAACCAAAAAAATAAATGAAAAAAAATAACAGAATAGACTATACAAACAAAATAAACAAACTAACTAAATAAACAAATAGAAAAATAGACTATATTAAAAAAAAACAAGACTAAATCAAATAAGAGCTTAATAAACAAAACTATTATAAAACACATAAAGGTAAATAAAAAACTAAGTTAAAACAAATGATAATATACAAACAATGTTAGTCACAATGTTAGAAATAAACAAATACAAAAAATAAATTATTTATGCATGTGTAATGGAGGTGTTACTCTTGGCGACAAGGTTTCCCCTAGGTTAGGTATCAATGACATAGTTAAAAAATCATAAGAATAAATGACACAAGGGTGTCCTTAGGCTATAGGGAGTAATGTTTAATGGTACGATGGCAAACAGTTGCCCCTAGGCTATAGGGAGTAATGACATAAATAAGACAACAAACATTTCCCCTAGGCTATAGGGAGCAACAACACAAACATGATGACAAATCATTTCCCCTAGGATATAAGAGACAATGACATAAAAACAAATGGGTGGAATATAATAAATAGGAAGGGGTAGTTGAGTTGATTCTAGATGCACTAGGTAAGTGAATGTTGCCTACATAGTTCCATAGACATGAGGTCCAACATAAACTTTAGGCCAAATATAGTTCTCTTAGCATATGGGATAAAATAAAATGATGATAATGAAAATAGGGTGATCATAGATGAATATATGAATGATCTTGTAAAATGTGAGTACATAGGAAAGAGGGGGAGTGACGTTCATAATCATGAAAGTGTCAGGCACAAGAAATGCACAAAGCTACAATAGCATAGTTTTGGCTAAAACTACACTAAAAGATAAGAGATGAATATCCACTAATGATCTGAATTAGAAATTCATAGTTTTTACTATATATATGGCTAAAAATGAGAATGAACTCACCAAATGGTAAGATCATTAGCAAAGGTTGCTCATAAAATAGTGAGAGTGTTGGTAAAGGTTACTCACAAAATAGTAAGAGCATTGACTAAGGTTGCTCATAAAATGATGAGATCATAAGAAAAAAATAAGGATGGGTAAACTAAAGGTTAAGTAATTACTTGTTAAATAAAAATAAGACCTATAATCCTTAAGGCAAAGAAGTGGTCATGATCGAGCTAACTCAAGATACCCCATGTATCCAAATGTTGCCTACAGAGTCTATGTAGACCTCAGGTCATTGTAGTTCTCTCGAAATGGGAGGAAAATAGAAAATTGGTGTATAGATTAAGTTGGGTAGATAAGATAATCCATCCTATAAAATTTTGATGGCTTCATATCTTGGATGGAAATTCCAAGCCAATTTTCATGATTTTGTGATTTTTAGGATTTTCCTAGGTCTTTTCAAATGTTTAAGGATTTTAAAATGTTGTGGATGTTTTTAAAATTTTATAAGCATCTCAACTTAATAGAGAATTATTAAATACTACTAAAAAAAATATGAGATCATGGCTTAGGGTGCTTGCAAAAAGGTGAGAGCACTCAAACAAGGGTGGCCAAGCTGATCTCAATGTAAATTGAGTATTGCCTTCATAGTCTAAATGGACCTCAAGCCACTAGTTCCCCTACAGTGGTGAAAGTTTGAAAATGTTTTCAATGTTTTTACTTTTTTGGTATCTCAACTCAAAGGAGGATTATGAGATACAAAATGGCCTAACTCACAAAACAATGAGAGCATGACTTTAAAATGCTCATAAAATGGTGAGGGCATGGCAAAGGGGTGATAAAGCTGACCTCAATGTAAATTGAGTGCTACCTATATAGTCCTTAGGGACCTCAAGTCATTGTAGTTCCACTTACAATGAGGCATCTGAATAAATACTAGTAAGTTCAAGAATAAGCAAATGACAAGGGTATGGGACAGTGATGACAAGGTGATGTGATAATGCATGGTAAAAGGGTTATTCCTAATTTTCCCATAGGTGGTTATAATTAGAAAATAATGATAAGGGTTAGTAATACTGATTTTCCCAAAGGTGGTTTTAATTAGTAGCACAAGCAAAGATATAGAATGTAACAACAAATAAAGGATGCAATTACCAAGACCACTATCATACAACTTTCATATACTACCATTAAAAAGTTTGAATCTGAATCAACTACTAGAACTACATCTCATATCAACCACTGAACATGCCTAAACTAGAAATCAATCACAACCAAGGCCAAAAGTGATGGGTTTAGGTAAAGATAACTAGCTAACAAATAGGTGTAGGCTAAGGTATGGTGGGAAAGTTATAGTACGATATGAAGAATGTTATATTAAAACATAATTTAAATGATCCTTGTAGAAAATAATTTGAGTCCCTCAATCATAAAAATGTTTTAGATGCATTATGTTCATCGGTTCATCCAGTTCATCTCCTTCTGGCATGGTGAGTCTATATGCTCTAGAACCTTAGTTAGCAATAACCACATAAGGACATAACTAGTTAGGTTAAAACTGCCCTTTATTATTTATCTCGACATTGATGTTTTCCTGAGTTTATTTTAATACAAGGTCACCAAGCTTGAATTCTCAATGCTTAACATGCTGATTGTATTTCCCTCATAATCTATTTTGATATGCCTAAAGGTTTTTTAATGCAACCATGTGTTTTCCATCTAGTAAATATATCTCTTGAAAATGATATAATCTATAGTCCTCATCATCAATGATGTGTTGTAGTGAAATCTAGAGAGAAGGCAACTCAACCTCAATAGAAAGAATGGCCTCAATGTCATAAATAAGGGAATATGGGTAGCTCATGTTAGAGTATGGAGAGTCATACGATAGGACTAGAGGATGTTAAATAGTTGCAAGTTCTAATTATGACCAGCATCATTGGAAATCCTATTCAAAATATGGCAATGGTTTTTTTAGAAGCCTCAACTTGGTTGTTGTCTTATGGATAGTAGGCAGTGGAAAAATATTATTTGATATGGTATTGGGAAAAAAGTGTTTTCACATATTTATTTATAAATGAACTATCATTATCAGATACAATTTTAGAGGGGATACAATAGCAACAAATGAGATGGTTAAATATGAATTTGGATATCTATTTACCAGTTATGTGAGGGGAATGACTTTCACCCACTTAGTGAAATATTTGATAGTAGTAAGGACATGTTTGTAGCCATTTGAGGATGTAGGATTTATATTGCCTATGAGGTCAAGTCCTCATGTTGAGAATGGATAGGTTTTTCTTAGTGGTTTGAGTATTTTGGTTGGATCATGGATCATACTAGCATGCTTTTAACACTTCACACACTTCTTTACATAGGTAGTTGCATCTATTTTCATATTCAGCAAGCAATAACCATTACATAGTAATTTTTTGGCAAGGATTGCCTTTCTAGAGTAGGCTCCACACACTCCATTAAATTTTGTTAACATTAATCCAAATTATGAAGAAGATAAACAATGAAGTAAAGTTTCATCATAGCTTCTATGATACATGGTATTTCCAATTAGGGTATAATGGGAGGCTTTATGGATGAAGGGTTTTTATTTCTTGCAAGAAATATTTGAAGGAATAGTTTGGTCTTGGAGGTAGGAATATATGTCAGAATACCAAGTAAACATGGGACCAATATATCACAAACCATCTTGATGACTACTTATTCATGCACTACTGTTAGGAGATGCTCCATAAGAAATTGACAGTCTCTAGCTTTGTCTATAATCTAAAATCTGGAGCCAATTCCAACCATGAAATCAGTTATTCTATTATTGTATTTAGGTATTTATTTAAATTAAATGTTGTAAATTTTTTACTTGAGAGTATCAACCATGTCTTTATATGGTACCTACTTCTCATCCTTCATTTGGTACTAGTTGTTACATGATTTATAAGTTGTGAATCACCATAGACCAATAAATGTTGGATGTTCCACTATACTATTTGGTGAAGCCTTGCAATGATGCTTCATATTTTTCCATGTTATTAGTACATGTAAAACCAATGTGAAAAGATCTAGGAATAAAATCTCCTTGCATCCTGATAAATAATATGCCAGCACTTAATCCACGAGCTATGAAAGAACTATCAAAGTACATTTTCCATAGGAGGTTCTTCTACTTTTGCTACGAACATGATGGATTTATTTAAAAATTCAAATATAAGGGGTAGAGTATCAATAAGAGGGGATTTTCTAAGTTTATCTATGAGTACATGTCCTTTAATGGCCTTTTGATTGACATATTCGATCTCAAACTCACTTAAAAACATGATTTGTTTTACCATGCAACCTTGTAAAGTTGTTTTAGAAAGTAGATACTTGAGTGGATCTACTTTATCAATGATAATAATATTATTTTTAACATGTAATGATGCAACTTTTAGGCTGCAAAAAATGTCTCTAAACAGGCTTTCTCGATCGACATATAACTGTGCTCATACATGACCAATGTTTGACTCAAGTAGTAAATGGCATGCTCGGTACCCTATTCATATTTTTTTCCAAAAGTGCCCTTAGGGAATTTTTAGTCACTAATAGGTAAAGTAATGATGGCTTGTTCAACATAGGTGGTAATAAAATAGGTGGATTGGCCAAGTATTCTTTGATATGTTCAAATTATTTCTTACAATCTTCATTCCATGATAAATTAATGTCCTTCTTCATCAAGTGTGTAAATGGATGGCATTTATCAACTAGTTGTGATATGAAGCATTGGATTTACCCAGAATGTCATTGACATAGTCCTTGACAATATCATGAAACATATCATGGAAAATCACTATCATGGCTCATTAGTAAGTGGCTCCTATATTCTTGATTCTAATTGTATCACTTGATAACAAAATGTTCCTAATGTAGTGGTGAACATTGTCTTATGTTGGTCTTCTAGTGCAATTCTAGTTTGGTTATATCTTGAAAAAACATCCATAATGGAAAACTTTTCATGTCCAGTCATGGAATTAACAATCATGTTAATGTTTGGTAGAGGAAAGTCATCCTTTGGGTAGGCTTTGTTAATATCTCAAAAATCAGTGCATAGTTCAATACCTTCTAGCTTCTTGCTCACCAGTAAAATGTTGGAATCTATTATGAGTAATCAATCATACAAATGCACCTCACATCTATGAATTTCTCTAACTCTTTCTTGATTAACACAATAATACGAGGATACATTTTTCATAGCTTCTACTTAATTGGTTTAGCATCAGGATGTATAATAAGATGGTGTATAACCAATGTGGGTTCCAAACTTGGAAAATCTGAATAGGCCCATGCAAATATATCAACAAACTCCCTTAGAAGGGCTGTAAAGACTTCACATTCCTCCTTAGTGAGGGATGCAGTTAATTTTATCCATTTTGGGTCATCTAGAGTCCTAACATTAACCTCAAAAGTATCCTTCACAAGGAGTGTAGAACCATCTTCTAAAATTGTTGGTAAGGAGGTACATTGGTTAGCAATGATAAAATACTCTAGCTAGACAAGCTCATCTAACTCTCCCAAACATGATGTATTAGAATCTCCTAATTTTGGTAAAGGCCATATGATAAATACCTATGAGATCTCTTTTACAATCTATTTAAAAGCTCACCATTATACGGTATTGATTTCAGATCCATAAATAAGCCTTGGAATAGTGGTCTCTTATGATTCATGTGAAGAGGGGTGAACATCCCCATCTAATGGAACCTAAAAAAGGTTTTCACCAAGAGACTTGCCTTTTTCTTTACTTTCATCATGGTTTGAAAGTGCCTCAAAGAGGATTTCACTTTTAGACCTCAATGTTTGATTTTATTTTTGCTTTTGGCCAAATAAGTCCACTCTCTCTCTAAAATAGGTAGCAAGATCCAATTTGATAGAGAATCCCTACTTGTGATCTATTAGAAGAATATGATCCCTCAAACCTAAAAAGTCTCATATGGCTCATTATTTTCAAACTCATCCAGTGGCATTGTTAACTCTTGTTGGTCCAAGTCTATCAATTATGGGTGATAAAGGGTAAGTGGTTAAAGGTGATAAACATGATTAACAGTAAAAACAACATAAGGGTTAAATAAATTCATGTTGGCAAGGTCTTTATAGAATCTATAATCAGACCCTACATCATCTTTGCTAGTCAATGGTGTAAGAACTTGAATAAGGTATGTAGTGTCATCCCCAAGTCATTTAAATCCAATACCATGGGTTCTTTTATACTTGGTCATTCAAATCAGCTTGAGCATTCATTGTTGATGTATCACCAAGCCTCTACCTTTGTAAGCTTGATTACACATAATCCGATTAGGGATAAGATACTTTGCACTTTGGTAACAATCAGCTAATTCATCAATAGAAAGCCATGAATCTTCTTTGGATAAATAGTCATGTTCTAAGCTAGGGGTCAATTTGTAAATAATGGGTTTTTTAAGATGATATTTTCCCTTGGCATGCCACTCCATGTGAGTATTCTTGGCTTTGGGTCTCCTATAGGCTTTTGGGTTATATGACAACTTGGCAATGTGGAAGGAATCATGAGTATTATACTCTCTTATACCTTTGTCATATATGTAAAAGTGGTTGGAAATATATGGTGGAGGTGTAGATAAATTAGAATTTAGGCTCACAGGTTCAATGTAATTAGATTCTAGTCATGATTCAATAGCTTTAGATTTATCAAATTTTCCTTTGTCAATCTTAGGCATAGGGTTTAGGCCAAAGTGATAATTATATCTCTTTTACTCCACCTCAAGATGTTTTCAATATTGGTAAGGCTTGAAATCAGCTGTTATAGTCACTTCCATCCTTATAATGGGTAAATTTAATACATTAATGCAATGTGGAAGGTATGGCCCTGATTTTATGAATCTAAGGTTGGTCCAAGAGTAAGTTGTATGATAACTCTAGGTCAAAAACATGGCAAAGATTTTCATGGGTCAAAGGTCCAATGACCACTAACAAGATAATGGTTCCTTGTGATTCTCATTCCTTATTGTCATATGCCTTGATGATGATAGTAGTTGGCTATAGATTGACCACTATGTATCCAAGATGCTTTACCAACTTCAAAGACATAATGTTTAGGCCCAAACTATTGTCTACAAGGATGTGTTTAATTGTATGTCAATTTATACTAAATTTGATATACAAGGGGTTATTATGTAATGGGCCCAAGGATGACATATCACTTTGGTCAAAGGTAAGTTATTGGCCAGGGACCAAATGTCCTACCATGGCTTGAAATTTATTAGGCATGATGTCTTCAGGTATAAGGGATTTCCTCAAGTACTCATTCAATATGTTATTATGAATGTTAGATGTTCACAACAAATCCAAGATGGATATTTGTGCAGGTGTCTTCTATAATTTCTTCCCTTCAATTTTGGAAATTGGCTTATTTTTTATAAGCATGGAGGTCTGAATGGGTTCTTTTGTGGAATTTGGTTGTGGGACCTTGATGGTAACTTTGGCTCATAAAGTTACAATTATACAATCTTGATATGGTGTCAAGCCTTGATAATTGGATAGAGAGGTAATAGGGCCTAGAATGTTAATTATTGGGTAGTGTTGAGCCTAGTTGCTAACATGGTCTAAAGAAGGATTATCGGTATAAGGAGGTTGATACACATTATTTGGATGATAAGTATTATTAGGTAAAGGTATCAGTCTATTGGAATTAGGTTGAGGGTTAATGGTAATGGTGACAACATGACCACCTAAAATATGTCCTACAACATTGTTGTAAGGATATGTAATGGCATGATGGCCTCCTTGGTTAAATTGGTCAATTTTCCCTTGGTTCTGACCATTCTATTGTTGTTTCTATTATTGCAATGGTGTTCTTTATCATCATTGTTGTTGTTATTATTGTTAGTGGTTCTTGTTATGTTGAAGAAATGGGTTTTTATAGATGCCCAAGTTATAATTAGGCATAAGAGCATGGGTATCTCATTGTATCTCTCCATTATCTAACATATCCTCAATCAGATACCTTAATTGTATACACTAGCATATATAATGTCCTTTAACATGATAATACTCACAAAATTTGTGTTTATTTTACCAGTAAGGAAAAGGAATTCCTTTAGGAAATGGATTTGGCATAGGCCATCTAATCATATTTGCATGAACTAACTTGTAGAATAAAAACTTAATAGACTCCCTAAGGTCGCTAAATGCTTTGTCAATGGGAAGTCTTCTCTTTAAAGGAGGTGCTTATAATTGGGCTTGATTTTTTAGCTATTTTTATTGTGGCCTTGGTTAAATGAATAGAGGTGGTTGTTACTAAATAGGTAGATGCAAATGGATAGTTGGTGTTTGCATTATTTGTACATGATGTGATTCAATGACCCCATTACCAAAAACATTCTTGGTGTGGTTATAGGCATTTGGTCTTTCATTAGTATTGGCCTGAATTGGCATTAAAGCTACTACTTGGATAAGGATCTAGTTTTGGTTATGGCTTTGGTTCTAGTTATGTTATTAGCCTTGATGTTGGTTTTGGATATGGTTGGAAGAAAATATATTGATGATCCTTTTGTTTGTAAGGGCCTTTTCAATCTATATCCCTTTCTTAATAACCTCTTTAAATGTGTGAGCACATTAAAACTCAAGATGATAAGATATCTCATTATGTAAGATCTAGCTAAATATCATGGCCAATTGCTTGTCTAGAAAATTATGAGTGAACTGACTCATAAGTGATCTCCGCCATTACAAGTAGTAAATTTTTCACCATTCTTCTATTTTTATTGGCCCAAATCCACCACTATAATGTCATGTTTGAGATTATATGATAAATGGTGTACAAATGTCTTTGAAAGGTCATCAAAGTTTGGCACATAATTCTTTGACAGTTTTAGAAGCCATTCCAAGGCTTGTCTAGCTAAACTTATTGGAAAAAAGAGAATCAAATACATGTCACTGTAGGCCATTGGTTGGAAAAAAACAAAGAATTATTTTATATGCTCTTTGGGGTTGCCTTTGCCCTTATATTTATCAAATTTGGGTTGCTCATAACTTGGAGGAAAATGTATTTGAAGGTAATCCATGTTGAATAAATAAAAGCATATTTCATCTAGTTTGAATTTATTTGTTTGCTTCCCAGTTTGAATTGTTTGAATTATATCCTTCATTTGTTGTAACCCTCGAGATAGGAATTTGGATGGCATGGCCTATTGTGGTTAGGTTTGTGCAGTCAAAGCTAGATTACCTTGACTGGGGTATGAAGGAATGGCATATTATGAAATGTTTGTTTGATAGGTTGAATGACTAGGTATATGTATTTGTGTATTGGGATTGTACTGTAGATATAGAATATGTTATTATTGGTAAAAAAATTGGCTAAGGTTGGAAACATGGCTTTGGTTAGAAAATTATGATTGTAGTAATGACATTTGGCTAGGTGGAATATATTGGTATTGTTGGGTTTGGCAGAGGACTTTTTATCTACTCATTGAACCCTACTATATGAAGGGAACATGTTGTTGGATAAAACCTTGTTGTGGAAGGTGTTATAAGTTATATCCTTGTTGTATTTGTGGTACCCATTTGGTGAAAGGTAATCATTGTCTAACACCTAGTACCTAATGTACATTAGAACTTTATTGTTAGTTAAACACATGTTGTTGATAGGGCACTTGTCGAGGGTTTAATATTTATTGTTGACCAACCAACACTTTTTATTGACCAATAGAAACACATTGTAGATTAGGCAATATTTGTGATGTTTACATTATATTGGTTATGCTTGTTGAGGAGGAACATTTGTTTCTAGCTATTGAGGTGATTTGGTGTTTTGCACTTGTTGAGATGGTATGTCAGTATATTATTTTTGTCTAGATTCCCCCTGTTGTGTGCTTTAATAAGTAGTTAGTTGAGTGGAAGTAGCTTATTGTGTTTAGGAACTAGGTGTACTTATCCCTTGTTGTTATAAATCACTTATGGTATTGGTTAGAGGAATCTAGTGTGTGTTTTTCCAAGGTATATTAGACCCAATTTGGTTCAAATTAGAATGTGCTTACATGTTATCCATTACATTGTGTGTGAGGTCTTCCGTATGAGCTATAGTTTATTTTATCATAATTGGGATATTACACATGTCTCCTACCAGTGTGATTTGGCTAAAGGGGAATTTTTTTGATTTACATAGACCAAATAATTTGTTTATGGCCTTGTTGAAGGAAATATCTCTATAATTGGCATGGTTTAAAAAACCATGGCATTGAAATTTTGAGCTAGGTTAAGGTAATTTTAGTACACTTGTTATACCTATTCTAATTAATCATCCATGAAACCTTTCCATTTCATTAGTTCACTTTAGCTCTATTGAGATATTTGTATTAAATATTGGTTGTAACTATTTGATGCTCATTTAAATTATTGATTTTGAGGGATGTTACTGGGTGTTCTAATCAAACTAGACAAACTTTTATGTGGGAAGTTTGGTTGGAATTTGGATCCTATTATACTGGCCTGACTAGAATTTAATCTTTATTTTTTAGCAAATGGTGATCAAAAAAATATGGATCATAACTTGTCAACCTTGTTAATATTAGGGTTGTTGTTGTTGGCTTTGTTCAACAATAGGTGTCATTTGAGAAAGATATTGATCCATTTTTTCTTGATCTTAGCCTAGATAATATGGTGCACTCACCAAGCACTACACTAGTAGTTTCTACCTTTGATATTCATGTGTAATATTATATGGATATGGATATGTCTCATATGTTATATCATCACCATATAGCTCTTAAACAAAGGGGTCATTAGTAACAAAGTTCTCATAGTCTGAATTGTACATAGTCTCGCTACATGTATAGAGAGCCATGTTCGGATCTATAATGATCTCTCTTGAAAAACAAAGCTCTAAACATGGAAAACAACTAAGGTCTAAGGCAAACAACCTTTAGCTCTATAAAAGAAGTATAAAGGCTTAAATAACTAATCTAGATCTATGGAAAAGGCAGAATAAAAACATGAAATTGATCTAACAAAGGTACTAATGTCCAAAGATGGTTATAATTAGTAGAAAAGGTATCTAGATGAGGTATAAAAATTATGAACTAGGTCAAAAGGATAATGATTTGTCCAAAGGAAGTTATAATAATTAGTGTGTAAAAAATTCTAAACTTGGAAACAAAGGTCAATCTAAGAGAATAACTTGAAAGTAATCTAAATCTAAGGTAATTGGCTTGGATAAAGTTATTAAATGGCTCATAAAATAATCTTATTCTAAGGCAATTGGCTTGGAAGACTCGGTAATGGGCTCAAACAAAGACTAGGTAATTTACTCATAAAACATTCAGTAAGTAGCCCAAAAAATATTCTTTAGAAAATGGAATTATGACATTTTATAACTCAACATAAAAAACTCTAAACAAATCACATGACAATAAAACTCGACACAAAGGATGTTAAAACAAGGCACATGAAAATAAACAATTGTTAAGTCTAGGCAAGGGGTCTTTTAAACCAAATAAGAAATCAATCCAAGAATCACAATCTAAATGCAAAAGGTAAACAACCTAATCCCAAATTAGATGAGGCTTTGGTGTAAACCTGATTAGTTTAATATTTAAACTTCAAAATATTGAATTTCAAATTTAATGTAAAGAATCAGATTTTCTTAAGCTAGACTAAAATGGGCAGCATAACAATACATTTTGAAATAAAAAGTATGAATGGTTTTGGATTTTGGTTTCAACTAATGCAATAATTTTGGAAAATTTTGAGCAATGTAACAATTTTCCTTAAAAAAATGGTAAACAAAGGTTTTGGACAAATTCTAACGTAAATGTTTGAAACAAATCGGTAGTGTAATAATGCTCTACTAAAAAAATGGCATGAAAATGACATTGGAATAATAGCCAAGGAAAATATTTGAAACCAAACAGGCATAGTAACACCTTTTTGTTAAAAGTGGTGTGCAACATGTAAAGGTTTAGTCTTGTTTTGACTTTGGAATATAGACAATTTTAGATCCAAACACACATGTTAATAAAATAAAATGTAAAATGCACTAAGTGCACATCCTATCCCTAAAACTGATAAGGTGTGTGTAGCTTCTAATAAAGTTTCCACCAAGATATCAATGATAAAAATGAATTAAGTGTTAATTTAAAAATTAAAGAGCTCATGTAGGTAGAGTTTTTAAGCCCCCCACTATCTTTAAACTATTGGTACATGGCACAAACTTAGAGTGTGAAACACTCAATATTTGGTAAGATATTTCATGGTAAAGTGGGGTTTGCTAAAAATCTATAAGTTTTTAAATGATCTAAATGGTCCCAAATGTGTCAAACGCAATGTCACATCACATCAATTGGATTCAAACTCTTTAAATTGTTATGCAAAGGTATAGTCCTTTTCACAATGACTTTAGTCATGTACTAATTAGGGAAGTTCAATGTTTAGTATGAACTAATCTAGGTTTTAATTAGGATTAGTAGGCTAATCGCTCATCCACTATTCAACCCCCAATATCATGTGCCCAATTTATATACCCCATCATGGAGTGGAGTTGGTACAATGCTAGGATATGAAACCTTAGGTCAATGCACCCCTAAATAACTTGTGAGGAGGCATTAAACTCCCACCCACACTACAATGTACAAAAATAAATAGGTGAAAATTGGAAAAACTTTAAATTTCATTTTTGGGTCACCCAAGTCACTCAAAGCTTGGGGAGAGTATACATAACATTTATTCCATTGTAGGCTAAACAAACAAGGCAATAAACAAGTTACTTTTTGTTCACATGAGTTCCATATAGGGGATGGGAGGAGTGCATACTATTGGAATTAAATATATTGAGATGATGGGTGAGATGGTTTCCTAAAAAATTCCTTTAATTTCACCTAACATCCATGAAGCATCCATTCACATACATACATTAGTTAATGCATACACAAGTATATCTGAAAGAAAACAACATGAGAACATAAAATATATGTGGGAAACCCTCTTGGGTAATAAAACCCATTGATGCATATCTTGGAATATAGTCCTATAAGCAATGAATCAAAATTGTGGTGAGGCACCAACCCCACAAGGAGAACCAACCACTCACTAATCAAACACCAACTCAACTAGTCCTTTAATAAGCACCAATTTGCAAGGAGGATCCAACCCCTAGATAACTCAACACAAACTCAGATACCTTTGATATTTTATCACCCTTGGACACCTATTTAATACACAACTGAAGATAACCTACTTCATTTTCTCTTCTCACACTTCTTTCTCTCTCAAATAGCCTATTATGCCTTCTCACTCAACTAGCCCTTTCCTTGGTAGAATTAGGATAAATGAACTTAATCAACACATCTAAAAACATATTTAGATATTACTGGAATATTTATCACACATCTATAATTATATTCAATCCATTTTACCTAGTTTCCAAAATTCTATATCATTCGCTCATATGCTTAAGTCTTTTACTAGTTAAATTAGGTCTAGTAGGCCTTATCTTCATACTTGACTCTTGCTCTTACCCATCTTGTTTAGCCAAGAAACTCACCATAATTGTATTAAAATTGAAATATATTATTACACAAGTTTCAAAAGTGAAAAAACCACCACATAGATCAGTCATTACCCTTAAGGGCCAAAACCATCATTAGGCCTAATAGAGACCTAATACAATTAGGCCTTCTCTAAGCAGATGTTTAACTTAAAGCTCCTTAGAAAATTTTGAGCCTCCAAAAATATATTAAGCACTTTTAAAATTACACAAATATACCCCTTATAAACTCACCTTATGTCCCCAACACTATTTGGCTCATTTCACTACTTGAACCACCCTATTAGGTCTACTCACCATTACGCCTTCTTACTGCCATAGAGTCTGTCTTGCAAAACTAAATCATATAAAAAAAAATTCCACATAAAAATAATAAAAAATAACATTTATATAATATAAATAACCTCATATTCAACATAATGTTCATTTTAATTCATAAAAAAGGGAAAAATACCTCTAACTAATCAACTTCATATGTTCACTCAAAACTGCACACAGGCCTCAAAAACCTGACTTTTCACACCTTCATAGGAGTTTATCATGCATAAAAATGTGTTAAAATGAACCTATGAAAATTATTTAAACATTAATTATAATTTTATCTTTCAACTCAATGCAAAATGACTCATAAACATCATTCTCACTCATACATAGAAAATTGCCTATAGCATCAAAAACACAGTGTAGAAGATCAAGTCTTATAAAACCTGTGGGAAAAATTTTATGATATTAAAATGGATTTAAATTAAAATTAAGAATAATTATATAATATTTTAAAATATACATTAAAATTTTTAATATCCATATTGGTCTTATAGACCAATCTCACATCTCTACCCTATATAAACTTCACTGTGTTAGACAGGTCACTTTGAAGACAACTTTTTGATTGTGTATGAGTATCATCAACACTTATAAACAAAGTGTATATGAGTTATATGTATTTAGAAACTACCTCATGCATTTTTATCCATCCCTAATTCTCTATAATTGATCCCTAATCTTATTCTCATTCTTGCCTAGTTTTATCATTATCTTGCTCATTAGGCCTATTTAGCGATAGGTCAACTTCCATGACCATTTTATCACATTTTATGTCTGAAAATTGATAATAAAATTACACGGTCACAAACTAAATGTCTCACAGATCATATTCCATCCATTTTCATGCTTTGACCTAGTCAACCATGCCTGCTACATCAAAATTCTAAGAAACAAGGGTTTTCCTGTAACTTCTACTCACTATCACGACAAACCAAAACCACCTAGAGAAACATATAAGATTCATTTACATTTTCCAAACATAAAAATAGGTAAAAAAAACCATTCCAATCCATAACTGACATGATCTTTCCTAGCAGGTCATTATGAGGGTCTTAGGAGGGTTTTGACTAGTTTTCATTCTTAGCAATCATTCATAAAAGATTACCCATAAAATACAAAACAAATGATATAAAAATAAATTTAGGGACATTAAAAAACTTCCATGATATGATTAAGATCTCATATAAATGTTACATGTTCCAATGATCATAATAAATTTCTTCTCAAATCTATAATACCCAATTTTATGCACACAAAAAACCTTATCACAAATTTTTATGATTTATCTTTTAGGATATGACCTAAAACTTGATAAAAAAAATTTAACACAACCTCTCACACCTATTTAAATTATCTCAAGATATATGGAACCTTAGTAAATTATATTGACCCCTCATTAGGCCACACTAGGTCTCTTTGCTCATTAGGCCTTGAATTATCAGTCATAATTAGATCATGAACATACATTGAAAATTCTTGAACTTCTCTCAAATACTCATAAACATGTCATATTACCTCATATAATTCTCATACACTATCAAAATTCATCACATAAGTATCATAATAATCACCTCAACATGCTACCAAGTTGATGCCTTCTCACTAGGTCTCTTAAGTATAGACTAGGCCTCAAAGCTTGATCTTGAAACTCACCTCAAGGTTTATTTGCCTCTTGATCATGTTTACACAAATTTGTATACTATATCATTATTTTTATAACAAAAATCATGAAGATTCACTAGCTTCATGTGTAAACTTTTTCTCAGGGCTGGACTAGGTTTCTCAGGACACCTAGTACATAACAATAGCTTACCTTGTACCATGATCCTAACTTTGATATACCATAAACCTCAAAGGAGTTATCAGGTTTCCTTAAAATTATCTCTCAATATAAATACAATAGGTTTCCTTCAAATTTTCTCATGTCATGAGACTTCTTTGACACATATCATCTCACCATACATAGCCTCAACTCTAACCTTGTCATAACTAACATATGTCATGACTTTGACATCAATGATAATAAAAATGATTTAAAACCAAAAATAAGAATCATACCTCAATAATATCTCTCTTTTTGATTGATGTCAATCATTCTAATATAGCATATCATTCTCATCTTCTTAAGCTATATCTTCTTTAATACTTGGTCTTTCTCTTAAGCAGAAACCTTCTCCCTCTTTGACATCAATGACAAAGGGTCATCTTCTTAGAAATTATCTATTTCTTGGAGCTAAAATAACACACATTTTTCTCTTCAAATAAACTTAACACATATCAAGCTTTAATACCTACTCTTGGAGCGTGATTGGCTCATCTTGTCTCCATGAGAATTTTAGACATTTTCAAGACTATGACTTGATTTGATCAAGTCATCATACAAAAAAAATTGTGACCTATCTCTTATGATCATACCTATATTATAACTTTGACTTAACCTTTAATCTAAAATTCACTAAAATACCATAAAACTCTCCCTATGATTGAGCATCTTTCATGTTTTTTACTTACTAGTTGAGTGCCTCCATGAAGCCTAATGGAGTCACCTCTACTCTAGAGAACTAAAACAACATAAAATCATGAGATTCCTAGATATCCATGTCCTTAATATATTTAAATTCCTTCATTATCCTCTTGGGATTGAAAATTCCTTTTGGCTTAACCTCCTCAATCTTTGTTTGAACAACATTTTATCTTATTATATTGATCGTGTTTCGTTCATTAACAATTTGAGCTAAGAAAGATAATTATTAGGACTCCTTTACATCTTGACTATGCTCTGACATGGAAAATAGTCCACTTTGACTTACATAATTATCATCAACCTTAGCTACCTTGGGTTTCCACTTACTGTCTAGTCTTCTTTATTATACTCTAGGGTTCTCAACTTTATTTTTTAATCTTGAGAATCCATGCTTATAGTACTTTACAATATGTCCAATCTTATGAAAATTGAAACACACTATTCATTTTTTTAATAACACATAATAACCCATACCTTTTGACAAATGGCACTCCTCATAGTTCCATGCATATTCATTCTTGGAGGGCCTTCTACAATGCCTTGCTTTATGTCTAAATTGGTTACATGAATAACAATAGGCATTGAAAGGATTAGCATACCTTATAACATTAGGTTGTTTGATAGTATTAGCCTTCATTTTTCCATCACCCTCATTTTTTGTTTGATCATTAATCTTCTTTATCACATTAGTGTTCTTCTTTTGGTCTCCATTGAAACCAATGCATGTTTTGTCATTATCATTCTTTTGACTACATAAAATGTTATCTAGATCATTAATACTCTTTTAAAACCTCACAAATGAATTAAACTTACTTAATTCCTGATCCAAATAAGCTATCAAGTAATCCACTTTAGTTACATACCTTGTACATTATTCTTCTTTGGTCTTTAGACTAATAATCACAATCTTAAGTTGAATCTCCACTTGTTTCACTATTTCCTCTTGTTATTTGGAGTTTTTGCTTAGTCTAGATTCAAACAAGTTGATTTTATTCCCATAATCTTTGATAGGGGACCTCATCACCCTATTATTTTTATTTACCATCTTCATCTCTTCTAGAGTATTCATGAACTTAGCCTCAAATTCCACCTCATCTCCTTCTTCATCTAAATCACCAACAACACCTCCAATCCAAATGGATTCTTCTTGATTTGAGAAGCTTGCTTCTTCAGCCATGAATATAACTTCATTAACATCAATTCCATCATTTTCATGGTCATTCTCATAATAACTTCTCTCACTCTCATCAGATGAGCTACAATCTTCCTTGGTGTAGAAACTTCTTTTATTTTTGAAGAACTTCTTCTTATCATCATACCTTCTAAATCTTTTAATATTCTTATCAAACCTATAGGACCTTTTATGATCATCATGACCTTAATCATGATCTTAATCATCCTTAGCCTTATTCTTAAGAGATAACTTATTATCAAAGTATCCAATCTCTCTATAATTGAAGCATTTAAAAAGCAATTTACCTTTGTATTAACCTAAGCCTATCTTCAACTTTCTTGCAAACATAGTTATCAACTCATCATCATCAATATTAGATTCATCATTGTATTTGAGTTTATTACCATGTATATTCTTCTCCTTTAGATTCTTTTATTCTTTGAATGTAGCTTCTTTATTTACAAATCTTTTTTCATGTGTCCTCATCTCATTGGTTGTTACGGTGCCATGAAGTCCATCCATCTATAGCTTGTCTACATCTTGCATTTCTTCAATGGCAGATACCTTAGAATAAAATTTTGAGTTAGAGACATCAAGACCATTTGAAAAATAGTAGACTCTTTCAACTCTTCACCTAGACCTCTTATGATGTTGACCACTTCATCAACCCTCAACAAGTAAGTTGTAATGGTCTCATCTTCATTCATTTTTAAGCTTTCAAATTATCTTTTACGGGTTTAAAATTTAGCCAATTTGGCCTTGGAGTCTCACTCATGAATATTCTTCGACTTATCCCACATTTCTTTAGTAGACATACAATTCTTTACTTTCAAAATTTATACCTCTGATAGGCCACACATAATACCATTCATTATTTTTGAGTTATTATCACTAGCCTTCTTACATGTTACATCTGTAAGAGGAAAAGGGGGTGCAGTATATCCATACAAGATTGATTTACAAACATCATGACCTTGATACATCATATATTTCCTCACCTTAACACTTTATAAATAATAATTTGATCCATTAAATAATGGATCCTTGCTTGTAGAAAAACCACCTTGTGCTTGACTAGCCATCTTCACTTGCTTAGAAGCTCATTTAGGTTATTAGACCTCCTTTAAATGACCTAATATAATACCAAATGTTGGAATTAAATATAATTTTCTAGTGACTTATCTACCTAAAAATAATCATTCAATTTCACTTAACATCCATGAAGCATTTGTTTACATATATACATTAGTTAATGCATACACAAGCATCTATAAAAGCAAACATGAGAACACAAAATATATGTGGGAAACCATCTTTGGGAATAAAACCCACTAATGCACATCTTTAACTATAGTATTATAATAAATTAATCAAAATTTTAGTGAGACACCAACCCCTCACTAGTCAAGCACCAACTCAACTAGTGATTTAGCAAGCACAAAATTGCAAGGAGGCTCCAACCCCTTAGGTAACTCAACACCAACTAGGATACATTTAATATATGATCACCCTTAGACACATATTTATTAATTAAATAAATATTACCTACTTATTTTATCTTCTCTCACTTATTTCTCTCTCAAATAGCCTATTAGGCTTTCTCACTCAACTAGCCCTTTCTTTGGCAGAATTAGGTCAAATGACCTTGCTCAACACATTTAGAAACATAGTTAGATATTCATGGCATATTTATCATAACTTTCTAATTATATTCAATACATTTTACCTAGTTTCCAAAATTTTATATGATTCCCTCATATGCTTAATTTTCTTACTAGTCAAATTAGGCCTATTGGGTCTTGTTTTTATACTTGACTCTTGCTCTTACCCATCTTGGTCAGACAAGAACATAACCATAATTGGATTACCCTTAAAATAGATCAATACTCATGTTTCACAATTGAAACAACCACAATATATGTCTATCATTACCCTTAATATCTAAAACCACAGTTAGGCCTAATTCATCAAAAAGGGCAAAAGACCTCTAAATGATCAACTTCATATGCTCACTTAGAACTGCACACTAGCCACAAAAACCCAATCAAGAACCTTTAAATTTTCACACCTTCATAGGATTTTATCATGCATACAAATGTGTTAAAATGAACCTATGAGAACTCTTTAACACCTTCATGAGAATTGGATCCTTCAACTCAATGCAAAATGGCTTAGAAGCATCATTCTCACTCACACAGAAAACTACCTGAAGCATCAAAAACATAGTCAAGAAGATCAAGTCTTAAAACACTTATGGGAAAAAATTTATAATATTCCAATGAATTAAAATTAATCTTAATAATCCTTATATCATATTTTAAAATATATATTTTAGGGTTTAATATCCATATTGGTCTTACAGACCAATCTCACATCTTTACCCTATAAAGACTTCATTGTGTTAGACAGGTCACTTTCAAGACAACTTTTTACTTATGTATGAGCATAATAAACAATTATAAACTAAGGGGATATGAGTTATATGTATTTATAAATGACCTCATGCATTTGGATGCATCCCTAACCCTCTATAACCAATCCCTAATCTTATTCTCATTTTTGCCTAGTTTTCTCACTGTCTTGCTCATTAGGCCTATGTAGCAATAGGTCAACTTCCATGACAAACAAAAACCAATTGGAGAAACTTGGAAGAGTCCTTTACATTTTAAAAACATAAAACTATGCCAAAAAAACCATTATGATCTATAACCAGCAATATCTTTCCTATGGGTCATTCTAAGGATTTTAGGAGGGTTTTGACAGGTTTCCCTTCTTAGCAATTATTCATAAAGAATTGCCCCTAAAATCCAAAACCAATTCTATAAAAATCAAGATATGGACTTTTAAAAACTTCCATGAGATAATTAGGATCTCATGCAAAGGTTTCATATGCCAATGAACATAATAAATTTCTTTTTGGGTCTACAACACCTAATTTTGTGTACACAAAAAACCTTATCATAAATTTTCAAGATTTATCCTTTAGAATATGAGATAAAAATTGATTAAAAAACTTAAAAAAACATATAAAACCTCTATAAATTCTCTCAATATCTCTATCACCTTATGAAATGATCTTGACCCCTCATTAGGCCACACTAGGTGTTTTTGCTCACTAGGCCTTGAACTTCCAATCATAATTAGATCATGAACATGAATTTAAACTTATTGTACTAATCTCAAAGCCTCATACACATGTAATATGACCTCATATCATTCTCATACACTATAAACATTCATCACAAGAGTATCATATTGATCACATCAACATGATACCAGGCCTGCCATTTTACTAGGTCTCTTAAGTATAGACTAAGCCTCGAAGCTTGACCTTTGAAATTATCTAAAGGATTTTATACCTCTATCTCATGTTTACATAGATTTTTATACTCTCTCATGCCTGTACTAACTCAAATAACCAAACTTCACTATGTTTTGTGCATAAACTTTCTCTCAAGGCTAGACTAGGTTTTTCAGGACACCTAGTACAAAATAATAACTTACCTTGTACCATGATCCTAAATTTTATATGCCATCAACCTTAGAGGAGTTACCATGTTTCCTTGAAATTATCTCTCAATAAAGAGATAAGATGTTGCCTTCAAATTTTATCTTTTCATGAGACTTCTTTGACACATATCATCTCACCATGCAGAGCCTCAACTCTAGCCTTTATCATAACTGATATCTATCATGACTTTAACATCAATGATGATAAAAATGCTTCAAAACCAATAACAAGAATCATAACTCAACACACATGTAAAGCTCAGTTTTCAACAAAGCAACTTAAGATAATAATTTTGAAACTGATTAACAAACAAAGAATAACCAAAAATAAAAATATCTTAAGAGATCTAATCTAAGGAGAATGTTCATTTTAAAATCACCAAATATGTGAATGAATTTTTGACCCATTAGCCTTGTCTACTCTTGTAAAATTGAAATGCAAAAAGACAAGTTGTATCAGGTTAATTTTAAGCACTTAAATGAAATTGTTATGAAAATTTAGAAGTGTTTAGACCTCTTTTTTCCACCTAGGTTCTTACAAAAATGTTATATATTTCTCTTATATTTATGCCAAAAATCCAACCAACAAACAAATTTTCTTTTTCAACTCTCGAGTTTTGGTTTACACAGAGCGAAATTCTTGGTTACTGATTAGTCCAAGTGAAGTCACCAATTATAGCTTAAATTAGGCAAAGTTACTAAAATCACATGAAAATATACCTAATGAAGTTGTCAAATTGCAAGGTCAATGTTGCTGTTTGTATTTTTCAATGTCAGTGTTTACATAAAATGCTTAAACATGGTTTAATGTCACCAATTTCACCATAGATCAATGTCACTATTTCTAGTGAAGTCCCCGATACAAAGTCACTAATTTTTCCAAAATAAGTGATTGCAAAATTAGGCAATATAATAGCCAAAGTCATTAATTAATAGGGTGAAGTCACCGATTAGTGACAAAATAAAATGATGGGAATTTTGAGCATAAAACTAAAAACTTTAAGATATAAGTGATATTTTTATGAATTTTAAAGGTTCCACATCATTCATTTGGTCTATACAATATATGTGATCCCACTGGGCATGTCATTATATAACGTTATGAATATAAGGAGCACACAAATTTCATTAGTTCTTTTTTAGTGAATCTCAATAAAATTCAAGTATAAAAGTGCAATGAAACTAAACCACACTTGCCTAAGTATTAGGTTGAGCATATCACAATGAAAAAAACTACAAATAAGAGATAAAATCATACAACAATTTTACCTCCCTTGTCATAAGTAATGTTCACTTATTGGCATAAAAGATGTTTTTGCTTGGCTTATGCCATTATAGACTTTGATCAATGCATTATCCACCTTGGCATCATTTTTGTAAGGCCACATGAGGCTTTTATTGGCTTGGATTGGCTTGATGTGAAGCTTTTTGATATCAATTTGGCATTATAACATTAATTTTATGGATTATTGAATGCATTCCTACAAAATATCTTTACACATAAAAGCTTTTTAATCCCTTTAGAGTGTTTATAGAATGACCATGGCCTATGAAAAAAGGCTGGGGAATTATCTTTTTGTTAGCTCAACTGCCTCAAAGTTTATGTACAACTTGAAATCCATGATTATGATTTCCACATTGTGTATCACACCAATAGGGTGCACTTAGGTGTTATTTACCATGAATAAAACATCGGTTGATGGTCATTATGTTAGGCTACCCATTTTTATCCACACATCCCTTGTGAGTATGTTAGCCTCAATACATGTGTCAATAAAAATGTTATAGGTAGGACATCCATTGATGTTGGTGTTTATGAGTAGTTCTTTATCATGCCCCATGTGTAAGGTGGTTCTTTCCTTCTATTATTTCATGTTTCAAGGAATGGTTATGTCATTTATGTGCTTTCTTATATAGGCATCCAACAAGTCTCTGAGCATTAGGGTGATGTTGTTAGTAGGAGGAATAATAATTAATTATATTAAATCACTTTTATGATCACTATAAACTCATAGCTCCTCCCAAATCTTATCTTATTGTTCATGAGGCATCTATAATTCTTCCTTGATACTCTAGATGAGAATCATGGCTTCGTGTGGTGTCTTTACTCATTGTGTGATATCAAAAGCATGGGTCATGCATTGTGAAAGGCATGAGTCCTTTACTTTGGGTTGTGTTCTAGTTATTTCGAGGGTGTACACACTAATGTTTACACCTAAGGCCTAAAATTATTCTTCCCCACCCCTTCTTATCCCATTGGCCTAGGTTTTGTTCATAATGTACCATTCCCATACCTTTCATTGGCTTACCCTTGCCTGTAAGCTTCACATATAAAATATGACATTCCTTGATCTTGTGTCTTTTTTTACAATAAACATGTAGTATATTAGGTTAAATCACACTGGTAATAGTCCCTTAATCACCCTTATAACATGAGTATATTGGGCTCAATTTTCCTCTTTGACTTTTGTTCTATTATTGTTTTTCATAGTTACCTCATTATATGGTAGACCCATTATAGTGTTCATCAAGTTTCCCATCATATCCTTAATCAAATGGTCCTATGTCATCTTGGCATAGGCCCATGTCTCACACCTCATTAAATTCACCTATCACTTGGTAATATGTCATGCATCAGATGAATTATCATAAATATTACAATATAAGGACCCACTTATCTGGGTTATGTACTAAATAAGAGGGAAATTTTGTGCATCTAGGCCCTCACGATAAAATTTATAGATGGTTACCATGGTCATTTTTTTCTACCTAAGGCAATGATTTTAGTCATGCACTTCTACCTTGAAGTCAATGATCCATAAACCTAGACATGTGTTAGGTGCCTAGTTAGCTAGAATTTGTTATAGTAATGATTTTATCATTAAAACTTGTGTATCTATGGTTGGTATAACCCCTATGTCTATTGTGTCAATAGCCTCAACTTTTAGTGTTATTTTTAGTGCCTTTATAGGTTTAAAAAATGTTTACACATATAAGGTATGCCAAATCGATACAATCAACCTTATATTAAACCATCTGGCATGTTACACTAGGTGAATATAAGACATTAATTTAGATATCAATGTTTTAAAACAAGCGTCATAGAATTGAACACTTTACATAGGCTCTTGTTTGATATCCTTAAATGTGACAATACTCCATTGCTCAAATTCAGGGATATCAATCTCTCTAACAAATTTTACCTTCAACAGGTCATAATCCATGATCGCCTACGTAAGGTCAAGCTTTTGAAACTAGTTTTGTGCATGATCATGTAATGTGGTGGAAAAATGGTGTGCTTTCTAATTTAATTGGGTAATACCCTTAGTTATCCAATGATCTCACATTTATACACATGTTCCAAAAAATTTAGTAATATATGATATTTAGGTCAACTCAAAGATGTTTTATATTAAATTTGTGGTGCATACATTGGTGTAACTAGTGTCTAGGTAGCTTGTAAAATTTATATAACTGGGGCCTGACCTCTCCTATTGGTGGTAAAATTTCACCACTTCCTAAAATTTATGATGCAATAGATCCTCCTTTGTCAGGAATCTAGAACAACAAACATGCTCTGATCCCACTTGTCAGGATGCGAAACCGGAAACATACAATTGATTACCAAAACTTCAAGCAACTTAATATGCGGAAATAAACCAGATTCACCAAGTAACTAGAATTTAGAATAAACAGCATATGAGAGACAATACACAACTTGTATTAACACTTTATACAGAAAAGAATACAATAAAGAAGATGCCACTTCTTCTCCACCACCTTACAGAGGTTTCCCACACCTCAAGTGAACAGTACTTCTTCTCCCCAAAGCTCTCCCTCTCACAGGTCACAACACCCAACTCAAATACAGAGTTGGTGTTCACCTCCCATGCTCCACGCATAACACAAGTGCTCCACGCACTCCACAAGCACTCCACGTGCTCCACAAGTACTCAAGGTACTTCAAGTAGATCTCCCATGAATCTGCAACAACCTGCAATTCAATAGACCATACTTATGGAAGGAACTTCCTTGCCTTCCTCTTGCTCTATCCGAGTACACACCTGTACTCCAAGTAGATCCTGCCTGATACTGCTCCCTGTTGTGTTGCTGTCTGTATGACCTTGCACACCTGCAAATCAAACAATGGTTCTGCTCCCCTGTGAACCTCGACCTTGCACACACATACACCTACAGATCAACGATCTTACTTACCATGTAGATCTCCTATATAGGCCATGCAACTGTGACCAAGATCCTACACTCCTGAAGAACCCAGCTGGCTCTCCAATCCAGCACCAACACACTTGGTACTGTGGCATTAGGAGGAACGCACCATTGCTCTACCTCACACACAGAAGGAGCTTATAATTATGCTCTCTTACTCCCTAGCACACATTTCCAATACAACCATGAGTCTATTATATAGATCTCATCCAAACAATAATTAGACATCTAATTACAATAATTAGATCCGCAGCTATGAGTCTAAAATTAGCACTCATCATGCAAACACTTGGTTCGTTAGCTAACTGCCCGTAAATAGCTCACAGTCGAACCACACAGGTGACCGACATCGGTCCCTGTCTGCCTGGAGGTGACCGACGTCGGCCGATATATGACCGACGTCAGTTGCTTCTCAATGCTATCCTGCCGACGTCGGCTGATCAGACCGACCCCAACTTCTCTGCAACTCAGCAACCTTCAGCAACCTCCTCTCCTGTTTGCATCAGTGAAGCTTTTAGCTCCACAATCCTAACATCCTTGAGTCAATTTAACTACATGATGGGTTAAATCCCTTACCATAACAAACATTACTGGTTATTTTAAGGCCCATACTAAGTGTGTTGCCACTAGTCCAAGTGGTGGTTCAAAAATCACTTGTTCTAGTAGATTTATTTCTCTCCCTTGATCAATCAATAAGTGGATGTCTCATGGGTTCAATGGATCTCTAAAAACCTCTTCTAATTCTTATTATTCTAAGTGGGATGCATGAGTATGCACTTTAATTAGGGGACATTGGGTATTCTGCATGTAGCCTCTTTCCCTATCTTCTTGCTTTTGAGTGTTTCAATTCCTTTTGGTCAATTTTTTCTAAACTCTATGACATCTATGTCTTCTCCTTTGGGTTGAACCTCCTATGCACAAGATTTTTCCTCATTCCTTTCCCATTATTTGTGGGTCCTCTTGGCATTTCCTAAATTAGGCTCTCCTCTCTCCCTTAGGCCCTACTTAGCCATCACCTTCTACCGAGTTTCATCATATCTATGCCTCACAAGTTTTTTTCCATCTGTTATTTCCATATTAAATCTTACCCACCTATTCTTTATTGATCACTCCCCTCATTTCCTCTTTATTTCTACACATCCATATAAATATAATATTTACCTAGCCATTAGCATGTTTCTCATGTATACTTCATAGTAATAAAATGTGTCCCAATCTGAACAATAGAACAAAAATATCAAGGATGTAGCCTAGTTTTCAAATCTTGAGCACATGTAATCACCCACACTTCAACATTTACCACATCAACTCCCACACTGACATAGCACATGAGTCAACAACCTCATGTGCTCACTTGAAACACAAATAGAAAGGAATCATGGTAGGTCAGGGTTAGTTGTGTGCAATGGGGTTTCCTTAGAATACGATATTATGTGTTAGTAAATAGGTTTCCTCATACTAATCTAATACATAAATAATTAGCAACATAACATATTTAAATATACGAGAGCACATAAATCATTACATAACCATAACATAAGTTACAATAGTTAGTTCATTTCAAGTCAGACTCATCCATACATGTCTCTTTAGTATTACAAACAACCCTCTAATTTATTTAATGCTTCCAATAGTTTACATATATTCCTATTACATTATAAGGTGGCTCTCCTCAAGACAATTGTCTCAGCCTTTTATTATTACCATTATTCCCCCTTTAGTCATTGGCTTTCTATCTTTTTATTTTCACTAGGGGTTATTTTTTGCAGTTAATGCATTTATCACCCTCTTATATTTAAATTATATCTTAGCCTAAGGATAGCTATCTCATTATTTTTAACTATTACCTCTTAAATTTTTAATAGTATATGATGTCAAAACTTAATTCTAATGTATCCCCCCACAATTCTATCTATGGATCCTAGGTCCATGTGGTTGCTTGTCTAGATCATGTTATTTTGTCATTTAGCACACATCAACATGGTTGGACTAGTAGTTTATGCCTTTTGGGCTAGCAATAGGTTTTAGGTGCACCCGTATATTATTGGTTTAGATCATGTGCACTTTTCCTAATATAATGGCACTTATCTATCTTCACCTGATGCATACTTGCACACATTGATATTTTATACTTAGCAAATTTTTGGGGTCAATAATGACACTTGTATGCCTCACATTCAATATGTTACGTACATTATTCAATGACAATTACATTACTATGATGACATAATCTCCACATTTTGACATAATTATACATGGTTATTTATTTATCACATGTTATAATTAACTCTTATTTTTAGATGAGTGACTTGCAGGCAACATCCCTTATCTCAAAAAGGGGACATTATAGTGGGATTTTTTAATATATTCAAGCCTCTATAAGTATAAAATTCAAATTTTATAACAGAGTACTAGTTTTAAAGATTAAAAATAATTTATAAATTAAATACATGATAGATATTGGCACATTGATATGAACTATGGGGGCATATGACATGCATATTCACTCACTTTAGAGAGACTTGAATACATAATCATTAACACTTGGATGAATATGCAAGGGCATATGTAAAATAGTTACATGAATAAAAATTAAAGGTTTCACATAAAGTTATAGTTTAGCATATAGAAGCATGACATTATATATCATTTGGCACACATTCAGGGGGCATGATAATATTTCATCCACATATATACATTTTTCAAAGTCAAAAGGCATTATATTAGTTCATGTTCATATGCACTACAATATAATATATAGATTCAATGGTAAATGGTTGTTATTTCACTTCAAATCTATTACTACAGTCATGAGGGGGGCATGCATATTATTTGTTCTATTTATATCATGTAAGTGTAATCTATATCCTTTTACAATGGTGTGATTTGTTCTATCACAAGTAATGTACATTCATGTCTAGTTACACTCAATGACCTTGTCATTACTTCTAGTTAACCCATTGTGTGGTTCCATATTTTGTTACATGTGATGTATGTTCAATTCTAGAAACATTCACTGGCCTTAGCATAGCTTCTATAAAACCCATTATGCTTCCACCTTTTTTTGGATTAATGTATTAGGTACTTCTCGTTCATGAGATTTGTATCATGTATCTTTTCAACTCGAGGGATTGATTAATTATTCCAAATTGGGGCATGATCTCTCTAAATTTCCCCATAGTTTAACACAAGGAACCATTTCTCCAAGTAGTTTCATAAGGGGGAACATTTCTCCAATGCTTCATCCTCCTTTACAAGTTAGAGGGAAATATAGTTCCATATCCCTACAGGTGTTCTCCTTCCTACTCTTCTTTCAATTTCAAAGTTCAAAAGTCATATTTTTCAAATATCAAATATAGACATTGATTACTTCATGTGTTATTTTAGGTTTTGTTAAAATGGGTTCCCTGGATAATTGGAGTTTCCTATCAATAAATAAAGTGTGTTGTACACATTTTGGTATATCTTTCTCTTTAATCTAGTAGTTTCATTACTAGAATATAGGGAGCAAAATTTAGATACCTAAGTCTGGTCACATATACTTGATAATGTTGATTCTTGACATATATTAAGCCACTTGAATCATGTTACATGACTCCATGTCACCATTATTCTATCCATTTATCTATAAGTAGGTTTGACCCCTCTATTTTTCATCATTACAACACAATAATTTCTATGTGAATGGTCAAATTGCCTTATATCATTTTTCATATTGTTCTAACCCCAAAATAATTGTTCGTGCTTTTTTAGGATAGGTTTGTGTTGGGTTGACATGTTTTTTATCATAGACTTGTCCACCAAGAATGGATTTCTCCCCACACCATTTAATTACTAGTTTCTAAAATTCAAAATATTCATTTTGGTCATCCCATAAGTTTTACAAGTTAGTTAAAGGAAATTATTTAAAAGGTTCACCATAAATACAAATCAAATTCATTCATTAAGGGACTTGATTGCTACTACTGCACATTAATAAAATATACCATATTCCTCCCAAATTAAATATCAATCACTAGGAATAATCTCATATAAAGTATAAATCATTCTAAATCAATTCAAGAACTAGCATCCTTAATTATCATGACCAAATTTATATCTACATACATATAGTCAAGGAGCACAATTACACGATCACACTAGGTAGGAGAACTACATGCGACTTGATTCCCTCTTTGAAGTATATGGATACTTAGGTATCACTCAATCATCAATTGGGGTGATCAGGGTCAACTCAATGGATTACACTCCCTTATTATTTTACAAGTTTTCTAGCTCTCACAAGTACCCCTATGTTTTCCAAATCAAGGAGAAGAAAAACATAGGTTTCCCCATGACATATATAAAATCATAATATCTCAACCTTATTATAAAATACTAGTATAAATTCTAAAGCAATCATAATTTTATCACAGTTAAATTAGACAAGATCACAATCAACAAATAATGTTAATTTATGTTGCTATATAGGGAACATGAACATGTCTAGACATAAGCATTGCCTCTACTTCTAAACCTAAGCGATCACAAACTTGTGTTGGTGTATTTCAGATAATCATACTCAATCTAAGATTTATATAATATTAGAATCTAATCTAAGCTACTTATTCTTACTATTTTCCAAGATAACATATTACTAAGCAATTTAAAATTAAAAGTATTGGTAAATTTTATATTCTTAGCATTCTAATTTATTTAATAGTTTAAAGCTTATTAGGTTTTATTAAATCAAAAATAAGGTAAAAAAATTCCTATAAACAATAATGACATATTTCCAAGTACTTAATGATGTCTAAATGCTTAAATTTACTAGGGTACATAAGTATTATAGATGACTTAAATTTAAAGTATGACCCTATTGGTGCACAAACTAATGTCTAGTGGTCTAAAGGCAAAAACCCTAGGATAGGTGTCACATAGGGCAAGGGGCATAAGGCCACAAAATAACCCTTATAGGACCATATAATTATGCATGTCTACAACATAACCATATACTTTATACAAAAAGTGTATAATGTGGTAAAACTTGAGAATGGGAAAGATGATATCTAGAGGGTAGTGAGACAAGGTGTGAGGACCACTAAAATTCAATAACTATGTCAATAATGCCTTTATTTAAACTAATAATAAATGAGTACAAAAACATCTGAGCTACATATAAATCAATGACTAATAAATGCCTACGATCCATTTTTAGGTCTCTATACAAACAATATGGAAATGTTTTGAATGGACATGATTAAAAAGGCTCACCACAATATTTTTTATATTCTAATAAGTCTTAATTTTAGAATAATTACACCGATATGCATATCTTATAATGTAATTCAAGGGTGGTGATGGAGTGTAATAATGTGAGTTATTAATAAACTTATGTATCACAATGAAAAGGACATCAAACATAAGGTCAAAACAATCTTATGATAGTCAAATGGATGACAAATTTAAATTAAGATACTCCATTAATAATGTGAGTTATTAATAAAGTATCTTAATTTAAATTTTTCATCCATTTGACTATCATAGGATTTTTTTGACCTTATGTTTGATGTCCTTTTCATTGTGATACATAAGTTTTTCTCCCTACTTGGAGAAAGTGATTGAAAGACTATGATATCTTGGGTATACAATAGAGTTGGAGCTCATTATTTTTTTCCACAAAGAGTTTTCAATCTCATTCCATCGATGTAACAATATTGATACTATTTATAAATAGTCAATAAGAAATTTTTGGGGAGAAGGTAATGGAGTTAATCATTAATGTGTAATGTGACAAATGCAAGATTAGCACATCAAGATTGATATATCTCAACATTTTTGAGATTGATATATTTAAGATATCTATACTAACATTATTAATCTTAAAGATAAATATAATATTCGCTTTTATCTATTATTCATTATTGAGTGATTAAATATTACACCTTTCTACCAAAGAATAACATAGTGATAATATTTTTGGCTAGATGGATTTGTTTTTTAATAGAATAGATCTTGTATTACTAAATATCACAAACAAATAGTTGTGAAAAAATAATAAATAGACTGTTCATATTTAGTTTAATAGGTAATAAAAAATGTTCAATTAAATTATTAAAACTTAGAAAATAGATAAACAAAAAAAATGATTAAAATTGTTAGGTTGTAATTAGGTTAATTTAAAAATTATAATATTCATGAAACACAAGTGGCTTATTTATTATCATTTTTTTATCTTAGGTGAAATACCATTAAAAATAAATTGAAACTAATGTGCTGAGGAGATATGACATTTAATAATGTTAAATAGTAGTTTTAGATCTACTATAGTGGCTAAAAAGAGTAAACATGGCAATTTAAAAGTTTTAAAACAAGCAATGGATAATATAAAAGTAAAATGATTGGAACAAACACATCTTGTCAAATTTTATATTTTTGAATGTAGATTTGAGATATGTAGGCATGTAGTTAAATGTGTGTAAAATCTGAGTGGTTAACTACATAGGGATGAGATCAATGTTTATGTTTTTTGTGTGTTGGGTGGGACTAGGACTGACCTATTTTGATTTTCATTCCAATCATAGAGAATCAATCGTGTCCTACATAAATTTCTAGATTCTAGATTTTTTGGATCACTACGCCACTAGATGTCATACCTTCATGTACCTATACTAAATTAGTGGACAAAACTGCTAAATTTTAATTATTTAATGTGATTAACCTATATTTCCATAAGATGTTTTTGATTATATAAGGTGGCTAAAATAAGGGGTTGAACCCTTACAAAATAGCAAAAATAAACCCCAGAGGCATCAACATAAAAGAGCCTCGAAACAGTTATAGCATAGCCCGCTTAACCAGCATAAACAACAAAGACAACATAACCAGACTAAAGACAGTATATATGAAGAAGCAGAGAATAAACAACATGAAAGAAACTAGAACTAAGGAGAAAGATTTTCCCATATTTTAACTAGAGATTTAGTAAATTCATCCAACTTTTTGAAATTCTCATCTTTATCCTCTGTAGTTGTAGTCTCAAGATCTTGCAACATAGAAAGATTAAGTAACACAGTACACCTGAGTATAGTGGAAATTGAGTGTTCTAGATTCTTCACATGACCTCTCAGGGTAGCAATGTCATTCTTGTAATCAACACCTTCCTCCATCTCATCAGTGGCTTCCTCCACAAACATCCTTCCCCCTTCATCATCATTATCCTTAGAATCACCAATAGCACCACCAAAAACATCAGTCTGTTTGTTCCCATTCTTACCCTCTACATATTTAGCAATCTCCTAGACTTCAAGAACCTTGGCCTCATCCCCCTGGGTGGATTCTTTAGAAGCACTCTCTAAATAATCAATAAGTTTAACTTTTGATGTAGGTTTTCCAGCAATCCTCCCTGACCTCCTAACCCCAAAGGACAATCCTTCCTTATCCTTGGTAGATAGATTAGTTTTACTACCAAGTCCAAAGGAATACTATTAAGATTTTTAGGGGTCCCCACAACATCCCGCATAGTTTCCTCTTCCACCTCCCTAATTTTACTCTTCCTGCTCTTCACACTACTTTTAGAGATTGGAGTGTGGGTAGTGGTCACCATGGTAGTCTCCTCATTAGACAGAGAAAAGGAAACCCCTTTCATCTTATGAGAAGTAGGGGAAGGGTAAGGCTCTTCAAATATGGTAGTATCATCAGGGTTGGCAAAAATTTCACCACTATGAGACTATATAGGCTTAGGTGGCTCTAGAGTAAGGTGGAAATTATATAAGTAGAGAATAAGACCCTAGTGCAGGGGTTTCTTGGAGGGTTTCTTAGCTGACTTAGCTTTAACCCTAAAAATTGAATGCTCAAGGGAAGACATTAGATAGAATGGGAAGCTAATATGAGCATTATGTCTAAAATGATTTAGTAAAAGAAGATGATAAGTATAGAACCTGGTAAACTAGTACTCTAGAGTGAATTATTTCATGAAGAGGAAACACATTTCATTCCATGACTCTGGCAGCTTGGCCCATTTGAATCCTCCCTGGTAAGGAACCAATTCTTCACCTTCCCCAAGGAATAACTTCTGGTTAGAATGGTTCACCACTTTCACTTTACTTTATAACTTGGTCCCCTTAGTCGATAAGCCAGTCACCATAACAATAACTTTCTTAGAAACTTCAGACCCAATTCTCCCAATAGTGACTCTACAATTTTTCCAAGACCAAGCAAATTACTTAGACAAATTTTCATCATAGCCATTAAAACATTCCAAAAAAGGGTTTATACCACCTTCCTTATAGTAGTGCCAAACCATAGCATTATCTTTAAACTCATAATAGGAAATTAACTCTATTTGAATCCTATCTCCTCCAATTATAGCCTTCCAAATAAAGACACAGAATCCTCAAAACTAGAAATTCATAGAGTTATTGTGAAAGGTGAGATTAACAGTTTGACAAGGAATTATCATAAGAAGTCTACACATATTATCATTAATGAGAACCACCTTTTAAAGGACTAATTCAAGCCTACACTTGCCATGCTCGAACATGATTATAAGGAATTCTCTATAATTAATAGATAAGCAACTCGCCTTAACACAAGGGAGTAATAAAGTAGAGATGACATTAAGAAATTAAAGTATAAAAAACATGTACTTTGAGATACACATCAGCATCTTCCAGCAAAATAAATAGAATAAAATGTCTTTCCTAAGATAATGAGTCATCATTGATATATCATCTCCTTTTGAATTAAGTCCCTTATGTTTAGAGGGATGTTATTAATTTGGTGCCAACAATGCCAATTTGAAAATTGTTGGCCAAGGTCTACAAGAGGATCTACAACCCCATTGCCCTCTCTATATAAATGAGAGATATCAACTCTAGGGATACACTATAGAATGATCTGTATATAATGTCTTTCATTTTCTAGCCACAAGTCGACATGTTAGTAATAGCATCAATAACAAGTTTGGAATCCCCCTGAATATGCAATTGCTTAATATCAAGTGAAATAGCCAATTTCACCACCCATAAATAAGCAGAGGCTTCAGCATAATTATTGCTTTGAAAGCCTATCCCACTAGCATAGACAACAACCATCCACCTTTTGTCATCCCTGATAATCCCACCACCACTAGCCTTATCATTTGCCTTAGATGCCCCATCAAAATTTAGTTTGAGCCAATAAGGCTTTAGAGGAATCCATCTAGTATTTAATATCTACAACTATTTGTAATTATTATGAGCTAGGATTTGGTTTAGAATTCTCCAATTAGTTGCAATTTACTCCTCTTCTTAAGAAAGAGGTTTTTCCATAGTTTTGATGTGAGAATTGGTCACACTTTCTATGAGGCTCTTAGAAAATGAATGAATAACTTGAGAAGTATCCCTAGCAGCATCCCTAAAAATTTTGTTATTACATTCTTTCCATAAATTCCAACCAAGATAGGGTAGACTTTGGTTCCAAAGCTCAATAAGCCATGGATGAGAGAAGGTAGGACACCAATTGTCAATGACTTCCCTAATATCAAAATTACAAACCCATTGAATGCCAAAATTCCTTAATATAATATTCCAAATTTCCTTGGCAAAATCATAGTGGAGAATTAAATGAGAGATAGTTTCCTCCTTCTCAAAGCATAAAAATCACCTATTGACCAAGGTGAATCCCCTCCTCTGTAAGTTATCTTGAGTTAGGATTTTATTATGAACAGCAACCCACCAAAACATATTAATTTTAGGAATAATTTTAGAATTCCAAACTTTCCCCCAAATCTCATTTTTATGCACATCAAGGATCAATAGGTGGTAATTAGACTTAACAAAAAATTGACCTTTCTTATCTAGCCACCAATATAGCTCATCTTCCCTAGGAAAAAGAGGGATTCTGACCCCCATCATCAAATGTTGGATAGACCGCATCCTAGGAGAGAGATTAGGGCAATGGGTATAACAATCCAAGAGATTTATCTAACTCCTAATACCATTATTTTTTTAAATATAATGACAAACTTTATCCCCTAAAAAGTGTTTAGCAATGCTATCAATACCTCCATAATCACCTTGAGTAATCAAGGCCTTATTATTCAACCAGATGTCTTCACAAAAGTTAATAGAATTACCATTCCCCATTTTCCATCTAAGCCCATTTTTGAGAAGACTTCTAGACTTCAACATTTTGTTCTAGATAACATATCCCTGGGGAAGCCCTTCTTGATGGAGAAATCTAAATTGGTCAGTTCCATGAAGATACTTGGATTGCATAATGTCCCCCCCCCACTCTTTATGGTTGTGGATCAAATTCCAATTTATTTTGGAAAGGAGGGCTTTATTCATATTCTTGATAGATCTAATGTTAAGACCTCCATGAGATTTGGGAAGACAAAATTTCTCCCAACTAACCAAAGACATTCTCTATTTTTCTTCCACCCTGGTCTATAAGAATTTTCTTTGAATCTGCTCCAATTTGTCAGCAATAAACCCACGCATTTTAAAAAGAGACAGGAAGTAAGTAGGAATACCTTGTAAAGAAGCACGTAGAAGCTAAAGCTTTCCAGCACTACTAAGTAATTTCCCCTTCCAACCAACCAACTTCTTCTGAGTTCTTTCTAGAATTCCATTCCAAAATCTTTGAGACACCTCTTTGACTGTAAGGGGGAGGCCAAAGTAAACGGCAGGAAGATCAGCTTTAGCACAACCAATAATATTAATGATTTTTCACCAGAGATCAACTAGAGTATTAAAAAAATACACATTAAACTTCTAAAAGTTAATGTTTTGACTAGAGGCTTTGGCATAGTCATTTAAAATATTCTTCCAACTACAAACTTTGACCACAAAAGAGATACCAAAGAGGATGGTATCATAGACAAACTACTGCACAGACATAGAGGGAAGGGAAGAAGCAGGATTAATACCCATAATTTCTTTAAAGGTAATCTTAAAGTGAACATATCTCCCAAGGGCCTTAGCCATCATGATAAACAATTATGGTGAAAGAGGATCCCCTATCTAATCTCCCTTGAGGAAGAGAAAAATCCCCTAGGGATGCCATTGACCAGAACATAGAATTTAGCAGTGGAAATAGCCTCCCTAATAAGAAGGGATATTTTATCATTAAAACCAAAAAATTTAATGACTTCAAATAGGAATTTCCATAAAAATTTATCATAGGCCTTAGAGATATCTAACTTTAGAACCGTGCAAGGGATTCTGCTCTTGTCCATAGAGTGGATAGTTTCATGAGTGGAGATCATAGCATCAAAAATTTGTCAACCAAGGACAAAGCCTTTTTGAGAAGGGGAAATAATTTTATCCAAAAAAGGATAAAACCTTAGGACAATCAATTTAGTGCACAACCTATACATGGTATTACACAAGCCAATGGGTCTAAAATCAAAGAGATAAATAGGCTTCAAATTTTTAGGGACAAGAATAATAAAACTATTATTAATCTATTTTAGAAGTTTACCAGTTTTGAAAAAATCCCTCACAGTAGAAGTGACATCAACACCCACAATATCCCAATATTCTTGAAAGAAAATTGGAGGAAAGCCATCAGGGCCAAGGGCTTTGAAAGGACCCATAGAAAATAAGACAGCATGAACCTCCTCCTCAAAAATAGGTTTTAGCATTTCAAAGTTGTCTTCTTCAATAATCAAATAGGGGATCTTATCAATAAATTGGTCTATAATCCTTCTATTGTCAGCATTATTAGCTTGCTCTGATAGTAGATTCTAAAAAAATAACATAGCTTGGTCCCCAATCTCATTATCCTTAGTGATAGTATTGTCATTTTCTAGACATAATTTAGAGATAGAATTAGCCTTCCTATGTTTTATGGCTAAAAGATGAAAAAAGGTAGTATTCCTATCACCTTCTTTGAGCCATTGAACCCTAGACTTCTATTTCCAAAAAATCTCTTCTTTACTCATAATATTCTTCTAGTCAAAAATCAAATCACATTCCTCCTATATAATATCATCAGTAACATCTCCTTGAGCCATAAGCTACTAAAGATCATCTAATCTTCCAGAGATAGTTTTTTTCTAGCTGAACACATTGCCAAAGCTATATCTGCTCCACCCATGAACTTCTTGTTTAATGTGAAGGAGATTTTTGACCAACCTAAACATAGGAGTACTCTAAATGGTATTTTTCCACCATTGAACCACAAGGTTTCTAAAATATTTATGTTTAATCCACATAGCTTCAAATCTGAAAGGGAAAGGACCACAGTTACACTATTCCTTCCAACTAAAGAGAATAGGACTATGATCAGACATGGTTCTAAAAAGAGCCTTCAGACTCATATTATGATGATTATCTCAATTGCTAGAAATAAGAACTCTATCTAATTTAACTTGAAACATTTGATCTCCTCTTCTTATGTTAGACCAAGTGAAATTTTGATTCTATAGCTCCATCTCCAACAACCCAAAGGAATTGATAAATTCTGAAAATTCAAACATGCTATCAGTATAATCAAGAATACCCCTAGATTTCTCAAAAGAATATAAGGGAGTATTAAAATCCCCAGCCAACATCCAATGAGAATGAGGGAAAGTGGAAAGAGTATTACATAAGTCCATCCACAATGTATTCCTTAGGGCTCTAGTGTTCAGAGCATAAATATTTATTAATGACCAATTTAAAGAAGGCAGAGAGAAGTTAACAACTAGAAAGTGCTTGCTAGACACAACAAGTGAGCTCTAGATTTTAGCATCATTCCACATAGTGACAATCCCTCTAGAGGCTCCCGTATTTGGGCTAATACAGAAATTAGCCTTGGGCCATATATAATCAGCTATCCTCTTAAATCTCTCTTCATTCATCTTAACTTTCTAAAGTAATAAAATATCTAACTTATTGTCTAGAATATAGTTTTTCACTTCAAACTATTTGGTAGGACTATTGCAGCCCCTCTAGTTCCAAGATATAATTCTCATTTGGAAGTATTATGAGATTGGATCTCTAGTGTTTTTTATTTACCACTAGCAATCTCTCTTCACCTTGTTTCTCTGAGAGTTAGTCTTCCTTGTTTAGAGTTTGTTCCAACATCTATAGACTTTTTAGCCCTTCAATTATTTTTCTTAGGGGTAATCCAATCCTCATGGTCATTACCACTACCACTCGAACTAATTTTAGCAGTCAATGAAGGAATAGCTACCTGATCAATAAGAAATTCTCCTCCATGAATTCAACCATAGTTATAGGAGAGGGATTATGCTTAGGGGATGTTTGGGAGGTCACATCCCTAGAATTGCAACTTGAGTATGTGAGTTAGGCCCCCTATCTAATGGAAGCTAGGGCCTCATCACCTTCAATAGTAACCTCTACCAATTAGGAATGAATCTCACCCTCTTTAATCTGAGTATTTTGTTGAATAAAGTGCTGGTAGTTATTTGTATCAAGATTCTGATAGCCTTTCTCCATATCCTTCTCAAAATAATCTTCTGTGATAAGATTTTCCTCATTTACCCCCATTCTTTGATCAATAGGGGTGTCATCTTTGGGTGAGTTATCTTCAACTTCATTGTTAAGGTCAGCATTGCCTCCCATTTACTTCACCTTATAATGGGTCATAAAATGGCCTTTCTTCTTACAAATCTGATAGAAAGTAGTAGCATTCTCATAAAGAATTAGTTGGGTCCAAATCCCATATTTGGATTTTAATTCTATGGACATGGGAAGGGTTTGGTGGATCTCCACATTAACACAAAAATGAGCATAAACACAATGAGACATAGTCTAAGTGGTGTTATTTAAAGTCATATACTGACCAAAGGTATTACCAATAGCAAAAAATATCTTTTCATCCCAAAATTCTAAGGGAAACTTCCAGAGCCTCACCTAAATGGGGGTAGACTAGTTCAGATATGTGCTAAGATCAAAACTAGTTTTTCAAGAGCACAAAGCAAGTGAATGAGTACCATATAGCCATGGCCTCCCTGCCAGAACAACTAACATATCCTCCTTATTCATAAATTTAAATAAAAACAACCCTCTTGCCAAAGTGATGACCGACACACTACCTTTTATCCTCCACCGATTAGCCACCCACTTCCTCACCATCTCAATATTAGGATGAAGGAAGAAAAACTTACCAACCAGGGCAAGATCCATGGCTGCCACTATTTCCTCAACCAAGTCATCAAGAATATCCAAAGCCATTCCTTCCACTGATTCCTTTTGGACTAGGACCCCTGATGGACCTTTAGGGGAAAAAGACTTCTTCCCATTTAACACCCCTATCCATCCCTTGAAAGGATCCTCGACCATCAAAATAATACCAAACTAACACCAAAGTAGTGTTATGACTACATATCCTACATACCAAACTAATACCCCTCATAGTTCATGTGAAGTATAAATGGAGGATTAAGAGAATAATCTTTGCCTTCTCTCCCTAAGTGTGAGATGCAACTACAAGCCTTTTTCTTAGGTCAATTTTTTTATAATATGGTATGCAAGTACTTAAGTAGAGATAAATCAATATAGAGTGTGCCTAGACTTTAAAATGAATGACTAATAATGGATTAAAACTTGAATATCTTGGAACCTTAATAATACTTATTTTAGATGATTTATTTGTTATTAAAATGCCCATATATGATTTGTATATATAGGATTATCATCCTTTTAATTAAAGAGATGCAAATTTTGACAAAAGATATGGGAAACCACTGACAAATAGATCCAAACAATGAATGGATATGGCCCTAAGTAGAAGAGCACATAAAAACAAAGAGGACAGGATTAATTTCCATAATTATCCTACCCCAAGTAGGATCGATAGATCATTGATACCATCCTTAAGTAAGAAATAATGACATAGAGATAGGAGAGAGAAAACAAACTCATGAGCACAACCAAAACATGACAAAAATGACAAACATAAAATAAGACCATGCGATCACATAAAGAAGAAATAAGAGGGATAAAAGAGTAACAATAAATCACTAATTCAAGGTTATGATCCATTTGTATAAAATAATTTAAAAAATATTGTAATAACAAGCCTTTTACAAAAATTGAGTGTCTCCATAATGCCCCTACTTTGATGTGTGTATGTGAGTGATGCATGTGAGTGTCTCCAAGTATTGTGTAGCATATGATAAATAGAATTATGTATAGATCAATTCCCAATATACTACTCTAATGAGTATTGATGTTTTATCTTTTAATAATGATAACATCAAGTGAGGATAAATGCATAATATATTACTCTAGTGATTATCATTGTTTATTGCATAATATTGATGACATCAAGTAAGAATAAATGCATAATATATTACTATAGTGAGTTCCAAAGTCTAGAAAGGTGTCCCTATATAATGTTTAATATGTGTGATGCATCCTCCACTCAAGATGATGTGATGGAGTGGGAAATAATATGCTCCATAACATATAAAGTGAATTATATGGACCAATGTCTATGTAATAATCATGTAGTATAAATAAATTTATGGTGAGATCCATAGGTGTGCATCCTTCAATGGGGATGATAGTGCACAAGAAAACAATACACCCTAATGTAGCCAAGTGGATGGGTATAAAGTGATGTCTCCATATGTATAAAAATACTCAAGTTATAAATATATGTATCATGTGTAAATACCAGGTATGTGTTCATGTATATGTAAGATAATACCACTTCTATATGAAGAATAAATATAAGCATGTTATACACAAGTCAGTGATGGGAAAATATGTGTTAATATAAAGGTCATGGAGGGTAGTTTTGGTAATCATACCCTCCATAGGAAAATATAGGTATATATGTGATCAATGAAGCTTCCATGTGAGGTGAATATAATAATGGTGAGGATGTCCTCATTTGTACAAGATATGTCAAATAAATAACTCATAATGGACAACCAAGTATAACTCCCCTGTTGGAAATGTATAAGTTATGTATACCAATGTGTAAGATAGAATCATATATATAGGAATTATGGCAATCATAATGTGCTAATATGTAAATGTGTGTAGGGCATAGGTACCCACTTATGTAGTAATGCAAAGGTAGATAGGTAATGTGGCTCCAAAAATTTATATAGTATCAGTTCTACTTAAGTATAGGTGATGTTAATTGTGCCCTTATAGGTCACATGAATATATGTGTATATGATTTAAATTTTAATGGATTTGTGGTGTTTAAAACCCTAGTTTGTTAAAGGGTTGGAAAAATAAGTTAGGGAAAAAATATGCAATAAATATAGCCACTTATTTGTGCAATAATTGACCTAATTGATTATTCAAAGATATCAATGAACTACACAAAGATGTAATTAATTATAAATGGACTGAGATAGATGAATGAATGGTTGGAAACTGGTATAGAAGTTATTAATAGTGTCATCAACTAGAATCAAGGATTAGAACCTCTCCCAAACAAAAATTCAATCCTTTGGACAATAGCACACTTCATTAGTATTCTTAGGGGCACAACAGTGTCCTCTTAAAAAAATAGTATGAACTTTTGGATATGCCTTCATCTGAGTTTGATATGCATGTGCCTATGTAGATGAACCATGATCCACTATCTGTGACATGGTTTTGACTGATTTGGAAGTGAAACCCTAGACCTCCATGTTGTTAGGGTCTTTAAGGATCATAAATAGAAAAAGTGTGATGTTAGTTGGATAAGCTAGACATAACCACAACACCCCACTATGTTGAGATTTGCCTACATACCAATACCTCAAGAGGGGATCAAGTCTGATGTAGTTATCCCAATATAAATATTGGTGTAAGTGTCAGTGAATGCTAGTGTGAGTGTCAACTTAAGTGTTTTAAGTGTGACTTGAGATTTTAAATTTGAGTAATCTGAGCTTAAGATTATTTTAGATGGTTTTATGCATAATTAAGGTAGAATAGGGATCAATGACCTTGATTTGTACAACTTTTTATGAGCTTGTTCATGTGTATTTACATCTAATTTCCATCTAATGGGTAAAGGCATAGAATTGGTGTATATATATTGATTTGGTTATTTTCAAGATGTGTAATAAATATACGCCAACCCTAAGGTGTCTTGAGAAATGAAAATATATTTTTTTGAGGAAAAAAGAGGTAATGGATAATAGTTCAGTCCCTAGGTCACTAGTGTAGTGCACTAGTGTCCAAATGATCATGTTAGTGTCTAGGTGGAATAATCTAGTTTACTAGGGGCCTAAATGCTTAGGAGATGGTTTGGGACTACTTTTGGTACATCTAGGGATGGGTTAGACCCATACAAAAGTTGGATAAGGATCAAAAGAGACCCTAGGATAGGTCTAGCGATAATTTAGGGATAGGGTGGTCTCAAGTGACACTCATTTCACTCAAGTGACACTTTATATGACTACATTTCACCCCCTTTATTATATAAATATATCAAAGAAAAATTATTAGGATAAATGAAAAATAAAAGTACCTGGACTTACCTATGAGGTAAAGCCTATGAATTGGGGTCTAAGTTTATGAAGCATGCTCCTCTATGTATCTTATAAATGAAATATGGATGAATCAATCCTTACTTAAGGAATATAAAATACAAAAATAAGACTAAGTAAATATATAAGAGAGAGATTAAAGTAATGAATACACCTCATTGGGTATGTGAACCAATGTAAAAACCTAGTGATATCCTATGTGTGTTTAGCTAATGATCAAATTGGTGAATAACTTAGATCGAGTTGATGGTTTGTTGAATTCCCATATGTGGGTGGATCAAGAATTCAATTTAGTTTTGACTCCATCATTTCCCACCCCTACTTAGTTGATCATAATCTATGAATAACTTGGATTAGAGTGATGGTTTATCCAACCCTCCTATATAAGTGGCTTAAGAACTCGAGTAGGCTATGAATCCATCATTATCTACCCATGTGTAGTAGATGCATCTATGATTGAAATTTTATGATGTCATGTAAATATATAAGATGGCTCTGGACCACTCAGGAACTTTGAAATGTAAAATGACTCAGGGGCTACTCAGGCACTCAGGAATATAGTCTAGGACTACTAAAAAATGGTAACTATTGTAAATGGAATGAGTCATAACTCTCATATAAATCTAGTGCATATGGTATTTGAAGTATATAATTTGGAGAATGACATGGATTTATCATCCCATCTGATCAATTGGTGAAAAGGTGAGCATGGAAATAATGTGTCTCACACATGCCCCCAAATCTAATATTTGTGCATATGGATTTTGGACTGACTTAAAGTAATATGTATATCAACATATCTAAAATTGAAATGGGAGTAATCATACCACACATGATGCCCCTAATCTAAGAAAACTAGTATGATTCTATGAAAACTAATAATAAATTGAGCATAACTGATAATCTATGATTGATATTGTGAAAACCTAAATTATAATTATTGTGCCTTTCTGCCAATTTCAAAATTTATTGTTTTTGGTACCACTGGATAATAGCATGGTCCATTGGATAGTAGCAGACTATGCTAGTGTCCTTTATGCCATGCTAGTGTCATTTTTATGTTTTTTCTATTCCAAACTGAAATTGATCTGTCTTACTAATTTCCATTGTGTTTTCTTGATTATGAGCTCTATGATTTGTGTTTACATGCTAAAAATTGTGTTCTAAGTGAACTTGGATGGCCTGATCTATGTGATAAACCCATGTGAATGCCTTCTCTTTTAATGGGAGTTGTTGAAGCTGTGCAATAACTATCCTCAAAATAAAAAGTATGCATCATGTGTGTTATACTAAAAATATATGATATCTACATAATAAACCAATTTAATGAGTATGCATGACATTAGAATGTAAAATTGATTGAGCATAAATTTGAAATGTATGATGTATGTTATATATAGCATTCACAAGGTTTTCAAGATAGATATAACAATGTAAGAATGTATATGATTAGCAAATATAACTATAATCTTTGTAAACTACTTGGGGGGATGAGAAAGTGGAGATGCATGAGGTCTTTCATGGCATCAAAAATTGAGAGTGTGAAAGTAACAAGCAAGATACAAGTGTCATGGCCATGGTACATACATTAAATCATACATAAAAACACATGAGGCATGTAAATTAGGCCAAGGGGACACAATATAAAGGACATGGTCACATGGCACTAAGTTTTAGGAATAATAAACATATAAGGACACATTTAAATGTCCACATATACATAGAACAAGCAAGGTTGGATTCAAGCCACATAGAATGGCATGTTTAAATGTTTTCATACACAATCAAAAAGACACACATAAGGATATGGTCACATGTCCAAAGCATACACACAATGAAAGGAATTAGCCTAGATCCATAGAGCAATGGCATTTTCAAATACCCTCAAGTAGATATAAAAGTAGAGAGACATGATCAAGTCTAAAATAATAAAGCTAAAAATGAAAGTATGCATGAACATGTAGTACAAGTCCATATAAGATAAAACATGTACATAAGTTAATTCTAGAGTAGTATTAGTTGACAAAAATTTTGTGTAGTATAGAATGATATAGCCTAGTAAAGTAGAAGTTATGTATAGGATGCCCTCGATGGTGAATGTATCAATATTAAATATATTTATATGTGTATGTTCCCCAAGTGGGTAGATAGTATTAAATATATATAAGTTTGATGGACCTAAATCATGTAAGAATCTATGAACACTTGAATAGAAAAAGTGAAGCATGTATGTATGATAAAACTGAACTACACTAACATAGATATCATATGTAGTACTTGGAAAATATAAGGAATGTGAACATGGTAATGCATACAATCTAAGTTTTTATATTTTATTATAAATATTTAAATGTTCTTTGTATTTTGAACATATTATATTATTTTTGTCGTTGTTGAGTATAAGCTATGTACAAGAGGAGAGATATTACTAACTGATGAGTCTCGCAAGAGACTTATAATCAATGTGTCATATATCAAATAGAGGAAGAGTGACAATTTATTTTGTGTGATGAGGTATTTGAGATCAAATAATCATATGTACTAAGTGATATGTAGTTAAAACTATCTATGGAGTGGGTCTATGAATCTATGGAGTTGGTTGAACAAGCCTATGTACTAGGGAGCACTCAAAAATCCATTTGGTAGAATAAGTTATAATTGGAGAGCATGTTTTATGTTGTAACATTTATCTATGTGGAATTTGGGTAGATAGAGGTTCTTTAGAATCCACAACATGTCTCTAAAACATGAGTCTCTCTAATAAAGGTCTCCATGGTAGAGTATGCAGATGTAGTAATATTGTAGGAGTAGACCTCACCTGCACTGGTAGCTTAACTAATATTTGAGGTATGCTAATAGACTCTATGTTTGGAGATATAAATGGTGATTATTTTATAACTAGTTATGGAATAGGTAATGTATACTCAAATAGAAGGCCCTCAACTATAACCACTTGATTAACATGTCTATATTTGAAACATGTATGTATGCTGGATGGAATGGCTCAAAGATGATGTATCCAAGTCCTACCTAATGACATATTAAATATCTCAACACTAGGTATGAATATGAATCTGGTGGCCACATGTGCTGGACCAACCTATAATGGAATTACAATCTCCCCAATAAAACTCATGGCATGGCCACTAAATCCATGATTAAATGTATCTATCTGAGAATTATCTTTCTCTAAATAGCCCAAGCAAAGTAAAATTGTGATAGTACACATATTTATGCTTGACCCATTATTAACCATGACACTGTAAATAAGATGATGATCAATGTAAGCTCATATAAAGAGTACATATAAATTTGAGTTATATTCAACAATCTCCTACTCTAAAGATTTTATGAAAGGTCTATATGGTACTTAGTATGAGGCACACTAATGATATTTTGTAGATGGTGTATCCCCTATGTATGAGTATGATAAGATGATGGTGGTGGATGTGCCTGATATGTATAATGAACACCTAAATTCCTTATTGTCTCATTAGCTGTATGTTTTCAGAATGGATCTTAAAATATTTTGATTACTTTTGATTTTGTTGGTTGTACTTTGGTTGTCTTTATAAGAGTGCTCACATCAATGATATTAACATCTATCAAATCATGTATCTTATGTCATAATCTGATACACCTATTTGTAGTATGGTTGGAGGCCCTGTGATAGTCACAAAATACATTGGAATCATAGTTATTTGGAAGAGGCCCAGTTTTATCAACCTATTTTATGGGAGGGAGAGATACAATGTTACATTCCAAGAGTTATTATAGAACCCATGCTAGTGATTCATGAAGAGTCATAAAATGTCTCTTTGGAAGAGCTAATAAAACCATGCAAGGAGCTATCTCAAAGACTGCATTAACTATTATCTTTTGATCATTCTTATTTTTAGTGGGCATCACCTTATATGGGGTCTTCTTGAAACTATTATCAGTTGAATTTTATATAGTTGTGTGCATCAACTTGACCATAGAGAGAAGCTTGACTTCTCACTCTTTTAGTACATGGCATAGATCTATGAATGATGTAAACTTATTGAATAGGTTGGCTTCATATAATGCATGTACTAAACTTTACTTGAATATGTCCTAAAATTACTTATCTACCATGGGGCTAGTCATCTCTACTAATATATTATTATATCGCAAGACATATTCAGTTATAGGCTCATTATATTTTTGCTTTAGTTGAGAAACTTTAGCATAGGAAACCTTATCACTAAAGTTGATCAAAAAATGTGTGCCAAAAAAATATCTTTCAATGGATTGAATGATGTGATGGAATGCTTAAGAAGAGCATCAAACTATTATAATTCATAGTCTTTTAAACTATGAGGGAACAACTTAGCGAGGATCCAATCATTGGGCATGTAGTCCAAACATGCTATGTGAAAAACATGTAAATGATGCTATAGGTAAACCTTACCATCATAAAAATTAAGGTTAGGTGCCACAAATTTAGATGGAAAAGGAGTTGTTGCTATATGTTATGTCAAAGGTTTATGTAGAAGAACATGAGAATCTAAGGCATGATATGGTTTAGTGGTACCCTACTCAAGATATAAAACATTTCTCTCTAAGAATGGATATCATGCATGAGTGGTTTTAAATTTAGAGATGAGGAATGCATTAAATCCATAGGATGTGTTGACATTGGTGAAGGTTACCAAATTATAAATGGTTGTTGTAGAACTGTAAGTTGCTTCCATAGTAAGTGTAACTATATTAGCATATGTGGGGTTAGAAGATTGACCGGTAGTGGACTTTTGAAACTCTTCATGGCTAATAAAGATAAGGTTATCTTGCATATTTAAATACTCGGTTATGAAATTTTGAAATTTTCTATTATTAGTCTCATCAAATTGGTTATTTAAATATGTCATTGTAGGTTTGAAAGTAGGAAACTAAAATGCTCTATATTTAAACCTTTTTAAGAAATTTAATCTATGAAAGATTGCAAAAATAAAACTAAAAATCATATCTGAGATTTTGGAATTAATTTATAAGCATAAAAAATAGGATACAAATCCTAAGAGTGTTTAGGTATAGGATTTGGTAGTATTCAAAGTAATTTAGGTTCACCAAATGATTTAACTTTTTAGGGGATTTATGGAATTTAAAACCCTATGTGTCAAAGTGTTTTAATATTAAAATCAGAGAATAAATATGAAATAAATAAAACCACTAATTTGTGAAATAATTAACCTAATTGATTATTCTAAAAATAACAATGAACTATAAAAATATGTACTTAGCTAGAAATTGACTAATATAGATGAATGAAAGGTTAAAAATTGGTAAAAAAGCTAATCAGAGTGTCCTTAATTAGAATTAAGACTCATAACCTCTCCTAGATAGAAGTGTGATCCTTTGGATAATATCACACCATGCTACTATCCTCAAGGGCATGTCAGTGTCCTCTTGTAAAAAATAGTATGAAGTTATGGATATGCTTTTATCTAATTTTGATATGCATGTACCTATGCATATGAACCCTAATTCATTATTTGTGATCTATTTTTTATTGATTTAGAAGTAAAACCCTAGACCTTCATGTTGTGAGTATATTTAAGAATCACAAGTAAAAAAGTGTGATGTTAGTTGATAGGCTGGATTTGAATTTAACACCCCATTGTGTTGAGAATTTCCTACATACCAATACCTTGAGAGGGGATCAATCATGATGTAATTCTCCTAATCTAAGTGTTATTGCAAGTGAAAGTGAATGCTAGTATGAGTGTAAACTTGAGTGTTTTGAGTGTGATTTAAGACTAGAAATATAAGTAATATGAGCTTAGGATTGATGTAGATGGTTGTATGTAGAAGTAGGATAGAATAGGGATCAATGACCTTGATTTTTACAACTTGTTTCTAAGCTTTTTGTGTGTATTTACATCTAATTTGGGATATATATTGATATGGTGATTTTTGGGATGTGTAATAAGTCTAAGCTGACCCTAAGGTGTCTTGATAAATGGAAATATGTCTATTGGAGGAGAAAATAGGTAAGGGAAAGTAGCATGGTCCCTAAGTCACTAGCACAATGCACAAGTGTCCAAAGGGCCACACTAGTGTCCAAGAGGTAGAATCTAGTGTATTAAGGGCTTGGATGGCTAAGAAATGGTCTGGGACCACTTTTGGTACATTTAGGGATGGGTTAGACCCACATGAAAGCTAGATAAGGATCAAAAGAGGCCCTAATATATGTCTAGGGTTAAGATATGGATAGGGTGGTCTCAAGTGACACTAAATTCACTCAAGTGATATTTTATATGACTAAAATATAGATGTATGTTGATGTAGTGCTCAATGTAGTATCATATTAAAAATTATCGCGTTGTCCCTAAGTGGAAGGATATATATGATAGGCTCAATGTTGAGAGGGATAAATATGATATCCTAATATACACTTCATATGTGCAAGATGTATATAGCAAGCTCAAGGATACATGAGGGTATGTTTCACCCAATATCAAGGAAAAACTTGTCCCATATAATTGATGTGATTCTAATAAGGTATGTGTAGTAATTAATCATGGTGCTAGTATTATAAGTATGGATATTATGGTACCACATTATGATATTTATGCAATTTTCATTCACAAGGTATAATATGTAATCAACCATGTAATAATAGTATGTATATATCTCTATACACACATGCCAAATGCAAATGATAGAAATATATGTTTGCTTTATGTAATTTACATCTATTTATAAAATGGTAAGCTATAATAATGTCACCATGTAAACCCAATTATATGAGATGCCCCAATATCATATGTACATACACTAACCATATATAACCTATATATCCTATTTTTCATCCACTCAAAGTATACCATGAGAAGAACATGTGGAAAACATGAATATCTAAACCTCTAGCATAGGTAGATAAGTAAGATATGTATCATATGACTATGATAAAGGTAAATAATTTTTTTTATTTTTGTATCTAATAAATGTTTTTATATTTTTCCAATGTATATCGAAATCACACAAGAAGCTATGTACAGTAATGATATATAAATGAAACAAAAATTTAGGAAAGCATGACTAATATATAAGGTGTCTTAAATCATAATGTCATAGTCATGAATAAGTAGACATTATACACCAAATGTTGAATATAATACATAATATTTGAGTAGGAACCCAAATAATCAAATGAAATAGTCACCAAGGAGATAGGGCTAAAATCTAATAGAACTTACAATGAAGTGAGGGTCGCAATCCAAATATATCATATGTAGTGGAACTATAAACATGTAGTAACAATCTCAAGTAGCATGTGATAAAGTATCAGGATTCATACACATGTGTCAAAATAATTATAAGAAAAGGAAATAATATGAAATAAAAAACATGTAACATAAAAAAAAACAAAGGTATTGTAAAAAGGGGTAAAATCCACAAGATGTATACAAAAAATCTTATGTTGATACATGAATTACTAATCCATATGTCTGGGGTCATAAAGGAACCCCTTCCATGCATTAATATGATAAAAGTCTTGAGTGCATTAATGTTGTGAAACATCCTTAAGATGTTGATTTTCTTTTTCTAGTGGGATTTAGTCTAGAAATTTCTTCTTGATACCCATTGGAGTAAATTTTTAGATATAATAGGATCTACTTGGGAATAATTTGAGTCTTTATTGTCATCTTACATTTATTTAATCATAATATTTATCTTTGGTATTTTAGAGGATGAAGCCTCACTTTGTATATGATGCTTAATATTAGAAGGTGTGCTCGTATCTCATGATTTTGTACTAAATATATCTGATGTAAGATCATCACTATCAATATGATCTTTTATTCTATGTTTCATATCATGAAATATATCCTTTACATGACCATTTATTTTATAATATTCACAAAATAATTTGGAATGAAATATCTATGGCACATGAGTCCAATAACAACACTTGATTAAACACAAAACAATTTTGTTCCCATCAAGTTACTTTTACAGTATTTTCATTTGACTTTATTTATGCTTGTTGAACTGGTTTGATTCACTAATGAAATGTGCATGACTTGTTAAGGTATCTATTGATGATTAGCCAAGGCCTTAGGATTTATCTTGATCATCACATGGATAATATTACAACTTGTATAAATAGTAGCATAATGTGAATCATGAGTTTCTTAGTTAGATATACATGATTGTAAAATTTTATCCTCAACTGACATAACCTTTAGAGATAAAGTTTGTGCTTTTTTTTTTTAATTTATACATTGAGTAAATTATAGTAACAATTTGTTCGATAGGCATCATAGTGGGAAAAAATCATTAAAAGGTATTACTTGATTACTCATATCAAATATGAGAGTACCAAGAGTAAAAGAAGAGTCATGACTATCATTCATCAAATAATCATTGATCACATAAGATGAATTCCTACGAACTACCTTTTTTTCAATTTCATCAAAAAAGTAAGGATTTTTCAAAATATTTTCCATATTAATAACATCCAAATAAAGAGTAAAGACATTACATTTTAAATTCAAGATATTTTTTTCAAGTTATGTTCTAAAAGTAGGAGAAGAAACACAAATATTTCTAATATTTTCATTACTTTCCATATATTTGCATTAAATAAAGAGTAGGAACACAAGCATTTATTTCATTTGCATAATATTCATCAATTATTTTTTTAGTAATTATTTTTTTTCATAAAATTTAGCCTTTCATACTCACGAGGGGTCAAAAATAAATCAACAATTTTATATGGTCCAATAGGGTTAAAATTAGGTTGTCTTATCTTTTTATCTTCACTATCATCATAATAAAATTAATCATCACTATAGTTATCATTTTCAATGTTTGAATTATAAATAACAATAGAAGCATTTGAAACATAGTGTTTTCATCATCAAAATAAATATCCATAATAGGTTTTGGAAAATATGCCACAATGTCTTGGGCTAATGACTTACAATAGATAAACAATCCATAGAAACAAATGGAATAAATAATAAGATATGAAATTAGATTTGAACATGGAGAAACATGCCTATATAACCTTAGAATATATGTGCAACTAAAGATCAAAGTTTTGCACACGTAATTCTAAAGGTGGATATAATCTATAAGTAAAAAGAGGTGAGTAATCATCAGGTTTTGATCAAAACATGTAGTATAAAAGATGCAAATATAAAAATCAAATTTGAAACAACCATGAAACTTGAAGGAGGCAACCCTAGAGGCATGAGTGTCTGAAGAATGGAGGGTTCACTAATATTCTTTGCCCTAGTTTTGTTTTATGTGGCATACCATTACCAATAAGGTAAAATTAATGCACTAGGAAGATATTCCATTCAATAATGTAAAACAATCCTTTTAGATTTACCATGCTGTTTGAAAATAATAAACATGTCAATTTAGAATTTTGAAAAAAAGCAATGGGCAATATGAAATTAAAATCATTGGAATAAATAGACCTTTTCAAATTCTATATTTCTAAGTGAAAATTAGATATATGCAAGCCTGTAGCTAACTATATCCAAAATTTTAGTATCTAAATCTGCAAGGAAGGGTTTAATTATTGAACCGTTCATCTCCTAAGTGGGATTGATGCTAAATTATTTTGATTGTCTTTCCTAAATTAGAGCACCAATCATGTCCAACCCAACTTTTTGGATTATAATTTTGTTTGGGTCCCTATGCCACTTGATGTTATACATTATAATCCTATGTTTTTCCAAATTTATGATAAAACTACCTAATTTTATTCCTTAATATGCTTGGCCTTGTTATCCATGAGATATTAATAAAATAAAGGGAAAAAATTAGTTAGGTTGGGAAACCAAAGTGGTGTTGCTAATATGTATCGCACATGTCAGAATTAGACCCCTCATAATTCATGTGCCTTTGAGGAGAGATAAATGAATGTAGAGTGTGTCTAGACTTAAAAATGAATGAATACCAATGGATTGAAAATTGAATCTCTTGGAACCTCAATAATAATTATTTTGGATGATTCCTTAGATATTAAAATGATGATGGATGATTTTTATATATAGGATTCTCGTGGTTTCACTTAAAGTGCAAAAGGCGAAAAACAAAAGGGTAACCACTGACAAATGTATCTAAACGTTGAAAGGATGAAACTACAAGAAAATGGATCACAAAAACAAAGAGGACAAGATCTGTAGGCACACCAATCCTGCCCATGGTAGGATCTATAGACCACCGATCCTACCTAGGGTAGGATTAGTGGATTGTTAATCCCATCCTAGAGGAAGAAATGAACAAAGATAGAGAGGAAAGAAAAAATAGAGTCATGAGCACAATAGAAACATGACCAACAAATAAAATAAAATAAAACCACATAATTGCACAAAAATAATAAGGAAGAAAAAGAAGCACCAATAAATCACTAATTCAAGGTGATGCTTCATATATACAAGAGAGTTCCAAAAACATTATAATAATAAACATTGTACCCAAAATTGAGTGTCTACACTTATAATATATTACATACTCCAAAAAAATTGTAAATTAAAATGTAAATTGGAATAATAGTTCAACCCATGTCAACATATGGGAGAATTTATAATACGTGAACATACACCAATAGTTGAAATGGGTTTTTAACAAATAATTCCCCATAATTGAATTGGTACTACTTAATAGTTATCATAGTACTATGTACTACTTTTGTAACTTTTACCTCAAAATAACTAATTAAATCATGATATCCTAGATTTTTAATAAGTAGTGCATCAATGTAGAACATATTTACACCATGTTTAAGTATTGGGTAACACTTTTTTCAATGCATTTAAAACTTATTATATTAAATTAATTCAAAATGTGACTTTCCTTCAATTTTAGCATGCCTAAGAAAAATATAAATTAAAAAAAATGTTAAACTTTCAAATGAATTAATTTTAGCATTCCCATGTTGTAATAAATTATTACACTAACACCTTGAAGTATCAATAAATCCACACATAATGATATGACATCCCACCACACTTCAGAAGCCCAAATTTTGGGTTGGATTTGCACCTTACATCAATTTACCTGCATGTATGATCTTTGAATGAATATTACAATGTTGGTGTATCCACCTGCTATGTGACTCAAAGTCAGGTGGAGGATCTGATACCAAATTTATCAAACCATTTTAATAAAACCTTGAGGTATCAATGAATTCGCACATCAAGATCATAACATCTTTAGCATCTAGGTGGCAGTGTGAGCAACCAAATTTAGGGTCTTCCACTATCAACACTTCTCCCTATATAATAAAAATGTGATATCATTAGTGTAATAACTATTTAGGGAAGTCACAATTGAGGTGACTTGAAATTATTTTGCTTATTTTGTGATTAACTCATTTTGAACAATATAAAACTATCACAATTCAGATTCTATAAAATAGGGCATGTATCTCAAAAAAATGAATGTAAAAGGGAGATAAATATTGCATTATTATTTTTATAATTGACAAGTCAAAAGAGAATATATATACTTAACTAATTTTCTCATTTATACTACTCACTACCTACATTAAAGTGTTTGAAAATATTATGTATTATAATTTTAACTACTTAAATCAAGAAATATGACCTCAAAACATGTGAAGACATTATCAATGAGGATCAAATCTCCCAACAACTAGTAGTGTATAGGCTCTATTGGTATTATCCTAGTTGACTATGTAGATTTTTTTAACCTTAAATTTTTTCACCTACATCTATAGATGGTTTATATATGTTTGTTTTCCCTCATCCCTATGTGTCAATCCTTGATTGACTACTATTTGCCTTGAAACCGTAGGTTCACTTTCCATATAAGATGACTTAGAAAAAGGGGTTAGAAAGATGGGTTGGACAACCACAAATAATTCATGTTGAGTGATTGAGCATTGACTACATTCCAATACTTTAAAGAAGGCTCAAACATCATATAGTTATCCAACCTAGGTATTGTTAAGCATGAAATATACTGAAAGGGGGGGTGAATAGGTATATTATATATCTTTTATTTAATCTAATTTCTTTTCTTTAACCACTCAATCATACATTCAATATATGCAATAAAACTAAAATAATAATTTGCACCACATAAGAGAGAGAGAGAGAGAGACCAGATTTTTACATGGAAACCCAAAGTAGAAAAACCCATGGAGAACAATCTCAAGTATATGAATGAGGACCAACTCAAAATAAAAAAATTGCAAGCACCAAATTGCATGAGCACCAACCCCTTTGCCTAGCACCAACATAGCAACTATTTGTGAGCACCAACCTATAGGAGCACCAAACCCTTATAAATATTCATAAGCACCAACCCATAGGAGCACCAACCCCTTTTGTGTATAAAACATAGCTATCTCTCAATGTTGCTTACTTAAAAAATGATAGAACTCTACAATATCTCCTGCTTTTCTCTCTTTAAAAACAAATATAAACTATGAACTCTTTTGCATATTACAAATGGCTTCTTAAGCCTTTATTTACAGCTTTTCAAATGACCTTTAGACTTCGCCCTTTGTGACCCTTCAATCCTCATGAAAAATGGCACAAAACTTGCATGACCCTTTACATCCTTGCATTTGAAAAGTCATATGGTGACCCTTCATAAGCAAAAGCATCCTTTCCTCTTTTTTCTTTATCTTCGTGACTTTTCATATTCTTTAAAGTGTCCCTTCATAGAAAAATGTGCCATACCTCTTTTGTCTTCACATGGTGACTCTTAGAATTACTCAAGGTGACTCTTCATGAGAAAATGCATCCCATTCCTCTTTCATCTTTTACCCCATGACTCTTTGACTTCTCCATGGGCCCTCTTTTGACTTATATGCAACCAAAAATATATTCATTAATATTAAATAAATATTAACACACATTAGCCAAGATATAAATATTAAAAACACCATTAAATGTAATAGGGCATTTATCATCAATAATCCTAGACCTTTGACATCAATAAAAATATTTCCAACAATCTCCCCTTTTGTCATTGATGGCAACCTCAAACTAAAACTGCCACACCTTGAAACCTACACATAGTGCCATTTGAAAAACATACAGTAACTCTCCCTTACTGTAGCAACCTGTATATGTTTCCTGTACCTATTTCTGCACCTATACCTATACTTTTTATTCTCCCCCTTGACATCAATGGAAAAGGCCTCACCTAGAGATAACACTTAGCTCTCCCTCAACTGATGTTGAACCTCAATGATAGGAAGTAAAAGAAATTACTCCCAACTTCTTTTGTAGATACTCAAATGTGTCTTTTGGTAGTGCTTTCATGAAAATATCTACAATATACTCTATAGTACTCATATATTCTATCTTAACCTATTGATCTGCAACTTACTCTCTTAAGAAGTGATATCTAATGGGAATATGTTTTGTTCTTGAATGCATCACTAGATTTTTTGAAATATTTATAGCACTTGTGTTATCAAAAAAAATATAAATAGATTCATCATACTTTACCTTGATATCTTCCAAATTTTGCTTCATCCAAAGCACTTGAGTACAACACAATATTGATGTAATATATTTTGCTTCAACTATAGAAAGTGATACTAAATTTTGCTTCTTGCTTAGCTATGATACTAAGCTATCACCAAGGAAGAAATCTCCTCCACTTGTACTCTTTCTATCATCCAAGCACCCAACTCAATATGAATCTGTATAACCAACTAAAGTGAAATCTCTACCTATGGAACACCATAATCTGTAATCTAATGTCCCCTTGATATATCTAAATATTCTCTTTACCAACTAAACATGACTATTTTTTGGAGATGTTTGATATCTTGCAACCATACCTATTGCATGTATGATGTCTGGCCTTGATGTTATCAAATATAAAAGACTACCAATCATAAATCTATATAAAGATTGATCTATAATAGGTGAATCTTCATCCTTGATCACCTTATTTCCTATACACATTAGTGTGCCAACTGGTGCACAATCTTCAAAACCAAATTTATTTAACATTTCTTTGGCATATTTACTTTGAGATATGAAAATTATTTTATCTGACTAAAATATTTGCAATCCTAAGAAAAATGACAATTATCCAAGCATAGACATCTCAAATTCTTTTTGCATATTATCAGAAAATTCTTTTGTCATCTTTTCAATATTTCCTTCAAAAATGATATCATCAACATATGCCACAATAATCAATTGATGTTCACCTTCTATTTTGATGTAGAGATTACTATCAACAAATCCTCTCTTAAAACCTTGATCCTACAGGTACTTATCAAGTCTTGCATACCAAGCTCTAGGAGCTTGTTTCAATCCATACAATGTTTTCTTCAATCTGCATACATGACTACTAATGTTTGAGAGAATAAATCCTTCAGAATGCTCAATGTAGACCTCTTCTTCTAGGTTCTTGTTTAGGAAGGTAGATTTCACATCCATCTGAAACACTTTGAAAGTTTTAAACACTACATATGCAAGAAACATTCTAATAGCCTCTAACATTGCCACTGGTGCAAAAGTTTCTTCAAAATATATTCCCTCAATTTGAGCATATCCTTTACATACTAATCTTGATTTATTTTTGGTCACTTCTCTATTTTCATTTAACTTATTTCTATAAACCCATTTTGTTCCTATCACATTATGATCTTTTAGTCTAGGCACTAATTCCCAAGTATCATTATTTTCTATCTAATTTAATTCTTCCTCCATAGCCTTAACCCAATTCTTATCATGTCTATCTTCTGAAAAAATTCTAGGCTGAAATTTGGATAACAAAGAAAAATTAACTTGCTCAGATTCACTTAGCATCATTCTTCTGGTGTGAATTCCTTCATTTATGTCCCTGATGATGTCACTTTCATTATGATTTTTTTGAACATATTTGGATGGAGTTTTGGTGCCCTTTTTCTCTTTCTTCTCATCTTCATCTGATTCTTCAAAACTTTCCTCTTCAATGATTTCAGGAATGTCTATTGGATCACTGATTCTTTGTGTTCCATCTTCTTCTATCCTGACACTTGCACTTTCAACAATTTTCTTGGTTCTTTTGTTATAAAATTTATAAGCTTTAATTTTTCAAGAATAACTAATAAATATACCTTCATCTACTCTAGATTTAAAATTACCAAGTTTTTCATCTATTCTCTTTATGAAGCATCTGCTACCAAAAACATTGAAATAATCAACTGTTGCTACTTTATCTTTTCATAGCTCATAAGGAGTCTTGTCACTATTGACTCTCAATAACACTCTATTGTAAATATACACTATTGTAACAACTATCTCTCTCCAATATTTATCTTCTATTTTAGATTCATTTAACATTTTCCTCACCATCTCTTGAACTATTCTATTTTTCTGTTCAACTACTCCATTTTGTTGTGGAGTTCTAGCTGTTGAATAATGTCTCTTTATTCCATGGTCTTCACAAAAATCAATAAATTAATCTGACATAATTTCTCCACCTTGATTTGATCTTAGACACTTAATCTTCAAACTAGTTTCATTCTCAACTATTGCTTTGAATGCTTTGAAATGTCTGAAAGCTTCTAATTTTTTTTTTAAAAACATTACCCAAGTCATACATGAAAAATTATCAATAAGCAACATGAAATATTTCTCACCTTCAGTACTTTGAGTTCTCATAGGTCTACATAAATTAGTGTGAATAAGCTCTAGCATTTGAGTAGTTGATTACTCTTTTGATTTAAACTACCTTCTAGCCTGCTTCCCATGCTAACAAGGTTCACAAAGCGTGTCGGATGGCTTTGTAATCTTTGGAAGATTTTTGATTGCTTGCTTCTTGCTTATGTTGACAATATTTTCAAAATTTATGTGCCCCATTCTCCTGTGCCATAGCCAAGTTTCTTCAATCTGACTCAAACAACATCTTTGACCTTTGATGTCTGATAGCATATACAAATTATTGTCTATTCTCTGAGCATCTGAAACCACCATATTTGAATCTTTTTTTATAATTTCATAACCTTATACATAAAACTTTAGTGTGTACCCCTGATCACACATTTGACTTACACTCAAAATATTATGCTTAAGACCTTCTACATATAAAATATTTTCAATTTTAGTTTTACCATTATCCAAACTTAGTGTATATTTTCTAATAATTATGGCAGTAGTAATGTCTCTAAATTTCACTGTGCCACCATTGATCTTCTTTAAGGTTATGAACTTGATCTTATCTCCTATCATGTGCCTTGAATATCCATTGTTAATGAACCATGGCTTTTCTTCATTTCTTGCATGCAAAGTAGTCTACACCAACATAGATTTTTTAGGTTGTTTCCTTTGCCATGAACCTATCTAAACTTTCTTATTGATGAATGGAGCCTTGAAACTCTAGTCCTTCTTGACTGACTCAAACACACTTCTATAGTATTGAGCTATGTCTGAAGTTATTGCACTTGTAACATATTATGGCCTCTTCATTAAAGCCTGATAGAGGATCAAAAGAGTTATAGTTTCTTCTTGAATTTGCATGACTTTCCTTCTTATTTATAAAACTGTTAGCTCTTTTTTGACATTCTAATTTCTTATGACCATATCCATTACAATAAAAATAGTAACCATAAAAATAGGACCTATTTGTGTATCTCTGACCTAATTGCCTTTTGTAGCTATGTTCCCTCTAGCCTTCTTTGTTTGAGATGTCCTCTATATTCTCAACTTCTTCCCTTTTTATTTCTTCTTTTGTAAGAGCTTCAACATAGTTCTTTTCTTTTTCTTTGTCTATGAAAGTAGTGACCTCCTCTTTTTTTTTTTAAAATCCAATACCTATTTTATCTGACATTGATCTTTGATTTTCTAATATCTTATTCAACATATTAGTGTTATTCTCAAATTTTGAATCATTAACTGCTCTATCATTGATTGATTTATTTGTTTTCTCATGATCTACTTTTAAAGAAGCAATTTCAATAACATACCTTTCACATTCTTTAATTACTATTTTCAACTATGTCGTTAGATCTTCTTCATTCTTCTTGGCTTCTTCGAAGTGTGCTTGTAGATCTTTAATTATTTTCTTTGACTCCTTTTTATTTTTATCGATCTGGAGCTTTAATCTTCGATTCTTATTTTCAAGATCTTTTAACTCTTCTAAAGCACAAATGAGTTTTCCTTCCAAATTCACTTCAACTTCATCATGTTCTTCTTTTTTATCATATATACTTTTAATTATAGAGGCATCTTTATGTTTGGCCATAAATAGAATCTCTTCTTCTTCTGAGTCACTAACTCCATTATCTTCAGTTGAGCTAAGATCTTTAGAATACAAATTCTTCTTCTTGAATACCTTCTTGAATTTGCCTTTGAAATTCTTCTTGTATTTAAACTTTCCTTCTTCATTGTCATCATTACCCTTATTTGGGCATTTAGCTACAAAATGTCCAATCTTTCCATAATTAAAACATTTAAAAGGTAAGTTTCCTTGATATTTACCTGTGCCCTTTTTCGGCTTGTGAATAAATAGAGATCCGTTGTCATCTTCATCATCACTAGAATTATCACTTGATTCTTGAGTTTTAGCCTTCTCTTTTTTTGATGTCTTGAAATCTGCTTCTCTCTTTGAAGGTTTATCTTATTTAGTCTGCATCTCATATGCCGTAAGAATACTATGAAGCTCATTCATATTTATCTTGGCTAAATTCTTCATCTCTTCAATTGTCAAAACTTTTACATCATATCTCAATGGTAGAGATCTCAAAACCTTATGAACCATAGTCAATTCTTCTAAATTTTCTCCAAGACCTTGAATATGATTGACTATTCAATCAACCCGCAAGAGATAACTTGCTATATTTTCTTCTTCTTCCATCTTCAAACTCTCAAACTGTCTTCTGAAAGTTTGAAGCTTAGCTTGTTGAACCTTTCCATCACCTTTGTAAATATTCTCAAGTTTTACCCAAGTTTCATGAGTAGATTTATATTGCCTAATTTTAACAAATTTTGATTCACATAAACCACATAAAATAGCATTTAAAGTTTTAGCATTATTTTCACATGCCTTCTTTTCTACCAGAGTAGTTACAAGTGTCTGTGGCTCTTCATATTCCTCCACCACTACTTGCCATATGTTGAATCTAAGGGCCATCAAATAAGTATTTATCCTTATGCTCCAAAAAACATAATTCATCCCATAAAACAAAGGTGCCTTATTTATAGAAAATCCTTCATGTGATCTAGCCATCATACTTTCCCGATCTTCTTTCAAGCTGTAAAATTTTTTCAAAAGGAACCTGCTCTGATACCAATTGTTAAGCATGAAATATATTAAGAGGGGGGTGAATCAGTATATTATATATCTTATATTTAATATGATTTCTTTTCTTTAACCACTCAATCATACATTCAATATACGTAATAAAAATAAAATAATAATTTGCACCACACAAGAGAGAGAGAGAGAGATACCAGATTTTTACATAGAAACCCAAAGTGAGAAAACACATAGAGAATAATCTTAAGTATATGAATGAGCATCAACTTAAAATACAAAGTTAAAAAGCACCAACTTGCAAGAGCACCAATCCCTTTGCCAAGCACCAACACAACAATTATTTGTGAGTACCAACCCACAGGAGCACCAACCCCTCTTGTGTATAAAACACAACTATCTCTCAATGTTGCTTACTTAACAAATAATAGAACTCTATAATATCTCCTATTTTTCTCTCTTTGAAAACAAATACAAACCATGAACTCTCTTGAATATTAAAAATGGCTTCTCAAGCCTTTATTTATAGCTTTCCAAATGACCTTTGGCCTTCACCCTTTGTGACCCTTCAATCCTCATGCAAAATGGCACCAAACTTGCATGACCCTTCGTATCCTTGTATTTGAAAAGTCATATGGTGACCCTTCAAAATCAAAAATGTCCTTTCCTATTTTGTCTTTATCTTGGTGACTTTTCATATTCCTTAAAGTGTCCCTTCATGGAAAAATGTGCCATACCTCTTTTGTCTTCACATGGTGACTCTTGGAATTCCTCAAGGTGACTCTTCATGAGAAAATGCATCCCATTCCTATTTCATATTTTACCCCATGAGTCTTTGACCTTTCCATGGGCCCTCTTTTGACTTATATGCAACCAAAAATATATTCATTAATATTAAATAAATATTAACACACATTAGCCAAGATATGAATATTAAAAACACCATTAAATGCAATGGGGACTTTATCACCAATAATGATAGACCTTTGACATCAATGACAATATTTCCAATAGGTATGTGTTTGCACCATCATGATCATGATAGAATCTAATGGAGTGCTTAGCTTTCAACACTTGATAACATGCAAATTTAACTTGTGTTTATGTTTAGACTTGGTTCTAGGGCTACTTTTTTGAGGGGTTTTTTAATGTGTCTAATTTTTTACCATTGTCATAATGGAGTGTGAATGGATTTCATAATATTTTATCAATCAAAGAGTGAATGACCAAGTAATTTCTAGGGTGGATCAAATGTATGTGGTGCAGCAGTTTCAAATCCTTAGGTTCTCCCTACGAGTAAATATATGTGGATTTTATAATTATTATTATAGAATTTTATTGATTTTGGATAGCACGAATATCGATTTGTTGTATTATTTTTATTTCCTACAAGGGGTTATGATTATTGGTAGGTCATCATAGAGACATCCCTCTACATACTCGCATGACACATGTATGGTGAAGTAGTTCTTAGTGGGTTGTTTGAACAAGTTACATATATATTGGGATAACATGTTCCCTTGTTTTATCATGCAATGATAATGATAACAACACATGAGAACATGTTGGATAACTAGGATACACTTATTATTTAGCATGATGAATTGAGATTAGAGCTCAAGATACAATAGATGCCATTTCTAGATCCATCCAAAGATCTAGGCTATAGTGTTTTCTAAGTGCATTTGTAGTCACAGTAAGAGCATGTGACACTAAAGATGAGACTAATTTTATTTTAGGACAATAAGCATAGGATCTAATCTTATTTGAGATCATGAACCGATGATAGTGGAGCTTTCTCTTTGTATAGTCATTTATTGGTAGAGGTGGTGGTGATGGACAAGGTGATGATCCCATATAGAGTGATATTTGCTCATGTTATATTTATATAACACACTTTGTGTGTGTGTGTGTGTGGTTTTAGATCGATGCAATAGATTGAGGTCAACCGAATAATTAGAGACTTATTTTATTTGTAACTTGACCAATTACTGTTCTACAAGACTAAATATTTATTCCTACCATGTATTTGGTCTGTTGGGTTATATATAAACAAAATATGGAATATTTGAGGTTTTTTTGTTTATTACAATGGCATGTTTCATGTGAGTTTCTCTTAGATAGTGTCACCATGGAGGTGAAGGAGATAAAACAAAGGAACCATGAACTAGTTAAGTATCTGAGTGATTGAACACCAATTTCTAATTTACATTGATATGTTTATGAGTAGATATGGATATATTATAGTATCCAATATGTATAAAATATTTTTTTAAAAGATCTTCAATATAAAATGACTGGGAGTGACATGTACTTGTATTTCCACAACATCATAAAACATAGAAAATTTAAAATACAAATTTATCATGTGAATATTTGTGAATGAGTGGTTTGTGTGAGAAGACAAGTTCCTTGTTCTTATTTGTAAATTATTATTATATGTGGTTTATTTTGATAAAATAGTTCACATGGCATTTTGATATCACATGTGTACTTGAGATTTGAACTTTATTATAATAAAGCATGTTGTATGTTGATGTTTAGATATGGAAATGTGGATATATATGAAAATAAAATTGGTTATTTAGCTTGTTGATACATATATGTATTAAATTTAATTAAAAACTATCAAACAAGTGGACCATCATGATGGAAATAGGAACTATTCACCATATTGAGTATTATCACTAATTATCTTATGATACTATAAATGGATCTATAAAGATATTTGCACCTATATTAAGTACTTATGGTACCTTTATTTTATTTTACTCACTAAATTCTATGTTTTTTTAGATCGGATCTGTATGGTGATGCTTTTACTTTGGCATCCAAATTAGATATGCACTATTATCATGGATATTTATACATTTATTGTCGATTTTATTACTATGAAATGTGATAATCCCTTTATCATCAAGTTTTGTAAGCTTTTCTCGTAATGCATAATAGTCATTATCTCAATGTTCATTAATACCATGATAATTGAAAAATGAATTTTATTTTATATACTCAACACGATGATAAGTATGTTAGTAGTTAGGAAGGAGAGTGATTAAGTTTTCATCCAACAATGTATGTATAATATCATGTGGTCAATATTTTAATCTATCAAAGTGGAGTGATAGCATCTTGTTGAAATTAGGTTTATTCACTTTATATGATGCTTTATAAACAATTTCCTTTCCTTTATTGAATACTTTCATATGTTATTCCTTGATAAGAATCATTTTGGGTGCTTTATTTTTCTTATGAATGACTTGAAATGAAGGCCTTCTTTTAGATGTTAAATTTAGATTCGTGTGTTTGTTGATAACTACTTCTTTTTTTGTAAATGATTATGATTAAGTAACCTTATTTTGTTACAAAATTTAGATTACATACATATTTAAATACATCCATGTATAATCTCTCAAAATAGGTGTAAAGTGTATGCATGTACCTTTCTTTTAATGGAGATAAAAGACCACTACTGAAGATAAATTGTTTTTCTAAATATGAGGGTTGATAAGTTTGGGAGTGTAAAGTATTTTTAAACCTAAATATTTAATTTTAAATGAGCTCATTGTGATCATGTTACAAACAATGTAGGTGTTCTAATGTGAGCTTAGGTACCATGTGCTTATGATAATCAGATAAGAATGCATCTTCTAACTTTTTGAAGCTGGACAAGGAGCCACTAGGTAAACTATAGAACCAATATAAATCTTATCTTATAAGATTTATATGAATATATTTAAGTAATATATGTCTTTAATTCCCCCAATCTCCAAAATAAAGGGTATATTGTGTAAAGCGAGTATGAGGATCTACATGACCATCAAAAAATGGTAGTGTAGGCATAACAAAATCTTTTGAATATAGATGTTCATATAAAAATTATATAAGGGTTTGTCCTTGCATAATATTATCATTTATATTTTCACAACATGATTTAGTTTGTAAAGTGAGATCATAAACTTTCTTTCAAATCTCTCCAATAGCATGCATCATAAAAAAATATGACTTGTAGGAATATTAGTTGTCTAGAGAGGCTCACTTATGGGTTGCAAGTGATTATACATTTTAAATACTAGTATAAGAGGATCATGACAATTGGCATTACATGATTTGGGATTTCATTATAAGGCAACATTGGTACAAACTTGAGGATCATTGTTTAGACTATCAATTTGAACTTGTATAGGATTAGAATCATAACATTGTTCTTTAATAGGTTATAGTGATTTAAGAAAGAGAGAATAATATTCACAATTGGTATTGTCATGCCATTCACATTGAATGGGACTATCTAGAGAAACATTGCATATGCACCATTATCTTTCCTTTATAAATCTAAAGTTATGTTGTCATTATAGTCATTTGCATGGTGTAATACTTTGAAAGAGGAAGATACAATAATTAAATTATTCGTTATTCATTATTTCTAAGGGAAGAGAGATATTATCACCATATTTCATATCATTAACTATGATTAAATTGGAATGTGTAATATATGCATTTGCATCATCTACCATTTCTAACGAGAGATAAGGAGTAACACATTCATTTGTAACATTCAACATTTCAATGCAAGAGCTATGTTTTTGTAATTTATACTAATTAATGTGATGGAATGCATGAGACAAGTTAAAAGGTAAATAAGGTATTATAATGAATGGTTTTTAATATTCATATCCCTTTGAGAGATTAAAAGAGAGAATATATTCATTATCAGTGCATTCTTTTTAATTTGCTTTTCACAAAAGAGGAATATAAACGAAGAACGGGTTGTGTAATTTCTAAAGTAGGTTTCTTAGTTTCTTCTTCACTATATTCTTCATCATTGTACCCATCATCTTGAATTTCAAAATCTTAATCATATATATCATAATCATATTCTTGATTAAAAATTGAAATTGTACAAGTATCATCATTAGTGCATTCATTATCATAAGTATAGGGTGTAACATTGCTAAAAAAATAAATCTAAAGGACGACCACCATTGGGAATTTTATATTTAGATACATATTAATAAGCCATTTTAGATTTTTTAACCCAAAAAATATAATATATGACAAATATATGTTCATTTAAAGTTTTCAACAATTAATCATACCAAAAGTAAGGTTATTAATGGGTGCAACTAGGCAAGGTGTGTGTATTTTATTGGTTCTTAGATATATCGATCCTAATCATAAATAGTGAATAAAACATTGAAGGCACTAAATATAGAGTATTCCACCATTTTATAACCACACTATCATATCCCATAGGGTATGTTGAGAGAAACTTCTCATGGCTAACCGCTTACCATTACACTACAAGACTAAAAGGTTGAAGACTTCATATGGATATAAATAGAATCCTTTGTGTTTTTAATATATTGTGAAGTATGTGGAAACTTGTGTGTGTGTGTGTGTGTGTGTGTGTGTGTGTGTGTGTGTGTGTGTGTGTGTGTGTGTGTGTGTGTGTGTGTGTGTGTGTGCACGCGTGTGCATGTGTGTGTTTGTGTATGTCTTATTGTCTAATGGCTAGAGTATTGGGTCAGTACCCCTCACACCATGACATAGGGAAAATTTATAACCATTCCCTTTACCTAGAATGATAATTCCTATGATTTTTAAAACTATTGAAACATAGTTTCAAGGAAAATAAAGAGAAATGAGCAATTGAAAACCAATGATAGGTAGTGATTTTTTTGAGGAAATAAATTTTTTGAAGCCCTGAGGTCAAAGAGTAAATATCTTTGGTTGTTATAATTCAAAATTTAGTTGAAACCCTACAATAAAAATAAAATAAAATAAACAATGTTCGAAACAATACTATGGATTCATCAGTATGTTTTAACCTATTTTTGATAAAACACTAAAAAAAAATTTCTTGGAAAAAATCTTAACTTCATATTATTTAAATTTGAAATTAAATTTCATAAATGCAATAGCATCCCAAATTAAAAAGTATAAATAAAGGAAATAAGAGTACCCCACACCCCCAAAGAGAGGAGTAGTCTCAAGAGAGAGAACCAGAATAAGAGAGTTAGATAAATGAGAAGCAAAGTAAAGGTCATAGTAGGCAAGATACACATCGAGCAACCCACAAGACCCATTTATATTCAAACTACCAACCCACCAATCACAATAAACAAAGGACATCAATGAAGCCCACTGATGATGTCAAAAAGCACCATGATAAAGATAAAATATTGGGTGATGGAAAAATAATAGTCCAAGGCAGAGTAGAAAGAACAAGGATAGGACATAGGCTAAAAATAGATAAAACAAGTAAAGAAATCAAAAGTAGAGAACAAAAAATGCAAGAATGCAAAGTGAAAACATGAGTGATTAATCCTCCAAAATTGATTTGTGGTGTATGATAGGAGCATATGCTTCATGAAATTCATTGATAACTCATAGGTTAGGGTCCAAATGCAACCCTTGCCTAGAAAGGAAGTCAATGATAGTGTTCAACTCTCTACAAACATGCCAAAAGGATATGACTTCAAAGGAGTGTGCCATGTTTTGTGTGATGGAGAATATAGGGAGAAGATATATATTTTCCATATTTGAGACTTATTTTATCAAATTTAGGAAAACCAATGAATCTCCAAAAATTTATAGAGATCATAGACATCTCTCAATAACAAGTCTGATAAGTGCTATGGCCCAAAATAGCCTTGAAATGAAATAAATGAGTGGAATTCATATAAAGGATACTACCATCTCCACAAATCAAAGTATTTCCATGACTGACGCCATCAAAGTATCCCCAAGCATTGAAGTGATCAATATGAGGTTGTATAAGTAATCTATGTCTTGGAGGTTTCAAGAGCTTTTGAAATTCCTAAATATGAGTTGAATTTGGGATATACATTGGAATGTAGGAATGATTTTACCATGGAAAATGGAATCATTTCTCACCAACCATATACCCCAAGAAATAATCAAAGGTAAGGCTTTATAATATTTGATCTTGGATCTCTCAAACCAAATCTTGAGATAGTCATCTACATTTTGCCCATCGCAACAGTCAATCACCACATTATATGTTTTTAGTTCATCCCAAATCTATAAAACATATGGATAGGAGATGATCAAGTGATTTTTAGTCTCCAAGGTTTGAAAATAAATATTGCATCTCCCTAGACCATGCCAATTTCTTTTTTGAAGAACCTCCCAAGTAAGAGCCTTGTTGTTTAAGGCAAGCCACATAAATATTTTTGTTTTGTGAGGATATTTTATCTTCCATAGTTTATTCCACCACCATTATCTCCTACCAATGACATCAATGCCAAAATTGTATTGATAACCTAAGCGAACAGTATAATTTCCCAGCTTGAAACTTAATGATTAGACCAACTCATCATCCACTTTTTTAATTTAAATATAATTATATTTTAATATTTGTACATATGTGTCCCATCTTGATCCATTCTCCCCTTTCAAACCCAGAGAGCATTTTTCCAACCCTAGTGCCAAGTGGTAGTGAGATGTTGATCAACCGCCTAGTGCAAGTAAGAGATGCCCAACATCTCCAAAGTAGAAATTAGATTAGTGGGTAGTTTTTAATCAGCACATCACACCTAAGGATCAACCCCCAATTTTATTTTAATACCAAATCCCACCTTCCATATAATAAAATACTAATTTTTATTAAGAAGTGTTATTATGTATATGTGTGTAAAACTAGAAATATCATAATGTTAAAGATGTACAATAATTAACTATTTTGATTTTGGCATATTGCTAAATACAAAAAGTTGTTATTTTAAGAAAGTACTAAAGAGAGATATACTTAGCTCACACATGGATAACAATTTACTATTTTCACTATTTGATTGTAAAAATATAAAGAATAGGAGAATGTATAATGTCAATATCTATAAGCAGAGGTTCTTAGAAACCCTTAAGAACATGTTATTTAACGATAGTTTGCATAAAAATAACAAAAGGACACAATCGATACCATATTTAGACTAAATATATTCATTAATCAACTCAAATATATTGATGTGAAAAGGAAAACAGGTTTATTAGAATAAAAACAATCAGTGTATACTTATTTTAAACACCCCATTTTGACCAAAATTGTGTTCCAATCAGACTTCAGATTGATTTCTATCAAACAATGAAAATTAACTTTATGAATCACTGAATGTCCTAATTTCATCCACACATTAGATATTAGTGCTTATAAACATGTTGAGGCATCTTTATTTAGGGTATTATCATGTATGTAATAGTAACATCTCACAAATTCATCTCTAGTCAACTTGTGACCTAGTAAATTGATAGTTTGGCATTTGAACTCATTAAACAGGTCATTTAAACAATTCTTAAAGTGCAAAAATACTAAAAAGAATGAATTAACTAAGCAAATCAAATTAAATGGTTAAGTGAAATTTCCATGTGCAATCAGTGAAAATGAATCTTTTTAAAAGTAAATTCCAATAAAAATGAGGTCATGATGATGTCATCATCCTCAAAGTCAAGGAATTGAAAATATTTACCTTAAAGCCTTAAATTAAAAAATGGAGAGACGTGCTTAATAAATGGGATCCGTATCCCAAATATTAATTGTTTCTCCTCTTTAACTCAAATAGGGTTAATCTAAACTTAACCATTGTTAACTCTAATCTAACTACACTTGAGTTAGAGTTAGTTTGGAAAGCTATAAATACAAGGCTTCACCAATTGTTCAACAAGATTTTTTGATGTAATTTTATGATGCAAAAATATCTTCAAGGAACCTCTTTGTGTAATGTTATAATGCTCATTTGTTGAGAGAGAGAAACCAAGCCAAAGCCAAAGCCAAGCCCAACATTGCCAAGGTGATAAGGAGAGATGATGCTAGGAATACCATTGCCTAAAACTCTTTGTGCACATCATTGATCACATTCCTCCATGGATAACATATAACTCTTTCTCTCAAGGAAGGTAAATATTGTTTGTTTTGTCTTCTATCAATAGTTATTTATATTGTTCTCTTGATCCTTGAGTGTCTAGGCTTGATGTGTTAGCTTTATTAGTATGTTTTTGTTTGATTTTCATCATACTAACATAATATTAACTCCCCTCTTATCTTCCTATTGATCACACTTATATAATTAATAGATTAAGGCAAAAAAATTACTCATTGTGCATATAAAAATGATAAAAGACACATAAAAAAACCATTACAGAACAATATGTATTAATCTCTATCACATCAGAACTATATACAATTACAAAGGAATGCTATATATAACATTTTAATCATAATTGTCTCTTCATATTCCAACATTTTGATATGCCCAAAAGGAGTGACTCTTCATATTAATTCATCTGTCTTTATGCTTACATAAGTTGAATACATACAAAAAATTATAGAAAAATAAAAAATAGTTCAATCCACACATGTGTGAATCAACTATACATTATGATTTTAGTAAGCCCTGTTCTTCACCAAACACTTTCCTAAACTTAAATTTTTCTCTCATCCCAAGATAAAGTCATAATAATATATTTTGATCTGAACCTAAGGAATTAACTAGAAACACGAGTCATGATTATCTCTCTAGGTGTCATTTACCATTTTTTACCCTCTATGCATTAATTAGCCACACTTTCAGGTTTTCAACTTAGTAGCATATTATCCTATCACCCTTTAAAGTTTTTAATAGACTAACATAACTAGGTGGCTACTCTTTATGGGATTTTAACCAACCTATCTTTACTTGTAATGTTTAAAGTTATCCTACAAAAATATGCAAAACTTGTGATAACTATAAAATTAAAGTGCACTATACCTATTAAGTAGTTGGTGATATACTTTGAAGTGTACTAGTTCATCTTGTGCTACAAATGAACTACTTAATTGCATAGAATCTGATGGTAGAGGATGTATACATAATATTTTCAACCTTTATCAATTATTGATGTTTTTTATCTTGTAAGAACTCGTCAAGTCTCAATCTCCCTAAGTGCATGCCTTGAGGGGTTCATCAAGAAAGGGGTGGGGTGTTTTTCATGATTTTTGTCCCTTACCACCACTTATTATCAATCCAACCATGTCCTAAAAATGTTTCCCTAAGCTTTACCTCCTATTTTGCATCTTTTTCTAGTCATTTTCCATTTTCATTAGCTCATCCCTAGCCTAAAATCCTTTTTGATTATTTATGTTGCAATATCGACCCCATTGACCTTGTACTCTAACTGATAAAACTTATTTAGGGTCTAGGTCGGCCCCTAGCTGACCTAGATTAGGACCTAATTTATTTTTGTCAATAATGATACAATGTCAATTGGGTTGACCTTATCAGGCTAAACTTTCAGAATGGACTAGGGTTAGATTCAGCTATATTAACACATTCATTTTGCCATTCTTAGAGGAAAAACAAGAGTAAATTATTCATTTGTGCTTCTTTAAAATCTACTCTTCCACCATTATACTTGAGGAATCTTAGCTTAGGGTTTCTACTTGGAGAAGAATCTTATCTTATGGAAAAGTCTTGGATGCTTTGGCCTTTATTAGTGATCCTTACAAACCACAACCTCTTGTGAAGCATATTTGGCCAAGGAAGAGATTGAGTCTCAATGTGTTCATCTTCAAGGTAAGTATCTCTAACTTTGCTCCTCTCTTTTATTAAATAGAAGTAGCATAAATAATGGCTTTTGAATATATTACTCTCTCCATGCATTAGGGTTTTACCTATACATAGTTTAATTAGGATTCTCTTATGCATATTTAATTTTACATTTACTAACCACCATTTTATGCCATAATCTTTGGTGAGCACTATATTAAAATTTGATTTACATTTTATTAGTTTAGTGAATATGAAAACATAGGACCTAGTTAGGGTTATTGCATAGTTTTGATTGATTGGAGGCTTTAGAACCCTCCTTAGTGATATTATTATAGTAAGAGATCCCTTGGTTAGGTATAATAAATCCATCTTGGTCATGGCCTTGAATATATAATTTATCAACAATTGAAAGTGTAAGTAGGATTTATCTTCTTTGAACTAGGATTGATTTATAGATCAGTTGCATTTCCTTTTACATAGATTCTGGTGAACGAGGCATGAATCTAACCTTTAAATGTTTTCTTTCATGCCATTATTTTCTATAATTTCATTATATTTTTTTATATTTGCAGTATTGTATCGAATTATTCAGTATAGTCCTAACTATTTATGCACAGGTTTAACACATTCATTTCAAAACAACTTTGTTCTATTTGTGCAGGTCTTCATTAGCTACAAGTTATTAGATCAAATAGTTTGACATGGTACTCTTATTTAGTTATAGATTAGCATATAATATAGAATAATTTGATTCTATCTACTAATTATTTATGTTAGCATACATATCAATGAACACTATCGAATAGGTCAACTTTGTTCCTTATTCTTCTTCAACATGCAGGGTTTTGTAGAACTTCGTCAAACTAGTTGACCCAATTTATAGAATTTGAAAGTAGTAACTAAAGCATCACAACATAAAATTTTCAATAAAAATTATCTTCAATCCCACCAAGGTTCCTGTTTTTCTCTCTCTATCATTTTAGTACTTCTTTCAATTCTAATTTTCACAATTTAGCAATCTTCAGAACTATAAACCTACAACTAGCTATGTCACCATAGTCAACTTACTTTTATAGTTTGTTTTATGTCTAAGATATATAGTTGACATGTTTGAATCTATTCTTAAAGACCTTAATTTTATAAAATATTAATGACATAGTCGACTCTATTATATACTTTCAAATAGTGTTGCCTGAACTGACTTCATACTATTCTTAATCAAGGAATTAACATCTATTTGTTAGTAATTAATTTACATATCATTTTTAGATGTTTGCATACTTAGAGTAACTCACAGTCTAAATGGGTGGTTTTTCAAATTACCATTTTAGTCACACTATTTTACTCTTTTGAACACACTACCAAACCACTTAACATTCAAAACAAATTTAAACACTTATCTTCCCAAGGCCTACCTACTTGGATTTCATCACCAAGGGGGAAGGTGACTTGGTTTTCTGATCAAGTATAAATATGTGATCAATGGTATATATTGTAAAATCACCCAATACCCATATCATTATGGTATTATAAAGTGAGGGGGTAAGCCCCAATACCAAGCTAGTACCATTGCCAACACAGATCCTTTTCAACCCAAACATCCTGAAAATAAATTTAGACTACTTTCTAGTTCCCTATTTCAGCCAACTCTCCTATCACATTTAAATCAAAACTTTTTAATAATATAATAACACTTAGGGTGATCAACTAGTTAGCATTTGATTTTTAATTGATTGCTTGCTTTTTGATTATTATGTGTTGTATTTAAAAAACTTGCATTAGCTAACGTTGGTGTAGGGTTTTATGTTGTGTACCCCAATTAGATCAAACATGTTGATCCAATTTTTTATGTGTTTGATTTCATTCTTGCTAAAATTATCTTGCAAAATTTTCCCCTATTTTAGAACATGGTCATCCTAATTGATACAGTCTCTTATAGACTATGTTTTACCTTCCTACAAGTGGTACATAATCGACCTGCATGAATATGTCTTCTTCTCTCTATTTTATCCTCTATTCAACAATACACAATTGATCCATATGACTTTATACTCTTCTCAGCCTATGTCTTGGCAGTACTCTGTTGACCCAATCAACTTGGTACCTATTGGTCAACCTTGTTTTTTTATATGGTTAACTTAATTCTTTGCTTGGCTGACTCCATCCCTAATTCTCTTTCTTCTTTCCTAAAATTTTGTTTCTCTCATCAAGCATCATGAAATCCCATATCAGAATATTTTTTGATAACTAGTATCCATTTAGACACTATAAGGGGTATTATTTTCTTCCTTTCTTTACTTCCCAATAGAATCCTCACTCTTGTAGTACTTCTCACCCTCCCTCATATTTGGCTTGCAGCATGGTTCAAATCATATCTTAAGATAAGGTAGGTGGATTAGATCCTTTTTGTACCTATCAAGATAATTCCCATCTTCAAACATCTCAACACAATGTGGGAGAGATTGAAACAAGTTTATCTAACAACCCCATTGGTAATCCACCTCCAAGCAATCCTCCTCCCAATACTAATGTGGGGAGCCCTCCTACAAACACCAACCCATCAATTAATTAACCCAAATTCTTGCACATATAATGCAAACATCTAACACCTCTTAAATGATGTAATTACAACATCCTTTAATCAATATAAATAATCAACCTCTCATTCTTCTCCCTCAAAATAATCAAAATTTTATTCCTACACCTCTTAGAAATGCCATGAGAAATATCATTCCCAAACCTATCATGAATAACAAGATGCTTCAAAACATAAAAAATGAGCCTTTAGCCCTTTTCATTATTTCCATTGATATTGGTAACATATCTCCAACTATTAAGTATGATGGGTTTAAAGACCCTACATCTTTCCTCAATGCATTTATCAATCTTTACAAAGAGTGGATCCAAACTAATACCTTTGCCAAAACTAAAATTCTAGTTAAAACTTTCATTGGTGATGTATTTTAATGGTATAGCCAATTTTCCCAACATTCCATATAAACTAGAAGATTTAGTCAATCTTTTAGTTAAAGAGTTTCAACACAACGACCTTCCCAAAAATTGCCTTAGCCATCTCATCAATGTTAACCAATTTCCCACTGAATCAGCTCATGATTTTATCAAGCAATGAAAAAATTTGGCCCATAAGGTCGACCATAACATGACTGATGATAAACTATTTAAACTCTTTATAACTACCTTAACTCCTCTTCATAATTAGGTTTGAACTTTTGCCCCTCAAATGCTTAACGAAGATCTTGACAAAGACAAGCATCAAGACTTCTTAATGAATTAGTTTGAAACTAATACGAAATTCTTCAAACGGTCTTTTCAAACTTCTACTAATGTAATCACTAGTAATACTCCTCAAACCAAGCCAAGATTTTCAAAAGCCAACAATCCACCATCTTCTCACACACCATTGACTATGTATCAAATGAAATAATTTTTAGCACCCTCTAAACCATTTACTTATCCCAATTATCCTCTTAAATGGTATGATCCTAATAAAAAAAATTGGTTCCACACCGACATTGGTCATTCAAATGAAACTTGTAGAGGGCTTACCAAATTTCTTGTCTCCTATATGCTTGGTGATTCCTTTGATCATGTAGCTATGATTCAACTCTATCGTCAAGAGTATAACACCACTTCTCAAAAATGAGAAGATCTTGAAGCTTTTCTTCAAGTAACCAAAAAACATTTTCCACATCAAATGCTAAAAAATATATCAAGGATGTTTGTGCCATTGATGCTGACTATGATTATTTTTATAATAATTCTCAATATGTCAATGTTACCAAAGTCAATTATCACTGAAAGTTGGCTCACAAAGATCATGTTACTAAACCTTAAAAAAAATATTTGTAAGAGAAAATCCTCAAAGATACTACAACCACTCACCTAGCTTTAGAAGCTAATAAGGAACCATCTCTTTCTTCCAAACCACCAACCACTTCAATTCCTTCAAAGCCTACTTTAACCTTTTAAACCTCACACTGGTTCTTATTCCAAAACCCATTGGAACTTCTTAGAAAATCTCAACTCTACACCTTACAAGATTCCTCTTACAGAGTTAGTTCGTACCTTCCCTTATCATCACAAGTTCCTCATACAATAATTATAAGAAATTAAAGACCCATCTTTTGGACCCATCTTTTGTATAAGAAGAACCAATTTCTCAAGAGGCTTAACCAACCAATGTGCATACCATTGAATCCATTTATCCTTATTCAAAACCTTGCATAAAATTTCTTGAAGAATACATGATTAATTATTAGATCCTCTTTCACATCAATGATCCACCCTTATTCATTAAAATAGACATTAATACCACCCTTATTCATAAAATTTTAGTAGATGAAGGGTCTGGTATTAATGTGACATCTTTGTGGCTCATCCAATAACTTGGATATAATAAAGACCATCTCATGCAAACCTACTTAATATGTCATGGATTTGATAAAACTAATCAAAAGTCACTTGGTTGTATTTATCTCCCCCTTACAATCAGACCTAAGACTATTCAAACTAAGCTTATGGTCCTCAATTTACCCCAACCTTATAACATACTCTTAGGATGACCATGGACTCATAGAATGAGGGTTATTGCCTCTTTTGATAACCAATGTATCAAGTTCCTTCATAATAAAAAAAGGTATAAACATGAAACCAATCCCAACCCTTGGAGTATTTAACTTCCCAATCCTAAATCTTAATACCACATTCATACCATTCTAATAATCAATAGTGTTTCCTTACCTGAATATATCAACATAAACCCAAATTTACATGTCACTCTTATTGATTCAAATGACAATGAACCTAATGAATTGCAACATACTTTCAACACTATTAAGCTACCTCTTTACATATTGGAATGGCTTCTTCCTTATTTATTACCTCATGATCGCACCATCCCTCTCATTGATGATATTATTGATTTCCCCCCTCCATGCAATGCTAAGGAATCCTCTTATATATAATATGCCTTCACATGAAATTATTATGGAGTGGATAAATTATTCCAAGATCCTTTAATCATGTCTCCATGTAAATTTAATGATCTAGGTATTTCCCCTTATAAAATTTATCCTAAATCTCAAGCATGTACAGTTTCTCCAACCTATGACGATAACTACATCATGGTCCAAGCTCAATCACAGGAATTTTGTGCTCAAGTTTATCAAAAAACTTTAGCCCAAATTCATGCTTTCAATCATGATGTTCATACCATTTTCACTAAATTTGAGTTAGCACCTGAAGGTCATGTGCCTCTTGTTAATTCTCCACTTATTGATACTCCTTGGGTGGTAGTACAAATCTTACCTCCTGAATCTTTGAAAATTTTTAAATCTTATATACCACCTATAGACCCAATCATTACATCCAATTATTCACCCATCACTGATGCTACTAATAAACCAATTAAATCCAATCAACCTTCTACCCCTACTCCACCTACTCCTAAGATTACATTAGATTCCAAGGTCATAGATGTGTGTCAAATACATTCAAAATATGATCATCATGGTAATAAAATTATTGATCCTAAATTAGATGTCAAATATTATGGTCCCCTTCCCACTTTGCTTAGAAATGAATCCACTATTGCATTGCTTCATGCCTGAGAACCTCAACTACCTCAGCAACATCACAAACTCAGGAATTTCAAAAAAAAAGCCCCTTATTTCAACAAATTCATTCCTAGAATTGATCCTAAATCAAATCCCATTTCCTCTTTACCTAATGCACCATATCATTTCCAAGATGTGAATTATATGCTTAGTAAGGAAACTACTCAAATCACATATGGTACCTCATCATGCCCTCGACCAATTATAGTCTCTTGTGAACTCACACCAACTAAACATGATAAATTTAATTTATTCTTTGATAAATATCATGATAATTTTTCTTGGTCCTATGAGGACATAAACATAAATGATCCTATCATTGTGGTGCACAAAATTATCACCTATCCAGATGACAAGCTTGTCTGGCAAAAGCAAAAAAAATTTCCACCTAAGTTTCAACTTTATGCCATAAAGAAATCATAAAACTTATCGATGCTAAGATTATCAAGCCTATAGACTATTTTGAATGTGTCTTGAACATTGTTCCTATTTGGAATAAAGTCACCATGGTCATTTGCATTTGCATTGATTTCTATAATCTTAATCTTGCTTGTCCCAAGGACAACTTTCATATACCTTTTATAGATGCCATCATCAATTCCATTATTAGTTATGAAATGTTATCTCTTATGGATGGTTTCTTAGGTTATAATCAAATTGGCATTGCCCTTGAAGACCAATATAAGACAACTTTCACCACAGAATGGGGAACCTATTTTTATGTTAAAATTCCCTTCAGCCTCAAAAATGTGGGAGTTCTTATCAATGGGTGATGACCCACATTTTTCTTGATCTTATCCAAAAGATTATAGAAACATACTTGGATGACCTCATTTCCAAGTCTAAAAGCCACAAGACTCATCTCTCTAATCTTTTTATCATCTTCAATTACCTCATTAAATATAAAATTAGATTAAATCCTTACAAATGTGTTTTTGGTGTCATGTCTGAAAAACTATTGGGATTCTTAATTTCTCTTTATGGCATTGATGTCAATCCCTCCTAGATTATTTTATTGTCAACATAACCATCCCGTATTCCATTCTAGATATTCACACTTACCTTGGTAAACTTGGGGCAATTAGATGGTTCATTATGGCTTACCATATCTATTCTTTTAATTTTGTTCTTGATAAAGGTAATGCCCTAGAATGGATGGATTCCTATCAAAAAACATTTGACACTATGAAAGATAATTTGATTCACCTACCCACTCTTCATCTACCTTCCACTGATCATCCATTAGTCTTATATGCCTCATCCACACTCATATCAATTGGGTCAATGCTTGCCCAATAAGATGATAATGGGAGGGAATATGCCATCTATTATATCAATTAGGGCTTCATCAACTATGAGAAATGTAATAAAAAAGTAGAATGTAATTGCTTTGCGATATATTTTGTTGTTAAAAATCTCCAACATTATATGCTTTATCAAACCACTTACATTATCATTCATTCCAATCCACTTCATCACTTCTTCTCTAAATCCTTTCTTCCTGGAGATATAATTGATAAGTGGATGGTCCTTCTCATGGAATTTGATCTCTGAATTATTACATAAAAATTTATCAAAGGACAAATCATTGTTAATCAACTTATCATAGCTCCTATACTAGCTATCAATCACCTTCAAGATCATCTTGATTTTGATAATATTCTCTATATTGAAGGTTTTAATCAAGCCATATCTCTTAAAGATTACTTTCACAACTTCATTGCTGACCTTAAAGAAGGTAATCTTAAAGACTCCTCTATCTTCCTTGATAATACTAAACCAAAAGTAATTATCAGAGAAATTCTTGAAATCAATGTTTATTTACATGAAGATACTTGGACACTTCATGTTGATGGCTCCAAATGCCTTCAAAGAGTTATGGAAAGTTGTATCCTCACTATTCCTCTCAATAAAATTATCCCTTTGACGTTTTGCCTTACATTCAGTACCACTAACAACATGGTAGAATATGAAGCCTTAACCCTAGGCATCAGAGCATCCCTTGACTTAGCTATCACATCTATACATGCTTCAGGTTACTCCCAACTCATTTATCTCCATGTCAATGGTTATTATCAATGCAAAAGTGAAAATATCATTGCTTATTATCAAATCACAACTACCCTTGCCAAAGACTTCACTTCTTTTACCATCAAACCTATCCCTTGAGATCAAATTTCTATTAATGATTCACTAACTTCTTCATCATCTCCTTTTCATCCACACCAAGTTATTAATGATTCTACTTTTCTTATCCAAATAATAAAATCCCCATCTTCGATTGAACCACAAGATTCACTCATTTATCACATCAAGGTTATTACTATTTGACAATGCCGGTGGTACAAATACATTATTCAATTCTTTAAACAATAAACTTATCCTCAAAACATTAATTCCCATAAAAACACTCTCATTTGTAAAAAAATCTTTAAAGTATGTCTTTCAATATAACATCCTTTATTATCTCAATGTTGAAGGTACCCTGCTCCATTGTGCTTTCAATATAACATCCTTTATTATCTCAATATTGAAGGTACCCTGCTCCATTGTGTTATGAAATAAGTTCCTTCTCTTCTTGAATAGGCACATGGGGTATTTGTATTGGCCACTATAGCGGACATACTACAACCCATAAATACTTATGTATAGGATAATTATGGCCCACTCTTGAAAAGAATTCTATTGAATTCATGAACAAGTTCTCTGTGCCAAATTCATGATTATCTAATCCATTCACCTCCAATTGAGGTCCAAATCGTAGAGTCTCCCTGACCATTTTCCATGTGGGGCTTAGATTTTATAAGCAAATTAGATCGATCTCAATATAGGCATGTTATAATAAAAATGACTAATAGTGGAGGAGGTGAATAAATCTTCAAAATATATTACAAGTTTTACTTTATCATTCATGAACCATCAAAGCAATATAGTGAACTAGCAACTGATCAAGAACCATTTACATGCGCATCAGACAAAAGCATAACACACAAAATAATTATTTGAGTGGAAAATCCTCAAGGGTAATAAAAACAAATAATATATGTAAATATATTATAGTCTTATAAGATAAAAACTAAGTTTATAGAAGCACCAACTTCACATGGAGCACCAACCCCAACTAGCCAAGCATCCACTTGACTAGGCTTTAGCAAACACCCACTTGCAAGGAGACACCAACCTCATAGATGACTCATCACAAACTCATCCACATAATTTCATTTATCACCTTTATAAAACCTTGTTTTTTAACCAACTAATTATTACCACCTCTTTATTTCTTCACACTCTTATCCCTCTCAAACTGCCTTTTAAGCCTCTTCACTCAATTAGGTCTCTTTAAGACTGATTAGGTCATATGACCTTGATATTCATCTACGGTAACCATGTTATATATTAATTATTATTTATATATACTCCTTTGATGGTATAAAATACCTCATTATTTTCCTTAAAGTGTTATTTCCTTCACTTGCACTCTCAATCTCTCTAACTCATCAATTAGGCCTATTGAGCCTTATTCTTATACAATCCTCTAGCTCACACACCTCTTGGTCAGCTACATACACTTGAATACATGTAATACCATTAAAATATATTTTATAATATGTTTTATACATTAATAAATCATTACAATATTTTATTCATATCATAAAATACTAAAACCTCTTGTATGCCTTAAGGAGAACTAATTCAATTAGGCCTTCAATAGTGCACGTTACCCTTTGATCTCCTTGGAACACTTTCAAACTTCATAAATAGTATAAACACTTCATATGACACTCAAATATACCCATAATAATATAATATTAAATGCATGACACTTTTTATAATCAATAACCATTTGAAGCATGCCATTAGTACTATTTACATTAGGCCTTCACACACACAAAAAGGCTTGTCTTGAACAACTAAAGATAACACAATGTTTAGCCACATAAACATGATAATAAATCATATTCACATAACCTAAAATACATAAAAAACTTCACCAATTTCATTAAACTTCATTATATAGGGCAAAAAGACCCAAAAACACTTCTAGAACTTGCTCACTTAGAACTACAAGTTTTCCTCAAAGACTAGTCATGGTGACTCAGACCTCCAACACCTATATAGAAAACTTCAATGACTTATAATAAATTAATATAATCCTATGATATAATTATACCATTCTTAGATAGAAATATAATACAATAGTGGTCTTGTATACCAATCTCATAACCTTATATCTCGTTATCTCATCTGAACCAGATAGGTCAACTTGTGAGCAACTTTTTACTATAACCACTGAACTCCAAAACTTATACCAATCATGATCATGTATTAAATTTATAAAAAACATATACATATACTTGGTTTCATTAATATTTCAAGATAACACATTCCTAATCATCTTCTCACCGTTGCCTGTGTTTCTCACTATGTTCAATATTAGGCATGTTAATGACTGGCTAACTTGGATTACTAATTTAACACACTTGAGGGATAGATTATGTCTAGAAAATTTCATGGACATGAAATATGAGTCTCAATCTTAAAAATCCATTTATTTTCATTTGATCAATTGGCACTTTCTTATAGGATCTACTCACACACCTGACAACTCAAACACTCTTGGAGGTAACTGGGAGAGTTGACTATAACCTATAATAGATGACCTAAGCATACCAATCCATTATTGACACTTTTGATCAACATCTTCAACATTGGGTTCTTATTAGGGTTCTAAGAGGATTTAAATCTATTTTTATTCTTAATAATAATTAATAAATCATATCCCTTTAATCCAAAAACAAATGCCTAAAATTTTGAGCTAGGATCCTTCCCCATATACCATGAATAGATTAGGTTCCCTTGCAAAGTTTTGATGAGATAATGATCACAAAAAAACCTTTTTAGGTAGATAACCCTTCATTATGTGCACTTGAGAGACCTTAGAACACATTTTCATGCCTTATCCTTCAAAATTTGACCTCAAACTTCATGAACGTATTTAAAAAAACTTGACTCACCTTTGTCAATGCTCCCATAATCACACTTGACTTGAAAACTAATCACGATACCCCATTAGGCCACACTCTCTCTCTTTGCTCACTTAAACCTCAACATGTAAACCACATTAGGCCTTAAAACTAACCTTCATGCCTCTTTTCATGCACTCTCCATCACTCTCACATACTCAATCAACCTCATACATGCTTAAAAACTATCATACATCCTTCATATTCCTTGAAAATAGATCATGATGCCTCTTTAGGCCAATAGGGTTTAGGAGTGGTCTAGGTGCATACTTGGTCTGAAGGTGTTACCCCTGTAGGCTTATCTTGAGACTCTCATGAGTGCTCCAATGCCTTATATACATGCTCAAAAACCTCATACAACCACTCTGTTAAGCACGGAACATACTAAGAGGGGGGTGAATCAGTATATCATATATCTTATAAAAATTTCCCTTAATCAAATTCCACTGTAACATACATTCAGATATGCAATAAAACTAAAATAAAAAACACCACACAAGATAGAGAGGAACACCAAATTTAACGTGGAAACCCAATGTGGGAAAAACCATGGAGAACAATCTCAAGTATATGAATGAGTACCAACTCAAACTACAATATTCGCTAGCACCAACTTGCAGGAGCACCAACCCCTTTGCTGAGCACCAACATAGCAACAATTCATGAGCACCAACCCACAGGAGCACCAACCCCTTTGTGTATACCACACAACTATCTCTCAATGTTTCTATCTCAATAAATGATAGCTCATTACAATATCTCTTTCCTCTCTCACATTTTCTCTTCTAAGCTAGATATAACAAATACAAATCATACTCATCTCTCCCATTGCTCTTCTAAGCTAGATATTACTATCTCAAATAAAACTCTATCTCACACACTACAAATGGCTTCTCAAGCCTTTATTTATAGCTTTCCAAATGACCTTTGGCCTTCACCATTTTTGACCCTTTAATCCTCATGGAAAATGGTGCCAAATTTGTATGACCCTTTATATCCTTGCATTTGAAAAGTCATGTGGTGACCCTTCATAATCAAAATCATCCTTTCCTCTTTTGTCTTTATCTTGGTGACTTTTTGTATTCCTCAAAGTGTCCCTTCATGATAAATTGTGCCCTTCCTCTTTTATCTTCACTTGGTGACTTGGAATTCCCCAAGATGACTTTTCATGGGAAAATGCATCCCATTCTTCTTTTGTCTTTACCCCCTGACTCTTTGACTTCTCCATGGGCCCTTCTTTTGTCTTATATGCAACCAAAAATATATTCATTGATATTAAATAAATATTAACACACATTATCCAAGATATAACTAGACAAACATCATTAAATGCAATGGGGCCTTTATCACCAATAATGCTAGACCTTTGACATCAATGACAATATTTCCAACAATCTCCCCTTTTGTCATTGATGGAAACCTCAATCCTAAAACTACCACATCTTGCAACTTGCACATACTACCATCTGAAAACATATAGTAACTCCCCCTTATTTTAGAAACATGTACTTGTTACATGTACCTATTTTTGCACCTATACTTGTACCTATTATTCTCCCCCTTTGACATTAATGGCAAAGGGCCTACCTTGAGCTAACACTTAGCTCCCCCTCAACTAATGTTGAACCTCAATGTTAGGAAGTAAAAGAAATTACTCCCAACTACTCTCACAGATACACAAATGTGTCTTTTGGTAGTGCCTTTGTGAAAATATCTACAATTTGCTCTGTAGTATTGATATATTCCATCTTAACCTTTTGATTTGCAACTTGTTCTCTCAAGAAGTGATATCTAATGGGAATATGTTTTGTTCTTGAATGCATTACTAGATTTTTCAAAATATTTATAGCACTTGTGTTATCATAAAAAATGGAAATAGGTTCATCATATTTTACCTTGATATCTTCCAAATTTTGCTTCATCTAAAGCACTTGAGTACAACATAATACTACTGCAATATATTCTACTTTAGCTATAAAAAGTGATATTGAATTCTATTTCTTGCTTAGCCATGATACTAATTTATCACCAAGGAATAAATCTCCTCCACTTGTACTATTTCTATCATCCTATCATATTCCTCAAACATCCACTATCAACGAACCATAGTTGATCTTCATTTCTTGCATGCAAAGCTGTCTGAACCAACATAGAATCTTCGGGTTGTTTCTTCTACCATGAACATGTCTAAACCTTCTTCTTGATGAATGGAACCTTAAAACTTTGGTCCTTCTTGATTGATTCTGAATGACTTTCCTTCTCCTTATTTTTGAAACTATTAGCTCTTTTTCAACATTCTAATTTCTTATGACCATATCCATTTAAAACACTTTAAAACTTTTAAACACTTCATATGCAAGAAACATTCTAATAGCCTGTAACCTTAACACTTGTGCAAAATTTTATTCAAAATCTATTCCCTCAAATTATATACAAAATAATCTGTCAACTCACCTTCTTATCATGCAACATAGCTAAGACCCAATAGCATCCACCATGATTCATTTTTTCTTAAAAGTGTCTCCTTGAAGCCTATAAGAGACACCCCACACAAAGGGTCCTAGAAATAAATCTCAGGAGATTCCCACATCTCCACTATTTCTTCCTTATGTCTTTCTCTTAGAATCCATTTAAGCATGTCTAACTTATTTGACTTACTAGCCTCATCATTTATGATGTTTTTCATCTTCTCAACTCTTGCAACTATCTTATCTTGACAAGGCTCATGCTCAAATGTAACCAAAGATTCTTCACAACCCTTCCTATCCGATTCTTTATCTACTATAACAAGTAATTTATTTTCACTCTTAAACTCAACCTAATCAACCTTTTCTATTTTAGATCTCCAAATCTAAATTTGACTCTTCTCATATTTTCTAGGGGATCTGTATCCTTTGACATACCTTGAAGATCTCTTTAATTTATTTGGACATAATTTAGCAATATGGCCAACCTTATGACAACAAAAACAAACAACCTTTTTCATACCTTTTTCTTGAATGTGATTGAGATCTCCCTTTGACTGATTGCTTCTTCTCATACAATCTCTTACCCTATGACCAACATGATGACAAACAAAACAATGGTTGTGAAAAGAATTTAAAAACTTGAAAGCTGTGGGCTGCCTGATTGGCTTCTTTAATTTGCCTTTAAAACTTGCATCCTTCTTACCTTGGACTAATATTTCATGATCTTTCTCAACCTTGATTATGAACTTCTCATGATCATCCTTTAAAGAGCCCAACTCAACCTTAAACTAATTACACTCTTCTTCTCTTGATTTCAAACTTGAATTTGCAACCTCTAGTTGATTATTAAGACCCTGAATAAACATCTTATCTTCTTTTACATTCAGTATATCATATATCTTATATCTTACAAAATTTTTCCTTAATCAAATTCCACTTTAACATACATTCAGATATGCAATAAAACTAAAATAATAAACACCACACAAGATAGAGAGAGACACTAGATTTAACATGGAAACCCAATGTGGGAAAAAATATAGAGAACAATCTCAAGTATATGAACGAGCACCAACTCAAACTACAATATTTGCAAGCACCAATTTGTAGGAGCACCAACCCCTTTGTTGAGCACCAACACAAAAACTATTTATGAGCACCAACCCCTTTACTGAGCACCAACACAGCAATAATTCATGAGCTGCAACCTACAGGAGCACCAACCCCTTTGTTGAGCACCAACACAGCAACAATTCATGAGCACCAACCCCTTTGTGTATACCACACAACTATCTCTCAATGTTTCTATCTCAACAAATAAAAGTTCATTACAATATCTCTTTCCTCTCTCACCTTTGCTCTTCTAAGCTAGATATAATAAATACAAATCATACTCATCTGTCCCATTGCTCTTTTAAGCTAGATATTACTATCTCAAATCAAACTCTATCTCACACATTACAAATGGCTTCTCAAGCCTTTATTTATAGCTTTCCAAATGACCTTTGGCATTCACCCTTTGTGACCCTTCAATCCTCATGGAAAATGGTGTCAAACTTGTAGGACCCTTCATATCCTTACATTTGAAAAGTCATGTGGTGACCCTTCATAAGCAAAATCATCCTTTCCTCTTTTGTCTTTATTTTGGTGACTTTTCATATTCCTCAAAGTGTCCCTTCATGAGAAATTGTGCCCTTCCTCTTTTGTCTTCTCTTGGTGACTCTTAAAATTCCCCAAGATGACTCTTCATGGGAAAATGTGTCCCATTCTTCTTTTGTCTTTACCCCGTGACTCTTTGACTTCTCCATGGGACCTTCTTTTGTCTTATATGCAACCAAAAATATATTCCTTGATATTAAATAAATATTAACACACATTAGCCAAGATATAACTATTACAAACATCATTAAATACAATGGGGACTTTATCACTAATAATGCTAGACCTTTGACATAAATGACAATATTTCCAACACACTCATGCCTGTGTGTAGTCATCTCATCAAGCCATCATGATCCTTCATGCACAAGACTAGGCATCCTATGCACATATCTTCTCAAGACACTACAAGGCTCAAACACTTGACAACTTTGACAACAAAGACCTTCCATGCTAACTTTCACATCACTAATTCACTCATAAGAACATATACCAATCATATCTTACACTCTCATAATCACTACAATATTGATCAATATTCTCTCTTATAGATATAGTATTTAATGACCTCATGAAGACCTTCTCAAGAATCTTTGACATCAAACACAACATCAATGCCAAACCTCAACAACATGGACAATACTCATTAATCTTCCCCTTTATCATTGATAACAAAACACACGGTAAATTTATCACTCTTATCACCCCATTCTAGTCTTTATCCCCCTTTGACATAAATGAGAAAGTGATGTCTACAACTCCTTGGATCATACTCCTTACAACTAAAATACTCAACACATAGGACTATGAATTTATGAGACATAATATAAACATGCTTCCCCTATCTCCATTCATACCTTCTTGAAAAAAATCACATGTTCTTGGAGATAATGAACTTGATTAGCTACCCTTGAGTACTTGGCTTCTTAAATGATTACTAGAGGAAGGAATTACACCCAATTCCTCTCTTGTGTGTTCAAATTTTACCTTTGGAAGTGGTTTTGCCAAAAAATTTGCAATCTGATCTTGTGTAGAAAAATATTCAAGTCTGACACTTTGTTCACATACCTACTCTCTTATCAAATGATACACAATTGGAATATGCTTAGTCCTTGAGTGGATGATAGGGTTCTTTGAGATGCTTATAGTACTTGTATTATCACAATAGATAGGGCTATGACCATCATACTCCATGTTGTAGTCTTGTAGGGTCTGTGTCATCCATAGGACCTGAGTGCAACATGAAGCTATTATAATGTACTCAACCTCGCAAGTGGATATTTCTACTGATGGTTATTTCTTACTTATCCATGAAACTAGGCACCCACCTAAGAATAAGGATCTTCTACTAGTACTTTTTATATCATCTAAACTTCCTACCTAGTCTGCATCTATATAAGCTATCAAATTGAACTCCTTGTTCCTTGGATACCACAACCCATACTCCATAGTCCCCTTGAGATACCTTAGTATCATTTTGACTATTTACAGATGATTTTCCTTTGGATTTGCTTTAAACCTTCTCACAAGACCTATTGCTTGCATGATGTCAAGTTTAGAGGCAATGGTGTATAGCAAAATTCCAATCATTGACCTAAATGACATCGGATTGACCTTTAGAGACTCATAATCTTTGCTCAAATTACACTATATCATCATAGGTATACCAACTACCTTACAGTATTCCATCTCAAACTTCTTAAACATATCTTTTATGTACTTGGATTGTGAAATGAATATACCTTTTTTAGATTGAGTGATTTACAACCCAAAAAATAATGATAGTTCTCCCAGCATGGACATCTCAAACTCTTTCTTCATCACCTCTGAAAATACCTTGGTTATGTTCTCATTGTTTCCACCAAATATTATGTCATCCACATAGATAAATACTATCAATTGATGGTTATCTTCTAACTTTATGTATAGATTATTATCTACAACTCCTCTTTTGAATCATTGATCCAACAGATACATGTCCAACCTAGCATACCAAGCTTTGAGATCTTTCTTTAGACCACAAAGAGCCTTTTTCAATATGCAAACTTAATCCTTCTCATCTGATAGTGAGAATCACTTAGGTTTCTCTATGTACAATTCCTCTTCCAAATTCCATTTCAAAAAGATAGATTTGACATCCATCAGGGATACCTTGAACATTTTGAATTCTGCATATGGAAAAAATAATTGTATGGCCTCTAATATTGTTATTGATGCAAAAATTCTACCCCTTAAACTTGTGCATATCCCTTTCATACCAATCTATCATTGTTATTAGTGACTTTTCCATATTCATTCAACTTGTTTCTAAACACCCATTTTATGTCAATGACATTCTTGTCTTTAGGCCTAAGAACTAGTTCCCAAGTCTCATTCTTCTCTATTTATTCAAAATCCTCATTCATATCACCTATCCAAAATTTATCTTTTCTTTATTCTATAATATTCTTAGGTTCAATGTTAGATAATAGAGCATCATTCTCTTGATTTAGATTACTTACCAGTCTTCTCCTTATTTTCATACCTGCATTCTTATTGCCAATGATTTGAGATTCATGATGATCTCTTTGAATTTGTCTTGAGGGACCTTTTAAATAATGTCTCTCCTCAACTTCTTCTTCTTTCTCATCAACCTCTATAGTTTCCTCTTCATTCTTTAAGTCTAGATTCTCTAAATTATCTTTTGATTGTGACTGTGATTTCTTTGTCTCATCAATCTTCACATTGGTGTTTTCCACTATATTTTTTAACCTCTTATTATAACATTGATAGGCTAAGCTAATTGATGAGTATCCTAAAAATATACCTTCATCAGATCTAAAATCAAACTTTCATAAGTCTTAATCATCTCTTTTGATGAAACATTTGCTCCCAAACACTTTAAAGTGTTCCACATTGGTAGGTATACCCTTCCATAGTTCATAAGGAGTCTTGTTTCCATTAGTCCTTATCTATCCTCTATTCAAAATGTAGACTATACTACTTATTGCCTCTCTACAATATCCATCAGATAATGTATACTCATTTTTCATAGTTCTAGCCATCTCTTAAACTGTCATATTCTTTATTTCCACTACCCCATTCTATTGAGGTGTCTTAGCTACTAAGAATTATCTCTTTATTCCATAAAACTCATAGAACTCATCAAACTCATTGGACTAAAACTCTCCTACTCTTTTAGATCTTAAGCGCTTGATCTTCCCACTCTTTTCATTCTCAACAAGAGCATTGAATGCCTTGAACTTGTCAATAGATTCTGACTTTTCTTTCAAGAATGCAACCTAAGTCATTCTTTTGTAGTCATCTATGAGTAAAATAAAGTAAATATCTACTTTAATGCTTTGAATTATTGTAGCATAAAAATATCAATGTGTATTAAATCCAAGGGTATTGTAGTAGATTACTCCTTGGACTTGAATCTTCTTCTAGTATGCTTACCATGTTGACATGCCTTGCAAAGTATGTTTATAGGTTTGGTGATCTTAGGCATGTTATTCATAGACTTCTTATTACTTATCTTGACCATATTATCAAAGTTTAGGTGACCTAACATTATGTTCCATATCCAACTTTCATCCATCTTGATCATAAATCATCTTTTCTTCTTGATCTCATTCAAGACATATAATTTTTTCTCAGTCCTCTTAGCATTGGCAATTAACCTTCCTGATTTGACTCTCCTTATCTCACACCCTCTATCATGAAATGTTAATGTGTGTCCTTGATTGAAAATTTGACTTACACGAGTTAGGTTATGTTTCAAACCTTCCATATATAACACATTTTGTGTCTAGGTCTTCCCAGTGTCCAAACTCAAGACACCCTTGCTATCTATATTCACAATTATGTTGTCTCCAAGCGTCATTATTGCTACAACATTCTTATTTAATGAGATGAACTTATTTCTATATCCTATCATGTGGCTTGAGAAACCACTATCTATATACCATTTCATGCCTTCATCTTGAATGTGAAAGGTAATCTGAGTTAGCATTGAATCCTCTTTAGACTTCTATTCCTCTTTAGCATATAGTCCATCTTGTCTCTTAAGCTCAATATGATCAGTCCTAACTTGATTTTTTTTTCATACTAATGTTTAACCCTTTTCATGCACTATGGGAGCTTCATATTTCTTTTTAAATCTTGAGGGATTTCTTACTCTATTAGAAAATAATATTGCAATGTGTCTCATATTATGACAGATGTAACAGACAACATTTTTTTACTTACCTTTTAACTGATCACTCCTTTTACCATGGTCCAATGATAATTTATCCTTTATTTCATTGGGTTATCTGATTGATCTTTTCATGTTGGTTCTCTTGAATTATTCTGAGTTCTCACATTATCTCTCTCAAACTTGCTCATCTTGTCTATGAGTTATTCATGCTCAACCTTCAAAGAATCTAGTTCAGTCTTCAACTAGTCATACTTAACTTCCTCTGACCTAAACCATGTATTGACACCTTTTAAATAATTCTTGAGATCATTGATAGTCTTCTTTTGATGCTTAAAATCATCAAGGGCACTTATGAACTCAACTTTAAGATCTACTTCAGATTTTCCTTCTTCACTATCTTAGTAGACTTCTTAATCATACATGTTGTCTTCTTCCTTTTGATCACTAGACATCTTATGCTTCCTAGGATCACCTTCAAACTATTATACTTGTTTCAAATGACCATGATCTATTACCAATTATTGGAATCATAATGACTAAGAGGGGAGATGAATCATTCTTTAAAAGCTTTTGAAACTTTTACTTTATCATTCATGAACCATCAAATCAATATAATGAACTAGCAACACATCAAGAACCATTTATATGAGCATGAGATAAAACCATAACACATAGAATAATTATTTGAGTGGTAAACCCTCAAGGGGAATAAAATACACTAATATTTGAAAATGGACTATATTCTTATAAGATAAAAACCAAATTTAGTGAATCACCAACCCAAACAAGCCTAGCACCCACTTGATTAGGCTTTAGAAACCACCCACTTGCAAGAAGGCACCAACCCCTAGATCGCTCAAAACCAACTCAACCACATGATTTCATTGATCACATTTAGAACACATTGTTTCTCAACAAATTTATGATGACCATCTCTTTATTTCTTTACACTCTTATCCCTCTCAAACTGCCTTCTAGGCCTCTTCACTCAATTAGGTCTTTTTAAGACTGATTATGTCATATGACCTTGATATTCATCTACAAAAACCCTATTGTATCTTCATGATTATTTATCTACACTCCTATGATGGTATAAAATACCTCTTTAATCTCTTCAAATTGCTATTTCCTTCTCTTACACTCTCAATCTCTCTAACTCATCAATTAAGCCTTTTAGGCCTTGTTCTTATACAATCATCTAGATCACACACCTCTTGATCAGCCACATGCACTTGCACACATGGAATACCCTTAAGATAGGTCTTATAATACAATTTATACATGAATCAATCATTACAATAGGTTGATAATATCATAAAATACCAAAACCTCTTTTAAGCCTTAAGGAGACCTAATTCATTTAGGCCTTCATTAGTACACATTACCCTTTGATCTCCTTAGAACACTTTAAAACTTCATAAATGATAGGAAAACTTCATATGCCACTAAAATATACCCCTAATAATCTCATCTTAGATTCATGACACTTTTTAATCTCCAATCACCACTTGAATCACAAGAATAGTATTGCTTACATTAGGCCTTCACACACACATAAAGGTCTATCTTGAACAACTAAAGATAACACAATGTTTAGCCACACAACCATGAAAATAAATCATATTAACAGAACATTAAAGATTTAAAAAAATTCACCAAGTGCATTATACTTCATTACATATGGAAAAAGGAATAAAAAACACTCTGTGACTTGCTCACTCAGAACTACCAGTTTTCTTCAAATACCAATCATGGTGACTCAGACCTCCAACATCTGTATAGACATCTTCAATGAATTTGGATGCATGTAGATTATCCTATGAGATAATTATACCATTCTAAAATATAAATATAATTTGTTTAAATGGTAATATTGGTCTTGCAGACCAATCTCATAACCTTATATCTCACTATCTCATCTGAACCTATCATGTCAACTTGTGAGCAAATTTTTACTATAACCACTAACCTAAAAAACAATATACAAACATGAGCACATCTTAAAAGTCATAAATAACATCTCCATGTACTTGGTTTCATCATTATTTCAAGATAACATGGTCCTAACCATCTTCTCACCACTACTTGGGTTTCTCACTATTTCTACCATTAGGCTTGTTAGCAACTGGGTAACTTGGATGACCTATTTAGCACACTTAAATGCTATATTCTATCCAAAACCCTTCATGTATATGAAACATGAGTCTCAATATTAAACCTCCATTCATTTTCATTCATTGACTATGTTAACTCTGAATGCTATAGCAAATCTCTGAGAGCTTAGTATTTTCCTATAGGGTATACTCACACACCTAATAACTCAAACACACCTAAAGGTGCTTAGGAGAGTTGAACATAACTTCAAATAGATAATTTAATAATACCAATCAATTTTGGTCACTTTTGATCAACATCTTCAACATCAGGTCCTTATTAGGGTTCTAAGAGGGTTTAAACCTATTTCCATTCTTAACAATCATTCATAAAGCATAGCCCTTCAATCCAAAAAAAAATCCTAAAATTTTGATCTAGGACCCTTCCCCATCTACCATGAATATATTAGGTTCCCATGTAGAGGTTTCATGAGCAAAAGATCACAAGAAAAACCTTCTTAGGTAGAGAACCCCTCATTTTGTGTACTCGAGAGACCTTAGAACACATTTTCATGCCTTATCATTTAAAATTTGACCTCAAAATTCATGAACATGCTTAAAATAACTTATCTCAACTTTTTCAATGCTTCCCTACTCACACTTGCCTTATAAACTAATCTTGATACCCCACTAGACCACACTCTCTCTTTTCTTGCTTAGACCTTGACCTACAAACCATATTAGGCCTTAAAACTGACCTTCATGCCTCTTTCCATGCACTCTCCATCACTCTCACATAATCAACCTCATACATGCTTAAAAATTGTCATACATCATTCATATTCCTTGACAACATATCATGATGCCTTTTTAGGCCAAACAAGGTCTAAGAGTGGTCTAGGTACAAATTGGGTCTGAAGGTCTTACCCTTCTAAGCTTACCCTGAGACTCTAATGAGTGATCCAATGCCTTATTTACATTATAAAGTAACCTCATACAACTGTAGACATCGCAAATGTGTCTGCACCTTGGTTCTCCCCCTTGTCCGCCTCAAACCCATATCCTAACCCTTAGCCTTAGTCCTCTCCATTCATTTGATTAAAATAAACTTAAATATTTTAATTAAGTGGCCCCCTTTCCACCTCACCCTTGCCACCTTGGATCCTCCCTTGAATCCCTCCACCTTCCTCTTAGCCTTTATTATGCCAAATCTTCTCATTATCTTCCTCCCACGCCCATTTAAGCATCCTCATGACCGTTCTTCCCACAATCCCTCACTTGGCGGCATGCAAGAATGGGCAGAGGCTATTTTTAGTCTCTGTCCCCATTCTGCCACTGCCGACGTCGGCGACCCTTCGGCCGACGTCGGTGAAACTACCGGCGTTGGCAGCCTTCAAGACCCCTTTCTGCATCCATTGCAGCCCCTGGACCCTTGAGCTCACAAACTGAATTCTCTTGGCATTTTGGCATTCATCTCTTCTCCGTTTGGACCTCATGCAACAGCAGCAATAGGTGCAAAGATTCTTGAGCAGAGATTTCCTCTTGCAAAGTCTTCTGTGGCCTCAACAACAGCTCTCCCACTCTTCATTCAGCAAGCAAAAAGGTAAGCAGAGTCTGTTATTTCATTCTTTTCTTTCAATTTTTAGTTATCTATTGTTTCCTACTCCCTCTATCCTTCCCCCTGAGAGGCTGAAAAGCCTTCTCAGGACCTGTCCTCTGTCCATCTTCCTCTCACATTGTCCCACTTTTTATGCCAATCCTAGACAACTTCCTCATCCCCCTGCCAACAAAGACCCTGTACAGGGCACCTAATCAGAACCAGACCATTCCTCAGTCCATCCAAATCTGTCCCCGAACTCTGTCTCAGCCCTATTCACAAACTGGATCTGTCCACAGTCCAGAAACCAAACCAGACCCAACCACAGGCTACTACCCCGACCGACGTCGGCCACATAACCGACATCGCCGGTAGGACCACCGACGTCGGCGACTGTGACTAAGCTGACAGCTTCTTCCAGGTAAGCCTTTGCTTCCTTTTCTCTTTCAGTTTGCTATCATTTCAGTCTATTTTAGCATTCTGTCATTTATCAGTCATTTATCTTTTATCAAAATAGTGGGTTGACCTCCCTTAAGGAAGTTCTCATACTTCTGGGAACAAGCTTTCGCTTGGCAATCCACCATCTATCTATCTAACGCCTTTTTGTCCAAGTTTTCTTCTTTGCAGGTGTCATTCCTCCACAGCCAAAGAGGGGTGCTCACAAACATCTGGATTACGGTGCGCAATCTTCATCCAGGTACTTCTAGCCTTGTCCATTTCTTTAGTTTCTTATTTCTTCTTTGAATATAAAAAGCAAATTAGCTATAGAAACAACAACTACTCATGCCTATGTACAGTTGTCTCATCAATCCATCATGCTCCTTCATGTACAAGACTAGGCATTCTATGCACATATCTTCTTAAGACATTACAAAGCTTAAGCACTTGACAAATTATACAATAAGGACCTTAATGCTTACCTTCACATCACTCATGTAGTCATAAGAACATATACCAATCATATCTTACACTCTTAGAATCACTAAAATATTTATCAATATTCTCTCTCATAGCTACACTCTTCAATGACCTCATGAAGACCTTATAAATAACCTTTGACATCAATGACAACATCAATGCCAAACCTAAACAATAAGAATAATCATCAATAATCTCCCCCTTTATTATTGATGACTAAACACACTACAAATTGATCATTCTTATCTCCCAATTTTGTCTTTCTCCCCCTTTGACATAAATGACAAAGTGATGTTTGCAACTCCTTGGATCATACTCCTTGAAACCAAAATACTCAACACATAAGACTATGATTTTATGAGACATAATACAAACATGCTCCACCTATCTCCATGCATACATTCTTGAAACAACTCACCTATTCTTGGAGATAATGAACCTGATTAGCTCCCCCTAACTACTTGGCTTCTTCAATGATTGATAGGGGTAGTAATTACTCCCAATTCCTCTCTTAGGTGTTTAAATGTTACCTTTGGAAGTGGTTTGATCAAAATATGTGTAATCTGATCCTATGTAAAAACATATTCAAGTCTGACACTTTGTTCACATACCTTCTCTCTTATAAAATGATACATGATGTGAATATGCTTATTCCTTGAGTGCATGAGAGGGTTCTTTGAGATGCTTATAGCACTTGTATTATCTTAATAGATAGGGTTAGGACCATCGTAATCCACCTTGTAGTCTTTAATGGTTTGTCTCATCCATAGAGCCTGAGTTCAATATGAAGTTGCTATAATGTACTCAGCATCACAAGTGGATAATGTTATTGATGGTTATTTCTTGTTTATCCATGAAACTAGGCTCCCATCTAAGAAGAAGTTTCTTCCACTATCACTTTTTCTATCATCTAGACTTATTGCCTAGCCTGCATCTATATAGGTTATTAAATTAAACTCCTTATTCCTTAGATACCACAACCCATACTCCATAGTCCCCTTGAGATACTTGAGTATCCTTTTGATTGCTTGCAGATGATTTTCCTTTGGATCTGCTTGAAACCTTTCCACCAGGCCTATTGCTTGCATGATGTTAGGTCTAGAGGCAATGTTTTATAGTAAATTTCTAATCATTGACCTATATAATGTCTGATTGACATTTGGAAACTTATCTTCATTGCTCAACTTACACTTTATGATCAGAGGTGTACCAACTGCCTTGTAAACTTCCATCTCAAACTTCTTCAACATCTATTTTATGTACTTGGCTTGTAAAATGAATATACCTTTTTCAGATTAAGTGATTTGCAACCCAAGAAAGAATGATAGCTCTCCCATCATGGACAACTCAAAATATTTATTTATCACCTCTACAAAACCCTTGGCCATGTTCTCATTATTTCCACCAAAGATGATGTCATCCACATAGATAACTACTATCAATTGATGGTCATCTTCTGAATTTATGTATAGATTACTATCTACAACTCCTCTTTTTAATCCTTGATTTAATAGATACCCATATAACCTTACATACCAAGCTCTAAAAACTTGATTTAGACCATAAAGAGCCTTTTCCAATCTATAAACATAATCCTTATCATTTGATAGTGAGAATCCCTTAGGTTGTTCTATGTAAACCTCCTCTTCCAAATTCCCATTCAAAAAGGTAGATTTGATATCCATCTGGTATACCTTGAACCCTTTAAATTTTGCATATGCTATAAATAATTTGATGGCCTCCAATATTACTACTAGTGCAAAGGTCTCCTCAAAATCTACCTCTTCAACTTGTGCATATACCTTGCATACCAATCTATCCTTGTTCCTATTGACTTCTCCATCTTCATTCAACTTATTTCTAAACACCCATTTTTTGCCAATGACATTCTTATCTTTGGGCCTAGGAACTAGTTCCCAAGTCTCATTCTTATCTATTTGGTCTAACTCATCATTCATATAACATATCTAAAATTTGTCTTTACTTGATTCTATGAGATTTTTAGGTTTAATCTTAGATAATAGAGTAACATTCTCTCAATTTAGATTACTTACCAGTCTTCTCCTTGTTTTCATACCTGCATTATTTTTTCTAATGATTTGAGATTCAAGATGATCTCTTTTAACTTATATTGAGGGGCCTTTTGAGTCTCATCTCTCTTCAACTTCTTCTTCTTCCTCGTCAACCTCTATAGTTTCCTCTTCATTCTTGAAGTCCATATTCTCTAAAGTATATTTTGACTTTGAGTGTGATTTCCTTAACTCATCAATCTTCACATTGGTGTTTTCCACTATCTTATATAACCTCTTGTTATAACATCTATAGGTTGAGCTCATTGATGAGTATCCTAAGAATATAAAATTATCACATCTAGAATCAAACTTTCCTAAGTCTTCATCATCTCTTTTGATGAAACATTTACTCCCAAACACTTTATAGTGTTCCATAATGGTAGGTTTGCCCTATTATAGTTCATAAAGAGTCTTGTTTCCATTGGTCCTTATCTATCCTCTATTCAAAATGTAGACTATAGTGCTTACTGCCTCTCTCAAATATCCATTATATAATATAAACTCATCTAGCATAGTTCTAGCGATCTCTTGAACTATTATATTATTTCTTTCCACTACCCCATTCTATTGAGGTGTCCTCACTGCTGAGAATTGTCTCCTTATTCTATAAACCTCACATAAGTAATAAAACTTATTAGACCAAAATTCTCCTCCTCTATCAGATCTTATGCACTTGATCTTCCCATTTTTCTCATTCTCAACAAGAGCCTTGAATACCTTGAACTTGTCAAGAGCTTCTAACTTTTCTTTCAAGAATGCAACCCAAGTCATTCTTATGTAGTCATCTATGAGTAACATGAAGTAGTTATCTCTTTGAATGATTTGAATTCTTATAGGCCCAAAAATATTAGTGCATATTAACTCCAATGTTCTTTTAGTAGTGTACTCCTTGGACTTGAACCTTCTTATATTATGCTTACCATGTTGACATCCCTTGCAAAGTATGTTTGTAGGTTTGTTGATCTTAGGCATGTTCTTCACAGACTTCTTAGTAATTATTTTGACCATATTTTCAAATTTTAGGTGACTTAACCTTCTATTCCATAGCCAAATTTCATCCATCTTGATCATAAATCATCTTTCCTTCTTGATCTCATTCAAGACATATAGATTATTTTCAGTCCTCTTAGCATTGGCAATTAGCCTTCCTGATTTGACTCTCCTTATATCACACCCTCTGTAGTGAAAGGTTAATGTGTGTCCTTGATTTCACATTTGACTTACACTAAGCAAGTTATGTTTCAAACCTTCCACAAACAACACATTTTATGTCTTGGTCATTTTATTATCCAAACTCAAGACACCCTTGCCAACTATATTGGCAATTGTTGTATCTCCAAACCTCATTGTTCTTGCAGCATTAATCTTCAATGAGATGAACTTATTTCTATCTCATGTCATGTGGCTTGACAACCATTATCTATATACCATTTCATGCCTTCATATTGAATGTGAAAGGTAGTGTGGGCTAGCATTGTATCCTCTTTAGTTTTATGTTCCTCTTTAGTAAATAGTCCATCTTGACTTTTGAGCTCAATATGATCAGTCCTAACTAGCTTTGCTTTCTATACTAATGTTTGACCATTCTCGTGCACTATGGGAGCTTAATAGTTCTTTTTGAATCTAGAGGTATTTCTTATTATATTATAATATAATCATATAATGTGTCCCATACTATGACAGATATAACAAACAACATTTTTGTAATTACCTCTTGACCGATCACTCCTTTTCCCATGGTCCCATGATAACTTATCATTTATTACATTGGGATATCTTATTGGTTTTTTCATGTTGGTACTCTTGAATTGTTCTAACTTCTCATGCTCTCACTTAGACTTTCTCATCTTCTCTATGAGCTACTCATGCTCAACCTTCAAGGAATCTAGCTCTATCTTCAGTTGGTCATACTCAACTTCCTTGGATCTAAACCTTGTAACTAATTATTGATATCCTTGATAGTATTTTTTTGATTCTTTAAATCATAAAAGGTAATTATGAGCTCACTTTAAAGGTCTAATTCAGCTTCTCCTTCTTTACTATCATAGCATATTTCTTCATCATACATGTTGTCTTCTTCTTTTTGATCACTAGACATCTTGTGCTTCTTACAATCACCTTCAAGCTATTGGACTTGCTTCAAAAGAAAAAACTCTAATAATAATTATTAGAGTCATAATGATTGAGAGGGGGGAGGTGAATCAATCTCTAAAATCTTTTACAACTATTACATTATCATTCATGAACCATCAAAGCAATATAGTAAACTAGTAACACATCAAGAACTATTTATATGAGTACAAGACAAAAACATAACACATAAAAAAATTATTTGAATGGTAAACCCTTAAGGGAAGAAAACCCATTGATATTTAAAAATGTATTATAGTCCTATTATACAAAAACCAATTTTAGTGAAGCACCAACTTCACAGGGAACACCAACCCTAACTAGACAAGCACCCACTTGACTAGGCTTTAACAAACGCCCATTTGCAAGGAGGCACCAACCACCTAGATGAATCAATACCAAATTAACCACCTAATTGAATTGATAAATTAAATAACACCTTCTTTCTCAACCAACTAATGATTACCATCTCTTCATTTCTTCACACTCTTATCCCTCTAAAACTGCCTTCTAAGCCTCTTCGCTCAATTAGGTCTCTTTAAGACTGATTAGGTCATATGACCTTGATCTTCATTTATAATACCCATATATTATCTTCATTATTATTTATATATACTCTTATTATGGTCTATAAGACCTCCTTAATCTCCTCAAAGCTTTATGTCCTTTGCTTTCACTCTTAATCTCTCTAATTCATCAATTATGTCTATTAGGCCTTGTTCTTACATAATTCTCTAGCTCATACACCTCTTGGTTGGCCACATACACTTTCACACATGGAATACACTTAAAATAGGTCTTATAATATGTTTCATACATGAATAAATTATTACAATAGGTTGATCATAACATAAAATACTAAAACCTCTTTTAGGCCTTAAGGAGACCTAATTTAATTAGGCCTTCATTAGTGCACATTACCCTTTGATATCCTCAGAACACTTTAAAACTTTATACATAGTAGGAACACTTAATATGCCACTAAAATATACCTTTAATAATCTCATATTATTTCCATAACACTTTTTAGTTCCAATCACCACTTGAAGCATGTCATTACTACTATTTACATTAGGCCTTCACACACACAGAAAGGTCTATCTTTAACAATTGAAGATAACACAATTTTTAGCCACATAAAAATGAAAATAAATAATATACACAGAACATAAAAGACCTCAAAACCATTACCAACTATATTAAACTTCATTACATAGGGCAAAAGGACTTAAAAACACTCTTGCAACTTGCTCATTCATAACTATCAGTTTTCCTCAAAGACCAGTCATGATGACTCAGACATCCAACACATGTATAGACATCTTCAATGAATTTTAATGAATTTAGATGATCCTATGAGATAATTATGTCATTATTAGATACAAATATAATATGGTCAAATAGAAATATTGGTCTTGTGGACCAATCTCATAGCCTTATATCTCATTATCTCATCTGAACCAAACAGGTCAACTTGTGAGCAACTTATTACTATAACCACTAACCTCCAAAACTTATACAAAACATGATCAAGTCTTAAAAAAATTGAATAAAATATCCATGCACTTGATTTCATCACTATTTCATGATAACACATTCCTAATCATCTTCTCACTACTAATTGGGCTTCTCACTATTTCCACTATCAGGCCCGTTAGCAACTGGCTAACTTAGTTGACCAGTTTATTACACTTAACAAATAGATTATATCCACAAAAATTCATGTAAATAAAACATGAGTCTCAATATTCAACCTCCATTCATTTTCAAATCTCTGAGAAATTAATACTTTATTGTAGGGTCTACTCACACACCTGACAACTAAAACATGCCTAAAGGTGCATTAGAGAGTTTAATATAACCTCTAATATATTACCTAATCATACCAATCCATTCTAGGAACTTTCTATCAACATCATGTCCTTATTAGGATTCTAAGAGGGTTTAAACATGTTTCCATTCTTAAAAATCATTCATAAAGCATAGCCCTTAAATCTAAAAACAAATGCCTATAATTTTGAATTAGGACCCTTCCCCATATACCATGAATATCTTAAGTTCCTATGTATAGGTTTGATGAGCTAAAAAACACAAGTAAAACCTTATCAGGTAGAGAAACCTTCATTTTGTGCTCTTGAGAGACCTTAAAACACATTTTCATGCCTTATCTTTCAAAATTTGACCTCAAACATCATGATCATGCTTAAAAAAACATGATTCACCTTTCTTAATGCTCCCCTACTCACACTTTCCTTGAAAATTGATCTTACCCCATTAGGCCACACTCTCTCTCTCTTTTCTCATTTAGACCTTGACCTACAAACCTCATTAGGCCTTAAAATTGACCTTCATGCCTCTTTCCATGCACTCTCCATCACTCTCAGATACTCAATCAACCTTATACATGATTAAAAACTATCATACATCCTTCATATGCCTTGACACCAGATCATGATACCTCTTTAGGCAAAATAAGGTCTAGGAGTGGTCTAGGTGTAGACTTGGTATGAAGTTCTTACCCATTTAAGCTTACCCTGAGACTCTCATAAGTGATCTAATGCCTTATATACATGCTCAAGAAACATCATACAACCTATCATGCTTGTGTGTAGTCATATCATCAAACCATCATGTTCCTTCATGCACAATACTAGGCATCATATGCACATATCTTCTCAAGATACTATAAGGCTCAAGCACTTGAGAACTTTGATAATAAGGACCTTCCATGCTGACCTTCACATTACTCATGCAGTCATAAGAACATATAACAATCATATCTTACACTCTCATAATCACTACAATCCTAATCAATATTCTCTCTCATAGCTACACTCTTCGATGACCTCATGAAGACCTTCCCAAGAACCTTTGACATTAATTCTAAACCTCAACAACAAGAATAATGCTCAACAGGGCATGTCTTTATTATCATAGCCACCGGGTATCTAACCAAATGGGTATAGGTTATTCCCCTAATCAGTGTCACTGGTACCACCATTTATAAATTCATCCTCAATCAAATCATTTGATGCTTTGGAGTTCTTCATGCTATCATTTTAGATAATGGTGGTAACTTTAAAAATAAAGACATCAAACATCTCTATGATAAATTTAAAATCAATCACACATTTTCCATACCTTTGCAATGGCCAAACTAAGGTCACTAACAAAAAATTTAATAAAATTCCACAAAATACAATCTATGAAACCTACATGGATTGGCATCTTCATCTATGTCATGCTCTCTAAGCCTATCACATTAACATATGCACTTCTAGTCAGGCAACATCATTTTGTCTAGTTTATGGTTCTAAATCAGTCCTCCCATTATAAGTTGAGCTTCCCTCACTCTATATCTCTCTTCATGGTATCATACCTGATGAAGCATTATGTGAAGCCTATATTCATGCTCTTGATATCCTTAATGAATATCATCTTTCTACCCTTCAACATAATCGCTAATACAAAGCCCGTATTGCCTACCAACATAACACAAGAGTTAAAGTTCACACTTTTAAATTTGGTGATCTTTTCCTTAAGCTAGACTACACTCATGACAATGAAGGTAAAAACACCCAAAAATGGTGGGGCCCTTATTTAATTAAAAACATCCTTTGATTAAACACTTATCACCTTCAAACTAATGAAGACTATATTTTTAAAGAGCCACTAATGCATAATTCCTTAAAAAATGTTTTACCTAAATCCTTCCCTTCTTATCATGTTTTATATATGTTATCATTCCAACACTTTTTGTAGGATACTTATATGGGTCTCACCCTCTGCAGCAATTCTCTCTTTTCATAAACCTTAGTCCCTACTTTTGGTCCTTTAGTTTCTCTTTTCTCATGAGTTTCACTGTAGAAACACAAATAAGACCCAATCTTCCTCATGATTTTCTTTTTGTTATCATTATTTCCTTACTTTCCAATAATTTTTTCACCCATTGGGTTTATCTTTTATGAGTTGTAGTGTAAGACCCTAGATAGGACCTAGCCTTCATCACAAATACCATCTTTCTCATTCACTTTCACATACTTTGTGCACCCCCATGGGTTTCTCTTTTATGACTTGCAGTGTAAGACCATGGATAGGACCTGGCCTTCCTCATAAAATCACCATCTTTAATTCATTCAGTGTTCATTTTCTACAATGTGTTTGTAAAGGTTACATGATTTTGATTCCTTTTTCTCAACTTTAGCCTTTGTTTCTTTTGTAGATAAAATTTGCACAACAATAAGGTGTTAGCATGTTTTCCTACACTTCCCTCATTCTTCTGATAAGGAATCACATTTTACTATCATTGTATCCATTTTAACCCTCTATCACATTTTTTGTAATTTGAAATAATTCAAATTATTTCATATTTTATTCCTCTTGATATCCTTTCCATTCACTCCACATTGGATAAACCAAGGTCAAATTCAAGATAACACTTGTATTTCACCTGCATTAATGAGACTCTTAAACACCATACTCTCAATTCTCTTTCTTAGAAACTAAATCCCAAATATTCAAATAAAAATCATCTTTAGCATCCATGTTCAAATTTCCAAATCTTTATGGAGGAGGAATAGAAAAATCCATCGAGAAAGCTAAAATCCAAATCATTTAAAACAAATGGTAATGATATACAAAAGGCAACATACAAAATTTCAAAATTTAAAATCACACCAAAAGATGTCATTAATAACACATCTCCTATCTCCAATTGAAGATCAAACTCCATAGTTGACCTCATAATAGAGCTGAGGTCCATTGAGGTATGGTAGGCAATTAGATTGGAATAGGAGAATTCAATAAATATATGGTGCTACCTAATTTCTCACACAAGTACCCAATCTTTGTAGTAAATTGATGACTCTATAAGGGGTCCAGAATAATGGGGAACATGTTGTGGGAAGGTAGGTCAATTTTAATTTTTATGCATATAGCCTTCATAGGATCATCTACATACTTCATTTGTTGACCTAAGACTTACATGACTAGGATAATTTATTCAGAGTCCTTAAGTTCAAAAGTCCTATTGTTTCGATAAACTTAATTTGAGTGTCTTGACTTCAATAAAGAGTTCCTCTACCTTATTTTTTCATTCATTCTCCCCTACACCCATTTCATTTGCCCCTTTGATAGGCAAAGTGTGATTCTAAATCTATTTTCCCTTCTTTTATATTCCCTCTTACTCACATCTCAAAAACATGCTAGCACCATTTTATTTCAGTTTTACCTCTCCTTAAAACAAAAGAAATATGTTTCAGTGATTATGGATTTTTTTTTTTACACCATGGCTCTACATCACTAGCATCACTTTTCTTTCTTTTACCATTTGTCATTGTTGTATCATCTTTTTTTTTAACACCAAAATCCATTTTTACTTTCATGTTCTTTCACCATCCTTTTTGACATGTATCCTTGGTTTGACATGGTGAGTTTGCCTTTCTTACTTAAGGTTTACCTGATTGAGTTTTTTAGTCTTTAGTAGCCTTGGATTTTTGGTTACCTGATTTACTCTAAATTTGACTTGGTTATTTGATCTAACATAGCACTTGTCACCCCAAATTGCCAAATTTCTAAGTACATCTCATCCACATAGCATCAATTATCTTGGATTTATTGCATTTATTTATTTTTGCTCTTTATTTTTGTATCCTTGGGTTTATCAAAAATAGTCTCTACACCCTCCAAAATCAAAACTATAAACAAAAAATATAACCATCTAGCAATAAAGGTATGTCAAGTTACACATACATTTACTTTTTTAGTTATTTCCCTTTCAATCATTTCATTTCAGTAATTTTTGCTTTAAAATACTGCAACTTTTTTTAACTTTAGCATTATGTGTTACTATGTTATTTTCTCAAAGCACCATCCCATGTTGCACCTAAGTGACACGTGATGAGTTTTGAGTGGGGAATATGTATACACATAATATTTTTAACTTTTATCAATTATTGAAGTTTTCTATGTTGAAGGAACCCATTGAGTCTCAATCTTTTTGAGTGCATGCATTAAGGGGTGCATCAGGAAAGGGGTGGACAAACCAATAGTGCTTCGTAGGATTATTATCCCTTACTACCACTTGAAATCAATCCAACCATCTCCTAAAAAAATTATCTAAGCTTTGCCTCCTATTTTTCACCCTCCTGTAGTCATTTTCTACCTTCATTAGCATGTCCCTACCCTAAAATCCTTTTTGATGGTTTACATTACACTATTGGCCCCATCGACCTTATACTCTAATTGATAAAACTTATTTAGAGTCTAGGTCTACCCATGGAAAACCTAGAGATGGACCTAATTTATTTTTGTCAATAATGATACAATGTCAATTGCGTCAACCTTGTCGGCCTAAACTTTTGAAAAGGACTAGGGTTAGATTCAAATATATAAACACATTTATTTTTCCATTTTTAAAGAGACAACAAGAGTTAATTATTCATTTGTGCTTCTTTACAATCTGCTCTTCTACCATTGTACTTGAGAACTCTTAACTTAGAGTTTCTACTTGGAGAAGAATATTGTCTTGTGGAAAAGTCTTGGATGCTTTGGACTTTATTAGTGATCCTTAAAAACTATAATAATCTCTTGTGAATCACCTTTGGCCAAGGGAGAGATTCAGTCTCGATGGGTTCATCTTCAAGGTAAGTATCTCTAACTTTTCTACTCTCTTTTAGTAGATAGAAGTAGCATAAGTACTGGTTTTTTAATATATTTCTCTCTCCATGCATTAGGGTTTTACCTATACATAGCTTAATTATGATCCCTTATGCATATTTACTTTTATGTTTACTAACCCCCATTTTTTGCCACAAATTTTGGTGAACACTAGATTAGACTTTCCTTTACTTGTTATTAGTTTAGTTAATATGAAAACATAGGACCTAGTTAGGGTTATTGCATAGTTTTGTTAGACTTGAGGCTTTGGAACCCTCCCTAGTGATATTGTTATTATAAGAGATCCCTTGGCTAAGTCTAGTAGATCCATCTTGGTCATGACCCCAAATATCTAATGTATTGATAATCAGAAGTGTAAGTAGAATTTATCTTCTTCAAACTAGGATTGATTTATAGATCTCTTGTATTTTCCTTTGCATATAGAGATTGTCATTGTTGTTGGCTTGTTGGTTATGACTTTATGGTTATATTTTTTTGTTGTAGCACCTATTGTAAATGTTGTGGCCGAATGAATTGAGGCTCATCCATAAGCTGGGCAATAGATGGATCAATCTGGGAGTGATCTTAATTTAACATCTTCTAGTCTCTTAGCACTTTCCACACCATAATAATCAATATGCACTATGTGATCTAAATTACCATCAAGTTTTTAACAACCTCGTCATTTGTGATGGTGATTAGTGATTTATAATTTGATACTTTGAGATGGATTGCTAATATCAATTTTTATAATCAATATGCATGCCTTTGAGTTTGGAGGCCAGCATATTTATTACACAGAGTCTCATTGTGCCAAGTCTATAAATTTTGCATGGTTTGATTCCATAAATCCAATAATTGCTTGAAGATGTTGTTCATTGCATTAGAATTAGTCATTTGATCATCCATGGTAGCTTTGGCTTTATTTATTGATACAAACTTGAGTTTAATGCAACTAATGAATTGTTAAGGTGTTGTCTCCAATTCAACATACCTTGTGCTATCTACTTAGCTTGTTATGCAGTGGTATCCAACACCTATTCATACTCCTCTAGAATCACACATGTTACCTTCATTTTTAGTTTGATATTATGTCCTTCAGCTCATAGTTATTATATCTATTTCATAACTAACTAGTCCTTTGTGAGTTGTGTCAATGAATTTGTGAGCTTCTTTTCCTTAGACATCACTCAATCACCTATAACTTGTGTAACTAGTGTGGGGAAGTTACTATTAATTAGCTAATGCACATTTGTAATTTGGTAGCTCAAATTTGCATTATCATCTTATAGTTAGAAGACTTCTTTCTCTAAGGCTGAAGCCTTTTATGTTATTGACTCCTAAAACATAGTTGTGCTTTAAATTTGCTTAGCTAGTGGTAACTGGGCAACATCCAAAGATGTTTTATATGCAGTGGTAGCAATGTCCATAGATGTGGTTGGAGTCACTGCATGAGCTAACGTGAATTACACCAAATGAAGATAAAAGGTGGTGCATTGGTTGGATGATGTGGGAACATCCCATAGCCAATAGCTTGTGATTTGGGGTTTGGGTTACGAATCCTCCTCTTGCACACCTCTTTATGGTGATAGTTTCTACTATTCTATGTGATCTACCCCTTCCTTTGCTTTTGCCTCTTTTTCTTCTTTATATTTAGCTTCAGATTCAATGTCTTCCTTGGCTTAGGATTTGGCTTGCACCGTAGCCTTAGCCTTACCTTCAGCTTCAACATTAACTTTGGCTTTAGCCTTAACCTTGGATTTAGCATCTATGTTTGTATTGGCCTTGGCTTTAGCTTCAGCCTTGGATTTGTCTCTGGTTGCCTATTTTTTGGCTGCACATTTGGCTTGTTCTTCTTTTATGTGTCATTCCTCTTTAGCATTTTTCTCTTCTTGAGCCTTTGTTAGTGCCTCTGCCTCATTTTTTTTTGCAACTTATACTTCTAGATGTTTTCTCATTACCTCCTCTTGTCACTTTTTATTCACCTTTGTTTCTTCAACTCAATTATTATGAGCCTCTTTTTCCTCAAATTATTTATTGTAGCCTCTACTTCTTTGGCTCTTTTATTTATAGCCTTTGCTTATTCATCTTATTATTTTATAGCCTCTACTTCTTCAACTCTTATCTTTTGAGCCTCTACTTCTTTGGCTTTTTACTTATGTTATTCCTCCACAGCTTGTTGTTTGCATTGACCCTATTGTGAAGCTACCTATTTCATGCATTATTATTCTTCTACAATCACCTTTCACTTTACCTCTTTTTATTTCTCTTTTTTTATTCCTTTTTCTCCCTCCTCTCAGCCTCTTGTTGTGTTTTTAAAGGATCCTCTTGAACCTGTACAGCTTCTCGTTGGGGCTCTAGCTGTGGCAAACTAGTTTATTTAGGTTCTTCCATGAGATTTAGAGAATTTAATAATGTTAGTGATTATGAATCATCTAAACTAGAATATTCCACAATAACACCTTGACACATATTTATCTTTTTTTCGGATGTTGGAAGGGGTTTGAGGCTTTGCTTTTGCCTTTTCATAGTTTGGCCCTATGACCGTTGATGAGGCTCTTGTTCTCATTAAGCTTCACTCAACTTTATTGGGTTTATGAAGGATACCATTCTATCCTTGATCATTGGATAAGTTTAGACTATAGCATGTGTCTATGGTTTTCACAACAACAATAGTGGTGGGATTTCTTATACAAACAAATCTTCTTGTTACATAATAAAGGATCCCACAATTGGATCTCTATGGAATATTTTAGCCTTACACTTTTATCAAGTTGTTTCTTTCCCTATAATGTGAACAATGATAGAGGAGGGAGGTTGAGTGATATCAACCCAAAGGTATTGTCTTACCTAATTTTTCACTTGGTAGGTGCAGACTAGTTCTCAAAAAAAGAATTCATTCTCTTCTTCATGCTCATAAATATCATCACTAATTTCTTAAGAAAGGACTTTAGGACTTCCTGATCCTTGACTCCCAAATCTAGCAAGTCATACTCTAATATTATTTTAGGGACATGTATATTATCCAATATGGACTTTGCTTAGTGTGTCATCTTATTTGGTGGTGGTGGTGGTGGTAAAACTTGTCGTGTTGGTGCTTTTCTCTTTCCTTTTTCTGGATATGTTGGAGCCACTATTGGCTACGGTGGTGCCTATAGTTGTGTTTTTTACTGCAGTTTTGGTTATGTTTGAGGTTATACTTGTAGTTGCAATGGTTATTGCAAACTTGGGGTAATAGACCACAATGGTGGTATTGATCTTATAGATAGGTATTTATGCCTCAACACTTATATCTTCACATCTTACATAGTAATGAAGAATGTCATTGAAGTCACAGTTAATTTAGGTAACTCTTACACCTTGATTTGGATATCATTGTGGAACTTTGTAACTGAGGCATGTTGTCCAAGATATTACATGATATCCTAGGTTACAAATTAATCATGGTTAGGTCCTCCAACCACCATGTATTTAACCTCATAAATTTCTGATAATACTACCCTATTTCCATCAATGAAATTTTAGTGAATGCATCAACATGCCAAAAATTTGTAGTAGGGTTGACTGGTCCTTTCAGTGATTTCCACTATGTGAAGCAAAGAAACAAAATAAAAAACTAGTACTAGAAAGACTGTGAGGTATCGATGAGAATATTTTCAAAGTCTTTGGTTATCTTAAATGCAATAAAATTGGGATAATTTTAATTTTTATGTAGGCATATCATACGATATGCAATGTTGATAACACCTTTTCTCACTTGCTTCCCCTATTTTATTATTTGCCAAAATTATTTGGTGATGCATTCAACTAGGATGCACATGAAACATCTTCTATTGAATTTGATTATATTTATAGAATCCATCCATGAGGGATAAAAAATCATATCCTATGGTAGTATCAATAATAACATCGATGGAGAGAAGAGGGAAGTCATCCTTGGGACATGCTTTATTTATATCATGAAATTCCATGCATATCTTAATTTTTATAATCTTTATTATGATAGAGATGATATTGGACATCCATTTATAATAGTTTATGGGTTTTATCAACCCTAATTTCAAAGGAGAGGATATGTGGCACCTGTGTTACTAGGGGACTCTTGTAGAGGACTTTTATTTGTTTTGGTTTTCAAGATTTATGTTTGAAGTTTTGTATCGATTTTATAATCTGGTTGTCAATTGTGCAACACTTGAGTGGCACAATTACTAGGGAGTGAAATATTTAGGGCCATAAACACTTATATATTGACATATAATATAGTAATGAAGAATGGTATTGATGTCACAATTATTTTGGGTAACTCTTACACCTTGATTTGGATGTCACTGTGGAACTTTGTAACAGAGGCATGTTGTCCAGGATATTACATGATATCTTGGGGTGTGAATTAATCATGGTTAGGGCCTCCAAACACCATGTATTAAACATCGAAAATTACTCATAATAATACCCTATTTCCATCTATGTGATGTTAGTGAATGTAGCAACATGCCAAAAATCTGTTACACCATTAACTGGTCCTTTCAGTGATTTCTACTATGTGAAGTAGGGAAACAAAATAAAAAATTGGTACTGGAAAGACTATGAGGTATCAATGAGAATATTTTCAATGTTTTTGGTTAGCTTATATGTGAGAAAATAGGGCTAATTTTATTTTTTGTGTAGGTGTATCATACAATATATAATGTTGATAACACCTTTTCTCGCCTGCTTCAGCTATTTTGTTGTTTGCCAAAATTATTTGGTGATACATTCAACTAGTGTGTACATGAATCATCTTCTATTGAATTAATGGTTATTCCTCTACTTATCCTTGTATTATATTTCTCCCTGGTGTCAAGATGAATTGGTAGAGCGATGGATTTGTAAGGCAAGAGGGATTTTTTGTGAGCTAAGAGGCATATTACTCATGCCATGATTTGAAGAGTGATCTATATTATGACATCTTGGTACACATGAATATATCTTTAGTTATATATACTAAATAAGGTGAGAATTACCTCATATAGTTATCCAAAAGTAAGCAAATCAACTACTTATTTTGCATCTGAGCCTTACAATAGATGTTGAAGAGCTAGGGTTCTTGCCTGTCTTGCTTCTTGTGGATCCTACACAAATAAAGTGGATTATACTAAATAAATGAAGTCAAGGGGGTTTTAATCTTTATATTTAATTTATATTATGCCTAGGCCAATCACCATTTCCTCTTTTTATGCATATGAAAGTGGGATCAATAATTGAGCTCTCTCCATGGTTGTTATATTGGGTTACATGGAATAATTATTTTGCTTGGTCTGACTCTAGTATGCAAGAAGGTGTTTCAAAGGTATATCGTAGAGTTCACTAATTTTATAAAGTATGTAATGTCTTTGTATTGTGCATACCTTTTTTTATATAGTTTTTCGCACCCAAATCCATCTAGTCAACTAGCTTAAATGATCTAAACTAATTGTGCACATTTTTACCTCCCAAATTAATATCAACTGGATGTTATTTGATATGATAGTTACCCTTTTCCATCTAGATTCTTTGATTCATGCATTTTCATGTAGTTGATGTGACTTGACATCCTTTCACCTATCGCATTTCTTTTATAACCCAACATGTCCTTCCATGCGATCTACTTTGGGAAAAATGCAATCTATTCAAGTGTTTCATCATTAATGGTCTTGAATGACCATTGTACATCCTTTCACCATACCTATCTTGTCATCATCATCTCATCAGACTTATTTTATGACCACCATGTAGTCATTACTATTTTTCCTTCCTTCATATTATCTCTATGAAATGATCATAGTCTGCAATGTTGACTATTAAAAATCCATTCTAATGTGTTGTGATCAAATATCTCACTCTATAAACACATTAACCCTAAAAAAACACACAAAACAACATTAAAGACAATTCCTAACTACATGGTACAACTTAGCACCCTCTCTCATTATCAGTAAAGAATGATAGAGACTAATGATGATAAATCTTAATCCTACAACCATTAACATGTCCTGAAAATATGGTTCCTTAAAAATATTTTAACACATTCGTACCTTATTATGGGAATTCATGATTAATATAGGGTCCCTTCCATCTAATGTGTATTTTTCTTGAGAATGCCTTAAATCTACTATTATACAACATTATTTCTTGTTCTAGATGAAATTGCTTAGATCCCAAGTTACAATCATGCCATGCCTTCTCATTTAACTTGCAGATATCTTGCATCCATTGTGCCTTTTGTTGATTTTCATTCATTTTTACCAAATCCATTAATATTTGTTTCAAAGAGTCTTGTTCGCCCAACCTCATAATCATTACAATGTGCAAACTATGAATAATATGCTCTAATCCATCACTACTTCAAGACCATAAACAAGCTGAAAGGGAGTAAAACATACGGCACATTTATAATTTATTTTGTATGCCTAAATAATCATAAGAATATGATCCTCCCAATCATCCCTTTGAACATTATATATTATTGTTAGCATTTTACCCAATACCTTGTTTAATGCTTTAGTTTGTCCATTTACTTGTGGGTGATAAGTCATGCTCTTATGGTGTGAGATCATAAACTCCTTAGTGAGAATATTTATAATGTTGTTGAGGAAGTGATTTTCTCTATCCTAACCATCTTGATTGGGCATCCAAATCTTGTAATGATATTTTCATTTAATAATTTGGGAGCATCTTTCATACCACAACTTTGAGTTGTAGTAGCTTCCACCCACTTTGTGAATTAATCTATCATAGTGATAATGTACCATGTATGACTTATTTTTCTCAAGGGACTTATATGTCCTAAAAATTCAATTCCTCATTGTTTAAATGGTTTCTCTATGACTATTGGAACTAATGGCATCTCATTGTGTAAATTAAGTTTTCTCATTCTCTAATACACATCGCAATACTTAGCCACCATGTGCGCATCCTAAAACAAGGTTGACCACCAAAGACCAATGTGTAATATTTTGTCATAGTACCTTCACTTGAAAAAGGACTTCTTATAACCCCCTGATGTGATTCTTTGAGAATTTGTGGTCGTTCATGCTATAATGTTACTCTATGCATCACATCATCCTTTCCCAATTTATACAAAAACCCATCAATGAGACTATAAGGAATGGCTCATGTGACCATTTTATTTTTATCCCTTTTAATATAATTCACAAATAAATTTCCTTACTCCAAGAAGTTTTTAATGTCTTCCATATTATCATGGATCATAATAGCCCTAAACAAGTGTGCATATGGGGACACGTCCTTTATTTCTTCTGGTTCTTCTCCATTTTATAGCCTACTCAGATGATATGGTCCCACATTTTCTTAACCTAGATTTATAATGACTTAGAATTGAAACTCTTAAAATAACATTAGCCACCTACAGATCCATCCTCCTAACATTAGCTTGTTAACCAGGTATCATAATGCCTGGTGGTCTGTGAAAAACTCAAATGGTGTGGCCAATAGATAATATCAAAAAAATTTAAATTCAAAAACAATAGCTCAGGCCTCTTTTTATGTAGTCATATAGTTTTTCTCTACTATTGATAACTTCTTGTTGGAAAAATCTATGGGATGATCCAACCCACCATCCTCTGACTTCACTAATATAACCCCTACTATAATACCAAAAGCATTTGGATGTATGTGGAATGACTTATTCTAGTCAAAAAAAATAAAATAGGCATTGTTACTAACCTTTAATTGAGATCAATACATGTTATTGCAGACACCTAAATCTAGCCATCGATGACCTCCAACCAGGTTTTTGACCAATTTTCACCAAAATGCACAATTTGGCTTAAAAACACTAAAACTCATTAAATGAGTTAAAATTGATATATTCAAGTGTTTATTTTGGATAGTATATCACTAAATGGGATAATATAATTTATGGGCAAGCTAACTTTGATGAAATCATTTCAAGTCAAAATGTTAATTTTGCACCTAGGTTCTCTAGATTGCTCTTTTTTATCAAATCTCTTGCAGGAGACACATGCCTTTGTTATTTGGTGTTGGTAACATCCTAAATGGGAAAATGGATCCAATGCATTTGACATCACATTTTAATTCTAATCCAATCAAATTTTGGACCAATAACAAGACATTTTGATCAATTTGAGTAATTTGTGCACAAAGTGCTTCATCATGCTTAAGAGCTAATAAAACCAAATTAGAGCCTAATTAAGAATTCCATGGAAACTTGTTGAATAATTGTTTTTAAAAATTAATATTGAATATATGCATCATTAAGTGACCTTATTTCTTGGGAAGACATCCCTAGGCTATAAATGCCATAAATATCATGATTCATGCCTCCCATGCCTCATCAATGACCTCCATACCTCTTAATTGCTCCTTTATATCAAATATCAATGAGCCTATTTATGTATTTTAATTACATAATTAGATTAATCCTTAGCCACACATCTCAATCTTGAGATGGATGGTTCAAGTTGATTCTAGCCATTTTCCAAAATCTATAAATAGAGAGGCCATGAACATCATTTTTAAGCTATTTTGGTACAAATTTAGAATGCACAAATGATTCCAAAATCTATTAAAATTAGTGTTACCATGCAAAATTTATTTCAATCCAAGCCAATCCAAGGCCAAAGGTGCCAATAGGAGATGGAGGATAGTCAAGCTCCATTGCAACAGACTTCATGAGCACAAACCGAGCAAACCACTACTACAAAAACATTTAGAGCATCCAAGGAAGGTGAAGGATTATTTTTATTCCTTAATATTTAGTTGTGTTTGTCATTTATTTTTGTTATCAATATCACCCTAGTAACTATGCATAAAGGTGTTAGTTTAGTGTGCTTTGATTTGATTTCATTCACTAACACAATACTAATCTCCCCTTCTTCATCAAATTCCTAGTTTACAGTTATTTGGCATTATTATGTCCACCCAAATTTTGTATCTATACATATTAGTTTTTCCATCATTTTATATATGGATGTGTATCCTTTTATAAATTTTCTATAGTATCTCATATGACCCAGAAAGGTGCGCACTTTTATAGAGATAGTTTGGGGGTGGCATTCCCACTATTACTAAAGTATTAGATTGGTCAAACAAGTTGCCATCACTACATAAAACATGGCCCAAAAGAACACTAAAAAGGGAAAAAAACAATCACTTTTTAGATTCAAAGTAATGCACAAAGTTAGACATTGTTTTAGCATTAATCACAATTTTGATAAATGCTCATTAACAAGGAGAAAATAACTAATGATACAAATATACTTCCAAAAAGTCATGAATGAAGTCTTTAAATGTAGTTACTATATCCCTATAAAAAATTATTGGTGTATTATTTTGACCAAAGGGCATTACCTTATATTTGAATGACCCCCATTCTATCACAAAGGTTATTTTAGCTTGGTCCTCTTCTACGATAGAAATTTGATGATATTTACTGAATCCATCTATGAATAAGTGCACATCATGACTTTCAATTGAATTAAGGACTTCATCTATAAATGTTATTGGAAAGGGATCATTGATACAAGCATCATTAAGTACACATTAGTCTCTAAAAACCCAAATCTTCCCAGACTTATTTGGCTACACAACTATGGGACTCACCCAATCTACCTTTTCAACTAGATAAATGATCCATGCTTCTTGTATGCGATCCAAAGTAGCCTTTTATTTTATCTTCAAGTTAGGGTTTATTCTATATGGATGATTTTTAATGGGACTAACACACTTTTTCAACTCTACGTGTATCTCCTCAAATGATGAATCTACACTGTTTACTTCTAAGAATTTGGTTGGAAAGACATCCTGATAGTCTCTTAGTAGTTGCAATGCCTGTGATATTTATTTTTTCCCTTAGCAGTCTCACACAGTCATAAACTTAGGGACTAACTTTATTCTAATATTTTATTCAATATTTTCTTAGTGGTTCTTGATAAGCTTTATTTGATCCACTAGGTAGAGCCTCTCATAGAGTGCATTCCCCTTCTGCTCTAAAAAGTTTACATTACGCAATCTTTCCTCTTCAAATTATTTTATGCTTTGGACATTTGTTGGTTTGGCTTCCCATTCTAGTTTAAAGAAGCCTTTTAAATCTAGGTCTCTATCACTATCACTAGATTATGTTAGCTTAGTTAGTATTCTACTATAAGGCTTAATAAGAGCTTGTTCTTATTGATTGGCCTTGAAATTACGAAGCTCCATATTAAAATTATGAGATACTTTTTGATATGGTGATGACTCTATTGCATCTCCCAAATATTCTAATCGACCATAACATATAAAGGTTTTTAGTTTATATAATTCATTGTACACCAATGGGTTATCATCCTCAAACACAAAGGTTTGAATAAAGTCTTGTTGCATTTGTGCCCAATGTTTGGTATCTTTTTTGCACTCTTGATGTATGTACTAGGTAGTTGGGAGTGGTGATAGTGTGTGACTAAAAATGTGTACCTAATAACTTGTCTTTACTCCTTGTGTAGACCATATATCTACACATTGATGAATGTGTAGCTCATGACATTGGTCATCCTAAAATAATGGCCATTCTAAATTCACAGTAGGTAATAATTGAAACTGTGCACATAAAAATTCACATGCTTCCTCCCAATGTATCTCTAGATCTTTATGCATTACCCACCAAGTCACATAAGTTCCATTCAATGTATAGCTGAGTGCATTTACTCTTTGATCCACCTCTAACACATGGTATTCTAACCTCAATATGAATGGATTAAGATCTTCTATCATAAATTATTGAGGTAATTGATGTTCGATGGTGAATACCATGTGCAAAGGTCATATCTCATGATTTCCCCTAGCCTAGTTCAACATATGGGTGTCTGAATCACCACTTATGGAAGTTATTATTTACCAAGGTAAGACACCCTCTACAGTAGGTTTTATAAAATCCACTATTATTACACTTTTATTATACATGAAATCTACCTCTGTCTTAGTAGGAGATCACATCATTGGAGAGTTACAAACTTCAAATTGAAACTATTATGCCAGAGATTTTATTAAAACCAAATTATAAAATGGTTATTTTGTTATCTATGGTTGTTCCAATTGTGAATTCAAAAACTGACACTCTATAGCTCATAGTGCATTTTTTATGTATTTGTGTTAACTTTAAACCAATTATTATCACCATAGGTATATAGTGACTTTGGTTCCTTTAGAATCATGTAAGGCTTTTTCTCTTATTTATTCAAAGGGATAACAACTATCTTGTGTCCTTGATGAACCTCTAGTTGATTGTGCATTGTATTAATAGTCATTTGACCATCATCAACCCATTTTTTACTAATTAAGGTAGGGTAATGGGTCTCAGTTATCTTCATCTAATGAATTTATAATCACTACATAGATTTAGCTTGGTAACTCTAATCTCCACATATTTAAGGTGACCAATTGGTTCTACCTTTCCATAGTCTATGAGACTAAGGGTGACAAGACTATAGATTAAGTGTGGCCTACTAATGGCTTCTCATGTCAATCTAGGAATCACATTAATAGTACTCCTGAAGTTAAATAATGTATTAGGGATTTCATATCTTGTGATCTCAATGTTTATCCATGGTCTACATCCCATGATTCTTTGTTTTAACAAAGTAAACCACTTTATCGATATGTTATTTTCCCCTTTGTGTGCACTCTAAAAGATTATGCAAAAAAATTGTAATATTTCGGGAGATAACTTTATTGCATATCATGCTAAGCAATTGTAATAAATTTGTGAGTGTTGTCACAACACCTTCCTTCTTCATGGTTCACATAATTTACTTGTATATTTGTGTGTTAATGGTTGTAGTGGCTCCTTATAATGCACTATACTATTGTATGTCTTAGAGGAAATATGCAACTTACTACATCAATCCCTTCTTTGTCTTAGGGTCAAAATATTTATCCCATTGCACCTTTTTGATTCCCTAATCTTGTGGAATTTCTATTATAGGCAATCTTTGCTCTGCACATTCTTGTCTAGTAATTACTTATATAAATGCATTTTATTTAGGTTTTGCATTAATCATGTCCAAATAGCACACTAGTTTTTATTTTCTTTGCTTCTCTAATACTATACAATTTTCTATTTGATGTTGTCATTCCACTCTAAAATACATGTAGTATAATTTCCTTTAGGGATCAATAGGATAATTTCATGCAAAATGATTATACTCACCACACAAATATCATTATATGGGTTGGCGAGCTTGTTAATTATCATTGTTTTGACCACCTTGATATCTTCCTAGAAATCCCATCTATATCCTCCTCTAACCTCCTATGTTTTGTTGATAGACCCAATTATGTGACTATTGTCTAATAAATCCTCCTTGCTACTGTCATTGCATGTTTTATCTATCATACTGATGTTAAGGTGATGTAGGGGCCCAGTTTGATTACTACTATCATGGGATCCCATTACTCCATGAATATTGATACTTCTATTATGACAATGATGGTGTCCATCCAACCAGACCCTGGGGTTGATATTGATATTAAGGTAACAAAGGTATTCATGCAAGACTACCTTGTGTAACAATTGCCATTTCTACCTCTATGTCTGAGAGTCATTACTTTGTAATGGGTAATTATTTCAATATAACTATGAAGACATTCTTAGTAATATCTTATTTTAATTCTTGCAAGGCTCGACAAGTCTTTATGTCATGGTTGGTGGACTTTCAAAAATGTAGTACAAACTCTGAGACTTTTATATGTATTATTGTAGAATATGACATTTTACAATTATGTGCCTTACTACTCTACATAGTTCATATAATTTTGGATTGAGCTTAAGATAACCATTTTTATGATGTCCCTCTCAACCACAGTTTATACACCATAAACCCAGTTTAGATTTATCGATTTCATGCATCTCATTGATCTTCTTCATGAAAGCATATATCTACACTTATAATTTGGATTTATTGACTGGAGCATCTCCATAATCTTCAATTTGTTCTACTCTTAGTGCAGTAGATCGAACATCAATCTTTGTTACAAGTGACTGTGTAATAGTAAAGTTGATTCTTAATCGTAATCCTTCTACAAACTAGGAAAATTTATCCTTATCCTCAATGATAAAATCAATTTTATTCATCACATTTGATAACCTATGGTCATAGTCCCACATATATTCCCCACTGCATTGCTTGATCTTCCTTAGGTCCTGAATAGTTTGGCTTATGCACTTCTTCATTTTGAATTTTGCCACTAACTATGCTTTAACTTGTTGGAGATCTATACTTTTAACATCTCTCTTGAAAATTAATTCCAAAGTGTAACATGATAAAGCTCCTACAAACTTTCACTTCTTTACATCATCAACATTCATTCTTCTAACCTACCACTTCAAGTCAGAGGTTAACAAATACTATTTAGGGTTTCTAGATCCATCATATGGTGTCAACATAGTGTTGGGTGAATATTTTGTCAATCAACTAACTTATGAGCAAAATATGTTTGATCAACCACATCAAATAATATTAGTCAGCCTAGTGTGCAGGTTTACCACATCAAAAGGGGACAAATATCTCCTCTCATCAAGGGGAGGTTCCCTATAAGAATAAAGGGGTTGTATACTATAGATATATGTAGAAAATAACACTCAGGGATAGTGTATCACCATCCATCTCTCTTTTTTTAGAGATGATGCTCATAGACAAAGGGGAAACCTTGGTGAAGACACTAAAGGCACTTCTCTTCTTTCAGAAGTGGTCTTATAGGAAATAGCAAGAGTTCTTTCAAGTAGTGACAAGTGATTGATAACAAAGGTGTAGAGTAACCAGCAGCTTGAGATGTAGCACAAAGTCTCCACCTCGACTGCCCAAGAGTGAAATATGAAAGACAATGAGGGCACAAAGTCATCCCAAGGTATTTTACATAGAAACAAAAAACAAAGAAACACATTAAAGGCAATTGTAGATAGCACAAAGTCTTCTTATATTTGGCTTCAGGGCACCTTCTTGATTATCTCCACTAGCTCTGCTTATTTCATTTAATGGATAAGAACACATTCAGGAAGCAGACATAAGAAACATTCCCTAAATGATACAAGATATAACAGCACAAAGTCTGAAAGTAACTTGCTTTCTCATTCAAAACAAAGAAATATGATCAACAAAGCTGAGCTCAAAGTCTCAGTAATGGCCTCTCAATTTAGTAGAGTTTTGCTTCTTTTTATCAAAAAGGTCTCCCTTGCATAAAAATAAGATTTATAATATATAGCAGCCCAAAAAAGACTGGCACTTTGTTCCATGGGGTGGCCCATGTTACATTCAATGTTTTTAATGTGTCTTCAACTCTATCCAAAAGAACCATGCTAGAATAGGGCAGTTGCCTTGACTATGGCATGTCATTTCCTTTCAAACGTCTTCTCATGGGTCTGGATCATCTAGTCTATCCCCTCTGATGTTTGTGCAGCTATCTATTTTGTATTTACTCCAAGGTAGACAAATAGGTGACATATTCAATGTTTAAGGGCTAAAATATCTATTTTGTGGACTGTTCCACCTACTAGAACAACTACTGAGTAGATATTTCCCTCTTTGGCTCTCTCTAGTTTTGTCTTTTTCTAGAATCTAAGCTCTCGAGGCTACATTCCTAGCCTTACTAGCTCTTTAGGCTCTCTCATCAGTGATTCTTCCCTTTTGGCCTTGGTCTTAAGGCCTTTGAATGCATTTGGGTCCACATTTAATCTGCAAGGATCAATGGCTATTCCATTGTTGCGACCTTGATGTCTTCAGGCCCATCATCATTTGAAAGCCAACGACTAGTTTGTTGCCCTAATTTTGATGGCTACAGGGACGTCACCAGATTTATGGGTCCCAATGGCTAGTTCATGATGTTTAATTTTGACATTTGCGGGCCCATCACCCCCTTTGGCAATTCCTTCAACATTGTTATTTTGTCCTTTCCTAGAGGGGACCTGCCCTTCGGGGTTTTGAAAAACGGTCTGCTTTTATTGGCGAGAGACTCCTACAAGGGTACCTACCCTTTGGGATCCTTCGAGCGGCCTTCAGGATTTAATTTCTATGGTGGGATTTTATTTCTTTAGCGGACTTCATCTTTTATTTCCTTCAGACAATTTGTTCGAAGGAAATCTTTCCTTGGCTTTGCTTTGAACATTTTTTTGCCAGGCTTTAGCTTCGGGCTTTTATTTCTTCCAGCTTTCTTCCCGAGTGAATTCCTTCAGACATTTTGTTTGAAGTACTTTTTCCTTAACAATTTTTGCCATGGGAACATTTTTGAAAGAATTCCCTTTGTTCGTTCAGCCTTTGAAACGGTCCACCAGCTCCCCACCTGCCCTCTGCAAGGGTTGTCTGACCTCCAAGGTTGCCTTTTGAAAAAGTTACAAGGGTCCATTTTGGTTGTTAAGTGCCCTCTACAAGGGCACTTGTCCTTTGGGCTCTTGGAAGACCTTCCTTTGAACTTCTCGATTGAAAAAATGGCTGTGTTGAACCTGTTTCTTTCTTGTAGAGTCCACAGATACGAGTTCATAGAACTGGGAGAGTCCATAGAAAAGAGTTCATAGATTTTCTTCCTATATAGTCTGTATATTTCTTCCTATGAAGTCCATATATTTCTTCCTATGAAGTCTGTAGATTTGATTCCATGGATTTCCTACTTGTAAAGTCCGTAGCTTTGAGGCCTTAAAGTCTGTAAAAACTGAGTCCATAGAAATGAACCTATAGAGTCTGTAGAATCCAGTCCTACAGAGTCCGTAGAAACTAAGTCCGTAGTTTTCTCTAAGTTTTCTCTAACTTTGAAAGAGTCCGTAAAAATATAGCTTGCAGAGTCCATAGAAACTAATTCTATAGTTTTCTGCCTGTGGAGTCCGTAGATGTCTTCCTGCAGAGTCCGTAGATTTCTCCCTATAGATTTTGTAGAAATGGGCCTGCAAAGTCTGTAGAATTGAGTTTGTGGAGTCCCTTAGCTGAAAAAGTTTGAAAAATAGAGAATTTGAAGGCTCATAACAATTTTTGAGAAGGGAAGAGAGAATTTTTGGCTTATAAGACCAAAAATAGTTCATGTGTTGTCCCAAAAAATGAGTGATAAACTTTGGGAATAATAGCTGGCTTTAGTTGGGGAACTTCCTTTAGTTAAAATTTTGGAACAACTGAAGGAAATAGAGACCAAAATCTCCAGTGCCTTTAAGTGTGTCATTGGGCTATGGAGTCATGCTAACCAACAAAAAAGTAAGGCACTAAAAATGAAAATGAAAAAAAAAAGCACAAAACAAAACTAAATACTATACAAATATACATATGTACAGATGATTTTATCTGATACTTCAAGAGTTGAAGTGCTTTAGATGTTTCCGATTGTGAGGTAGAGAAAATAGCGTGCCATCTTGATACTTCAATAGGAAACTATTTTCACCATTGAGATTATGGATAGTAAAAGGACATCTCCATAGGGAATTGAATTTCCCATGCATTCCCTTTGATTCTCTTCTCTTGTCCCATAAAAGGACTTGATCTCCAATCTAGAAATCTCAAGTCTTTGCTTTCTTATCAAAGAGCTTCTTCACTAGAATTTGATGCATAGTGTTGTTTCTAAAATCAGCTCAGCTCATTTTTTAAACAACCCCCTGTGAAACTTGTCCATTTCGCCTTTTTGTCTCTAAGTTCATTTTTTGAAATGATTTTTTCTCATTCTAGTATTTGCTCAACTAACATCTTTCAAAGTTCATAATGTCTCTTTGTTACTTTTTCCCCAAAATGTGAAAGTTCTTACGGTCTCGATGCGACCAGGGGACAAATTTTCTTTTTTCCTAGAGTTAGTTTTTTCTTCCATTTTCATGCACGAGCAGCAAATTTTTCCAACAATGCATTTTTCTTCATTCTCCATGCAGGAGTGGTGAATTTTGTCACCCTTGCATCCGAAATGCAGGAGTGGCAAATTTTGCCACCCCTGCATTTTTCTCCTTCACATGTAGGAGCGGTAAAATTTGCCACCCCTGCATGTCTTTTAAAATTTTCAGTGTAGGAGCGGCAAATTTTGCCACCGCTACACTACCTCATTTTTTGCGCGTGACATTTATGGTCGCATGCATCAAGTGGTTGGGGCTAATTTTTGCCCCATTTAATCATTTTTTGATTCATTTTGATTTATTTCTTTCAATCCTCCTCTTGCTCTCTGCCTCTAGACAATCCTGCAAGCGAGAAGAAGCATTTTTCATTGGATTCAACTTCTCATCGCGCATCATTTTCTAGGTAGGTCTTTGTTTTTGCATTTTATTTTGTGTTCTTCCTTTGTGTTAGGTTTTCTTTTCATTTTTGTTGGTTTTATTTTTGTTTTTCCTGTCTCCCCCCACCACTCTCCTTTCCTCCTCTTCCCTTCCTCCCCGTTCGACTATCCATCCTCTTCCTCCATGCTAGGGCGGTGAATTTCACTGCCCTCCCTTCTCTCCCAAACTTCCAAACCCATGTAAGGGCAGCAAATTTTGCCACCATTACACCTGAGTGCAAGGGCAATAAATTTTGCCGCCCTTACACCTTTTCTTCCCAATATGCACGGGCGACAAAATTTACCGTCTATGCATTTTTTTTATTTCACATGCACAAGCGGTAAATTTTGTCGCCTGTGCATGCAGACCATCTCACATGTCAAGGCAGCAAATTTTGCTGCTCTTACACCCTTTTTCTCTATTTTCTCTAACTCTAGAGAAATCTTCGTTCCTTTCATTTTTTGCCTCCTCCACATTTTCCTCTCACTTTCTAACCCACTTTCACCTCGGCCCTATCAAGTGCCCTTCCTAGGTCATGATCACCCGACGTGTAATTTTCTTAAATTGCTCATTTTTCCCTAATTACACGATCTTGATTTTTATCACAGTTCCCCTTGAGGATACACCTTCATCAGCACCCTCTCGACAAAGGCTCATCTCGATGACTGAAACTTTTTTGAAGAAGTCAAAGGCCATTAAGTACCAGTACCAAGGTGTTTTTCCAATCACCTCAGTCACTTCTAATGTTGACGACATTAGAGACACAGAGATCAGCGATGTGGATATGGCCAAGTTCATGGAGAGAACCAAGGCAACCAACTTGAGCTCAGAGATGAAAAAATTATTGAGAGCAACATCCATCTAGTCTCCTCTTTCCCTGTAGCGGTGCATCACATAGAGTTCATCCTCTAGTGTGCCCAGTTCTATAACAGAGAGACCAGGTCAGTGTTAGATGTCAATGGCAACATCATAATTTGACTAGACCCTAAATTTATTGATAAAGTCTTCATGTGCCTTCCTGCTATCGATGTGATGAAAATTGACTTCGTTGAGGCACAAAAAGAGTACGAAAAATATCTTGAGAGGGCAAAAAAGGTGATGAACAATAGATGGCTCAAGACTCCCAAAGCCAACTTGTCTATATGGCCACAAAATTTTCTAAGAAGTGATTTCATAGAAGAAGTTGGTGACTTAATTACTCTTCTCAGCAGAGTATGAGGTCTACCATCTTCTTCCCAATTCCATGAATGGATGTATCCCTTTATCAAAATAATTTTACAAGAGAAACAAGTCATCTTCTAGGATGAGCAAATTAGCAACACTCTTCATCAGTAGTTGATAAAAGTGTTTACTACTTCGAAGTTCTATATGACTTCGTACTTAGTGTACATTTTAGCCTCCATGCGAACCTTTCCAAGTTTGACAATAAAAAGAGACAGAAGAACCACCCTGATTTATTCATATTACCCTCAGCTGGCACTAAAAGGATCAATCCCTCACTTTAAGAGGGTAAATGATGCCTTTTTCGCAGTGTTTTTATTTCTTTTTTATCCTCAGCTAGAACAAAAAAGAGTATCAGATGAAGCCTGGATGGTCGTCAATGATTTTAGCTGCATGTTTTTACAATTTCCCTCTTTTTACTATATATAGGTTGGCCTTTTCTAAGGCTATCCCTACATGTTTCCCTGATTTCTGTCTGACAAATTAGTCCTAATACAGCTATGTAGGCAGATTATTGTCATACACGCTAAGCAAATAGAACTTAAAAATCTAGGTTTTAGGTTTCCAATAGAAATTAATAGATACTCAATTTTGACTGCCACCGAAGCAAGGGTAATGGAGAAAGAAATGCAATTGGTCACCATGAAGCAGTTCAACAGAAGGTCCAATTTTGACTACAGGGGTGTCAAAGATATGATCTAAAGAAAAAATCAGTTTCATGAGCCCATGATTGAGGACATCTGGGTAGACTTGAGAATAGTGAAAGAGATCAAAAGTATGGACTACAGTAGGCTGACTCTGGAGCAGATCAAATATCTAGGGCTTACAGATATTCCTCCTAGTCTGGTTGATGATAAGAACATAATTAACAGTAGATACTTGGTTGAGAAGGTCGCTAATTCTCCTCTTCTTCCAATTCAGTGGTTCCAAAAAGAATTGACTTCTTTAAGAAAGAGATTCGAACCAATATTGGCTAACACCAATGATTAGCTAGTAGCCAAAGGAATCACGTTGAAGGAATTCATCACAGGATCAGAGGCTAAATTTAAAGAAGAAATAAGGAAGAGAGCATAGAACAAAACTAAGAATAAGGTGACGTTATTTCTCCGTCTAGGCCTCACAAGCCTAGAATCATCTTCGTGTCTAAGAAATTGAAGGTTGTTGAAGAGCCAGAATCAACGGCTATGGGGGTTGGAGAATAAAGCACTCAAAAATAGGTAGTGAAATAGATGGAGACAGATGACAGGCCTACAGAGTAGCATAGAACTGAAACTCTATCTCTCTAAGAAGGGGCACAACCACTTTCAGGGGTTTCTTCTTTGCCACCTCAATCCCCTGTGGCATCTCCTTCGCCTCTTTCTTCCATCAGTGTTCCTTCTCTGGAGCTGCCTCTCTTTTTGGATTTATGTTTGGTGATCCTCAAGGTGCTTTTGGAAACCTTCTTCCCTCCTTAGGTTCTATCCCTAGTCTCTCATCTCCTTCTTTTAATATTAGAGAAAGTTTCACCATTGACTAGCCAGCAGTTGATATAGTTTCACATGTTACATCCACTGCACCCACTGTTCCCACTAGCAGTGCAGATGTTACCCCAGTGACACCAGCTACAGAGACTGTTGCCATGGTAAGTGCTTCTGCTCTCCCACCATTGTTATCAACTTTCACGTCTAAAAAGAAAAAGCAAGCCATCTCTATAGATGACTTTGATTTTGGCAAAATAGTGTTAGTAAAATCTAAAACCCCTAAAAAACTAAGGATCCTTTCAAAAATAATTGAGAAAAAGGGGCACAAGTTTTTGGAGATAACCAAACCTCCACAGGATGCAACCCTAAAAGATTTTGACATGAGCAACTACTCCATTTCTCGTGTTGAGTTGGAAAAAGTCACTCATGAGGGTGCAAAGAGTGACTTACAGTCAGCGATGGATATCATGGTCCATAAATTTGATAGAGAAAAAGAGATGAAAGATTATTATAAGGCAAAGGCAAAACAATTGATCGCAATAGTCAGGAAATTCACTCTTGCTCCTGAAGCAGCGACCCCAAAAGCCTTTTCCATAGATGATCATGTTATCCAGAAAGAAGAGAAAACCTACATGAAAGGGAAAGTGCAGAAGATTATATAGAAAAGATGTGTACTCAAGAAATTTTTGATCTTACAGAGGTTGCTGAGAAGACAGAGAAGATGAAAAAAATGAGGACAGATTTAGAAGACCTTATCTCTCTTATTTCTCAAGATATTGACAGTACAAATAAATATCTTAGCAAGTGGGTAGAGATAAAGGATCTGAGGAAACGCACCTTGGTATCAATCGGTGTCATTGCCAATAAATATTCTTATGTTGAAATCAAAGAATTATTGGTATACAAAATCTAGGTACTTAAGGAGCTAATCGAAGATCTCAAGTCTTCCAAGGACGCTAGTGAAAAAAGTGACACAGGCCTGTTGAACAGACTAGAGGAATTGCCTTGCGATCTCACCTCTAGAGATAATCAATTTCTTTCAGCAGAAGAGATGATTCAAGAATTCAAAGGCATGATCCAAAATAATTTCGAAGAGAAAGTGTTTTCAATGACTTATGTGGATAACATCTTAGATACTCAGTTAACTCTAGATAATCTAAGAACTAGGTTAAGTAGTCATGCCAAAGCCATCACAGCATTGAAAGACGCTACCATCAGAGCCAAAGTGATCTTCAAAAATACTATTGCATCAGACAGTATAAGAATTCAGGCATCTATCGCCATATATGATGCTCATCTCAAGAAGTCCGGCGGCAAGAATTGAATCTTTCCTCCATTCTCTCTTCTTCCTCTCTTCTCATGTACTTTTGTCATGTAAAAGTACATGCACTTTTGTAATATGTAATTACATGTAAAAAATTTGAAAAATATCTTAAAATCAATGATGACTCATCTTTGACTAGATATTTTAATCTGTTTCAATTTTGAACGTTTCTCCTTATATATAGAGGGAACCTCTTTTGTAAGGTATCTCTGGATAATTGAGAGCAAAAACTCTGCTAAAATTAAGACAAATCTTGAGACTTTGTGCTCAACTTGTAAATCATATTTTATCGAATGAATGAGAAACAGATTTATTTTAGACTTTGTTTTAGAGTAATTTGTGTTATTTAAGAAATAGTTTTTATGTTCTCTTTCCTGATAATCTCTTATATGTTCAATTTAATAAGCAAAGTGTGTGTATTGAAATTATCTAAAGACGTTTCTAAAAGATAAAAGAAAGACTTTGAGCTGATTTTATCTTGGTAAACTTGTTATTCATTGTAGTTTTAGGCAAAGACTTTGGGCTTTGTTTCACTCTACTGTTACGTGTGTTTCGAAGGAGTGAAAGAGGTAACGGAAGATTTTGTGCTTTCATGGGTTTCCTTATGGACTTTGTTACTACTTTAAAGGATTTTCTGCTCTACGCTGGATACCATTCCTGAAATAAGAGGAATGCTTTTATCCATCGATCGAGACTTTCCTATTTTGTTCTTTGGACATCCTCTATGAAAAAAGAGAGATGGATGGTGTTATACTACCTTGAGTATTATTTTCTGCTTACTTATATATACATATATATCATATAAGTGATTTATAGGGAACCTCCCCTTGATGAGAGGACAGATTCATCTCATTAAGATGTGGTAAACTTACACTTTTTCTGGCATAAATCTCTTTATACAATGGTTGATATACCCATTTTGTTATCAGTTAGTTGACAACAAAATATTTACCCGACAGCTTTTGGCAACTCTATTGGGGACACGAACGTGCATTTTGAAGCCTCAAGCTTCAACTTGAATCTATTTTAGTTCTTATTTTATTTGACACTCTGGCAGATCCACCGTATACATGAGGCCAGAGAGCTCAAGTCATTATTGATCCCGTATTTGAGTTGGTGCAACAAATTAATTTTGAGATTTCTCCTCTATCATCTCACCTTCAATGAACTAGGAGTTTCCGTCCTACCAATGCCAAATCTCCCATACTTGGTGAAGCTTCTAGTCTCAATACTAGTAAAGATTTGTCTTTATTGACCCCACCAAGATTTGTTATCTCGCTATTTAACCATCCTATTATAATGGCTCAAGGTTCGTGGAGTAATTATTTTGGCCCTCTCAATTTGACCCCACCCTTACATGAACTACCTCATAGTTTTAGGAAAAAAATTCAAGTTTTTCAATGATGGGAAGGTTCACCCCGATGAACATATTGCCACCTTCTCTATAGCATGTGGCATAATTGGTGTAGAATTTGAAAATGTAGTAGTGAGACCTTTTATAGAAACTCTGCAAGGCATTGTCGCAGATTGGTTTTACCACCTTCAAGCTTGAACTATAACTGACTAGAATACACTCAAGTCCAAATTTAAAGCTAGGTTTAAATCTGCTGAAGATGCACACGCCTTGTTAGCTCAGCTTACGTAGATGAAAAAGGAACTCCATGAGCCCATGAGGGATTTCATAGCCAAATTTAATAAGTTAAGGAATCAGATTCCTACCATCGCTTAGCCCACACCAGAGAATCTCAAGTGTTTTTTTATCAACTCGTAACTTCCCAAAGTAAGTTTTCTATTAAGGTTATCTACCCCTATAGATCTCGCGTTGGCTCAAAATTTAGCTACTAAGATTGAGGATGATCTTATCCTAGCAGATAAGATCATAAAAGACTCCAGTAAAAATAGATTTTCTCCATCTACTGAAAGTTCTTTTATAAGCACTACAGATCTTATGGTGCAGAATTTGATAAATAAACTGATAGCTTTGAAAAGACAAATGGCCAAAGATATGTCTGCTCCCACTTATAGGGATATGCCAAGGAGAACATTCTAGAATCAATAATATCAAGGTAATGCTTCCTGAAACCAAGGGCAACTAAATCGCCTGCCTCCCCCTCATGAGAAACTTGCCATTGAAGCAGCACCTACCAATTCAGTGATCAGTTAACTGGAAGCTGAACACGATTTTTTATTCCAGCCTGAGTTGGACCATCAAGATGATGCTAATCTCTTTAAAGAGTAGGAAGAAGAATTAGCTAGCAAATCCAATATCGGTTTCCTGAATTACCAAGATGAAGCTGGAAGTAAAGGAGAAGGGTTTGATGGATCCTATATTGTTTTTACCAGATCTCAAAACTAGTCAGCTCCACAAACTGACAAAGAGAAAGTAGAAAAAAACCTCAACTGGTGGTCTCCATCGCTAAATGATGGACTTCATTCCCTTTCCAACCAAAAGATCAGGTAACTAACAAAAAAGTAAGTACCTCAAACCATCCCATATCTTCCACCTTTATTTCTCATACTAGTGCCACACCCACTAAATATCAAGATGATGGGCCCTCTTCCTCTATCTCAAATTCATTTCAATTATTTTATATAATTGATCACGCCAGAAAGACTAAGATTCAAATGACTAAGATTGAGTATTTGCAAGCCAATCTTGAACAGTTTGATAGATTGGTAGATTATGTAAAAAATAAAGCCATCCCCAAAGGACAAGATTCTTTAAAGGCAACTCATGATTCCCTCAAAGATAAATCCATCCAAAATAATCTTGTCATGACTCTTCCTGTTGCTCTTAGAAAAATAAAACATTTTTATGTTTCCTTGCTGATAAATGGTTATAAATTGAGTAATTATATAATAGACTCTGGAGCTTCTGATAATGTTATGTTTGCCAAGGTGGCAGATTCCCTTGGTCTAACTTTGACCAAAATTTTTGAAACGTTTTTTCTATGGAAAACAAGCAAGTCCCACTCCTTGGTCAAATAAAAGATACCCAATTTACGTTCGCAACTTTTCTAAAAAAGAGAATAAAAATGATAGTTCTGGTGGCCCATGTTCCAGCCTCTTACGGCATCCTTCTTCTGTAAAATTTTTGCAAGGATCTTGGGGGTGAGCTAAGCATGGACTTGTCAGAGGCAAAGATCCCAATTCAAGGTATTATGAAGAGATTGCTTCTTGAAAAAGAGGCAAAATATGTAGTCACCCGATCGTCAGCACCAGAAGCTCAAATTTTATTTGAGTCTTCAAGCATGGGTAACTACTTCCTGTCTATAGATGGAGTTCATGAGGCATCTGACGAAACTCCTACAGGTAATAACTTGGAAATGTGTTCAGCTGACAAAGCAAGAAGATTGGTAAAGCAAAAAAGAATGCATGGAAGAACTTCTTCCTCTAAATAAATGAGTTTTTAAAGAAAAAGTGATGTCTAGTGAGGTATGGATCTTAGAATTTGATGGCAGTTGCTCCTCTACCGATTCAAGATCTCAAGTTGTGTTGGTATCACCTCAAAGAGATATTGTTTCTTTATCCTACAAGTTGCAGTTCAGCAACACCAACAACACAGTTGAGTATGAATCCATGTTGCTTAGATTACAGGTTGCTAGTGAAAAAGACATTAAACTCTTTCATGCTAAAGGAGATACTGAATTGGTGGTTTGTTAGGTAAGGAACCTCTATCAAACCAAGAACGAAAGATTGTGCCACTACCGTAATCTAGTCTGGGACCAAATTAATAACTTTGATGCTTTTAGCATCTCTGTCATTCTGAGAGAATTCAATGATCGGACGAATGCATTGGCTATTTTTGCTACTCTCTTGGTTCCCCACCCAGACTTTAAAAGAAACAAGTACACTATTAAACTAATTTTTTGACTAAGTGTACCTAATAATGTCAGCCATTGGCAAGTGTTTAATAATGATAATCAAATCATTGCCTTCTTGGAGCAAAAAGACAGCTTCGAACAACTACACTTTAAAGGAAGTGAACTTCAGAAATGTGAGACAACTTCTGAGTCAAATACAGATGCAAGTGAGGAGTTCCTAAAACTTAAGGGGAATAAGATTCCCAAAGGCTTGGGTTCCCTAGAAAAACTATTTAATAACCATGACAGGTTCATCAAACAACAACGAATGGATTCAAACTCTTCTCAAAATTTTGATCAAGTAAATATGGGAATCAAGAGAGATTCTAAGATGGTGAACATTGAGAAATGTTTCACTCCCAAGGAGAGATTCAAGTTCGCTACTCTACTCCACCAATATATATATGTCTTAGCATATTCTTATGACGGCCTAAAATCACTCAGGTTTGATAAAATTCACTATGACATTACTCTTAAGGCTAACTCGGTGCCTTACAAGCAAAAGTTTAGGCAATATAATCCAAAAATATCATGTACCATTTTATCTGAGATACATAAAATGCTTGATGCCAAGATAATTTTTTCAATCTATCACTCCACAAGGATTGCCAATATAGTGCCTATCAGAAAGAAGAATGGTGAAATTTGAATCTGCATGGATTTCAAAAACTTGAATCAGTTATCTTTAAAAGATAACTACCCTCTCCCTATCATGAATCAAGTTCTGTAGATGGTGATAGGTTCAGAGATGTTATCAATGTTGGACAATTTTTTGAAGTACAATCAGATTAAAGTTAGAAAAATAGATCAGCATAAGACTGCCTTCACCACATCATGGGGCACCTTCGCTTATCGAAGAATGCTTTTTGATCTGATAAATGCAAGTGCCATATTTTAAAGAGTGATGGACCTCACTTTTAAAGATGAAATGGGTAAGTTCATTGCAGTATACCTTGATGATTTGATGGTATTTTCAAAGCATCATTCTTACCATGTCCACTATTTACAAAGAATACTGAAACACTGTCGTCAAAATGGTATTTCTCTAAATCTCAAAAAATCCATCTTTGGGGTGATAAAAGGGAAACTTCTCAGATATATTATGTCCCAAGAAGGTATTAAAATTGACTCGAAAAGAGTCAAGTCCATCCAAGAGCTTACTCTGCCTACCAGTAAAACTGCGGTTCACTCTTTCTTTGAAAAGGTGAATTTTTTTTTAAGGTTCATCCCTGAGTTCACTAATAAAACTCACCACATTATCAATATGATGAAAGGAAAAGCTACCTTTAGGTGGACTGCAGAGGGACAATCAGCGTTCAAAGACATCAAAGAAGCAATCACTCGTGCACCAATTTTGGTTTGTCTAGACTACACCAAAAACTTCAAAATATACAGTTATGCTTTCGAACATACACTCTCAGCTATTTTAGTTCAACAGAACCAAGGTGTGGAATCTCCTATTTCCTTCATGAGTTGTCTGCTCAAAGCTCATGAGCTAAAATATTTAAATATGGAGAAGAATGCATATGCGATGGTCAAAGTAGTTAAGTATTTTAGGTTTTATATCCTGAATTCACATAATAAGGTTTTGGTGCCTGATACAACCATGAAGTCCACTTTGACTCAACAGGAGTTTGGTACGAAGAGGGGTAATTGGATTGCCAAGATTTAGGAGTTTGATCTAGTCATCAAACCTACCAAACTTATGTGAGGAAAGGGTCTTTGTCAGTTGATTGTCGACAACATTCTCAAGGGAGCAAAAAATAAATAAATAGAGATCGAAGACATGCCTACGGTCCTCTTTGTTGTCACTATCGATGAGTGGTATTCTTACATCATCCATTTTCTAACTTATGGTGAGTGTTTCGCTCATCTCTCCTATAAGAAAAAATAGAATGTCAAACTAAAGGTTGTTAGCTATGTTTTGTGGGATAATGGTTTGTATAAAAGAAGCATGGATGGGGCATTTCTTCATTGTGTTGATAAGATACAACAAGATAAATTTTTGAAGTCTTTCCACAATTTGGCTTATGGAGGACATTTTTCTGCACCAATGATAGCGCATATAATTCTGTGAGCCAGGTACTATTGGTCTACGTTGTTTGAAGATGCCTACAAATGGGTGCATAGATGTGAATTGTGTCAGCAATTCGTTGGAAAGCCTAAACTGGCCACATTGCCCCTCAAGTTGATAATAATCAAAGAGTCTTTTTAATAATGGGGTATTGACTTCATTGGAGTAGTTAACCCATCTTCAAGTGTCAGACATGATTATGTCCTAATGGCAACTAATTACTTTACCAAATGGGTGGAAGCCATCCCAACCAAACACGCTACGTCCGAAGTGGTGTGCAATTTTCTCATGAAAAATATCATCTCCTAGTTTGGGGTTACACTCAAAATTATAATAGATAATGCAGCCTATTTCTTTTCACATGAAATTACTCAATTCTGCTTTTATTATGGAATTATCCTATCCCATACTTCAGATTATTTTTCACAGGAAAATGGTCAAGTAGAATCAAGCAATAAGAACTTGGTCACTATTATCAAGAAATTGGTAGATGACAATCAGAGAACTTGGCACAAAGCACTATTTGATATTTTATGGGCAGATAAGATTACACCCAAGAGGGCTATAGGCATATCGATGTTCCAACTTTTATACGGCTTGAATGCAGAGATACCCATTGCCCTAAAACTACCAACACTCAGGTTAGCTAAAGCAATCGAAGATTCAACCTTCAAAATTTTGATCGATAAAAAGATCATGTGTCTAATTGAATTGAATGAGTAGCGAACCATGGTGGTGGACCAGATTATGATACATCAGAATCAGGTGAAGAAAATTTTTGACAAAAGGGCTAAAGTTCATAATTTTTAAATTAGAGATCAAGTCTTGTTGTGGGACAAGAGGAGAGAACCCAAGGGAATGCATGGCAAATTTGATTCTTTATGGAGAGGTCCATTTACCATTTGACAACTCTGTGGTGAGAATAGCTTCTTGCTAGAGTATCAAGATGGAGCACTATTTTCACTACCCCACAATGGGTAGCATCTGAAGCATTTCAATCCTTCAAATTTAGATGGATCCACTTGTATATTTATATAGTTTTTATATTTTATTTGTTTTATTTCATTTTTGGCATGACTCCATAGCCCAATGGATTGGATGAAGGTGCTTAGAGACTGGTTTCTACTCTTGTTGATCGATTCGACCAACAAAAGTTCTCCAACAAGAGCCAGTTGTTTTCAAAATCAGCTCAGCTCATTTTTGAAACAACCCCCTGCAAAACTTGTTCATTTTGTCTTTTTCTCTCTAAGTTCATTTTTCGAGACAAATTTTTTTGTTCTCATATTTGCTCAACTGACATCGTTCAAAGTTCATAACGTCTCTTTGTTACGTTTTCCCCAAAATGTGAAAGTTGTTACGATCTCGATGCGACCAGGGGACAAATTTCCCTTTTTCTCAGAGTTAGTTTTTTCTTTCATTTTAAGGCACGGGCGGCAAATTTTGCCGACAATATATTTTTCTTCATTCTCCATGTAGGAGCAATGATTTTCACTACCCTTACATCTAAAATGCAAGAGCAATAAATTTTGATGCCCCTGCATTTTTCTCCTTCACATGCAGGAGTGGCAAAATTTGATGCCCCTGCATGTCTTTTAAAAATTTTAGTGTAGGAGCGGCAAATTTTATCATCCTTACACTGCCTCATTTTTCATGCATAGCATTTATGGCCTCACGTGTCGAGTGGTTGGGGCCATTTTTTGCCCCATTTGATCTCTTTTTAATTCATTTTAATTTATTTCTTTCAATCCTCCTCCTGCCCTCTGCCTTTGGACGATCTTGCAAATGGGAAGAAGCATTTTTCATTGGATTCAACTTCTCGACGTGCATCATTTTCTAGGTAGGTCTTTGTTTTTGCATTTTATTTTGTGTTCTTCCTTTGTGTTAGGTTTTCTTATCATTTTTATTAGTTTTATTTTTATTTTTCCTGTCTCCCCCATCACGCTCCTTTCCTCCTCTTCCCTTCCTCCCCGTTCAACTATCCATCCTCTTCTTCCATGCTAGGGCGGCAAATTTTGCCGCCCTCCCTTCTCTCCCAAATTTCTAAACCCATGTAAGGGTGGCATTTTTTGCCACCTTAACTGCTTTTTCCTCTCTTATACTGGCGACAAATTTTGCCGCCGATGCATGTCTACTCGACCGAGATGTAAGGGCGGCAAATTTTGTCATCGTTACACCTGAGTGCAAGGGCGAAAAATTTTGTCATCCTTACACTTTTTCTTTTCAGTACACACGGATGGCAAAATTTGATGTCTGTGCATTTTTTTATTTCACATGCACAAGCGACAAATTTTGTCACTTGTGCATGCAGACCGTCCCACATGTCAGGGTGATAAATTTTGTTGTCCTTGCACCCTTTTTCTCCATTTTCTCTAACTCCAGACAAATTGTCATTCCTTCTATTTTTCGCCTCCTCCCCATTTTTCTTTCGCTTTCCAACCTGCTTTCACCTCAGCCCTATCAAGTGCCCTTCATTGATCACAACCACCTGATGTGTAATTTTTTTAAATTGCCCATTTTTTCCTAATTACACGATCATGGTTTTTATCACAGTTCCCCCTGAGGATCCTCCTTCATCGACGCCCTCTCGACAAAGGCTCATCCTGACAACTGAAAATTCTCTAAAGAAGTCAAAGGCCATAAAATACCAATATCAAAGTGTTTTTCCAATCACCTCAGTCACTTCTAATGTCGATGACATTAGAGACACAGATATCGGCCACGTGGATATGGTTGAGCTCATGGAGAGAACCAAGGCGACTAACTCAAGCTCAGAGATGAAAAGAATCATTGAGAGCAACATCTTTCTAGTCTCCTCTTTCCCTGTAGCGGTGCATCACATAGAGTTCATCCTCAAGTGCACCCAGTTCTATAACAAAGAGACCAGGTCAGTGTCAAATGCCAATGGCAACACGATAATTTGACTGAATCCCAAATTAATCAATAAAGTCTTCATGTACCTCATGATATCGATGTGCTAAAAATAGACTATGTTGAGGCACAGAAAGAGTATGACAAAGATCTCCAGAGGGCAAAAAAGGTGATGAACAATAGATGGCTCAAGACTCTCAGAGCCAACTTGTCTAGATGGCCACATAATTTTTTAAGAAGTGATTTTATAAAAGAAGTTGGCGACTTAATTACTCTTCTCAGCAAAGTACAAGGTCTACCATCTTCTTGCCAATTTCATGAATAGATGTATCCCTTTATCATAAATTTTCTACAAGGGAAACAAGTCATCTTCTGGGGTGAGTAGATCAGCAACACTCTTCATGAGCAATTGACAAAAGTGTCTACTACTTTGAAGTTCTATATGACTTCATATTTAGTGTACATTTTAGCCTCTATGCGAACCTTTCCAGATTTGACAATAGAAAGAGACAAAAGAACCACCCTAATTTATTCATATTACCCTCAACTGACACTAAAAGGATCAATTCGTCACTTTAAGAGGGTAAATGATGTCTTCTTCACAGTGTTTTTGTGCCTTTTTGATCCTTAGCTAGAATAAAAAAGAGTATTAGATGAAGCTTGGATAGTTGTCAATGATTTCAGGTGCATGTTTTTACAATTCCCTTCTTTTTGCTATATATGGGTTGGCTTTTTCCAAAGCTATCCCTACATGCTTCCCTAATTTTGGTCAAATAAATTAGTCTTAATAGAGCTATGTAGGTAGATTATTATCGTACACGCTAAGAAAATGGAACTTAAAAAGTCAAGTTTCAGGTTCCCAATAGAAATTGGTAGATACTTAGTTTTAACTATCGCTAAAGCAAGGGTAATGGAGACAGAAATGCAACTGGTCACCATGAAGCAGTTTAAGAGAAGGTCCAATTTTGACTATAGGGGTGTCAAAGATATGATATGAAGAAAGACTCAATTTCATAAGCCCATGATTGAGGACATCTGGGTAGACTTGAGAACAGTGGAAGAGACCAGAAAGATGGACTACAGTAGGCTGACTCTAGAGCAGATCAAATATCTAAAGCTTGCAAATATTCTCCCTAGACTTGTTGATGATAAAAACATAATTAATAGTAGATACCTAGCTAAGAAGGTCACTAATTCTCTTCTTCCTTCAATTCAGTGGTCCCAAAAAGAATTGACTTCTTTAAGAAAGAGATTCGAACCAATATTGGCTAACACTAATGATTGGCTAGCGGCCAAAGAAATCACGTTGAAGAAATTCATCACAAAATCAAAGAATGAACTACAAAAAAAAACAAGAAAAAGAGCAGAGAACAAAACTAAAAATAAAGGCAATGTTCCTTCTCTGTCTAGGCCTCACAAGCTTAGAATCATCTTTGTGTCTAAGAAATCGAAGGTTGCTGAGGAGCTAAAATCAATAGCTATGGAGGTTGGAGAACAAAGCACTCAAAAACAGGTAGTGAAATAGATGGAGACAGATGACAGGCCAATAGAGCAACAAAGAACTGAGACTCTATCTCCCCAAAAAGGGGCACAACCACTTGCAGGAGTTTTTTCTTTGCCACCTCAATCCCTTATGGCATCTCCTTCACCTCTTTCTCCCATCAGTGTTCCTTCTTTTGGAGCTTCCTCTCCTTCTGATTTTATGTTTGTTGATCCTCAAGGTGTTTCTAGAGACGTTCTTCGCTCTTCATGTTCTATCCCTATTCTATCATCTCTTTCTTTCAATATCAGAGAAAGTTTTGCCATTGAGCAACTAGTGATCGATATAGTTTCACCTGTTACACCCATTGTTTCCACTAGCAGTATAGACATTACCCAAGTGACACCAGCTATAGGGACTGTTGCCACAGTAAGTGCTTCTACTCTCCAACCTTGGTTATTGAATTTTACGCTCAAAAATAAAAAGCAAGCCACCTCTATAGATGATTTTGATTTTGGCAAAATAGTGTCAGTAAAAGCTAAGACCCCTAAGAAACCAAGGATATTTTCAAAAATGGTTAAGAAAAAGGGGCACAAGTTTTTGGAGATAGCCAAACCTCCACAAGATGCAACCCTAGAAGATTTTGACATGAGCAACTACTCCATTTCTCATGTTGAGTTGGGAAAAGTCACTCACGAGGGTGTAAAGAGCGACCTACAATTAGCGATAGATATCATGGTCCAAAAATTTGATAGGGAAAAGGAGATGAAAGATTATTATAAAGCAAAGGTAGAACAATTGACTGCGGTAGTCAAGAAATTCACTCTTGCTCCTGAAGCAGCGACCCTAGAAGCCTTTTCCATAGATGATCTTGTTATTCAAAAAGCAGAGAAAACCTACATGAAAGGGAAAGTGCTTGAAGATTATATAGAAAAGATGCATAGTCAAGGAATTTCCTTGCTTATAGAGGTTGTTGAGAAGACATAAAAGATGAAGAAAATGAAGATAGATTTAGAAGACCACGTCTCTCTTATTTCTCAAGATATTGATAGTACAAATAAATATCTTAGTAAGTGGGTAGAGATGAAGGATCTGAGGAAACGCACTTTGGTATCAATTGGTGTCATTGTCAACAAAGATTCCTATGTTGAAATCAAAGAATCACTGGTATACAAAATCTAGATACTTAAGGAGTTGATCGAAGATCTCAAGTCTTATAAAGACGCTAGTGAGAAAAGTGACACAGGCCTGTTGAACAGACTGGAAAAATTACCTTGTGATCTCACCTCTAGAGATAATCAATTTCTTTCAACAAAAGAGATGATTCAAGAATTCAAAGGCATGATTCAAAGGGATTTTAAAGAGAAAGCATTTTTAATGACTTCTATGAATAACATCTTAGATACTCAGTTAACTCTGAATAATTTAAGAACCAAGTTAACTAGTCATGCCAAAGCCATCACAGCATTGAAAGACACTACCATTAGAGCCAAAGTGATCTTCAAAAATACCATTATGCCAGACAATATAGGAATTCAGGCATCTATCACCATGTACGATGCTTGTTTGAAGAAGTCTGGTGGCAATAATTGAATCTTTCCTTCATTCTCTCTTCTTTTTTTCTTCTCATGTACTTTTGTCATGTAAAAGTACATGCACTTTTGTAATATGTAATTACATGTAAAAAATCTGGAAAATATCCCAAAGTCAATGATGACTTATCTTTGATTAGATATTTTAATTTTTTACTTTTTTTCAATTTTGAAGGTTTCTCTCTATATATGGAGAGAACCTCTTTTATAAAGTATCTCTAGATAATTGAAAGCAAAAACTCTACTGAAATTGAGACACTTCTTGAGACTTTGTGCTCAACTTGTAAATCATATTTTATCAAATAAATGAGAAACGGGTTTATTTCAAACATTGTGTTAGAGTAATTTGTGTTATTTAGAAAATAGTTCTTATGTTCTCTTTCCTGATAATCTCTTATCTGTTTGATATAATAAGCAAAGTGTGTGTATTGAAATTATCTAAAGACATTTCTAAAAGATAAAAGAAAGACTTTGAGCTACTTTTATCTTGGTAACTTTATTATTCATTGTAGTTTTAAGCGAAGACTTTGGGCTTTGTTTCACTCTATTGTTACGTGTGTTCCGAAGTAGTGAAGGAAGTAACGGAAGACTTTGTGCTTTCATGGATTTTCTTGTGGACTTTGTTACTACTTCAGGGGATTTTCTGCTCTGCACTGGATACCATTTTTGAAAAAAGAGGAATGCTTTTATCCATCGATCGGGACTTCCTTCTTTTGTTCCTTGGACATCCTCTTTGAAAAAAGAGAGATGGATGGTGTTATACTACCCTGAGTATTATTTTTTGCTTACTTATATATACATATATATCATATAAGCGATTCATAGGGAACCTCTTCTTAATGAGAGGAGAGATAAATCTTCTTATACTATGGTTGATATACCCATTTTATCATCAGTTAGTTGACGACAAAATATTCACTGAACATGTAGCAATTAGATCCACCACCATGGTTTGCTACTCATCTAGCTCAGTCAATCACATGATCCTTTTGTCAATGGAGCTTTCATACATTTGATCTTTGACTGCCTTTACTAATTATAGTGCTAGCAATTTTAGGGTGATCGATATCTCTGTATTGAGACCATACAGAAGTTGGAAAGGTGACATACCTATCGCCCTCTTTGGTATGATTTTGTCTGTCTATAAAGCATCAACCAATGATTTATTCCATGTCTATTGATTGTCATCAACCAGCTTCCTGATGATGGTCACCAAATTCTTATTACTTGATTTGGCTTGGCCATTCCCTTATGGAAAATAATCAGAGGAGTGGGAGAGGGTAATCCCATAGTAAAAACAAAACTGAGTGATCTCATGAGAAGAGAAATAGGTAGCATTGTCTGTCACAATCTTGGTTAGGACACCAAACTTAGAAATGATGTTATCCTTAAGGAAATCGCATATTAATTCTGAAGTAGCATGCTTGGTTGGAATTGCTTCCACCCATTTGGTGAAGTAATCTATTGTTGTGAGGACATAATCATGTCCAGCACTTGAAGATGGGTTTACAGCACCAATGAAATTGATTTCTCATTGCCAAAATGGCTCTTTTATCACTACTGACTTGAAAGATAGGGCATCTAACTTGAATCTTCTAACAAACTATTGGCACAATTCACACCTTCGTACCCATTTTGTATGCATCCTAAAACAAAGTAGGCCATTAATACTTGGCTCTAAGAATCTTGTGGGCAGTCACATGAGCAAATGAATTTGACTAAAGTATCAGGAACCAGGGTAGTAACACGTGAGTTCAGGATGTAAAAGTGAAAATGCTTCACTACTTTGACCACTGCATAAGCATGCTTCTCCATGTTTGAATACTTCAGCTCATGAGCTTTGAGAGGATAGGTCATGAAGGATATGGGAGATTCCACACCTTCTTCATTCTGCTGAACCAGAATGGCTGAAAGTGTGTGTTCAGAAGCTTAACTATACATCATAAAATTCTTGGTATAATCTGGACAAACTAGAATTAAGGCATGAGCAATGGTTGTCTTGATGTCCCGAAATGCTAATTTGCCTTCTTCAATCTAGCTGAAGGTGGCCTTTCCTTTCATAATGTCCACAATATGATGGGTCTTCTCAGTGAACTCAGGAATGAACCTTCATAAAAAATTCACTTTTCAAAAGAAAGAGTGAACTACAGACTTACTCGTAGGCAGAGCAAGCTAGTGAATGGGTTTGAATATTTCTAAGTCAATCTTTATGCCTTCCCTAGATATAATGTGTCTAAGAAGCTTTCTTTTTGTCACTCTAAAGATAGACTTCTTAGGGTTCAAATAAATGTCATTCTAGCAGCTACGTTCCATCACTTGTTGCAAATGGAATACATGCTCAGGGCGATGCTTGAAAAAGATGGATAAGTCATCCAAGTATACCACAATGAACTTACCCATTTCATCTTTGAAAGTAAGGTCTATTGCTCTCTAGAAAGTGGCACCAGTATTTATCAGGCCAAATGGCATTCTTTGATATGCAAAAGTGCCCCAAGGTGTGGTGAAGGCAGCCTTATGTTGGTCTACTTCACCAACATCAACTTGATTGTATTCTGAGAATCCATTTAGCATTGATAACATCTTTGAACCGGTCACTGTCTAAAGCACTTGATCCATGATAGGCAGAGGACAGTTATCTTTTAAGGATGACTGATTAAAATTCATAAAGTCCACGCAAAGACGAATTTCACCATACTTTTTCCTCATAGGGACTATGTTTGCAATCCATGTGAAATGATGGATTGGGAAAATTATCCTGGCATTCAGTATTTTCTATATTTCAGAAAGAATAGTACCTAATATCTTTGGATTGTATTTCTTGGATTTTTATTTGTAAGGCATCGAATCATCCTTGAGAGGAATTTCATGGCAAATTTTTTTAAGCCTGAGCGACTTCATATCATCATAGGAGTATGCTAGGACATCCATGTACTGGTGAAGAAGAATAGTGAATTTGAATCTCTCTTCCTGAGTGCAGCACTTTTCAATGTTCACCATCTTGGGATTTTCCTTGGTTTCTAGATTTACTTGATCAAACTCCTGAGAAGAGTATGAATCCATTTGCTATTGTTTGACGAACATGTCATTCTTGTCAAACAACTTCTCAAGGGAAACCAAGCCTTTGAGAATGTTATTCCCCTTAAGTTGTAAGAATTCTTCACCTGCGTCTGAATTTATTTCAAGGACTTGTTCACTACTTTCAAAGTGGAGCTGTTTAAAGCTGCCTTTTTATTCCAAGAAGGCAATGATCTGGTTGTCACCATTAAATACTTGCCAATGATTGGCATTATCAGGTACACTTGTTCAAAAGACTAGTTCTATAGTGTACTTATCTCTTTTAAAATCAAGGTGAGGAACTAAAAGAGTTGTTGAAACAGCTAAAGCATCAGCTCTATCATTGAATTCCTTAGGAACTGTAGAGATGCTGAAAGCATCAAAGTTTTTAATTTGGTCCCAAACTAGATTGCGGTAGTGGCGTAATCTCTCATTTTTGGTTTGGTACAGATTTCTGCCTTGAAAAACCACCAGCTCAGTGTCTCTTTTAGCATGAAGGATATTGACACCCTTGTCTTTAGCGGCCTTCAATTCAAGTAAAAGAGACTCGTATTCATCAGTATTATTAGTATTGCAAAACTACAACTTGTATAATGAAGGAAAAATATCTCTTTGAGGATATATCAACATGATCCTGGCTCTTAAACTAATAGAGGAATAGTTGCCATCAAATTTCAGCATCCATACCTCATTTGAGACTAAATTTTTCTTAGATTTCTCCTTGCTTTGAAGGGGAATTCTTCTACGTTTGTACTATGTTCTCTCACATCTTCTGTTGTTATGTCTAAACTAATTTTTAGACTATCATTTTAAGAAATTTTTTTAGCTAAAACATGAATATCCTCTGTGGTCAAGAAATAATTACCCATGCCTGAAGACTCAAACATAATTTGAGCTTCAGGTGCTGATGTTTTAGTGACCAAATATTTTGCTTCCTTCTCACAGAACAACCTCTTCATGATGCCTTTAACCAGGATTATTGCTTCAGACAAGTCCATGCTCAACTCGCCACCAACATTTTTGTAGAAATTTATCCTGAGAAGGATGTTGTATGACATTGAGATGTCAGCTAATAGAATCATCATCTTGATTCTCTTTTTTGGGAATGTTGTAAATGCAAATTGGGTGTCTTTGATTCGTCCCAATAGTGACACTTATTTTTTCTCCATAGATAAACATCTCCCAAATGTCTTGGTCAGTGTGAGACCAAGGGATTTAGCTACTTTGGCAGGCATGACATTATCTGAAGCTTCAGAATCAATGATATAATTGTTTAGCTGATGTCCCTTTATCAGTAGGGAGACATAAAATGGTTCAGTCCTTCTAAGAGCATTAAGAGGAGTAATAACAAAGTTATTCTAAGTAGAAGTGGGAGTGACCTTTGGAACAGCTGGTCCTGTAGGGACTATTTTATTCCTCACACATTCCACTATCTTATCCAACTGCTCAAGGTTAGATTAAAAAAATCAAATTCAAGCATTTGGATCTTAGTTTTTTTGACATGGTCAATTATGTCAAATGTCTGAAATCAACTATGAAGATGGGAAGGCAGTTCATCCTTCTAATTTTTTGGAGGGGGAGGACTGATCTGCGAATTTGAAGTAGAAGGTGTAGGCAAGTTTGGAGCGCTTACTTTTTTAATAATCACGGGGTCCTTTGGCTAGAAAGGTAGAGTGGTTCCCCACTTAGTAATTGAAAATCTAGGCTGAGATTTTTCTCCTATTTTGTCTTTAACAACTGATTGGGCTGACTGATTCTTAGATTGCGTGAATACAGTGTATGATCCCTCAGTTGCTTTACCTTCACTTTTGGGTTCATCCTAATAATTTAAGAAACAAATGTTGAAGTCGCCAGCTAATTCTTCTTCTCCTTCTATGAAGAGATTACCATCATCTTCTTGATTTAATTCAAGCTGAAAGGAGAAATCTGATTTTGCTTCAAGGTATCCCACTATTGAATTGGTTGGAGGCACTTCAATGGCAAGTTTCCGCTGAGTGGGAGGAAGACGATTTGGTTGCCCTTCATTCTTGACAGCATTGCCTTGGTATGCCTAATTAGAGATTGTCCTCTTTAGTATATCTCTATACAAAAGAGCAGATGACATCCCTTGCGCCATTTGATTTCTAAGATCAAGTAACTCATTGGCCAATTTTTGCACCATTAGATCAGTGGTGCCTATAGGTGAGTATTCTAAAGATGGAGAGGATTTACCTCTATTAAGATCTCTCATTATCTTTCCTACCAAGATAAGGTCATCTTCCACTTCAGTAGCCAAGTCTTGAGTAGTAGTAAGGTCTATGTGGATAGCAGGTCTTAGTAGAAAACTCAATTCAGGTAGCTGTGAGTTGATGAAGAAACATTTTAGGTTCTTAGGTGTAGGCTTAGCAATGATAGGAATCTAATTTCTCAACTTATCAAACTTGGCAATAAAATCCCTCATAGGTTCATGAGGTTATTTCTTCATCTATGTGAGATGGGCCAGCAGGGCATTTGCATCTTCTGTAGGCTTGAACCTTGCTTTGAATTTAGCTTTGAGTGTGTTCCAGTCAGTCACTGACCGATCCTATAGGTGGTAGAACCAGTCTACAGTAGCACCTTGTAGTGTTTTCACAAATAGCCTAACTGCTACGTCCTTAAATTCCATGCCTATTACACCACAGGCTATGTTGAACGCTGCAATGTGTTCATCAGGGTGAACTCTCCCATCACCAAAGAATTTAGAGAAATTATTCTTTAAACTATGTGGAAGTTCATGTTGAGGTGGAGTCAGATTGAGTGGACCAAAAGAGTTACCCTAGGGGCCTTGAGCTTCTATGATTGGATTATTGAAGGCAGGGATAACAAATCTGGGTGGAATATGTATAGGTAAGCTCTGGTGATAGTAGAAAAAGCTATACCTTGTATTGGTGACCTGGTACAGATGGGAGGAACACTCTTGGATCATTGAACTTGACATTGTGGAGGAAATAATATAAAATTTTCTTACTGCACCAACTCAAAAACTAAGTCAACAACACCTTGGGTTCTCTGACTTCTGGTATAACATGGAGTTGCCAGATTGTAGGATAAAAATGAGAAAGAAACGGTCCAACTTCAACTTGAAGCTTGAAGCTTCAAATTGTTTGTTCTTCCATAGCAGTTCTAGTTTTGCAGACCAGAATATATAATAGAAATGGATAAGGCTATAATGATAATGGGTAAGATACAAACCAGAGAGTTGCCAGAATATATAATAGATAAGGATAGGAATTACTTCAATATGAGACATGAGGCTTCATATTACACGTAACATCCCTAGTGGAGTCACCAAAAAACCATTGGGTGAATATTTTGTCAATCAGCTAACTGATGAGCAAAATAGATCTAATCAACCACAGCAAGGAAGATTGGTCAGCCTAGTGTGCAGGTTTACCACATCAAAAGGGGACAAATCTCTCCTGTCATCAAGGGGAGGTTCCCTATAGGTATGAAGGGGATGTATACTATAGATATATGCAGAAAATAACACTCGGGGGTAGGGTATCACCATCCATCTCTCTTTTTTCAAAGATGATGCTCACAGACAAAGGAGAAACCTTGGTGAAGACACTAAAGGCACTTCTCTTCTTTCAGAAGTGGTCTTACAAGAAATAGCAAGAGTTCTTTCAAGTAGTGACAAGTGACTGGTAACAAAGGTGTAGAGTAACCAACAGCCTGAGATGTAGCACAAAGTCTCCACCTCAACTGCCCAAGAGTGAAATATGAAAGACAATGAGGGAAAAAATTCATCCCAAGGTCTTTTACATAGAAACAAAAAATAAAGAAACACACTAAAGGCAATTGTAGATAGCACAAAGTCTTCTTACAATTGGCTTCAAGTCACCTTCTTGATTATCTCCACTAGCTCTACTTATTTCATTTAATGGATAAGAACACATTTAGGAAGCAGACATAAGAAATATTCTCTAAATGATACAAGATATAATAGCACAAAGTCTGAAAGTAACTTGCTTTCTCATTCAAAACAAATAAATATGATCAACAAATCTGAGCTCAAAGTCTCAGTAATGGCCTCTCAATTTGGCAGAGTTTTGCTTCATTTTATCAAAAAGGTCTCCCTTGCATAAAAATAGGATTTACAATATATAGCAGCCCAAAAAAGACTAGTGCTTTGTTCCATGGGGTGGCCCATGTTGAATTTAATGCTTTGAATGCATCTTCAGTTCTGTCCAAAAGAACCATGCTAGAACAGTGCAGTTGTCTTGACTATGGCATATCATTTCCTTTCAAATGTCTTTTCCTAGGTCTGGATCATCTAGTTTGTCACCTTTGATGTCTGCATAGTTGTCCATTTTGTCTTTACTCCAAGGGAGATAAACAAGTGGCATCTTCAATGTTTAAGGGCTCAAATATCTATTTTGCGAACTGTTCCACCTACTGGAATAATTACTGAGTAGATATTTCCCTCTTTGGCTCTCTTTGGTTTTGTCTTTTTCTAGAATTTGAGCTCTCAAGGCTACGTTCTAAGCTTTGCTAGCTCTTTCAGCTCTCTTATCAGTGGTTCTTCCCTTTTGGCCTTGGCCTTAAGCTCTTTGAATGCATTCAGGTCTGCGTTTAAGTCTACAAGGATCAATGGTTATTCCATTGTTGCGACCTTGACGTCTTTGGGCACGTCATCATTTGAAAGCCAACGACTAGTTTGTTGCCCTAATTTTGATGGCTGTGAGGACATCACCAAATTTTTGGGTCCCAACAGCTAGTTCATGATGTTCAATTTTGATGTTTGTGGGCCTATCACCCCCTTTGGCAATTCCTTTGGCATTGTTATTTTGTCCTTTCCCAGAGGGGACCTGCATGTTGGGGTCTTGAGAAATGGTCCACTTTTCTTGGTGAGAGCCTCTTGGAAGGGTACCTACCCTTCAAGCTCCTTCGAGCGGCCTTCAGGGTTTAATTTCTTTGGCGGGCTTTTGTTTCTTTGACAGACTTCATCCTTTATTTCCTTCAAACAATTTGTTTAAAGGAAATATTTCCTTGGCTTTGCTTTGAATGTTTTTCCACCAGGTTTTGCTTCAAGATTTTATTTCTTCAGGCTTTCTTACCGGGTGAATTCCTTTGGACATTTTGTCCAAAGGACTTTTGCCTTAACAATTTTTGTCGCGGGAACTTTTTTGAAAGAATTCCCTTTATTTGTTTGGCCTTCGAAACAGTCCACCTGCTCCCCATTTTCCCTCCACAAGAGTTGTCTAACCTCCAAGGTTGCCTTTTGAAAAAGTTACAAGGGTCCATTTTGGCTACTAAGTGCCCTCTGCAAGGGCACTTGTCCTTTGGGCTCTTGGAAGACCTTCCTTTGAACTTCTTGATTGAAAAAATGGCTAAGTGTTGACCCTGTTTCTTTCCTGCAGAGTCCGTAGATATGAGTTCGTAGAATTGGGGGAGTCCATCGAAATGAGTTTGTAGATTTTCTTCCTACAGAGTCCATAGATTTCTTCTTACAAAGTCTATAGATTTCTTCCTGTGAAGTCCATAGATTTGAATATGTGGATTTCCTACCTGCAGAGTCTATAGTTTTGAGGCCTTGAAGTCCGTAGAAACTGAGTCCGTAGAAATGAACCTGTAGAGTCCGTAGAATCCAATCCTATAGAGTTCGTAGAAACTAAGTCCGTAGTTTTCTCTAACTTTGAAAGAGTCCATAGAAATCTAGCTTGCGGAGTCCATAAAAACTAAGTCCATAGTTTTCTACCTGTGGAGTCCGTAGATGTCTTCCTGCAGAGCCCATAGATTTCTTCCTACAGAGTCCATAGAAATGGGTCTGCAGAGTTCGTAGAATTGAGTCTGCAGAGTCCCTTAGCTGAAAAAGTTTGAAAAATAGAGAATTTGAAGGCTCATAACAATTTTTGAGAAGGGAAGAGAGAATTTTTGGCTTGTAAGACCAAAAATAGTTCATGTGTTGTCCCAAAAAATGAGTGACAAACTTTGGGAACAACACACATCACACATTCTTGGACTATAATACATATTTGGGCTACTTTTAAGGGCTAACGCTAGATGTTGTGCACTTGTGAATATGACTATAGTTTATTATGCACTAGTCATTATGATTATAAGCTTATACATAGTTTTTACTAGCATTTTAAAACTACCTTCAAAATTAAATCCAACTTATTCCAGCCTTTTATTATCTAAAGACTTCTTTATTTTTTCACTAAGTTTTCCAAACTTATTTATGAATGACTCTAACCAACTTCCTCCCATCCCTTCCTTTGTACTTGGTGTTTTTAAAAAATAATTTTGGGTTGGGGGATACATACTCAAGAAATGAATGATCTTTATCCTCTACTTCTTCTAATAGTGACATTGAACCTGTTATACTTATGTGCTTCTACATAATCTCTTCTCATGAATATTCTTCCACTACTTTTATCACTTTTCCTCTTAACTGTGAACTACTTCTATCTTTTAATTATTCTACTTTTATTCTACTTTCTTCTTCTTCTTTGTTCTACTCCATCTCTTCACTAATTACAACTCTATCTTCTTCTTCATCGAGGCCTTCTCCTTCTTGATCTACATCTACTCTATTTATAACACCTTATTGTTTCCTCTTTCTCCAACATCTTCTAACTTATTCTTACTTATGTTCACAGTTAAGTATGGATTATTCAATTTGTTCCATTTTCTTTGTTATCGTAGTTCTCTTTCTAATCCCAAAATCTTATTTAAACTATGGCTCTTTTTATCCTCCATATTATAGGTTAAATTTTAATTTTATATGTTTAGCTTCAAATCAATCACTCCTACATTAAACACATCCCCATAATGCCTGAAGTGACTACTACATGTTGATAGGAGTGAGCACCATGCCCTTTTCCATAACCAACATCTTAATCAGAGTCGATAGTCACTTAAAAAACTTCCTGTAGATTCCCCTAACATATTAATCTTATGAAGCTTCAAAAGATAATAGATTGAAGCAAATAAATTACTCATTGTGCACAGAACAATGATAAAAGACACATAAGAAAACCATTACAAAACAATATGTATTTATCTTTATTACATCAGAACCATATACAATTACAAATGAACAATATCTATAGAGTTTTACTAGGCATTGTCTCTTCATATTCTATCCTTTTGATATGCCTAAAAGGAGTGACTCTTCCCATTTTATCATCTATACTTATGCTTACATAGTGTCGAATACATATAAAATATTATACAAAAGATCAAATAGTTCAATTCACACACATGTATATCAACTACACTCTCTGATTTTAGTAAGCCATGTTATTCACCCAATAATATTAGGCACAAAATTAGAAACAAAATCTAAGCAGGTATATTATAAGTGGACAATGACATAGTGTACCTAAGTCTATTGACCACATACTTGTCTCAATTGACCATGACATAATATTATCAAAACTAAATAGACAAAAGTAAGATATAGAGATGATAGGTTAGAAATAAACATATAAAATATATATAGATAAGTTTGTTATAGACATACGACAAATCAATGTGCCTAAATCTATTGACAATGGATTTTTCCTAGTTAATATGACATATAACTAATTATTTCACCCCTATACATACATTGATTAATGTTGTGGATGCATCTTTGGATCTATAATAACTAATAAATTACATTCAATGATCAAACCTTAGTTACCTACACACAAACCAAATTGGAATCAAATTGGGGGGGGTTATCAAACAAAAGGGTTTGATTTGGACTGACCTTGGTCAATCTCCATTGAAAAGTTAGGCATTGAACTACATTTCCAATACTTCAAAGAGGGATCAAACTCAAATGTATTTATCTCACTTATGTATGTGTGTGAAATGATGAATGCAAATATAGATACTCTTTCTCCTATTTAACACTTGTCACAAGTATGCAAATGAAGATTCAATGTTGAATATTGATTCAATAGACCTATAGATAAAACATTAAAATATTTGAATAACTTTTGAGAGTGAGGAGAACCATCGACAATGCCTTAAAGGAGCCTTATACTTATATATGTTTTGATTTTAAAATTAAGACCTATTGATGTGTAAAATTTGACCTAAGATAAGACCCAACATAAAAATAAGAATAAAAAAAACACATGCTCTGAAATAAGTTCTAAAAGTTATGCCTAGACAAGTTCATGCTAAATAGACAAGGCCGCATGTCATTCCTATCCAATTACTATAGACTTATCGAGAAGGACAAATGATTTAGACTAGGGATCCTCATGATAAAGTGGAAAGATAAATGACCAATAGACAAACTTACAAATCAAAGTAGAGAAAGACTTGAGTAAATTATGATAATAGATGCATCATTTGTTATCAATAGTCTATGTGTACAAATTTGTAATAGCTGACATAAAGGATGGACTTTTACAAAATTTGGGTATTTATAACAATATAACAACCAAGTAGTACATCAAATTTTTGAATGAATATGGATTGAACCATCAAAAAAGTGTGCAATGGTTGGGTTGATCCACTACTAAAGCACACATTGGGTGGGTTAATACACCATAAGAAGTGTAAGTAAATGGTCAACTAGTGAATAACTCAAAACTACATGAGTGTTTTAAATCCAATATTCAATGACTAAATAACTGATAGATGTTGGGGATGTTAGATAGTAATACTTCCAAGTTAAGTGTCTAAAGTATGAAGGAGTTCACCAAAATTAAATTCCATTAATTGAAGAAATTTATCGATGTAGATGTTGAGTTTGTGCCACTACAACGAAGCTACTCATAACACTTAATTGAAATTAGTATAACCACACCTACCCACATAATTTCGAATGGATGAAGTGGATGAGAATATTTGTATGAGTGGTATCAATCCACTAATATAACACTAAATAACTGACAGATGTTGGGATTGTCAAACAATAATGTTGTTAAGGTGAAGTGTTGAATATATAGATTTACTCCAAACAAGGGAGCATTGCTATGCAGTATGAAAAGTGTGTGGATGATATAGTTAAATGTTAGAATAATCACACCTATAGAATCCTAAAAAAGAGCATTGATGACACCACCATAATTGATATGAAATCCATCTCGTATGTACATGGATGGTAGAAGAAGATGCTTGCATGTGATTTAGTGCTATAGGCATAAACAAGCATGCAAGGAAACATCTAAATTTGTAAGTGTGTTAGGATGTTCATGCCTAATATAATAAATTTGAGGGATCTCATTCTTGATTGAAGGTACAACAAAACTCATGTGCCATTAAATGTCATCATGAAGAGTGGAATGAACAAAAACTAGAGTTGAGCTTGTATCAATTAGTCCTAATGAAGGTGAAATAACTATTTGATAGCCACTGCCTTGTCAAGTGGTTGGATAAGGGAAACAATTACCTTTGAGTGTTTAATAATACCTCTCCTAAGGTAACCCACAAAATGGAGTATGTGGGAGCCAAAATTGGTGGTGTGTTTATCAACATATATGTAAGTGTTGCTGAAGTAAAGTGTGTTGTAGGTGCATGCTTCAGATTTTAAAGGTAACTTAGGAACTGGTAGATCACAGTTTAAAATCACATCGGGGGATGTGAACTAGATTCATGAATAGGTAACGAATTACATGATGGACTAACTCAATGAAATGTGTGTCCAATCATGTTACAAATGTGCAATTATGTCCTGTAATGAGTGAATGAGGGCATATTTGGTAGAAACAAGTGAGAAAAATATGGAATTTTTTCTTTAATTTTATTTTTCTATTCAACTATCACGACCATGTTATATTGAAGTGCACATACTTCAGAGAAAAATATATTATTTTTTTACTGTAATTTATTATTGGCCTATGTGAGGGTGAGGAGGTCTTTGCCTGAAGCTATTACAATAAGGCAAAACAAAGGCCTTGAAATGAACCTTAAACAAAAAACACACTCACGAAGATAAAAACTCCCCAAAATACATGTTTAAATAACTTGGAATATCTTAAAAATAGTGGTAATTCAAAAATATTAAAAAAAGATTAAATTGCTTAAAAACACATAAAACCATTGTTTGCAAAAAAATCAACCCAACCCATAATTTTTTAATTTTTGGTACAAAGTTTGATGATGATAAAAATGCCATATAGATGTTGAATTTATACCTAATAATTTTTTTTTAATGTAAAGTCAAATATCTACATTATGGTAAAATTTTAGGTCAAACTAATCATTTTTATTTTACATGATTCTCAAGGTAGCCCAAAATGTTGTACGGATGCCAAATCGACACTTGATGCATAAGGATAGTTTGTTGTAGAGGACAAAAAATACCTGTTGGTAAATATTTAGATCAAATTGATAATTATTATTTTTTACAAACCTTGAATACCCTTTGAAAATTCTTAAAAATTATATGATCCAAGGAATAATGCCTGAATGGATGGGTGGTCCATAAATAGATTTGTAATGGAGATGATGCATCGTGTATAAGAAATGGATCTAGTGCCATATCAAAGTGTTTATATAGGTCAAAAATTATTATATCTAACATAAAATTTACATACTATTAGGATGAAAAAACCTAATCTTAAAACATGTGAAAAAATTAAATACAAAATTAAAACAAGCTATAGTAAAAACATAAACACATGAGAGAGCAGTAAAATAAGATATTTGTGGAAACCTTACTAAACTAGCAAGGGAAAAACCACGGGGAAAAGGAAGGATCCAGACTTCATATTTCATTATAAAAACTTTCTCTACAACATTAGTTACTCTCAGCAACTCCTTTCCAGTGCTTACAAGCACTCAAGTGAACCAAACTTGTAACCAAGCCTTACAGTCTCCAACCTCTAAGCTACAACATATAAATCCATCATGATGATAACACCATAGCATCCAAGGTGAGCTCCAAATCATCAACCTTTATCTCCATGAGATGAGTTAACAAGCCTCCAAACTCCAATCAAGTGAGCTAAGCTAACATAGCCTTTCAGGCTCTAACCTCTAACCTCAAGGATCTCCATGCTTACATACAAACTAGGTGAGCCATGCTCTGATCTAAGCCTTACATACTCTAACCACTTAAGTATAAATTATGCTTACAACCCAAGCATCTACGTGAGATAAGCTTCCATGTCTTCCAAGCTCTAACCTGCTATAATGATCCAAGATTGGATAACCCCTGATGGGATTCTCACAAATAAAAAGGAGAATGCAATGTTTTATAACATTTTACATGAGAGAGAGAAAGAGGGATAAACTTCATGGTTACTCCAAAATTGCACCATACTTTGGGTGTAGTAACATGTGATCCAAGTTTGTTTGTCATCATGTGAAAAAGTCTTCAAAGAAGATCCTCTATGACATAAGAACATGTGTCACCTCCATGTGGCTCTAAAACATATGCCCCACTTCCACAACTGAGTCTAAACACTTAATAATATTTTTGTCTTCTTTATCAAGGGTCAATAAAGTGGACCATCCACTTTAGATAAGATTCCATCCATTTCCACGTGCTTCCAAATATGGTGCTCTATGCACACATCCTCTAACAACGAAGAATTCTCGCCTTCTTCTTCACATGTGATCACAAGAGTCCAAAAGGTGTTTCAGTCACCTTTTGACCTTTCCTAGACATGTGAATCATGGATCCTCTTAAAAATTCAACCCCATATTATGACCCTTATCTTTTACACCATGTGACAACTAAGGACAAAACATGTCCATAGTGGAGTGTTATGCCCCATACCATATCATCTCAACTTGATCATATCCTAGGACCCACCATGGGCCCTCTTGACACATCAACTTCCTACCACATCACCTACATTACACATCACCTACATGCCAACTCATTTGCACACCCACATATCACATCACCAAGATGCCATCTCAACATATCACATCACCATGAATAGTGTCCATGAATAGTGACCTATGAATAGTGGCTTTACACCTTAACAATCTCCCACTTGAAGTCATATACATAGGACTTTACCATACCTATTTGTTTTAACAACCATCTATCATCAATGCCCACTATTACTCACACACAAGCCTTTTAGAAGTTTTTTGCACTACTAAGACTTCTCTGCCCTGATTGACTTTGTCAACATCTGCTCCTCCAAAACAGATTTGTAGTAACCTGAAGTGACTCCCACTTCATGACAAACATATCCTTCTTCAAGATTTTTCCATGAACTGCTCACTTCTGCCACTGCTTGGAACTATTCAGTCTAGTGCACACTATAGCTCTCTTGAGGCTTCCTACTCCTGATGAATACACTACATAGGACAATTTTACTCTCCTTGTCTATTATAGGACACTCCAAAAGACAACTAAAAATACTAAAATAAGTGGAATACTTGACTTTTGTGCTTTATGTTAATTTTGCATCTCCATACTTGGTTTTCTCCTCCATCTCATCTTAGTCACCCAAACCATCTCATCACTGATCATGTTGGGGCCTATAACCAATATGCCATCTACACATAGCAACAACCTCTACTAAACCTTGGCTCTTTATGAATGTATTCATGTATTGCATCAACATGCCTATTGTAACATGTACATTCTTCAAATCCCTAAACCAACAACTCTTTGCCTCATCCTCATGGCCTTCTGGATACTCCATCTCATCATGAGATCACCATGTAGGAATGATGCTTTCACATCCAGGTAATCCAGCAATAAAAAGTGCACACTATACTATTGATAGTAGTTATCAATAGGAGAGAAAAAACCCAAAGAAGTCAACACATGACTCCTCCATATGTAGCATACTACTACCCAACATGATCAACATGGTACCTATCCATAGTTATTAGGAAGTAATCATGCTACTTAGTACATAACTACACCTGCTAAGGTTTCAAGCCCCAAAGATACCATCAAGCTACATCTTACTCTATCACATGTCACATAGATGACCACCTCCTTCCACAAAACCTCAAGTTTCTTATTTTTCTCTATCCATCCTGAACTAATTCAATAATAGGAGAGAAGAACCCATAAAAGTCAACACCTAACTTCTACATGTAGTAAACCACTACCTACCATGCTCAACATGGTACCCATCCATAATTATTGGGAATTTATTGTGCTACTCAGTGCATCACTACACCTACTAAATTTTTGAGCCCCAAAGATATAGACAAGTTGCATCTTGCTCTACCACATGTCAAACACATGACTTTCTCCTTTCACAAAACCTCAAGTCTCTTTTTCTTCTCCATCCACTAGGTACAATATTAGGTTTCTTGCACTTCCTCCTCTACATGGAATTTCAACATCATCTCAACTCACACATTATGGTAATAGGATCCCACAACTTGTACCTCTTCGCCAGTTGAGAATACAAAATAATGTAGATGCTTTGTCATCTCCCTCCATCTACACCAATGAAGACTAGCTTGCTCCACCATAAGTTATATCATTGCTTACTCATCAAGAACATTATGTTGGTATTGATCCATGTTGTAAATATTTATGTAGTGGATTACACCCTTTGAAAGGAGACTCAGCTCCCTTCCTCCACATGACACAATGGAGACATTCCTTTTGATGTGGGTTGTAAACTTGAGGGATAAATCTCTAAATAGGGCATAACTCCCCTTGATGCACCTTGAGGCCTTAGTTTTCCTATTGCTAACAATGAGGGGTGTGAAAAGAGAGAGAAATACATAAAATAGAACCTAACTAATGTGGTGATGCACCAAACTAGTTGGTCTACTCATATTTGACCTACACTTTACACCAGAGAGAAGCAAACATACACTTCATTCGAATGAGAACCTTTCCTACATCAATGTTTCAATAGGGGATCTTATGGATATATAAGGAGGAAGGACTATCAGAGGTGTTCTAAGAAACACTATGGACAACCTATTCACATGCACCTATACTCTGAGTTGGACACTTCTAATTGACTTGCAAGAGAAGAACTTGCAATACACTAGATATGTTGGGATAAACTTATGAAAGCATGAAAAGGAAATGACTTAACATAAGATAAAACCATAGACATATGCAAAAGTGCAAGCTCAAATGGAGGTAAAAATGCTTCTTTTGATTCAAGGTAAAATTCTTCAAGGCTTCGCCATACAAATGATGAGAGATCCTTCCCAAATGAGAAGTAACAAATATATATAAAAAGCTTAGAAAATAGATAATTGACCAGTCAAGAGATGGAAACCCATGTTATATTAAACACTTCTACAACAACCACAAGCCCATGCTATTGTTGTATCCTTCCAATTGCGTATGGGAGAGCCATGATGTAGGTGTCCAGTCACTACCCTTACTATCCTGGCCCTGTGAAAGCATGGGATACTCTTTTTAGTAACTGATAAAGCCATCCCCAAGTTGTGTTGACTGGGCCATGCTCTTTTTAATGTTGAGTGCAACTGGCTATACATTAATGGTGAAGTACAAAAACATGGGCCACTCTCTTCTATAGTTCAAAAACCAATCCCTTTATTGGTTTTTGGTAGAGACTATTTCACCTAAGTACATTTACTTTTCCTACTGATAACACATATGCCACATACCTTGGTCTGGTTCATCCTTGGGTCTGCACTTTGACTTGTTATGCCACTTAGAGAATTTTTAACTTTTGTTTTATCATGTGTGTGCCCATGTTCTGGGTTACCCACCTTATTTTTATTACTTTACTATTTTCCTTTTGTCCTTAGCCATTCAAGTTCTTGGATGCTTATTATTTTCTCCCAGGTTCCACTTTTTGCTTGCTCGCTCATTCATTCTTTAGGCTTTTCCAGCTTGAATTCCTTCAAACAAAATGTTCAAAGGAATTCTCCTTTGATTACTCCTAAATGGTTGGTTTATTACCCTAAATTTTACCTTCACAGCCCTGTCTCTCACTTTTGAATCCCAACAACTAGCTGATCACCCTGAAGTTGATGTTCATGGGCTTGTCACCCACTAGGACAATTCCTTCAACATTTTTCAAATGAACTTTTCTAAAGGGAAAGTGACCCTTTGAAAAGATCAAAATGGTCCTTTGACGAAGCTGAAAATGACCTTTGCCTTATGAAAAAAAACCTTCAGAAGAGCTACAATGGTCCACTTTGGAAAGAAACTGACCCTTCAAAAAATGGAAATGGTCCACTTTGAAGACCAAGTACCCTCCATAAGGGGACTTACCCTTCGGTCTTTTTACGACCATCGAATTTCTTCAGATAAAATGTTTGAAGGAATTTTCTTTTGATTTTCCTTCTTTGGTTTTCCTTCGAACATTTTGTATGAAGGATTATTTCCACTTGTCACCTTTTTCTGAAGGGCAAGTTCCCTTCGAGCTTCTTGTCTTTGCCCCTTTGCTTCAATTTGATATACTCTACAAGTACATTTTCAGCCCAAAGTGCCCCTCAACTTTTGCACTGGTCCTCGCATCGATGAAAAGCCCTCTGCAAGGTCCGTCCTGCCTTCCAACATACCCTTCAAAAGTTTTGTAAAGGTCTATTTTATCTTTAAAGTGCCTCCTATAAGGGCATATACCCTTTAGGGAAAATGCAAATGACCCTTCAAAAATCCCAAGTGCATTCTGTGGAAACACTTGCCTTAAGGAGCGTCTAAGACCAATTTGGGCTCTTTTGAAGGACTTACTCAAAAGCTTTGAAGTAAAGACATCTCAAAACCCGATTTCTTCTTCCTTACCCTTTTGGGTTTGTGAATGACTCTAACTCATGAAAATTGGTGTTGAGCAATTTTGGTCCTATAGGCCAAAATTGAGCGCTCCCTTTCCTTTTCCTGGCAAGGTCTGTTAACCAGTTTCTAAAAAGTTCATCCCACAGTAGTCTTATGGGTTTTCTCTATGAAAGGCCTGTTTCCATGAAAGAACAAGTGTTTCCTCCTTTTGAAAACCAAGTGTTTTGAGTCTTACAAACACTTGGGTTGATTTGGAACTCATTTTGATCCTAGATGTTTAGTAGAGCAAATAGATTCTTTAGGTGGGCCTTTGATCGGCAAAATAGACCAAGTTTAAAAACACAAGGCTCTTTTACAAAAGGTCTAAAAGGTAGATACCCTTTTGGAGGGCACTCAGGTGTAGAACATGACATTTTCAAAAGGACTGAAGGGCAGACTTGGGCTCAAAGTGCCCTTGCAAAGGGCAGAGGGTCTACTTTCAAGAGGCCAAGGAAGGTCTCTGTTGATGCAGTGGATTGCACGTAGGGCAGGACGCCTAGCTCCTGCCTTCCACACGTCAAAATTAAAACTCCCCTCTCACCTATGGGACTGGCGAAACTAGAGGGGAGAGTCTGTAGGTAAGGGCTAGCTCCCTTTGATGCATCTGAGTTGTTCCAATAAGTGCTTATATATATAATGGGGGGATGGAAAGGGAAAAAGATTACAGGAAAACAAAAGTACTCTAAAAGAGGTGATGCACCAAACGATTCGACCTACTCACACTCACACTTGAAGCCAGACAAACACATACGTACATTGCAAACTGGCAAAAGGACTAGGATGCAAGAAACCTAACGGGCATGCTATAATGGAAAACACAAAAAATAAGGACTCACCATAGGTGTTGTGGAAAGGGCACACTATATAGTAGCTTCTTTCTATCTCTACACTTCTAGGTACAGCTCTCCTTGTCACCTACAATAATGGCACCTTATAGACACCAGGTGCATTGGTGTTAACCCTGTGAAAGCATTAGGAAGCAATGACTAAACACAAAACCAACACTCAGACACACATAGAGATATCTAACCAGAATAGAGGTAAAAAAGCGTTTATTGATTTTAGGTGAAAATTTGCCAGGGCTTCGCCTTACAAATATGACAGATCCTTTTCCAAATGACAAGTCTAAAATATATAGAGGAAGAAAGGAGGCCTTTTGGTGCCCTTTTTACAAATGACCCATCTACGTTCTGATCACTGGGAAGATCCAGTCATTTAAACATCATATGAGAATTTAGGGGCCGCGTCGTTTGTCTGCAAACAAGACCGCTCCTTCAATATGATTACCAGCTTGTCTGCTTATTAATGCAAAATGAAGAAATTGGGTCCCACTGTTAGCCATTTGCACCTCTTGATGATCAATTCACAGAAACTGTATCACCTACTGGAGTAACTGCTTGAGTAGATGCCTTCCTTCACCACTTGGACTGCTTGTTCATTTCTGCACTTGGTCTCTCTTTTGCCTTTAAACCTTTGAATTCGTTCAAGTTTGTGCTCTTCTTAACAATTCATTCATGTCTCTCCTGCTTGCCTTGGCTATTTTTCACTAATTCTAATAAGTGACACATGGCGTGTTCCACCACTGAAACTGGCAAGACACGTGGCAGCATCTGCTAAATTTATAGAAGCTTCAAACACCTTTGGGGAGTTCTAAAGAAAATGAAGTGTGGTAGCTTTTGCTCTCTTCAGCAGTTCCTCAGGGCCCACCATAATGCTTTGTGGGACAAAAAGGAAGGGACAGTGGGTATTGACACTTGTCAGCTTCTGTTGAGCCTTGCAGGGAATACATGGCAAATTTCACTTCCTTTAGAGAAAACATGTCAAAGCTTTCATGGTTGCCACTTGGCATTTTCCATGCTCTGGCTTTCCCTAGTTTTGTCACTTTCTAGCTCCTTCGACCCTTGGGCTATCTTCTTGGCGAGTCACTGGCTCCTTAGCTCTTTTCTAGTTGGCACTCAAGCATTTTGAAAACAAACAACTATTTCACCATCTTAAATTTGACGTATGCACACCCATCACTGCATTTCAATACACGATGGCTAGTTTGTTGTGTTCAACTTTGACGTCCTTAGGCCCGTCACCCTTGGACCTTCCTTTGACTTTTCTATGGGCTTTTTTTGCAGACAATTTTCCCGTGGACAAAAAGTCTGTGAGAATTGTCCTGGTCGCTTTGACTTCTTTCAAAATTCTCCTCAGCCTTTTCTCTCTCGTGGCCCTTCTAAATTCCTTTAGACTTTATGTCTGAAGGAATTCCTTCGGACAAAAATCTGAAGGAATTCAATGCCTTAAGACTTTTTATGCATTTCTTGAAATCCTTCAGCTGCCTTCGAAGTGCCCCTTGCCCTCCACAAGGGCTTTTGAACCCAAAACTGCCCTCTGCAAGGGCACTCATCTTCTAGCTTTAGGATGCTCCTTTGAACTAAGCTGTTGAACCGACTGATTGAACCAAAAATAGTTCAATAGTTCAATACTACGCACCACTCATTCGTTGAACCAAGCCTTCGAACCTATCGCTTGAACCAAACACTTGAACCCAGAAAGGTTCAATGGTTCAATGCTTCGTGCCATTTGTTGAACTTTGACAATTAAAACCAAGCCCCTTTGAACCTTCCATGATGAACCAAGGCATTGAACCAAGTGATTGAACCAAGCTATGAACCAAGGCGTTAAACTAAAACTGTTGAACTCGGCTGTTGAACCAAAGCGATGAACCAAGGCCGATGAACTTGAGCTTTAAACCAAAGCGTTAAACTTTGTTATTGAACCAAAGCATTGAACTTTGCATTGAACTTGAGCGATAAACTAAGGCTTTGAACCGAAGTGATGAACTTGTCGATTGAACCAAGGCGTTGAACTGAAGCGATGAACTTGTTGATTGAACCAAGGCATTGAACTAGTTCAATGGTTCAAAGATGCCAACCTTCCTTGTGAAATTTCTTTAGACAAGAGACCAAAGAAGCCTTGTAAAACCCAACACTCTCTGAACTGATTCCTCATGTGCCAAAAGACTAACCTGTAGAGTCCGTAGAAAAAATCTTCTTTACAGAATCAAAAAAATGAATTGGCCTAGAATAGCAGGGGAAGAAGGGGACCAATTTTTGGCCTATTGGGAAAAAAATGGTCAATAAATTGGTGACTCCCAGGGGAAGTATGCCTGCTATGCTTAAAAGCCAATTGCCTCAAAATCCATTGGGCACGGGGTCAAATTGTAACTTAAAGATCAGCAATAGCTCCGATAAATTCTAGAACCAATCACAAAGATTTACCTCAAAAGGAAACGAAAACACACACAAAGCTAAGAAAACTACTAACATGTGCAGAAAGCACTTAGGGAAAATAGGAAAAAAGCAAGGGAAATATATACATGATGAAAAGGGACTCAGTGGTAGTGCTTAAGATGTATCCCATTAACTGGGATATACAATTTTTCACCATCTTACTTGGAGAGTTAGAATGCATTATGTTGCTTGCACTAAAATATTACGTATGGGCCACTCCATAGGGCATCAAACTTTGTATACTTTCCAGGCTTAACTCGGTCCTCATCCCATTTCAAGACAATGTCTCCTCCAGAGAAACCTTTTGATGAAGATTTTTTGTCGAAGTGTCTCTTTGTTTGCTATTGGCGACTGGTCATAGAAGCCATAGCCTGGTCCCTTGTCTCTCAGAGAGCTCCATCAACTTGCATAGCCTAACCTCCATGTTATTTCCTTCTTCTAATTGCAGCTGGCGAGTCAGTTCCAAGGCTAGAAATTCAAGTGAAATGGGGAGCCTAACTTCCCTTCCATAGACGAGCATGTATGGTGAGTTGCCAATTGCCCTCTTCAGGGTGACCCTATCTGCCCACAGGGCTATTTTCAAATTGGCATGCCAAGTCCTCTAATTCTCCTCTATGGTTCACTTCATGATCCTGATCAGGTTCTTATTTGTAGACTCAGCCAACCCATTCCCCTGTGGGTAGTAATTGGATGAAGTGCTGAGATATATACCATATCTTAGCGCCCATTCACTTATTTTGGTTCACAAAAAAGTTAATGCATTATCTGAGATTATAGTTGCTGAAACCCTAAACCTTGTCACCAGGTCCTCATAAAAATCTAGGACTGCACTTTCATTAACCTACTTTAGAGCAGCAGCCTCTACCCATCTTGTGAAATAATCCATGGTGGTCAGGACCCACTTGTTTCCAGCACTGAAGGGAGGATTAATCATCCCTATGAAGTCCAGGCCCCATTACATGAATGGTTTCTCCACTTGAATAGGCTGTAAAGGCATGGCAGCCAACCGTTGCTTCCCATCAAAAAATGCACACTTCTGGCACTTTCGTAACCAGGAATGGGTGTCCCTGAAAAGAGTAGGCCAGAAATAGCTAGCTCTCATTATTCTTGCTGCAGTAGCCCTAGGAGTAAAATGATCGCTAGCTGACCCATCATGGAACTCAGATAGCACCCTATTGGCCTGTCTTATGTCTAAACATCTTAAAAAGGCTCATGAGAAATCTTTTCTAAATAGTACTCCATCAATCAGGACATAAGGGAGACACTAGAGTCTAAAATATCTCCTCTTGGTCCTATCAAGGCCCTACAGGCACTCACCAGTGAGAAGGAAATGCCTCATGTCTGATGTCCAATCTTTCATGATAGTTGGTTCCTCTATTGTAGCTACATCATGAATTAGTAGACAGTCCTCCTTTTGCTGCTTAAAGTCTGTAGTGAGGTGTTCACACAGGCCTCTCCCTCTTACCAGTTTGGTGATCTTGATATCTACATCATAGTCCATCACCTTAGTGATCCACCTTGCTCTCTTTTCATTCAGATCTCAGTCGATCAAGAAATCCTTGACGCTGAGATGTGGGACCATAAGGTGGATTCTGCTATTGGACAGCATATGCCTGAAATTCTTAAGACTCCGTATGACCGCTAGGACTTGCTTTTCCACATATGTGTATCTGACTTCAAAACCTTCTAGGCCTTGTCTAAAAAATGCAATTGGTTGATAAAGGTTATCATCACTTGCTTGGGTAATCATGGCAAAGATTACCTCTTCATTGCCGAAGGTGTAAAGGTTGAAATATTTGGTGAAGTCAGGGCTGATCAAAGTAGGAGCCCGGGCTATGCCCTGCTTGATTTCTTCAAAACTATCTTTTCTCAGTGTTGTCCATGTGAACTCCTCACCCTTCCTCAGCATAGAGGTCAATGGCTTGACCATCTCCACAAAATTTGGGATAAATCTCTGTATGAAATTTATCTTGTCAAAGAAGCTTTGCAGGCCTTTCTTGTGCTTAGACAAGGACAGCTCCAAGATGGAGCAAACTCTTTCTAGATCAATAGTCAGGCCCCTTGAAGAAACAACGTGACCAAGGAGCTTTCCCTCATGGACAGAAAACACGCATTTCTTAGGATTGAGAGAGATATCGAACTCTCTACACCTCTAAAATATTTGCCTGAGGTGTTTCATGTGTTGGCTTGCTTCCTTGGAGAAAACTGTCACATCATCAAGATATACCAGCATAGTATTATTTATCAAGCCTTGAAAGGTCATGTCCATAGCTCGTTGGAAGGTGGCACCAACATTAGACAGTCCAAAAGGCATTTTCTTATAAGCAAACATTCCCCACTTGGTTGTGAAGGCCGTCTTGTGCTGGTCACATTCTTGCACCAAAATCTAGTTATATCTTGAATACCTATCTAGGAGGGAGAAACGCGCACTGCCTGTCACCATTTGAAGGATCTAATCCATGCTTGGGAGAGGATAATGGTCTTTCAAAGAGACTCTGTTGAGGTCTCTGAAATCAACGCACAGTCTGATCTCCCCATTCTTTTTTTAGACAGGAACAAGATTGGCCAGCCAAGAAGAGTGTTTGATTGGAAATATTATCCTAGACTGAATCAACTTGGTGAGCTACTTCTGCATGAGAGGCTCAATCATTGGGTTGACAGGCCTCTACTTTTACTTGATTAGTTTGGCACATTCTTCTAGCTCAATGGTATGCTGGGCCAAACTTGGGTCAAAACCCTTCAAATCACTATACTCCCAAGCGAAGATATCAGCAAATTCTTGGCACAACAAGATGAAAGCCTGCCTTTCACAATCAGTGCACACTTTCCCAAGTGCAAGCAGCTTATCCTTGAATATTTCCACCTTCTCATGGTGCTCCTCCTTTGTTACAATGCATGCCTTGTCGCTTCTCAATTGGTCATCTCCATTGAAGATACTCTCTAGAGTGACCAAACCTTTAGGGAGCTTATTGTTCTTCAGCTGAACAATTTGGCTGCCATATTGCTGATGCAGCTTAACTTGGTTTTTTGTATCAAACTCAGCTTCTTCCTGAAAGAAGAGTGTTATTTGTTGATCGCTATTGAATACCTACCAGTTGGTAACGTTGTCAGGTATAGAGGGCCAGATCACTACCTTCAGGTGACGTGAGTTGTGGTCTCGGCCTATCTCCTGAGGGATATCAAACTGGGAACCAACTGTTGCCAGCCTATCTGCTTGCTTGTTCCACTCTCTAGGAATGGAGGAAATATTGAAAGCAAATAAATTTTCCACTAAGTCCCATACCCTATGTTTGTAGGATTTCAGTAGAGAATTCTTCATCAAATTCTAGCCTCTTACTTGATTGACAATTAGCTCACTGTCACCAAAGACTTGCAGCTCTTTGACTCACCCTTTCCTCACCCATTCCAAACCATGGATGAGGGATTCATATTCTGTAACATTGCATGTGCAAGAAATTTAGAACCGAAAGGCTTAAAAATACCTCTCTTTTGAAGGAGAGACCAACACCACTCCACCACCAACTCCCAACTTACTTTTTGAACCATCAAAGAATAGCTGCCATAGACATGAGCTTTCTTGGTTGGCTTTCATCAAATTTGGTACAAAAGTACCTTCTTCATCCATGTAATAAATTCTGAGGCCCGCCTCCTCTATGAATTTTTAAGGATCATGCTCAAAGTTGTCGCTTCCCCGTTCATCTAAGATCAGGTCTGCAACTCCTTCAAGGGCAGAGGATGGAGATTGGTCTACTTGGGACTCTTCTTGGTCAATGATGGCATAGCTGACATTTGTTGCCTTGAGTGAGTAAGGTTCTAGATGATCTCTATGGAGTGGCTCAGATTCAATCTTGATTTTAGTCCCATACTTGGTTCTAAAAATAGATAAGACCAATTCGCTACTAAGTAGCCACCTATCTTGGATGGAAAATTCCTGGATAAGCAGATGGAAAAGTAAGGAGGGACATCCACCATTACCACATCATGAGGAACAAAGAAATTCAGGAAAGCATGCAGCGTCAAGCTCAGACCTCTTACCACCCCAACTGTCTTTGTTGGGGTTCCATCCAACTGCATGACTCCCTTGGTCATTTCCTCATATTTCAAGCCCAGCTTGTTGGCTATGCATTTGGGCATCACCGAGGTGCTTGATCCGCTGTCAATGACACAATTGTGCACCAGGAAATCTCTTATTACCAAGGACACATAAAAAAGAGGAACCTTTTCTTCTTTTCAAGCTTGTCCTGAGGTGGAAGGTTGTCTGTTCATCATCAAGACATTATTAGCCTTTGATGGGACAACTTATTCATATAGCTCCTACAATTCCTTTTGTAACATGTCATTTTGCCCCGATATTGACAGTGAATCCCACAAAGAGATGTTCATGTGTAGCTTCTTCATCTGGTCAACCACATTGACTCGAGGGTTGCCTTCAAATTTTCTTTGGAATTATTTACATCCTGAGGTGCAAGCCGAGGAGCTAAAGGTACAACCAGTAGTCTGAAGCTTGGGACTTTTTGATTTACAGGTGATGAAGAGGGGATTGCTGATGTTTGGGTAGCAGCTTGAGCTTCTTCCATTGCTCTCCTTTTGAATCTTGTCTTGGCTGCAACAGAATCAACCTGATTGTCTGCAACACTCACATAATTCACTGAATAGAATTCTCCTTCCAAATGATTCATGAGAGTAGAATCAGGTTGGGTCTGATTACTGCTCGTGCTAGGTTGCATTAGAGCCTCAAAGACTTGGGAATGGGCAACTACCTGATTGTCTTGCACATTTGGCTAATAACCCATCATTTCATTTGTATAAACAGCCTGCTCCTGACTATATCCCATGGTTGAACAACTTGGTTTTTCTTACACCAGATTGTTTTGAATGGGCACCATAGCCTTAGATGATGAAGGGGCACCTAGGTTGTAACCTTGAAATGGTCTGGTCTGAGTAAGCTGACCCTATCCTTGATTGTAATTTTGGAAAGGGGGTCTCGAAGCTTGACCATACTACTAATATACTTGGTTTGGTCAGTTGCTTTGAGCTTGTTTCCTTTTAATAGCCACAAGTTCATTTGACATATTTTGCAACAGACTCTTGAATTCATGAAGCTCATTAGATGGAGCATCAACTGGTTTCTCTATGCTAGGTAGAAGAGTTATGTGGGAGCAGCGGTCTAAATTTGAGGCAGCATTTCAGGGAAAAGTGGCATATGGGGTCTAAGAGCTATTTTTCCAGCTTGCACTAGGCAATTTTTAGCTACTATAGCTATGTCATAGGTAGCAGGCAGCACATGTCCTCCCATGGATTGTATCATAATAGCGATATCACTATTCAATGCTCTTAAGTAATACAGAAAAGCATATCTAGGAGTACGTTTTACCAGAATGGGGATTATATCCCATGTCTTTTGAAATCGAGCGTTGAAATCCTACATGTATTCATGTGGGGCTCTTTTCATGGTTAGTCAGCTGCTCAGTAAGTGAGAGGTGATCACTATTTTCCCCAAAATGGTCTGTCAAGTGAGTGCCCAATTCATTCTAGGAACTTATTGAATTTATAGTCAAATTCCCATACCAGTCAAGAGCTTTGCCCTTGAGAGACAATGCCAGCAATCTGATTGCAATATTTTCCTCAGTGACATTATGAATATTGCAGAGGTTAACAATATTTTTGATGTGTTCGATGACTGTAATGGGCCCCTCTCCATCAAAGGAAGGCACACAGAGAGATACTCCTAGAGTTAGGTCATAATGTTGGATATTTAAAGGACTTTGACCACGAAAAGTCATAAAGGGTAATGCCATAGCTATGACAGGATGTAACCGCGACCTTCTTGCGTAGGTATTCTTTATAGCAGGTTTTGGAAAGTGGTTTGTTGAATATGGATGGCTCCTCTCAAATCTCAGTCGCTTTGCTAAGTTCAAAGGTAATTCAATAAATTCAAAAGGGACACCCTTAGAAGCAGACCATGTGGTGACTTTAGGCATAAGAAGTCAGACTGGTCTTCGATTAGAAAATGAAGTTCTTACCAGTGGAGTCACAAGATGCTAAAAAAAGTTGATTTGTTGTATTAGGACCAACATCACTCTTGAAACTTTACTGAGTCTAAAAAAAACTAAAGTCCCACTGGGCGTGCCAAAAACCGTTAACACAGTGGATTGCACCTGGCACAAGACGCCTAGCTCTTGCCTTCCACATGTCAAAATTGAAACTCCCCTCTCACTTGTGGGACTAGCGAAGCTAGAGGGGAGAGTCTCTAGGTAAGGGCTAGCTCCCTTTGATGCATCTGAGTTGTTCCAATAAGTGCTAATATATATATATATATATCTATATATATATATATATATATATAATGGGGGGGATGGAAAGGGAGAACGATTGCAGGAAAACAAAACTACTCTAAAAGAGGTGATGCACCAAACAATTTAACCTACTCACACTCACACTTGAATCCAAAAAAACACATATGTACACTTCAAACTGGCAGAAGGACCAGGCTACAAGAAACTTAATGGGGAGGATTTAATGGAAAACACATAAAATAGGGACTCACCATAGGTGATGTGGAAAGGGCACACTGTATAGTAGCTTCTTTCTATCTCTACGCTTTTAGGTACAGCTCTCCTTGTCACCTACAAGAATGGCAACTTATAGACACTAGGGTTGTTGGTGTTAACCTAGTGAAAGCATTAGGAAGCAATGACTAAACATAAAACCAACACTCAGATACACACAAAGATATCTAACCAGAATAGAGGTAAAAATGCATTTATTGATTTCAGGTGAAAATTTTCTAGGGCTTCACCTTACAAATGTGACAGATCCTTTTCCAAATGACAAGTCTACAATATATAGAGGAAGAAAGGAGGCCTTTTGGTTCCCTTTGTACAAATGACCCATGTGCGTTCTGATCATTGTGAAGAGCCAGTCGTTTAAACATCATATGAGAATTTATGGGCCACGTTGTTTGTCTGCAAATAAGACTACTCCTTCAAGATGATTACGCGACTTGTCTGCTTATTAATGCAAAATGAAGAAATCAAGTCGCATCGTTAGCCGTTTGCACTTCTTGATGATCAATTTACAGACACTGTATCACCTGCTAGAGTAACTGCTTGAGTAGACACCTTCCTTTGCCACTTGGACTGCTTGTCTATTTCTATACTTGGTCTTTCTTCTGCCTTTAAGCCTTTGAATTCCTTCAGGTTTGCGCTCTTCTTGACAATTCATTTGTGTCTCTCTCACTTGCCTTGGCTATTTTCTGTTGATTCCAATAAGTGACACATGGTGTGTTCCACTGCTGAAACTGGTAGGACATGTGGCAGCATTTGCTAAATTTATAGAAGCTTCAAACACCTTTGGGGAGTTATGTTGAAAATGACACATGGCAACTTTCGCTCCCTTCAATAGTTCATCGGGGCCCACCACAATGCTTCGCGGGATAAAAACGAAGGGACGACAGGTGTTGACACTTGTCGGCTTCTGCTGAGCCTTATAGGGAATATGTGGCGCATTATGCTTCCTTTAGAGAAAACATGTCAAAGATTCTACAGTTGCCACTTGGCACTTTCTATGCTCTAGCCTTCCCTAGTTTAGTCACTTTATAGCTCCTTCGGCCCTTGAGCTATCTTCTTGGCGAGTCACTAGCTCCTTGGCTCTTTTCCTGTTGGCACTTAGGTATTTTGAAAATAAATGGCTATTTCATCGTCTTAAATTTGATGTCTATGCACATGTCACTGCATTTGAATACATGACGTCTAGTTTGTCATGTTTAACTTTGACATTCTTGGACCTGTCACCCATGGACCTTCCTTCAGCTTTTCTGCTTCAACCCTTTTGCCTGTGGGCCTTTTCTACGGGCTTTTTGCGTAGACAATTTTCCTGCAAACAAAAAGTCCACGAGAATTGTCCTAGTCACTTTGACTTCTTTCAGAATTCTCCCCAGCCTTTTCTCTCTCGCGGCCCTTTTGAATTCCTTTGGGCTTTTTGTCTGAAGGAATTCCTTCAGACAAAAATCCAAAGGAATTCAATGCCTTAAGACTTTCTACGCATTTCTTGAAATCCTTCAGCTACCTTCAAAGTGCCCCTACCCTTCGCAAGGGCTTTTGAACCCAGAACTGCCCTCTGCAAGGGCACTCATCTTCTGGCTTTAGGATGCTCCTTTGAACTAAGCCATTGAACCGATCGATTGAACCAAAAATGGTTCAATGGTTCAACACTGCGTGCCATGAATTCGTTGAACTGAGCCTTCGAACCTGCCGCTTGAACCAAATGCTTGAACCCATAAAGGTTCAACGGTTTAATGCTTCGTGCCATTTGTTAAACTTTGCTAATTAAAAACAAGCCCCTTTGAACCTTTCGCAATGAACCGAGGCGTTGAACCAGGCGATGAACCGAGGCGTTGAACTGAAACTGTTGAACTCGACTGTTGAACCAAAGCGATGAACCAAGGCTGATGAACTTGAGCTTTGAACCAAAGTGTTGAACCTTGCCGTTGAACCAAAGCGTTGAACTTGAGTGATGAACTAAGGCTTTGAACCGAAGTGATGAACTTGCCAATTGAACCAAGGTGTTGAACCAAAGTGATGAACCAAGGCATTGAACCAGTTTAATGGTTTAATGGCTCAAAGATGCCAACCTTCCTTGTGAAATTTTTAGACAAGAGCCCGAAGAAGCCTTGTAAAACCCAACACTCTCTGAACTGATTCCTCATGAGCCAAAAGACTAACCTGAAGAGTCTGTAGAAAAATCTTCTTTACAGAATAAAAAAATGAATTGGCCTAGAACAACAGGGGAAGAAGGGGACCGATTTTTGGCCTATTAGGCAAAAAATGGTCAACATTTTCTTTTGGGAAACATAAAAAGTCTGAAGGAAATTCAATGAAAAAACTCAAGGAATGAATTTCTTTAGACAACATTTCCAAAGGAATTCCTTTAGATATTTTATTCGATGAAATTCACCAAGGAAATCCAAGAAAGGATGCTAAGGCACAAATTTCTTCAGACAAAATGTCCGAAGGAATTCCTTCAGACATTTTATCTAAAGAAATTTGACAAAACAAAAACTAAAGGGTAGGCGCCCTTTCAGAGGACACTTGGCCATAAAAAGAGGGCCATCCCATTTTTTTTCAAGGGTCACTTTCCTTTCAGAAAAGTCCATTTACAAAAAAGTTGATAAAATTACTGAAGGGTAGTGACAGGCCCGCAAACATCAAATTCAAGGTAGCGAAATAGCTATTGGTTTTCAAATAGTGACAGGCTTGTGGATGTAAATTTTGATGGGATGTGTTAGCCATTAGAGAGAAGCCAAAGAATAAGTTCTTTTAGATAAAATGTTTGAAATAATTATTTCAAACATTTGTTCCAAAAGAACTCATGAGTGAAGGCCCAAAGAAATTCAAAGGCATAAGCCGAAAGGAAACTCAACGACCTACCTAGAAAGGAACCCAAAAGAGAAAAGGAAAGCCCTAGGAGCTTGAACTGCTAGGAAAAGACAAGAATAATGATAAAATAGGAGAGAGAGCATGGAGAAGAACATAGCCATGCATATATAAGACAAACACTTGAAATGCTCTAGGTGGCACAACAAATCAGACGTAGGGATGAACCAGACCATGCGAGGTGGAACATGAAGTGTCAGTGGGAGAATTGAATGCTTACATATGGAATAGTCTCCACAAAATATCCATTAAGAGAGCTACATGAGTGTTCAAGGGAGCGGCCCATTTTTTCTTTGTTTGACATTAATAGGTAGATAACTACCTAAGCTTCTAATGGAGAGCATGGCCCAGGACATGAGGAGAGATGGATTTGTCAGTTGCTGAGAAAAGTAACCCATACTTTTATAAGAGTGTTTAATATGCATAGGCAATAAATTCAATATATGAGACACCTACAACATGGCTTTCACAGGCATGTTTAATGAGAAGTGACAGTAGTATGGGCCTCCTGCTCTTGACTAGTCAAAGATCTTTCTCCAATTTCTATATATATTGTAACCTCTCAGTTTTTGAAGGGAGATCTCTCAGTTTTGTATGGTAAATCCCTAACAAAATTTTCCTTTAATCAAAAGAAACATTTTACCTCCATCTATTTTTTTACACTTTTGCATGTCTATGTATTGCCAAATGTTTAGTCATTTATTTTGATGCTTTCATAGGTCGATGCTAGTGTATCTAGTGTATCCAAGATCTTCTTCTATAGGTTAACAAGAAGCATCTAACTTAAAGTATAGGTGTAGGTGAGCAACCATCCAATAGTGTGCCTCTAGAGCACCTATGGTAGGTTCTTCTTCATTATACCTCCATCAAACCCCTTGTTGAAACATTGATGAAATCTAGTTTCTTATTCAATTGAAGTGTATGTTCGCTCCTTTTGATACAAAGTGTAGATAAAAAATGAGTATATCAATCAATTTTGGTGGATTAAAATCTTAGTTAGGTTCTATTTTTATATAATCCCTATCTTTTTTCACCCCTTGTTGTTAGTAGTAGAGATTCAAGACTTTAAGGTGCATCAAGGGGAGCTAGCCCCTTATCTAGAGACTCATTCCTCAGTTTTGCTACCCACAGCAAGAGAAGTGTCTCCATTGTGTCGCATGGGAGAAAAGAGATTAGCTTCCTTTTCAAAGGGTATAATCCACTACATTAAAATTTTTTGGCACACTTGATGGGATGCAATTTACGTCTTGTGAGTTTTAGGATTGATGTTAGTCCTGTTACTACAAAAAATCCAAAAGTAAGAGCTATAATTTATCATCTAGCAACTCCATTTTAAGAATTCAGTCTCTATTTACTAATTAGCCTAGCACCCCATGCCTAAGGTCACCACAAGATCTTCTAAGGGTGTCCCTTTCAAATTTGTTGGGCTGCCGTTGAACTCAGCAAAGAGGCTAAGGTTTGCAATGACTCATCCTTATACGGTAAACCAGTTTCCGAGACCTGCCATAAGATATACCTACATAAGGAGACCTAGGTTGAACCCTATCATAGCCAGGGCTTTACCTTTTATGGCCTTCAATGGTCAGAGTCCTTTGAACCTTCTGTAGTTAGACCCAATTCTAAGGACAACCCTCAAGAGTGTTCCTCCCTTTAGTGGAGAGGGACCAATCACTACTATTGAGCATATCAAAAACATAGCCAACCTCTGCTATATCCATAAAGTCACTAAATAAAATGTAGCCATCAGGTTACTAGCCTTGTCATTTAAAGGTAAAGTTTTGGATTGGTATGGGACCTTGCCTATGAATTTAGTTGGCTCATGGAATGAATTAAGCACCCTCCTGACAAATAGGTTTCGAGAGAAGAGTGACCATCTGTCTCTAGCTGAGCAATTGACCACTATGAAGAGAGCTCTACATGAATTTATGCAGGATTTTAACACTAGGTTCCAAAAGACTTGAGACAAAATCCCCATTCTAGTGAGGTTGACCCCAAGCTATGATTTCCTTTACTAATTAAAGGCCTTGAATAGAGATATTATTGTCATGATATAGTCCATGGGTGGATAAGTTTTACCCACTACTTATGAAATAGCCATAGCTACTGAAAATTATTTGGTGCAAGTAGGAAAGATAGCCCATAGACCTCATATGCTACTCTTTCTTGATTTATAACCCCCAGCTCAGCCAGCCACACCCACATTAGCTCCTCTACCTAGTGTAGAAAGGTTGGATGCTACCTCTACAAATGACCTCCATGAGGTCAAGAGTTTACTGCAGAGTGTTACCAATGAATTAGTGGCCCTCAAGAGGAAATATGCCCAAAGCTATCGATCGAATCAAGGGTACCAGCAGTTCAGGTAAACAAATAGACCTCCTTTCCATAATTATAATCAAGGGCATGGTCAAATTACAAAGGTCAGACCTTATTAAAGTTATAATCTAGGTGCCCCTTCATCATCCAAGGCTCTTATCCCCACTCAAAATAATTTGATAAAGGAACAACCAAATTATTCACCCCTAGGGTATGGTCAAGAACAGGTTGCTTATGGTAATGAGCTACCAAATCAATGTATACCCACACAAGGTGATCAAACAGCTCAATTCCTAAGTTTTGAGGCATCAACACAATCTAGGATGGACAATAGGCAAGCTCAATCTGATTCCACTCTTATGAACCACCTAGAAGGGGAGTTCTATGCAGTCAATTATGTGGGGACCACAAATAATCAGGATGATTGTGTTATAGCCAACACTAGGTCCAAGAAGAGAGCTATAGAGGAAGCTGAAACAGCTACTCAAGCATCTAAAACATCGCTTTTATCACAAGTAAACTAGAAATTTTCCAATTATAGACTACCAGTTGCAGCTTTAACTCCTCAAGGTGCACTTCAAGTTGCAAATGTCCCCAAGGAGAGCTCAAAAGGGAGTAACCCTCCAATAAATGTGGTGGACCAAATGAAGAATCTGCACATGAACATCTCATTGTGGGATTCCTTAGCAATGCCAAGATAAAAGGATATACTCCAAAAGGAATTGCATGGGCTGAGTGAGCAAGTTGTCTTAGCAAAAGCTGATAATGTGTTGATTGTCAATGGGGTTCCTTCCATGGGAGGTCAAGAAAATAAGGATGAAAAAGTTCCTCCTTTCTACCTATCCTTTATTATTTGTGACTTATTGGTCCATAATTACATCATTGATAGTGTGGAAATCACCTCAGTGATGCCCAAATGCATAGCTGACAAGCTATGACTCAAATATGAGCAAATGAGCAAGGGAGTTTTGTAGTTGGATGGATCACTACCCAAGACATTCGGAGTGGTAAGAGGCTTGAATCTAACTCTCCATGCCTCTCCAACCTTCTCTATTCCCCATGATGTGGTCGTGGTAGATGTTCCCCCTTACTTCGCTCTTTACTTATCTAGGGATTTCACGTCCAAGATAGGTGGGTACTTGGCAGAAAATTGGTCTTACATGGTCTCTAGGATGAAGTATGAAACCAAAATAAAGATTGAGTCAGAGCCTATCCACAAAGATCACCTAGAACCATACTCACCCAAGGCAACAAATTTCAACTACGCCATCATTGATGAAGAAGAACTCCAGGTAGACCAAACCCCACCATCTTCCCTTGAAGTAGTTACTGACCTGCTCCTAGATGAATGGGGAAATGACAATTTTGAACATGATCCTTACAAGTTCATTGAAGAGGTAGGTCTTGGAGTTTACTGCATGCATGAGAAGGATACTTTCATGCCAAATGTAATAAAGGTAAATCAAGAGAGCTATAGTTTGTGGCAAGTTTTCTTTGACAGATCTAGAAGCAAGTTGGGAGCTGGTGGTGGAGTAATGTTGGTTTCACCTTCAAAGGAAAAATATTTTTTAACTTTTAGGTTCTAGTTCTCCTGCACTTACAATGTAGTAGAATATGAATCTCTTATTCATGGTTTGTAGTGGGCAAGAAAAAGAGGAATCAAAGAATTGCAAGTTTTTGGAGACAACAAATTAATCGTAAACCAAGTGAGGGGTCAAAACTTGACCAAGAACTCCTTGCTCAAGTATTAAAAGCATAGGGTGTGGGACCTAATGGAGATTTTCACTACTTTCAACATCACTTCCATCCCAAGAGAACAAAATAAGCATGCAAATAGACTAGCAGCAGTCGGTGTTCAATTTGACATTCCCAAGGGAATAAGTCAGGACAATAATCAACACCATTTAAAGGTGATAGTGAGACCCTCCATACCAGATAATGTCACCAATTGGTAGGTGTTTGATAGTGACTAGTTGATAACACTTTTCTTATAGGAGGAGGTTGAGTTCACTTATAAGAATCAATCCAAGCTGCAGCAGCAGTATGAAGGCTAGATTGTTTAGCTAAAGAATAACAAACTTCCTAAGGGTTTGGTCACTCTTGAGAGAATCTTCAATGAGGATGACAAACTCAAAGGTGACAAAGTGAGCATGACAACCAAGAAAGAGAATTATGAAAGGGTAGAAATATTCAAGGATAAGTTACTTGCACTTGGGAAGGTATGTACCAATGAGGAAAGACATTCTTTTATTTTGTTATGTCAAGAGTTTGCCGATATCTTTGCTTGGGAATATGGCGATTTAAAGGGGTTTGACCCAAGATTGGCCCAATACACCATTGAGCTGGAAGAAGGTGCCAAACCCATTAATAAAAAATAGAGAACAATCAATCTAAGGATTGAGCCTCTCATGAGGAAGGAACTCACCAAGCTGGTTGAGTCTAAGATCATTTTTCCTATCAAACACTCTTCTTGGTTAGCCAATTTAGTTCTCGTTAGGAAGAAAAATGGTTCTATATGATTATGTGTTGATTTCAGAGACCTTAATAGAGTCTCATTAAGAGATCACTATCCCTTCTCAAGCATGAAATAGATTCTCCAAATGGTGACGTGCAGTGAACGATTATCCCTCATAGATGGATACTCTGGATTCAATCAAATTCTAGTGCAAGACTGTGACTAGTACAAAACAACCTTCACCACCAAGTGGGGAACTTTTTCCTACAAGAATATGCCTTTTAGGTTGTCAAATGCAGGAGCTACTTTTCAATGAGCTATGGATATGGCCTTCCAATGTTTGATAAATGACATCATACTAGTTTATCTTGATGATGTGACAGTATTCTTCAAGGAGGCAAGACAACATCTGAAACACTTGAGGCAAATATTTGAGATGTGTAGAGAGTTTGACATCTCTCTCAACCTTAATAAATGTGTGTTTGTTGTCCATGAAGGCAAACTCTTGGGTCATATCATTTCAAAAAGAGGCTTGACCATTGATCTGGAAAGAGTGCACACCATTTTAAGATTGTCCCTGCCTAAACACAAGAAGGGCCTGTAAATTTTCTTTAGCAAAATAAACTTTATTAGGAGAGTCATTCCTAATTCTACTAAACTAGCCAAGCCACTAACTTTCATGTTGAGGAAGGATGAGACGTTCACATGGATATCATGAAGGAGAGATAGTTTTGAAGGGATCAAACAAGCTATTACCTAGGCTCCCACCTTGATTAGTCCTAACTTCTCCAAGGACTTCAACCTCTACACCTTTGGTAATGAAGAGGTAATCTCTGCTATGCTCACCCAAGTGAATGGTGAAAGCCTCGAACAACCTCTTGCATTTTTTAGCCAAGGCTTAGAGGGCTATGAGATTAAGTACACTTATGTTGAGAAGCAAGCACTTAACGTCATATGAAGCTTGAAGAAATTCAGACATATGTTATCAAATAGCAAGGTTCACATCATGGTGCCACATCCTAGTTTCAAATACTTCTTGATAAGCCATGACTTGAATGAAAAAAGAGTAGGATGGATCACCAAGGTGATGAAGTACAATGTGGAGATCAAGACTACCAAGATGGCAAGGGTAAGAGGGCTATGCGAGCATCTAGCTATAGAATTCAAATAATTTAAGGAGGGCATTTTGATACTCAATGATGGCTATAGTGGAAATGCCCACAACCACGAAGAGTTGGACACAAGATATGGTCCATTACCTTTGAAATGGTGAGTGTTCACAAGGCCTTGATAGAACTAAGTGGAGATATTTTAGGCTCCAATCTCTTTCTTATGTTTTAGTTGATGGAGTGTTGTTTAGAAAGGATTTTTTAGGGGTACTCTTGAGATGCATCAATTCAGATCTGGTTGATGGAATACTATTTGAATTTTATCATGGACCAGCTGGTGATCACTTTTTTCCCAAGGCTACATCTTCAAGGATTATGAGGGTTAGCTACTTTTGGCCCACCCTATTAAGAGACACTCATGCTTGGGTGAGGAGATGCCACAAAGGTGCTCTTTTTGACGGAAAATAGTGGCTATATGCAATGTCTCTACAACCTATTCAAGTGGAACAACCATTCATGCAATGGGGTTTGGACTTCATAGGGATGATCAACCCTCCTTCTAGTGCTGGCCACAAGTGGGTCTTGACCACTACAAATTATTTCAAGAGATGGGTAGAAGCCATCACATTAAAGGAAGCCAATGAGAGTGTGGTCTTGGACTTCTATGAAGGCTTGGTGATGAGATTTAGGGTCCCAGCCACAATCATTTTGAAAAATGCATTGGCTTTCTTGAGAATAAAGACAAGTGAATGGGCATTAAGATATGGCATATATCTCAATACTTCATCCAACTACTACCCACAAGGCAATAGGTTAGTTGATTCCACCAATAAGAACCTAATCAGGATCATTAAAAGGACAATGGAGGAAAATCAAAGGACTTAGCATGCCATGTTGAAGATAGCCCTGTGGGAAAACAGGATAACTCCAAAGAGGGTAGTTTGAAATTCTCCATACACACTTGTGTATGGAAGGGAAGTTAGACTTCCTATTTTAATTGAGTTAAAAACCTTGGAGCTTACCCATCAGCTATAATTAGAGGAGAACAATAGCCTACAGGTTGGATTTTGTAAACTGATGGAGCTTCAGGAGGAAAGAGACCAAGCCATGGATGCCATGATCAGATGCCAACAGTAAACAAACAAGCACTTTGACAAGAGATCTTCATCAAAATAATTCTTAGACGCTAACATTATCTTGAAATGGGATGAAGATCAAGCTAAACCTGGAAGGCACACGAAGTTTGATGCCTTGTGGAGTGGTCCATATGTCATCACCCAATGCAAGCAACATAATGCATTCCAACTCTCTAGGTTGGATGATGCATAACTACATATCTTAGTCAATGGGATATATCTTAAACATTGTTACTAACCTTCTCTTGTTATGTACATAGTTTCCATGCTTTTTTCCTCATTTTCCCTAAGTGCTTTTATGCATGTTTGTAGTTATTTGTAGCCTTGTGTGTGTTCTCTATACCCTTTGGGGTAAAATCTTTATTGGTTCTTAGGTTTTTCAAGGCTATCACTAGTCTTCCAAGCTGTAGCCTGACTCCATGCCCAATGGACCTTTAAGCTACTAGTCTTCTCAAAGCATAGCAGGCATGCTTCCCCTATGAATCACCAAATACGTTGACCTATTTTGGTCCTGTAAGATAAAATTCAGCGCTCCCTTTCCTTTCCTGGCAGGGTATGTTAACCATTTTCTGACAAGTTCATCCCACAACAATTTTATGGGTTTTCTCTTTGACAGGCCTATTTCCATGAAATACCAGGTGTTTCCTCCTTCTGAAAACCAAGTGTTTTGAGTCTTTCAAACACTTGGGTTGATTTGGAACTCATTTTGATCTTATATGTTTAGCAAGGCAAACATATTACTTTGAGTGGGCCTTTGATCGACAAAATAGACCAAGTTTAAAAATACAAGGGTTTGAAAGGTAGATACCTTGTGGAGGGCACTCGGGTGTAGAACATGACATTTTAAAAAGGCCCAAAGGGAAACCTTGGGCTCAAAGTGCCCTTGCAGAGGGTAAAGGGTCTGCTTGCAAGAGGCCAAGGAAGGTTTCTTTTGGGAAACATAAAAAGTCCGAAGGAAATTCAATGAAGAAACTTAAGGAATGAATTTCTTCAAACAAAATGTTCAAAGGAATTCCTTCAAACATTTTATCTGAAGAAATTCACCAAGGAAATCCAAGAAAGGATGCTAAAGGCACTAATTTCTTCAAACAAAATGTCTAAAGGAATTCCTTTAGACATTTTATTTGAAGAAATTCAACAAGACAAAAACCCGAAGGGTAGGTGCCCTTTTGGAGGACACTTGGCCATCAAAAGAGGACCTTTCCATTTTTTTTAAGGGTCACTTTCCCTTCCGAAAATTCCATTTACAAAAAATCTGAGAAAATTGTTAAAGGGTAGTGATGGGCCCACAAATGTCAAATTCAAGGTAGTGAAATAGCCGTTAGTTCTCAAATGGTGACAGGCCTGCAGACATCAATTTTGATGGGATGCATTAGCCGTTAGAGAGAATCCAAAGAATAAATTCTTTTAGATAAAATGTCTGAAAGAATTTTTTGACATTTTGTCTGAAAGAACTCATGAGCGCAGGCTTAAAGAAATTCAAAGGCATAAGGCTGAAAGAAAATTCAGTGACCCACCAAGAAAGGAGCCCGAAAGAGAAAAAGATAGCTCCAGGAGCTAGAACTACTAAGGAAAAGATAAGAATAATGAGAAAAGAGGAGATAAAACATGGCTAAGAACATAGCCACACACATATAAGATAAACACTCAGAATGCTCCAGGTGGCACAACAAATCAAACGTAGGGACGAACCAGACCATGCCAAGTGGAACAGGAGGTGTCAGTGGGAGAAGTAAATGCTTGAAAATGGAATAGTCTCCACCAAATATACATTAAGAGAGATGCATGAGTATTCAGGGAGTGTCCCATTATTTCTTTGTTTGACATTAATAGGTGGATAATTGTGCAAGCTTTCAATGGAGAGCATGGCCTAGGACATAAGGAGAGATGACGTTGTCGATTGTTGAGAGAAGTAAGCCATACTTTTACATGAGTGTTTAATACACCCAAGTAGTAAAGTCAATATATGAGACACCTAAAACATGGCTTTCATAGGCACGTTTAATGAGAAGTGACAGTAGTATGGGCCTCTTACTCTTGACTAGTCAAGGATCTTTCTCCAATTTCTATATATATTATAACCTCTCAGTTTTTGAAGCGAGATATCTCAGTTTTGTATGGTGAAGCCTTAACAAAATTTTCCTTTAATTAAAAGAAGTATTTTACCTTCATTTGATCTTTTACACTTTTGCATATGTCTACGTATTGCCTTATGTTTAGTCATTTATTTTAATGCTTTCATAGGTCGATGCTAGTGTTTCTAGTGTATCTAAGATCTTCTTCTGCAGGTTAACACAAAGCATCTAAGTTGAAGTATAGGTGCAGGTGAGCAACCATCCAACAATGTGCCTCTAGAGAACCTATGGTAGGTTCTTCTTCATTATACCTCCATCAAACCCCTTATTGAAACACTGATGTAGTCTAGTTTCTTATTCAAATGAAGTGTCTTTTCGCTCCTTTTGATACAAAGTGTAGATAAAAAATAAGTAGATCAATCAATTTTGGTGCATCGCCATCTTAGTTAGGTTCTATTTTCATAGAATCCCTCTCTCTTTTCACCCCCCTATTATTATTAGTAGAGATTCAAGACTTTAAGGTGCATCAAGGGGAACTAGCCCCTTATCTAGAGATTCACTCCTCAGTTTTGTTACCCACAGCAAGAGGAGTGTCTCCATTATTCCACGTGAAAGAAAGGAGATTAGCTTCCTTTTCAAAGGGTGTAATCCACTGCATCAATAATTGGCAAGTGAAGTACTCTACAAAACCTGACTTGCACTAGAACTAGTTGTTGGGATAAATATAACGGAAGCACACAATTGATTACTAAGCAACTTAATATGCGAAAATTAACCAGAATCAACAAGTAACTAGAATCTAGAAATAACACATGATATGAGAGACAATACACAACTTGTATTAAAACTCTTTTAGAAGGAAATACAACAAAGAAGGCTGCCACAGTTCTTCTTCCTTACACACCTCTAGGGCTCCCACACCTCTAGGGCATAAACAGTAAATCTTCCCTCAAAGCTCTCTCCCTTAGGTCCCAACACCCAACTCAAACACAGAGTTGGTGTTCACCTTACACCTGTGCTCCATGCACTCCACAAGTGCTCCACGCACTCCACAAGTACTCAACGTACTCCAAGTAGATCCCACCTGATTTTGCTCCCTGTTGTGTTGCTGTCCTCTCTGATCTTGCACACCTACAAATCAATCTGGTTCTGCACACCTGTGAACCTTGACCTTGCACACACATACACCTCCAAATCAATGATCTTACTTACCATGCAGATCTCCTATCGTAGCCATGCTCACCTGATGACCAAGATCATACACTCTTGAACAACCCTGCTGATTCTCCAATCCAGCACCCACACTTGGTACTGTGGCACTAGGAGGAACACACCATGCTCACCTCACACACAGAAGGAACTTATAATATTGCTCTATTACTCTATAGCTCTAGTTTACAATACAACCAATGAGTCTCTTAAATAGATCACATGCAAACAATAATTAGACACCTAATTACAATAATTAGATCCGTAGCTCTTAGTCTAAAAATTGGCTCTCAACATGCAAACACTTGGTTCGTCAACTAACTCCCCGTAATATACTCGCAGCTCAAACCACAGGTGACCGACATTGGTCCCTATTTGCCTGGGGGGTGCCAACACCAGCCAACTTTTGACCGACGTCGGTTGCCTTCCTGTCTCCTACCTACCGACGTCGATTGGCCTGACCGACAACGGTGACAGTAACACTCCACAACCCTTCTGCAACCTCCTTCCCTGCTTGCATCAGTGAAGCTTTTAGCTCCACAACCTAACAATCTCCCACTTAGAGATAAATAGCTACACTATACCTGTACATGTACCCCATCTAATCTGTTTCTTGGCTTGTATCCCTCTTCAAGATCAATCTTGAAGACAACCCACCACACAACCTGTGGTGTACCTCTTGTCATCCGAGTACCCTGCCACATCCAAACCTACAAAACCATGTAGTGAAGTCTTGACCCTAAATAGCATGAATCCCTACTGCTGGTCCCTCTCACATCTCTGAGAATCAACTTCTCTGAATTGGCTCCTAACTCTCTGACAGCTCCCACTGCTTGGGAAAACTCAGGTCTATACTAGACCTCATGTGATTTCAGACACTAAACTATCCAGCCCTTAGTGTGCTCCAGCTCTGCATCCTGCGTAATGAACCTCGCCAACACCTGATTCACATCAGCTCCCATTGGAGACAAAATCAACCTATGATCTCCATGCCTCCCATGCCAAAGAATTTCATAGCTCCAAATTCTTCATAGCAAACCACTGAACTAATCTTACCCTTACCTTAGCAAAACCCTGTATGTAAAAACCTGCTAGCTAGCATACCATCCACATATAGCAATAGAATGATGTTGCAATCACCATCCCCCTGGTACGACAAACCACAGTAGTTACCCTGACGTTGACTAAAGTCATGTTTTGTCATCCACCTGTCGAAACCTGTACCACTATCCTACAGCTTCCTCAAGACCATATGACATGGTCTTCTGTCTCACGTGTTCGTTCTCTCTATTCTTCAACTAAGGTATCCATTTGTCTATGTGCTTTCATACCTGCTGGCATCCCTACCAAATCTCTGCTTGGTTCTGCATCATAATCCTGCCATGCTCCCACTGTTTTCTAGATCCTTCCTGCTCTGCAATCAGCAACTAGTATAAAGAAGAGGAACAACAAATTTGAGGCTTACTTACCACCTTCAGTCCTCCATATGGGTGTTTAAGACTCCTTGATAGCTTGCTATCCACCCAAAATCTGTTACAGTGACTGACCTCGGTCACCACACAGTCTGCATCCGACCGACGTCAGTTCCTACGCCTGTCCTGACTACCAACCCTGCCGACGTCAGTTTTCTTGCCGATGCCGATACTTGTGTTTTCCTGTGAGTGATGACTTTTTATCCGCGAGCTCCTTTGAATCAATCCCATGTCTAACCTACTCTGCTCAGAAGTATCCAGCCCCATCCACTGGTCTCTATCTGCCATCTCCTCCAAGAACACCAAGGCTTTCCAGTTCTTAAGCCTGCCAAATATATCTATCTTCCGCTTAAGAACATGCATCTCCTTCTTGCTCATGTGACCAAGCTTACGAAGCCACATCTTCACAACAAAAGAGGCATCAGTAATATAAACAAGTAGATAAAGAGTACCTATTTTCTTACCACCAGCTAATTCAAGTGCATCCAATGTGAGAGTTCTTGTGCATCTCTCATCACCCAACTCTTCTGAATAAATTAACCACATCTCCAAACCTGGGACCTGCATGACCTCCTTCAACACCCATGTGTTGGCCGCCTGCAATTTCAGCTTCACTTCCCCTTTGCCAATTCTTTGGCAAGGCTCACCAGCTCCTCTCCCTGGGGCTGCATGGAAAGAGGCAACAGAATCTGTTATCCAAGATTCAACTTTATCCAAGAAACCTCCCAAAGCATCCTATGCAACAACCCCTGCAACATCTACATCTTCAGTTCCTTCATGTTGATCTACTACCAACCAACAATATTCTTTTACCTGCTCTTTCTTTCCATATGACCGTAAGTGACCATCTGTGCTTTTCAACTCCTCCATTCTTAGCTTACTTTGATCTGCCATTGCTCTACTCCCACTCAATCAGAAATACCTGAGAGTGACCTGTAACCAAACACAAAACTTGCTCCCTGCAACCTTGGCTCTAATACCACGTGTTGGGATAAATATAACGAAAGCACACAATTGATTACTAAGCAACTTAATATGCAGAAATTAACAAGAATCAACAAGTAACTAGAATCCAAAAATAACACATGATATGAGAGACAATACACAACTTGTATTAAAACTCTTTCAAAAAGAAAAACAACAAAGAAGGCTACCACAGTTCTTCTTCCTTACACACCTCTAGGGCTCCCACACCTCTAGGGACTAAACAGTAAATCTTCCCTCAAAGCTCTCTCCCTTGGGTCCCAACACCCAACTCAAACACAGAGTTGGTGTTCACCTTACACCTGTGCTCCACGCACTCCACAAGTACTCAATGTACTCCAAGTAGATCCCACCTGATTCTACTCCATGTTATATTTTTGTCCTCTTTGATCTTGCACACCTACAAATCAATCTGGTTCTGCACACCTGTGAACCTTGACCTTGCACACACATACACCTGCAAATCAATGATCTTACTTACCATGCAGATCTCCTATCGTAGCCATGCTCACCTAATGATCAAGATCATACACTCCTGAAGAACCCTGTTGATTCTCCAATCCAGCACCCACATTTGGTACTGTGGCACTAGGAGGAACACACCATGCTCACCTCACACATAAAAATAGCTTATAATATTGCTCTCTTACTCTCTAGCTCTAGTTTACAATACAACCAATGAGTCTCTTAAATAGATCTCATGCAAACAATAATTAGATCTGCAGCTCTTAGTCTAAAAATTGGCTCTCAACATGCAAACACTTGGTTCGTCAACTAACTGCCCGTAATATACTCCCAGCTCGAACCACAGGTGACCGACGTCGGTCCTTGTTTGCCTGGGGGGTGCCGACGCTGGTCGACTTTTGATCGACGTCGGTTGCCTTCCTGTCTCCTACCTGTCGATGTCAGTTGGCCTGATCGACACCGGCGACAGTAACACTCCGCAACCTTTCTGCAACCTCCTTCCCTACTTGCATCAGTGAAGCTTTTAGCTACACAACCTAACACTAGCCATAGATCCCTTTAGGTTTGCCAAGTGCTCCTACTTCTCACTTGTAAAGCTTACAAGTAATGTTGTTCTGAGAACCTGATTACTTTGTGAGTGCTAGAAAAGACCAATGCTTGATGAAACAACACCTGCACCTACATAAAATCAACTTTTTCCTTGATTTTGAAAAGGGTTAAGACCTAGTTTTAGGGCAAAAAGGCATGAAAAGCAAGGCTTCAAGGCAAAAGAAGGGGGTGCCCATTTTGGCATGCAGGATTCACAAAATGGTCAACAGTAAAGCTTGTTCAACTTTTCCTCCATTCTCCATCTTTGCCAAGAGATAAATACCTACCATGCAAACTTTTTTTTTTCTTTTTTCTTTTTTATTTATATCTTGGTCTCTCCACCTGGAGCTCCCACTTGCACAAACTAGACAACAACCATGGCTCTGATACCAGTTGTTAGGATCAAAAAACCTAATCCTAAAACATGTGTAAAAATTAAATGTAGAATTAAAACAAGCTAAAATAAAAACATAAACGTAAGAGATAACACATTACATAAGATATACGTGAAAACCTTGCTAAACCATGCAAGGGAAAAACTGCAAGGTAAAGGCAACATCCAGACTTCATATTTCATTATCAAAAATCTCTCTATAATATTAGCTCCTCTTAGCAACTCCTTTTCAGTGCTTACAAGCACTCAGGTGAACCAAACTTGCAACCAAGCCTTATAAGTTCCAACCTCCAGGATACAACATGCAACTCCATCATGATGCTAACACCATAACATCCAAGGTGAGCTCAAAAAAATCAACCTCTATCTCCATGAGTTGAGATAACAAGACTTCAAGCTCCAATCAGGTGAGCTAAGATAACACAATCTTTCATGTCTTAACCTCTAACCTCAAGAATATCCATGCTTATATAAAAACTAGGTAAACCATGTTCTCATCTAAGCCTTAAAGGCTCTAATGATCAAGGTTTGTGACCTAGTGATCCAATCATAGTGTGTCACTTGACACTCATTCATGGTGTTTTAAATTCAAGGAGTATATGCCATGTGGTGCCTAGTTGTGGCCTTCTAAGGCTTCAACTACCTTCTATAGCCTATTAATAAAGTGACCTATCACAACATGCCACTTGGAACTCAGTCACATCAACCACACCCCCCATAGTTAAAGTCTAATGTTTTAATCTCATAATACTTCAATTACATGATAAGATGACACCTAGAAGTTAATCACTAAATCTTGGATAGCTAGATGCTATGTGGAGGCCACCTAATAGTTAGGATCAATAGGTTGAGGACATGTGGACCCCTATCTCATTGAAATAGTGTTATCCAAAGAAGTCATGAAACCTAGTGACTACGTGATCAAATCAAAAAGTGACACTTGGTGAAGTATCATGGCAGTTAGTTCCATTATAAGTTTCATACAATAAATACCCATGATAGCATAATCTAATCAGGTCTTGCCACTTGGAAAAATAGTAAAGGTTCTAAGGCCACATCAACCAAATGATAAAATGGGTGGAACCATGTAACACTAGATGAGAGCGATCAAATCAAAAGATGACACTTGGTAAAGTGTCATGTAGTCCACCTGAATAGTCCAATATTCAAAATATAAGGCTAAACAACATGAAAAAGGCACCAAGTGTTGAGTACATGTCAAGTATGACACCTAGGTAGTGTATAGTTGTATGTAAAGCATCAGTTGTAGGTGGAAATAAAATGTCGATGGGGCTTATTTTGGTAGTTATAAATCCAAGTGATGTTCCAAGAAAGAAGACATCCATTTTGTATTTTGGTCTTAAGGAGTCAAATAAGTCAAATTTTCAAGTGTTAGTGTGTGTAAAGAGACCTTTCAAGGTCCATTCATGTTTTCAAGGTCATTTGGAGACCTATAGAGTCTTAAGTGAGAGTATTAGGAGTGTTTGTAGTTTTCCCTCCAAAACTAACAATTTTAAAATTTAAATGTTATTACGAAGTATAAAATGGCCCAATCATGATACAAAGGTGGTCAAGAGGTAATATTAGTTTCAAGGGTTAAGAAATATTGTAAAAGGTGTTCTAAGTCATGTGTGCCTAAGTCCTGAGATTAGAAACATGTTTTAGTAAGGTGACTACAAGAATTCCATGTTGAAGTTAAAGTTGATGTAACCAAATTAAAACCCATGTTAAAATGTAATAAAAATAAAATTTTAAGTGGTTTGGCATAATAGAGAGAGGAAGAGGGTTTGAAAAGTCTCCAAGAGTTAGGAATAATGAGTCATGAGGAAAAATGGATTCACCTCTCAAGAAAATTGATCAAGCCCTCTATGGATTATTTCTATATGAATGTAGATTAATTTGAATAAGATATGTATTTGATGTAATTTATTCCAATTAAAGTTCATTTACTTCTCCTTTTATATTCAAATTTATTTCATATTATCCTTAAAGGCTTTACAAATGTAAAGACCTTGTGTGTGTGTCTGCAGGTTTTGAGGAGGGACTATAGAATACACTCAAGAAGGAAGGAGTTGAATCATTGTTGAAGTGGTTATACTAAATATTTTGTATGGTGTATTTTATTTGTATATAATAACCTTATAAATTCTTTAATGTTTGAGAAATCACACTAATGTATAGAAACTCAGAGAAAGGTAGTGTATGCCCTATACCCTATTCTATGTTGGTCAAGAAGTGGAAACAAATGTTTAATCCTCTATGCTTAGTCAGTATATTTATGGAGATATAGAATTTAAAGTGATATCATGGGTTTTTAAGTATTTATTTTCATCCAATGAGTAATGAAACCAAGTGTGCATGTTACAAAGGAGCACAATCTCTATTGTCACAAGAAAAGCCCTGTTTGAGTGCATTGTCACTATATTTTGTATGTTAAGACCTTTCCTTAATCTTGTTAAAGTTGTAATTTATGACTTGGGTCTTGGATATTAGTAATAAACATAAAATATATCTTTAAATTCTTAAATAAGTTTAATAAACTCAAAGTTGATGAAACTTCTTATATTGTTGTTCAAGCCTGTAAGATGTCATGTCATGCATAGTCCCAATTACAATGAAAGACATTTCTTATATAAAATGAGTAGGATATTGATTGGGATGGTTTTTTTAGGTTGTAAATATGTATAAAAACATTTTTTTAAGTTTGGAAACCCTTGAAAAGGAGTCCTTGAAACTCTTGAATGCATATACCATGTTGTGCACAGTCAACACATAGTTACAATTAATTAAGATTTTGATATTTTAAGGTGGAATGATTAAGATAAGGACTCACACTTGTTTTAATAGTTTATATAGATTAAAACATGATTTTAAACTTTTTTTATTCCCTTGAAAAAACTTACAACTCCAAATATGGAATTTATAAGGCTCTTAGCCCTGTGCAAGATATAAAAACCCTAGAATTAGGGTTTTGCCTATAAAAGGAGTTTCCACCATTATAAAGTCATTAAATTTTTTCATATGGTGAAATTTAATGTGGTATAAGATATTATTATGGTTTCAAAGTTGTATGGACCCCACAGGTATAGAATTGGACAACTGTGATGGATATAGGGCTAATGAGGCCTTAAAGAAGGGTGATTTCTAAAGGAAGTCATAGCTAGGAGTGGTTTCAAGTAATGAGATTTTATACAAACCTAAAATATAATTAATGGAGTCTATAAATATTATTATTTCTCAAAATTATTACCTATTTATGGATAATTAAATGGAAATCCTAGAAAAACGGCTACAAGCCTAATAAGTTTGTAGAGAGTTGGACAAGTAGAAATGAGTGGTGATTTGGGTTTGATGGTTATAAATGAATTTTAAAAAGTTTTGTATGACCACATGAGACTATTAAATCATTCAAATATAATCCATAACATATAATCCAATAGTTGGTCTTTGAGACCTAAGGAGCTTGAATAGTAACAAACTAGTGCAAGTATATGAAGGAGGTTGTGAATGAGATACATAAAAGGAGTTAAAGGGTGAGTTGTGACTATAAAGATAGAGTTAAATACAATAAATAAGGTGTTACTCAAGGGTAAAAATAATAATTACTCAATAAAGAGATTGTAATCCTAAAGAGTCAAAAGAAGAGCTTGATTGAATAAGAAGATTCAAGACAAATCAAAACATTGGATGAGATCTTTGACAGGACCCAAAGTTTGAGATGATGGTTTAATGACTTATCCCCATGCCTCTACATCACCAAATCACTCCACTAAAAAATTCAAGCCTATGATGACAGGCCACATGGACAAAGTGAAGATAGTGATTGGATGATTTCTCAAAATAGAATTTTAAATTTGTTAGAATAAAATTGAAGAGTCACCCAGGATTTAAATCAAAATGAGTTAAAGAATATTTTCATTTATGACTCATATTTTTCATTTCAAATTCTAAATTTAGATTTTAAATCTTTCTATTTCAAAGCATTAGGTTCACATTCAATGGTTACTTGCTAAAGAATTTCAAAGAATTTTGTGAATTTCCTAAAGACTTCTATGCATTCTTTTGCCATTAAAGAAATATATAAGATCATCAGTCACATAAATTGAAACCATGGTCAAATATGAAACATCTGAATCCATAAATTAGGAACAATTTCTATTCCTCTACTCCTATAGGACACATATCATCTTAAGGGACACCAACTTTAACTTTGTTGCATTGGCCACTGAAGACAAACACTGTGACGATTTGTTCTACCATGTAAAAAAGACTATGGACCAAGATAGTGATGATGAAGAAGTATTTAATGATGCATAGGATAAGTTAAACATTATGGTGCTTAAATTTATAGGATTTCATAAGGAGGAATCTAACCTAGAGGTACTCCCCTACGTATACTTAGTCTACCACATGTTTCTTCATTCTAGGTGTGTTAAAGATATGATTAAGTTTTTGAATTTAGGTCAAGACATTGATTTCATAGCCAAGCTAGCCTTTTCGACTTATTATGTTCTACCCAAACTAGAGATTGTATACAATCAGGCGACTATAACTCGATGTCTCCAAACACATAACATCAGGGAAGTTTTGAGAGACTAGGATGAGAATAAGGGGAAATTTCTATGTAAAATAAAAATCATCCAAATCCCTAGCACCCAATTCAATAAAAGAGTATGAATGGGAATGGTTATGATGAATTAGTTACATGGGGCTGAAGACAAAGGCCATGTAGATGATAAGTGGGTTCCACTTCTATCTATGATAATAGATGACGCAAAGACTCCCCCTCTGGGGGAAATTATATCTTGTAACTTGGAATCATAGATCATATGGTCATGGAAAACTAGGGGGATCATTTCTACATGATGTCCTACCTATTGGATGCCATCTATGCCACCCAAAAATTTCCATAGTTTACCAATTAAGACCCCAATATGAAATAGAGTGTGCCTCATCTCTTCTCTAAGGGAAGAGTGTAAGAGTATAAAAAGGAGATGAGGGAAATTATTTATCATTTATACCCTATTGTGTATAGGTAAATCCATGAGAGGCTCATTTCTAAACTATCAAAATAAATTTAAGCAACACTAAGCACCTTGGGATCTTACTGGTACTACCCAAATTGAATAGTGGTGAGGATAGTTGGAATTAAAATATCTCCCCACAAGTTGCCCACTATAGTTCTAAACAAGTTGGTTGAATAAGAAATTACCTTTCAATTGCTCACATGGGTGGATGGACTGTGAAAGAACAAAAAGAAAGGATATTTTCATCCTTAACTATCTAACATTGGCTGGTTTAAGATTAAAAACTATAACTTTATTATTGTTGCTACTAAATAAAGGCCTACTGTTAAATTGGAAAAAGATTCTAACAATAAATGAGACCTAGAGCATATAAATTTCAAACATTGCATCAAACACAAGGCATCCCTAAGCATCACCTACCATCATGAACCAGAAGATGAGCATAGGTTCTACATCAATGCAGCTAATGACCAAGAGGTGAAGTAGAGATTAAAGGATGCCAATATCCCATAGGTTAAGGGCAAGTTAAAATATGTAGGTTTTTATGAAGTATTCAAGCCTAAAGATGCTCAAGTAGAAGCATCTACATCCATAGTTCATGTTTCTAGTACTTAAGAGGAAATACCAACTAACCCTTAGCTTTTTTGGAGGATATTGTAAGCATTGTCTCATATTTTGGAGAAGGGGAGAGCTAACACTAGGAATCATACTAAGCAGGTTTTTATTTTAGAAAACATATCCAACACCCCATCCCATGTACAATGTGTTAATTCAACATCAATAAAGTCATTGATGGTGCCCCATTCATCTTTGATGGAGGCAGTAACACCACCTACTACAACACCAATAACTTTAGCACTAGTTTTGCCTCCCATGCTTCATGTCAAGGAGGAACTACGTATTTTTAATCAAGAGTGTGTTTATTTACCTCCCATGTTTTTAATTAGCCATCCCTTGGGTATATTTTATGATCCCACAACACCATATCATATGAACTTAATGCCTTATAGGCCCCTCATGAGACCTATGATTAGGCCTGTGATTGTGCCCCTACCCACTATCAACCCTTTTGTTGTTTCATATATGTCCAAGGTATTTTTGATGGCCAATATACCTCTAATTCTTCCCAATCCTATACCTAGGATAGGTACCCCATTTTCAAATAAAAGTCCTACCATTTTCTATTCCTACTAGCACTAGTTCTTCATCATCTGTAGAAGTAATACTTCCCACTTCAAGACCTAGCTTTACCTTCATCATGGTCACCTCCATTTTTAACTCTCAAACATCTGACTTCTAGGGATTGGCACCAAATTTACAATTGTTTCCATCCACTCAGCCTCAAGGGATCATTTTGGATAAAATAAATGAAGTTGGCTAGAATAGAGAACCAAGATTTGGTTATAGTAGTCCCTCCACAGGCCTCTTTGGAATTTGGCAAGAAGGTTGGAGAAATGAAGAGGTTAATCAAGAGGAAGGTAACTCACCCAGATCAGATAATTGTGTATGAGATTGAAGAAAATATATTTGAATTAACCAAGAAGAAAAGATCTAGACCTAGCCAACAACAATAGTATGAAGAGGACTCCTTCTCAACTCTAAAAGCATATGGTGATCTAGCTATAGAATTAGTAAAAGGAATGCAATAGAGAGCAACTAATCTAGAACAATAACACAAAGCCACATTACTATAGGATATTATCACAAAAGTGGAATGGGATGTTGAGGTCATGTTTAATACACTAAATAATGTGTCCTAGTACAAAGTAAAAGGGTATGAAATATATAATAGTATCCATAATGCAAAGTATGTATATGGGATGTATGATGGCAAGGTAATCATCTTAGTCAAGTTGATCAAAATGAAGAAATTTGAAAACCTAAACTTGATCCCCTTGGATGATTTGAGCATTTATCAATCCTAGATAATTAGAAGAAGGAAGGCCTTAAACCAATGAATTGATGACATGAGATCCTTCGGTCAGTCTCTCACACTCAATTGAGAAAACTTCAATTGTGAATTTTAAGACAACTATGATGACTAGATATAGTTTGTTATCTCCCACACTTTTATGGACAAGTCCTTTAATAAAACACATGAGGATTCTCTCTAAATTAATTCAAGTGAGATGTGACAATGAGTTCTATCTTGCATCCAAATCTCTCTTAAAAGGCCAAAAATTGGTCAATAGGGGCATGTATTATAAATCATTAGACTAATCAACAAACCATCTACAAAAGCATGTCCAGACGGGAATTTTAAGACTAAAATGGCCATTTTTCAATCTAGATCAAGTCCCAAGAGTGAAATTTATAGTTTATTGGATGCATCCCTCAAGAGAATCTCAGTGTCCTTGTGTGTGAAAACTGAGCCAACTTCAATCATGCATTGAAGGAGAATCATGAGGCATAGAGATGAGATGTCAGCTCTCACACTTAAATAAATGAGTCCTATAATAAAATTTAGGAGGATTCCCTCTAACTCGATGTGAGCCAAATGCAGTAATGATTTTTATCTCATAGCCAAATCTCTCTTAAAAGAGCAAAAGTAAATTCATGGGCATATACTCTGACTCATTATCCCAATCAATAAAATGTCTATGCAAGCACATCTAGATGGGAATTTTAAGGCTATAATAATCATTGTTTAGTCTCTATTGGGCCTATTATAGCATGGAATTACACCCTTATGGGAGAGTTTTTTAGACTCTCCCACTTTTAGCCATAATCATGGGAAAAACCTCAAGATGTGGGTGTCCTATGGTGAGGTTGAGCCTCTAGGCTTTTTAAAGAGGCCAGTTTCGGATCACATTAACTACTTCTAAAATAAAAATTTCATAGGGAAAAGGGTTAGAATGGGTAAAAGAGCTCTTAATAAGGCTAACTAGGTGATACACCAATTTAAAATGGGAAAATCCTATAAGCTTAAAGCCACACTAATTATACAGAGGACAATACTGGATTACACAACCTCAAGATCAAGCTGGTTGCATAAATATTTCATGGAGGAGGTTCAAGGAAGTGATGAATGTAAATGGAGAGGAGTTCTAAGACTCACTAGAAGTTCACATTAATGGTGGAAAAAACACTCAACTAGACCTACAAATAGCATTGAAAATTCCTTAAACAAGGTCAGAAAAGAGGACCATAGATGATGAAGACTCTCCTTCATGTGATGCCATAGTATGTATCTCAATAGACACAAGTCCAAGGCAAGAGATAGGTAAAGAGACCCTTTATTACATAAGAGGTGGTTCTTACAAATGCTTGGCAGGGTTGAGCCTGACCAACTGAGCATATCTTATGATATCTCTAAGAGCATCCTATCTCCTAGGAAGATAAAAAATGTCTAAAAATTGGGAACCATTACAAAGGAAAGTCACGTGATATTTATAGAGAAGAGGGGGAGAGAGAGAGAGTTGTATGATAAAAAGGGAAGAAGGAAGAAGTTGTTGAGTCATTAATGACTAGGACTATTGTTGTCATCCTCCTTTAACCATGAGATGCATCTCCCAATATCACCACCAAATCTCCTCGAACCATTCCCACATTTAAGTCCCTTCCTTTGGCATATTTGAGAAGCCATGTCACAGGTAGTTGGATGTCACTACCAAGTCTGAGTGTTTTGATCTTTGCATTAAATCTTGGTGAGTTATTTAATGTAACTTGGACTATCCCAATCATTCCTTGCATGTTTGTTTCTATACCTAGATGTATCCAATCCTTGTTTGACCACTTTACATGTTGTGTAAGTGAGTTATATGTACTTGTGCCACTTGTCCTTGATTGATTGGTCCTTTGGATTTATGTTGGGAGAGGACTTATCTTTTTGAGAACTTGAGAGGCACTTCTAAAACCAAATTGGGAGTTTCAAGCCTCACTAATTACTTTAGACTTATCATTACTTACAACTTATAAAGTGAAATAAGTATTTCACCCTTAGAAACCTAAAATACACTACCCAAACCAAATTAGGCTTTTCAAGCCTTCTTACTTATTTTGAGGGTTCAACTGTTGATTACTTATAAGGTTTTTTTAAGTAGTGCTCCTTTGGAAACCCAAAGTTATCTTTATTAGAGAACTTGAAGCCTTCTTTAATAAAAATCTTGAAGTTGTTCACCTTGGAATGGATCCTTAATGGAAAAGTCAGGTATGTGAATCCAAAGGGTCTCAAACTCTTTGAATGGCTCCTTAATGGAAAAATTAGCTATGTGAATCCAAAGGGTCTCAAACTCTTTGAATGGCTCCTTAACTTTAGCTTCCAATGGTGGTTCAACCAAGAAAACCTCTTTGATTTCTATGGCCTCCTCAATAAGACTAATTTTTTTCATTATCTCATGTTTTCTAGGCTCATCAAGGAGTTGATAGCCTATTTCAAATATCTAAAATAAGTCCATATTTTAAGTGAATTCTTGAGGTGGCAAAGTTGGAATACTACCCACTCAATCCCTTTTGATCTGCTTGTCAAAGATGCTCTCCTTGGCTATAACTAGACCATATTTGCCTTGGAAAAGAACATAACTAGCTCTCAAGATCTTTAAAAAATTCCTCAAATGAGCCTCTCAATTGATTGGGAACCTTTGGATGCTCCATAAGTTCATCAGTTTGATTATCTACTTCATTCATTTCCTCATCCCTTTTATCATGTGGTATAAAATCCAAGGAATTGATAGCCTCGACCCCTTCATTCTTAACATAAGGTGGTAGCTTTTTATCCTCAATAGTGCAGTCCACTTCATGCACAACTGCAAAAGAATCTTCAATATGTTCTCCTTCATTGAAGAAGGTTGTGTTGATCTTTTTCTGACCAAGGGGGGACCCTATGGTGATTTATTCCTCATATTTTATCATGACATTCTCTTCCTCAGCCTCTTTGGATGCATTACCATAGGTTCTTGATTTGGTTCCTAAAGCTGCTCTACTTGGATCAACTTCACCTCCTCTTCCTTCTTCTCTTGAATTAGATGATTCAATTTCTAGGATGTAAATGTGCAATTAAAAACCACCTTTTCTTCCTTATTCTCTGCTTCATGAATGACTCTCCATGAAGGAAAGGCTCTAGGCTTTTGAGGGGAAAGGAGTGGAGACTGCAAGGCTTCTTGACTGACTTCAGGAATCACCACCTCCTTCTTCTGCTCACTGCTTTGAATAAATTTCCAAGATGGAAAAGATAGAGGCTCTTGAGGAGGGAGGAATGGGGGTTGAAAGACCTTTGATCTACTTAGCTATGTGACTTGGCTCCAAGATGGGAAAGGTAGAGGTTCTACCTTCATCTACTGATTTTGCCTTTCTTCTTCTCTCCTTGCCTTCAATTCCAAATCTCTAATTTGCTTTACTATATTCTCTTTAAATAGCTCCTCATTAAGGTGATCAAGAACAAAATAAGGCTCCTGAAGAGGGATGAAGTTTTGGACCCAAACAATAGGCTTTTCAACAATAGGCACTTCATTTTTTTGATAGACCCCTTAGATGGATCTCTAAGAAGGAAAAGACTATGTAACATATGATGAACTTGGAAGATTCAAAAGAACACTTGAAAATGTCACTTGAGGAGGAATGGGCGACACATAAGAAGGCTATAGAGGTGCATATGTAGGCACAAAAGGTTGGTGGGGATAGCCCTATTATTCTTGAAGTCTTTCCAACTTATCCTCAATGATATGAATGTAACCGCATAAATCCATCATGTCACCATTGAGGTTTCTCCAATTTTCTCTCAATAGGTGCCCATTCTTCTTTGATTTGATATAATGAATCCCTCACATAATGGATTTGATGAGGGGGAAAATTTTGGCCATAACACTTTTGTGAGCATAGCTCTAGTGCATGCTTATCAAGGTTCACTAAATTTTTCTTGAGTATTTATATAGATGGATCATGGTAGGGTTGATGAGGATAAATATTTTGATGAGCTTGTTCATAAAGGGATCAAGGCAATATTCTTGCATATATGGACCATGAGGAACATTCCAAGGTTCATCATAGCCTTGATATAAATCTTGGTAGGCCTAATTGAGCTCATATGGATCATGAGGATCATATTGGGGCTACTGATAAGGAGGTGAATAATAGGAATATTCACCATAGCTATTCATGTTAGCCTCATAAGTCAAGTAAGATCTGATTAAAACTTCAAAGATAACAACCTAGTCTGCTCATAACTAGGAGTTTTGATTTAGAGTTGCCAATGGTGCTAATACTTGCTTTAAAAAGAAAATAATGATGATCAGGCACATGGGTTGCTTAAACCAACTAATAGATTCTTAGAGTTGCCATTGATGTTTTCTAAATGCCTCTAAAGTCTAATATGTAAAAGAACAACATCAAAAATCCTTTCACTGCTTTGGACCTTGGTCCCACTGAGAGCGCCATAATTATTATATCATGGATTGCACCCTTGTGGGATATTTTTTTAGGATCTCCCACTTTTTTCCATAATCATGGGAACAACCTCATGATGTGGGTGTCTTATGGTGAGGTTGAGCCTCTAGGATTTTTAAAGATTCTAGTTCCTCTCAGTGGATCACCTAAACTACTGTTGAAATCACATGGAAAAGGGTTAAAATGGGGAAAAGGGATCTTAAGAAGGCTAACTAGGTGATGCACCAATTTAAAATGGGAAAATCCCAAAAGCCTTAACCCACACTAATTTTTTAGATGACAATATTGGATTACACAACCTCAATATCAAGCTAGTTGCCTAAACATTTCATGGAGGAGGTTTAGGGAAGTGATGAACACAAACAGAGAGGAGTTGTAAGACTCACTAGAAGTTCACATTAAGGGTAGAACTAAAACTCAATTAGACCTACAAATAGTATTGAAAAATCCTTAAACAAGGTCTGAAAGGAGGGCCATGGGTGAGGAAGAGTCTCCTTCACATGATGCCATAGTATGCAGCTCAATAGACACAAGTCCAAGGCAAGAGACAGGCAAAGAAAAATCCTTTATTGTATAAGAGGTGGTTCTTACAAATGATTGGTAGGGTCGAGCTTAACCAGTCAAGCATATCTTGTGAAATATCTAATAGTATCCTATCTCCCAAGAAGATAAAAAAATGTCTAAAAATTGGGAACCATTACAAAGGTAAGTCACATGATATTTGTAGAGAACAGGGGGGAGAGAGAGAGAGAGAGAGAGAGAGAGAGAGAGAGAGAGAGAGGAGGGAAGAAGTCACTAAGTCATTAATGATTAAAACTGCTATTGTTATCCTCCTTTGACCATGAGATGCATCACCCAAGATTACCACCAAATCTCCTCAAGCCATTCCCGTATTCAAGTCCTTTCCTTTGGTGTATTTGAGAAGCCATGTCATGGGTAGCTAGATGTCACTACCAAGTCTGAGTATTTTGATATTTTCATTAAATCTTGGTGAGTTCTTTATTACAATTTGGACTATCCCAATTGGTCCTTACATGTTCCTTGTTCCACCTGGATGCATCTAATCCTTGTTTTACCACTTTGCTTGTTCTAGAAGTGAGTTGTATATACTTGTGCCACTTATCCTTAACTGATTGGCCCTTTGGATTTATGCTTGGATGGGAATTATCTTATTGAGAATCTGAGAGGCACTTTTAAGACCAAATCAAGCTTTCCAAGCCTCACTATTTACTTCAAACATAACATTGCTTACAACCTATAAAGTGAAATAAGTAGCGCACCCACAGAAACCTGAAATATAATACCTAGACCAAATTGAGATTTCCAAGCCTTATTACTTGCTTCAAGGTTTCAACTATTAGTTACTTATAAGGTTTTTTTAAGTAGTGCTTTTCTGGAAACCTGAAGTTGTCTTTGTCAGAGAACCTAAAGCCTTATTTAAGAGAAAGCTTGAAGTTGTTCACCTTAGAAAATATAATCTGTACTATGCCTTCAAAAACCCAAAGTCTAAATTATTTGCCATTTGCTTCTTGAATTATGTCCATTTTCTTCAAGCTAGCAAAATTTTGGTATGTGGGCCAAAAATGGCAAATAGGGCCCTAAGAGTGAGTTTTAGTTGATCAAATTCATCCCTCAAGAGAGTCTCAATGTCCTTGTGTGTATAAACTGAGTCAACTTCCATCATACATTGCAAGATAAGTATGAGGGCTAAAGATGAACCATCAACTCATACACTTGTATAGATAAGTCTTGTAATAAGCCCCAAGATGATTCTGTCTAACTCAGTGCAAGTGAGACATAGCAATGAGTTTTCTCTCATAACCAAATCTCTTTTAAAGGTCCAAAAGTTAGTCAGTTGGGAGTTTGTATTCTAACTCATTATCCTAATAAATAAACTACCTATGTGATCAAATCTAGATTGGGAATTTAAGTCTATAAAGACTATTTTTAAGTCTCTATCAGGTCTCAAGAGTGAAAGTTATAGTTGATCAAGTGCATCCCTTAAGAGAATATCAACATCCCTAAGTGTGAAAACTAATAAAAATTTAGTAATGTGTTGTCAGAGAATCATGAGGCATAAAGATAAGTCATCAGATCCAAAACTTACATAAATTAGTCCTTTAATAAACCCCAAGATTATTATATCTAACTCAACATGATCAAGATGCAATAATGAGTTTTATCTTGCAACCAAATATTTATTAAAGGGCCAAACATTAGTTAGATGGGGTGTATATTATGACTCATTATCCAAATCAACAAACCATCTATGCTTACACATATGAATGAGTGTTTTAAGGTTATAATGGCCATTGTTTGGTCTATGTCAGGTCCCAAGAGGGAAAGTTGTAGTTGATCAGATTCATCCCTCAAAAGAATCTAAATGTCCATGAGTGTAAAAACTAAGCCAACTTCAGTTGTGCATTGTAAGAGAATAGTGAGGGATATATATGATCCATTATACCTAACACTTACATGATTGAGTCCTCTAATAAAACCCAAGACATTTTTATAACTTGATGCGATTAAGACATGATAATGAGTTTTCTCTCATAGCCAAATCTCTCTTAAAGGGCCAAAATTTGGTTAGTGGTGGTGTATATCTTGACTTGTTATCCCAATCAATGAACCATCTTCACTAACACATCCAAATGGGAATTTTAAGGCTATAAAAACCATTGTTTAGGCTCCATCAGGTCCCAAGAGTGAAATTTACAGTTGATCAGATGCATCCCTCAAGAGAATTTGAGCATCCATAAGTGCGTAAATTGAGTAAACTTCCATCATGAATTATAAGATAACTATGAGGGATAAATATAATTTGTTAGCTCATACACTTTCATAGACAAATACTCTAATAAACCCTAGGAGTATTATATCTAACTCGATGTGAGCGAGATGCATAAATGAGTTTTATCTCGCAACCAAATCTCTTTTAAAGGGACAAAAGTTGGTTAGTGGGGGTGTATATTTTGAATCATTAGCCCAGTAAATGAATTGTCCTCATTGACACATCTGAATGATAATTTTAATTCTATAACAACCATTGCTTAATTTCCATCGAGCCTTGGAATCAAAAGTTGTAGTTGGTTAGATGTATCCCTCAAGAGAATTGTAGTGCCCTTGAGTGTGCAAATTGAGCCAACTTCTATCATGCGTTACAAGAGAACCATGAGGGATAGATATGAGACATTATTTACTACACTTAGATGAATGAGTTCTATAAGAAACCTTAGGAGGAATCTTTATAACTCAATGTGAGCAAGACATTGTGATGAGTTTTCTTTCATAGCCAAATCTCTCTTAAAGGGCTAAAAGTTAGTTAATGGAGGGAATTTATTTTGACTCATTATCTTAATCTATGAACTATATTTTCCAAAAAATTTGGATGGGAATTTTAAGGATATAAAAACCATTGTTTGATCTCCGTTAGGCCTTAGAATCGAAAGTTACAGTTGATCAGACATATCCCTCAAGAGAATCTCAACATCCCTAAATGTGTAAACTAAGCTAACTTCTATTATACATTACAAGAGAATCATGAGGGATAAATATGAGTTGTCAACTCACTCACTTATATAGATGAGTCTTTTAAGTAGCCCAAATATAATTGTCTCTAAGTATATGTGAGTGTTACATAATAATGAGTTTTCTCTCACAGCTAAATCTCTTTTAAAGGGACAAAAGTTGTTTACTGAGGGGCAAATATTATGACTCATTATCCCAATAAATGAACCATATTCACCAACATGTTTAGATGCATGTTTTAAGGATATAATGGCCATTTCCAGTCTACATCGAGCCCCTAGAGTAAAATTTATAGTTGATTAGATGCATCCTTTATGAGAATCTCCTCATCCTTGAGTGTGAAAATTGATCCAACTTTCATTCCACATCATAAGATAATTATGAGGGATAGAGATAAGCCATTAACTCCCATACTTGCATAGATGATTCATATAATCAACCTTAGGAGGATTATCTCTAACTTGATATGAGGGAGACACTAAACTGAGTTTTATCTCATAATCAAATCTCTCTTAAAGTGCCAAAGATTGGTCAGTTGGGGCATATATTTTGAATCATTATCCTAATCAATGAATAATCTATGCAGCACATTTATATGGACATTGTAAAGCTATAATGGTCATTGTTTGAGTCATTGTTTGATCTCTATCACGTCTTGGGAGTGAAATTTTTAGTTGATCAGATGCATCCCTTAATAGAATCTCAATGTCCCTGAGTGTGCAAATTGAGCCAAATTCGATCAAAAATTTCATGATAATCATAAGGGATAAATATAAGATGTCAGCTCCTATAATTTCATTAATGAGTCCTCTAAGAAACCCCAGGAGGATTCTCTCTTACTTGATGCAAGTGAGATGAAGTAATGAGTTTTCTCTCACAACTAAATCTCTCTTAAAAGGCTAAAAGTTGGTCAATCGAGGCATATATTATAACTTGTTATCCCAATCGATGAAATATCTTCATTAAAACATATGTATGGGAATTTTAAGGCTATAACAACTATTATCTGATCTCCATCAAGTCCTTGGAGCGAAAGTTAAAGTCGATTGTATGCATCCCTTTAGAGAATTTCCTCATCTTTGAGTGTATAAACTAAATGAACTTTGTTCATGCATTGAAAGAGAACCATGAGAGATAAATATGAGACATTATTTCCCACACTTGAATAGGTGAGTTCTTTTAGTAACCCTAGGAGGATTATCTTTAACTTAGCACAAGTGAGATACGTCAGTGAGTTTTCTTTCGTAGTCAAATCTCTCTTAAAGGGCCAAAAATTGGTAAGTGGGGGGCATATATTATGACTCATTACCTAATTAATGAACCATCTACATAAAAACATCCATATGGGTGTTTTAAGGCTAGAAAAACCATTATCCAATCTCCATTAGGTCCCATGAGCAAAATTTTTAGTTGATTAGACACATCCCTCAAGAGAATCTCAACATCTTTGATTTTTTAAATTAAGTGAGCTTCCATCATGTGTTCAAAAATAATCAGGAGGGTTAGATATGAACTATTAGCTCCTACACTTTCATGGATGAGTCCTATAAGAAACCTTGGGAATATTCTCTCTAACTCGATGTGAGTGAGATGTGGAAATGAGTTTTCTCTCGTAGCTAAATATCTCTTAAACGCCCAAAAGTTGGTTAGTGGGGGCATATATTTTGACTCATTATCCCAATTGATAAACCATCTTCACCAACACATCTAGATGGTAATTTTATGACTAGAATGACCATTATCTAGTCTTTATCAGGCCCTGAGAGTAAAAATTATAGTTGATCAGATGCATCCCTTAAGAGAATCTCCTCATCCCTGAGTGTGCAAATTGAGCCAAATTCCATCATACATTGAAAGATAACCATGAGGGTTAGAGATAATTTGTTATCTCCCACACTTTCATGAGTGAGTCCTCTGAAAAACCCTAAGGAGATTCTCTCTAACTCAATGCAAGTAAGATGTGACAATGAGTTTTATCTCGCAACCAAATCTCTCTTAAAGGGTTAAAAGTTGGTTAGCGGGGCATACATTTTGACTCAATATCCCAATAAATGAATTGTATTCACCTACACATCTAGATGGGAATTTTCATACTAAAATGGTCATTTTTTGGTCTCTGTCAGGCCTTGGGAGTAAAAGTTATAGTTGATTAGATGCATCCCTTAAAATAATCTTAGCATCCCTGAGTGTGGAAACTGAGCTGACATACATCATGTATTACAGGAGAACCATGAAGGCTAGAGACAAGTCATCATCTCCCACACTTATATGGGTGAGTCCTCTAAATAATCTTAGGAGGATTATCTCTAAAGAAATGTGAGTGATACATGGTAATGATTTTTCTCTCACATCTAATTCTCTCATAACAGACCAAAAGTTGGTCAGTGGGGGCCTTATCTTTTGAATTTTTATCCCAAACAATGAACCATCTATGCAGGCACATATATATGGGTGTTTAATAGGTATTTAAGAGCTAATCTAAGTGTTATCAGTTGAATAGAGGTCCTATGAGACAAGAAATAACTGACTATGTTTATGTTTCATATAGGTGTCTGACGAGAGACTTGGAAAAAGATAAGGATTTATTGTTTAGCCTTGTTATCTGGCTTTGAACATTGTATGAAGGTTTATAAAGGTAGTATGATCACTATACTACACATCCAAAATGCATTTAATTTTTTTTATTACATAGGGTCAGATCAAGTATGAAAGCTGAATTAGGCCTACAAGACAAGACTTAGAATATCAAGTCTGTAGACCATAATTAAGGCCTAGATAAGACTATTTTCTTACTTTCTTGAAAGAACAAACAAAGATAAGGTAGAAACTTGTTTGATTGAGGTAGATAACATTAATATGAATTTTTTTTGGATTCTCTTTATTTTAAAAAGATAATCTTTTCTACTCACAATACCAATCATGTGAAGGTGGAAGTTCATATGATGACACTAACCTATATTAAAATTGTTAGTAAAGTTTTTAAATATAAATAGACACATAATGATAAAATAATTTGAAATTAAAATACATAAAATCAAATGAGTTAACTATATTAATTTGATATGCAAGATAAGGTTACCAATTCAATATAACATACCTTCGAAATCATCTCTATTTGTAAGTGTTTCAAGAATCGCTTCATGGTCAGATTCATACACTTTCCACAAAATTATATTGTGAGGCTCTCCATGATATTTGATCATTTGAATATTTGTATCAATAACTAGATTTTAATAATGAAGCACCACCCTATGTGTTTCAAAGTCTTCAAATAAAAATTGTTTTATTTTTTCATGGTAATACCTATGAAGCGAGGTTCCTGTAAGCATTATGGATCTAGTGGGATAATTTAGCTCTTCTACATCCATGACATTTATGGTTATTTTTTTAGCCTCTACACAATGAAACAAGTATTAGTTTGTTCCCTCATCATTATCCTTAGGTGCAATGACTACAAAAACATGCCCTACATTTAAAGTATAATCAAATTGTTAGCAAATATGGGAAAATAAATAAATATATCACTAATAGAATTAAGGTTGTACATTTAAATTAAGAATAAATTATACCTAATTATGAAAGATATGAGATGTGTTCAAATTCAATTGATTAAACCATTTCATGATCAATCAATTATTAGAGTGAATGGATACTTTCTACAGGTGATATGGGTCTACAATACCATTTGTCAACCCATTATTTTGACTCACATTCATTCCAATTAAATTTCATACATGAAAAACAAAAGCATGCCATATCCCTATTATAAATAGTCCATGATTTTGAATTTTAGATTTGAATGGAGTGGAAAACACTCAATCCAGGTATTATATTACAATATTCATGCATTGCCTTGTGTTATTCCTTCATTAACCAAAATATTCTTCACACATGAGAATATTTATCTGATCTATGACAAATGTTTTCATTACATTAAATCACAATAATTGTATCATTGATCAAATTATCACCATCCTTGTACATTCCTTGCTCTTTTTAATGGTTATTATTACACATGCACCTGCACCATCATGTTCCCCTTTTCCATGCCTAGCCTCAAAGAAGCTCCAAAAATGTTAAACACTATTCTTCTCATTATCAAACATTTAAGAATTTTTAACCTACCTTGCATAATTATCTGAACAAATTTAGTGTATATTAAACATGTTTTCTCTTGCATTCATATTTATATAAAACATCTCAAAGAAACCTTGGATAAACCCTAGAGAATGCGATTTGTCATCGCTCATATAAAAGTGGGACTCCTTCAAAATATTTCTATTGTCCTTTATGCTATCAGGTGCATGTCTGAATGTAATATGAATGAAAATTAAAACTTGAATTGAATTATAATATGGGATTGAACCTCATTCTGTATTTTTAGTGTGTAGTTATTATCAAAGTTCACAACCAAAACAATGGTGCCAACTAGGAAGTTATCCTTGCATAGCTTGAATTAATTATCTAACCATTTTTATTTATGTGTGTGTCTTGCATATTAGTAGATAATATTTATATTGAATTGAAACATGAAATTAGATACAAAAACTTTACTCATAAGCAACTCACATATTGATTAATCTTTTCCAACTTTTAACACATACTTTATAGATTTGTACTTCTTATAATTAACTATATGCTTTCCAAATTCATGTGAATTTTTTTCATGTATATAGCTTATCAAGTTTGACAAACCACCACAACTATTACAAGTTCCATCTAAACTATGTTTGGTGAAAAAATTATCATTCGGGTCTTTGACAAAAAAAGACTTTGGATTAATTCTCTTGATGTCTTAGGTGGGGAAGACACCATACATTCTTGCATAATCTTGTCAGTATGTAAAGTATAATTTATATGACTAAAAACATCAAAATGCATAGAAAATTTAGCATGTACCCTATAATAAAATGTGGGGCATGTTTGGTTGATTTTAACATAGAAAGGCTTGCACATATTAAATGACCTTTGGCTAATTATCAATTGGCCATTAAATTTTTCAATAATTTTTTTATAAAATTCTATTTGGGTCATGTCTAAGAATTTTTTTGCATGTGGCTCATGGTTTTTTGAGCCTTTTATTCTTTTAAAAACATATTATACATTAGATGAGACCCTTGTGTTATCATGCCAAAAAATTTAAATAAAATGTCTTGTTCCTTCAACTAATACCATATTTTATTATGAAAGTTTACTGCTAAACACATAACAATCTATGAGTAAAGGGTCATCAATCCTTGTTCTTCTTTTTATGACATTTATTAGAGTTTTTATATTCAATTTAAAATATTTAATTTTTTCATTAAGAATTCAAACTTTAGATGTTGACTTACTCACTATAGATTCCATTATTACTCATCTTGTCACATTACTATTTTTTCTGACTTTTATTGCCTATTGCCTTAAATGCATTAAATAGATTATTTACTATTATAGTATTTCTTCCCTCTATGTTGGATGTTCTTAACCCTAAATTATGTATCATAGAGCACATTTTTGCATTTTCATTAATTGAACAAATAGTTGACATCATTTATGGATTTTATTCTCAAATGCATAGTCCCATACACATTGAGCATGATGTTGAACTGATCTTTTTGACATTTTATCTTCTATATCTTTTATTATTCTCATCTATTTCAACTAAATACCTTGGTGTTCATCTCATTATCCTTGTAGGTGTGGGTGTAGGAGGTATGTTTTGTATTAAACTGAGTGGTGTTACCACTTCAACCATAGCATGGATAGTAGAGGGTTGACTATCTACATTATACTATATAGGCAAGGTGAATTCCTCTTCATTAAGAGAGACATGAATTGGGGTCATTACTTGATGTTGATTATCACCATCCTCAAAAATTTCATTATGGAGAGATGTTTCATTATATTGTGTTTTTTCATATGTTTCATCACTTAATACAAATTTATTAGTTGCATGATCTACATTTTGAATTCCATCATTCAACAATGATTGATTGTGTTTTATTATCTCATTTGAAGACATATCTAAAATAAATTCTATGTAATTGGGAATTTTAATTTAGTTTGAAATATTACTTGGTGTGGAGGAAGTACCTTCACCTTGCCTAGAAGCTCTTATGGATGCTCTCCTATCTGTTTGTATTTTTTGTTCTTTTTCTTTTCACTTTAATTTACTCATTTATTAGATATTTAATTGGTCTTTTTCAATGATGACCTGAACCCATTATTTATCTTTATGCAAATAAGTCCACATCTAGAGTATAAATTGATGAATTTATAGTAATCTAGAGACCAAGCAAATGAAGAATTTGAAGAATTCACAAAGTTTCAACATAAAAAACCAGTTTGAAGTTTGTAAAATGTAATATGAATGAGTGAAACTAGTTGATATAAAAAAATCATGAATAATAAAGGGCGTACACCCTTTTAAAAGCATGCACACCTTATTTTAATGCACATCAAAATGGGTAAACACATTTAATGAGTTTTTGGTTTTGAAAAGGGTGTACCCGCTTTGCAAAGGGCGTACACCCTTTACAACATTTCAATATTTACTTCTACTTTATCCTTCCAAATTTTTTTTGGGTACAAGCTTGGGATGTTCGAACCTAGCCTAAAACTAGCCATGGAGCAACCCACTTGGTTTTTAAGAAATTTAAGATTTTTTTAATCTTTGTCGACACATCTGATTAGAAAATTTTTATTATTTAAAAAATATATATATGATTTTTTAGAGGGGAAATCCTAGTTTTTGAATATATATATATATATATATATATATATATATATATATATATATATATATATATATATATATATATATATATATATATATATATATATATATATTTTAAGATTAAATTATTTTTTATAATTATTACTTAATTTCTACGTAACCTACCTTATTATAGATTATATACATATCATTACAAATACTTTTATAACTTTTTGACTATTAATCAAAACTTTATAAAACTTATACTTTATACCTGACCAATATACACATCATTGGCTAGATTTGAAAAAAAAATTGATTTTCAGGAAGTTACTGTTAGAAAGTTGTGTTTGTACACTTGCAATTCCAATTTTCCAACTGTCTTGACTTGTAAAATTACTTTTAAATTATATATTTATTAAAAAATTAATAAAAAAATATCATGAATGATCTTCGACATTTCATATATGCATATATGAAATTTCATACATTAATTCATTCGTTACTTAAAAAACATGTGTTTGTACACATGTAGTCTCCTTATATTTTCACAAAAAGGGTCAAGTCATTGTCATAAATGCATCTATTTTACATAGTTTTATCATCTAAGTATTGAAAAAATATATATTTAAAAACTAAATTCGAAATGATACAATGTATATTCCTACGTCATTGTCCAATTCTTTTTCCAAGTGTCTCTAACATCCAATCCAAGTTCAACTACTATAATTTTCAAAAAAAAAGTGTCAGTTTATACCCCCATTATCCTGCATCTACCCCACTAGAATGAGATTTTTGTGAAGGATGCGTCATCTTAGCATAAATGTCATGAATATTTGGATTAGGTTAAATAATCAAAATTTAGTGGCAAATAGAAAAAAAATCTAATGACTAAAATAATGATTAATGAAAAAGCATATGTTGACGTGTGTGTGAAGTCATAAGAATAGAAGGAGATGAGCAATAAAGAAACACATCAAGGATATATGTAAAATAGATTATGTTCATACCTATCAAATATCCCATCAAGGCAGTACTCATATGTATTTTTTGTATCATAAATGTCATAATTACCAAGTCTACTTCCTTGTTCATTCTATAATTTAGACATATTCTAATCATCTTCTATATTTTTAATAAGATAGGCATAAATAATTGTACTATATTTATTGAATTGGTATTTTAGATCTATGTTTCTCATCAATATGTTATATTATATTAGTATCATGTGCCTTTTATATGTTCATTTAGTAATTATGTATCATTTTATGAGTACTAGTCGAAGGAATAGTTTTCACATTCCTTTCCTTTTCTAAAAATGTTTCATCTCTTGAAATAATAATAGGCTCACTTTCAATATCATATGTAATATAGTCGTGACTCTTACCAAGTGTTTCACACATATCTCTTATCAATGATCTTCTTAATATATCATTGTATTTAGCCAAATTGGGGTCAATATGGAATGTAATGAGACATGATTTGAGAACAAGAGTTGCATACTACTCAGTGGAACTTATGCAAACTTTAGCTGAAGTATCTTCATTCAAGTATTCAATTTCATACCTAAGAGATTTTAGTAGTGTCATACTACATACTTAATTTTATAATAATTATTAATCTTGACGTTGGTGCATTTCATGCCATCTATTTGAGGGCTAATAGTTAGAGGTTCTAGAAATGGAGAAGGTTTGTAGTTACACCCTTAGAAATTATGTTTGTAACATTAGTCTTCTTAGTCATTTGTTTATTTTGAACTTATTTTTTAGGCACCTCTTTATTAGGTATGCTTTTTTTTAGACTTCTATTACTTTTGTAACTTTTCTTTATGTAACTCAACCTTATTAGATGAAACCATAGTTTTAATAGATTATTTGACTATATAAGGTGTGATTTAATTTGGTGATGCTTTTATACACGTATCCAATGTAAGGTCACCACTATCAATAATTTTTTTTATTTTGATTTTTAAATCCCAAAACTTATCTGTATGATTCCCATGAATTCTACATTAAGAGAAATTGTATTTGGATTTATTTACAAGAGGCATTGGAGGTAATGTGATCAACTTGTTTCTAAGCATGTTCTTTAAAACTTCACTTGGATTTTTAATATTATTTTGTGAATTTATTAATCCATTAGTTGTTAATTATTTTTTATTATTAAAACATACTTGATATGAAATCATTTGAGATGCATAAGTTTTGGATGGAGAATCGGATATGCAATTTGCATATGCATGATCGGGATTGTTAATATGTGAAATCTTATTGTTGATTGATGTGACTTTCCCACACAAAGTTTTGATTTAATTTTATAAGAATTATATTTATTTATTAATAATAATAATTTCATCAGGGATGGTTTAATTATATATATCACTACTCAAAGTTTGGTAATATTTATCTATACAATCACAAACCCTGGGCCTCTCAAATTCGATATTAATGCAATATTATTCAAGAGGACACACCCTATCTCTTGGGATTGTGATAACATGGACCTCCTTATATAATATAAGATTTTGGAAAATAAAAAATATGAGGAACATAAGCCATCACTACCATGAGGAATATTGAAATAAGTAACACATGGAATCCTTTGTCATTTGACATTTAGACAATGCATTCTACTAAAGATAGTTGATAATTTATCATTTTTAATTTCATGCTTAGCTTTATTTTACATTGATTTGACCTATGTCATTACATAGTTTTGAAATATATTACATATTTTTAGAAATAAATATGTAATTATTATTATTATTATTATTATTATTATTATTATTATTATTATTATCATAGATTTAATTATAAAATATAAACTATGTATATCTATTATAGCCATTGCACAAATGCACAAAATAAATAACTGACTACCCCTAACAAAACTTTGAGAAATTTTGAAAAATAAAAATAGATTTTTGTTAAATTTTAGTAGATAAATGAAACCAAGAATATTTTAAAAAATTATACTTGTATTTAGTTATGTACGCTTAATTTACTAAAAATAGTAAAACCCTAATTCCATAAAATCCATACATAATTTTAGAAAACAAAAATCAGCTTTTCATCGAGATAATATGAATAATATAAACATATGATAGTTTTAAAATTAAATTCATTTTTAATTAGATGTGAGTCAAATATATATGTGTAAAAATCACAATTCTAAAAAAAAAAGACCCTAATAGGAGAATTTGTATGAAACCCTAAGGAAAAAGAAAAACTTCATATTTTCATAGAGGATAAGGGCAAATCATAAATCATATCTAAAACCCTAACACATGAATTTTATACCCCAATAAGGTATAAATAAAACCATTAAGAAAACCTATGGTTTGGTTATTTATTTCAAGTAATAGGTTCACCAATATGTTTTATCTTATTTTATATTTAGGTTATTTAAATAAGACAATACTATAGAATATTCAGATCACATAAGATATAAAAGTCTACGTACAAATATGAGTGTAACTAGTAGAGTATTGTTGATTTCTTACAATTTACTATTTATGGAAATGACCTAGGAGATAGGATACTTTAATTTTTTAGATTGTGTTCTAGTTTTTTATAGGGTATAGTCATTATTAAAGGTTTTAAATGGGTATGTTTTCAATCATATCTAGAAACAAAGTGCCTGCACTTGCTAAGATGAGTCTAGTGGTTGTTAGATGGTTGTTGCATAGCAAAACCATCTACTAAGTACAAATTTTTTTTGGGATACCTATGTTGATCTGTGATAATTTAGATCATTATGATTGTACCTAAAAGTAACTAATATTTATTTAGATAGCTTTGATCTTATGCAAGTAGAATTTTTTACTTCTCTTTAATTTAAAACCTTATCTTCACTTTTGACACCAGGTTTGCCTATAAAAAGGGGTTAGTGAGATGGGTTGATATGAACCCAATAACTCACTACTAAGTGCTTAAGTGACCCGTACATTCCAATACTCAAGGATTCAAACCACAGATATCTATCCCACCTACTGTGTTGGTATAATTAGTGTAATACTAGCATGTAATGCAATCCTAAATATGGCTTACAACACTTGAAAATTTGTGATTTTGACATTGCAATGGTATTAAAATTTTACTAAGGGCTTCACCTTTGATATTTTTTTATTTATAAGTTCTAAGGAAGTTCCTCTCAATTTTCATATCTATTTGTGAGTGTCATATACGTGATTGCTAGATGTGTGCTAGATAAATGTTATATAGGAATAAGATTAATCTAGATTTTATTACATAGTAGACTCTAGGTAATTCCCATCTGAAATAACTTTTAAAATATATGAACTAATCCATGCATATTTAAATTTTAGGAAATAGTTATTAAAGAGACCACAAAAAAATTGGCCTAGGTGGGTGGATCTGGTTAGACAAAGTTGCCAGAAGAATATCAGAGGCATCCATAAACTAGGAAACAATGATATAAAGGCTTGGAGAAAACTAACACTATAAAGTGTTTGATACCAAATATGAGTGTTTAGAGTTGATGGTCATGCAATCATCATAAGCTCATTTTTTCCCAATCAATGCAAGGTAGTGAGTTTCATCTATTTCCATATCAATGACCCCAAAATCCCCATGCAATATAAGTTCGACCAATTTTATCTCCACATTTTTTAGACTTTAAAAAAGTTAAACAAATACATAATCTATTAAAATCAAAGTCACTAGGTTGTAACTTAGCGTTGTCCTTTCAATCACTTCCCACTTGTATCTAAGAATCATATTAATAGTCCTTCCAAAATCAAAGACAATGTTGGGTACCTCATAGCTTGCATGTTCAAGATCCATTTGGGCATCTATGTCCCATTATTTTCATCTTTATGTAATAGACCATTTTATCTATTATTTATTTCCCATCATTTATGCATTCCAACAAATTATGTACTAATTCGGTAATATTTTTTAAAATGTTCCCATTACACAATGCACTCATCAATTTCAAAATATTTTTAAAATCCATTACCAATCCCTCCTATCATAAAATGTGCATATTTTTTCCATAAACTTGGCTTTTGTTTTCATAACATATTTTTTTTATTGACCACAATAGTTGGGTTGTTTCATTCATTAACACCTTTTTCTTTGCAGGATCTAGATACCCATCTTCCCACACCTTCCTAAGTGGTTATCTATAAGAATCTCTAGTCAGGGAAAGCCCTACTCCATGTGTTAACTCTAAGTGAAAACTTAGATGAATCCTTTCTCCTTTGGATGGGTATTCACATATTTACTTTGTACATTGTCTTATATTTCCTTTTATTTTCTAGTGCTAGGAAATATTCATTTTTGTGTTGCACTAAGATTCTATAGTAAGCACAATATGTCTCCCATTATGGATTGCTTGAGAAATATTACATAATATGACTCATTTCCCCATAGAATTAGCTCCTCTAAGATGAAAAGCTCTAGACCTTTGACAATGTAAATTTCATTATGTAGGGTTTGTGCAAAAGATCTCGTAATATCCATGTCAAACCCTATGAATTTTTCAAATAACTCCATCTAACCCGCATTAAAAAATAAGGTAACTATATGCAATATATGAATCAATATTGTATGTTCATTTGGTTTATTTCCATACCACATCACCCCACATGACTACTCATTTTCATCCCTAGAAGCTGGAATCATCAGAGCTTCACAATCCTACAACATTGTAATGGTGAGTAGGAAAAACATTTCAAGTTTTGGAGAGTGAGAGAGTATTTTCATGAGATTTTTTATAGGAATGGAAATATTCCATATATAAAATATAATCATATTTTTATATGATAAGGAAGTAATTTTTAATGGTGAAATAATGGTATCTGTCCCATCATGTCCATTTTAATGATTACTCTATTTTTAAGTTTGCCACATGGGCATTGATTATAAATATCCCCAACTTAATTGTCAGGCGCCTTGAAATTTTTTAGGAAATAAATAAAATTTGTTTTGGTTACTCCCCCAAATATAATTCAAACACTTTTTTTATGCTAAAAATATAGTAGTCAACTAATAAACCATTTCTCCTATCGTGAAGGTTAAATTGGAATCAAATTAGTTTAATCATAAAGGTGCCTAAGAACTAGATGACTAGTTTAAGGTGAAGAAAGTTAGTTAACTATTAAGCACAAATATATATTAAAAATAAACTATATATATATATATATATATATATATATATATATGAATCAACCTATTACTACTAACGTTATCAACTCAATAAAGAATGAAAATTGTTTGAAACACCACTCCTTAAAATTCTAACAAACATCCAAATACTCTTCCATAATATATTTCAACTTAGTTTGTATTCCACAATTGCGATTGAACCATATCATTTTCATATTCATATATTCTTATTGAATAAATAATAGATTGAAACTTATTAAAATAATAACCTCTTAAAGAGTCAAAGTGAAATAATCTCAAATCACTAAATATATTTTATCAACTTTACCATTATTGTTCACACTTTATTTACTTTTTATGTAAGATAATTTATCTCATATAAGTATTATCATGCTTCTAATCATATTTAATATTAGTCAAATCAATGTCTTATACTAAAGCAATGAGAACCTTAAACATAAATAAAAAGTAAAACCAATCTACAAAAAGAAAGGAAAAAAATACAATATCATCTAGAAGAAAAGAGAGAACATGTTAAATAGTAAATAAATCAACTAAAACATATTAAATTAAAATTAAAGAGATTTAACTTGTATTAATATTAAAAAAATATAAATGAATTCAAATTAATCAATTAATTTAAAAGAGTATAAAGGTAAAAATACAATCAATAATACAAATCGAATCATTTTCATGAAAAGAGATAAATATAAATTTTATTGAGAATTAAAAAATAATATTTCCATAATTATTTATAATTTTAACAATTGAAATAGAAATTTTTGAAAGCTCACACAAAAATGTAAATAATCTATCATGCATGTGTGTGTATGAAGTACTCTTCAATATCAATAAAAATTTAGTAATGAATTTAGAACATGCGATTGAAATAATTATGTAGCTACCAAATGTGGTAATAATTGAATATATTTGAAATAATTTATGAGATAATAATTAATAACTAGATATACTTAATTGTATCAAGTGTAATTCATATTTAGAGAATACATTATTTAGTTCTACTACAAGCATGCACCTAACTTAGATATTTTGTACGAAAGATAAATAAATAAAAATTGTGGAGTTCTTTGTACATGTATAACTTACACCTTTGCAATCAAACATACAAATAATTTTAAAGGCCTCCAAGTTAGTTTGAGATATTGTTATATCTAAAATTTAAATTTAAACTTAGAAAATAGATATATTTGTAACTAATATGAAAAACACTTAGTAAATTAATCTCAAGTGGTTATCAACGACTTGGTAAAAAATCAATAAGAACGAAATACTTTTTAGACACATGGTTTAGTGGTGGGGGCCTACTCATATCCAAATTTTAGGTTAGTAATTTTAGGATAGAGTGAAAAATAGTTATTTTATTTGGGTAATAATTCATAAGCCTCAATCTTAAAGTTGATGTTTTCATAATAAAATATATACAGTCTAACTATTAAAAAATTTAGTTGAGAATAACATCCATTACAAAAAGTATAACTTCATGAAACCTATAACTTGGGCACTCATTTCTACCTTTTATATTAAAATCATAATTGTCATATAAATGTAAGCAAGGAAAAAAATGAATCATTATTTGTTACAAAATTATATATAATTATGTGTGTGTGTGTGTGTGTGTGTGTGTGTGTGTGTGTGTGTGTGTGTGTGTGTGTGTGTGTGTGTATATGTATATATGTATGTGTGTATATATATATGTGTATATATATGTGTGTATATATATGTGTGTGTGTATATATATGTATGTATATATATATATATGTGTGTGTGTGTGTGTGTATATATATGTGTGTGTATATATATATGTGTATGTATATATATGTGTGTGTGTGTGTGTGTGTGTGTGTGTGTGTGTGTGTGTGTGTGTGTGTGTGTGTGTGTGTGTGTATATATATATATGTCGAGATATGGATGCTAAACAATACTTAGAATAATTTTAAATTATCAACAAGGTTATATTTAGTAAGGTCTTTTCCACTTGAAACAAAATATAAATTTTCAACAATAAAAATAATGATATCTCAAATCAAATTCAACATTAGTAAATCTCTATACCATTTCATAGACTTTTTATAAATACTACAAACTATTTAACACAAAGTACCTAAATCATAAGATCTCACTAAATGAATATTTCCAAATGATACTCAAAACAAAACACATCTTTCAACCAATCTAAAATGATGCTAAAAATAAAACATTAGACACTTACTATTTTGTGGGGAGATTTTGAACTAAATGCCTTGTAAAAACCAAGCATTACAAAATACTTTTATGAATAGTCTATAGTATTTTAATTATACATTTATTGTTCAAATCAAACTATTTAACATTCATCAATCATTTCTAATTTAATTTCAAAACATTAAAAAATTATTAATAATTGTAAAAATCCATCAATGTGAAAGAGAGAATAACCAAATAGCTTCACCATTTTTACAAAATAAAAAACTTAGATCTAAACAAAATAATGTTATATAAATGGAAGGAATGTCATTATATTGATGGGGAGATGACCAAAAAAAAATTCATAAAGATTTTAATGATAGCTGCAAGCATTTTAATGCAAAATCACTTTATATCTTCTCAAAACTATGAATTAGTTATTATAAGGTGAAATATCAATATTTTAAAAGAAATATATCCATATCTAAATTTATCAGCTATATATTTAAGACAAGCATAATAGAGACTTAAATTTAAACTTGAACTAAGAAAATCATGATTAAAATTAAATCATATTCCTACCCAAAATTATATTTTATCAACAAATTATAAGTAAAGCTTGTATACTTGCATTCATTACAAACTTTAATTATCAAAATGGCATTAAAAAGTTCACCAATCTATTTATATACATAATATAGTGATATTCAAGCTTAAATATAATTGAATTAGGCACCGAATATCTATCAAATAAGCTCAAAACCCCTTTTATCAAGCGCCATAGTGGGTAACAACTCGTATGAAAAATATTACATCATGGTTATTTTATTCTTATCACCAAAGTAGTGGATCTTGGGTAGTTATAACATGTTTTCAAATATATAAAAATTCAAAAAAGGGTATAAGGGCCCACAAAAGAGGAAGGGACACAATTGGTAGGTTACCAATTGTGTCTAGGACACAATCAATAGAACTCTAATTATGTCCCAATAGAATAAATGGTATGGAACAAAGACAGAAATAAAACATGAAACTTTCAAGCACAAATAAAATAGAATAAATAAATAAACATAAGATTGCACAAATAAGAAAGAGGAAAATGAAAGCACACAAAAAAATACCTATAAGACCTTAATTTGAACCAACAATCCAAAGTATGGTTTTAAAAAGAACTATGTTAGTTTTATATCACTTTTATGTATCAATTTTATACTTTTAAATATGTGCTTAAATGTAAAATTCAATGTGGAAAAAGGTTTATACATCTAAAAATGGCCCCATGGCATTATTTAGTGTTACTTTATATTAATTTGCCACACATGTTTACATTAGTTAATTTAGTGTAAACTAAGAAATACATTCCCTTTTATTGAATATCACTTTTCTAAAATATGCCTTGTTGTTCTTATCTCACTTTATGCCTTAGAGCCTCTTTAAGACGTGTATCAATGTCCCCCCTCTTTCCCCTTTTTAAGGTCCTAGTTGTTTGAAGTTGATATGAGTGTTAATATTACTTAATTTGAATATAAATGTCACCTATAAGTTGACAAATGTTGTAGTTCATTTAGACACAAGTAGATATATTCACACATAATATTATATTAAGTAATCATATTGTTGACCATTATTGGTCCTACAGGCCAAAAATCAGTCTCCTTCTTTCCCTGTTATCTTGAGACGTCAATCTGGGATGTATTCCCCTTACTAAAATTATGCCATTTCCCTTTGTAGTAGACCTACTCTGTAAAGAGCCAAGTGACTTGAGCTTTGTAGAGGTTTCAGGTTGATCCAAAGGTTTATTTCACTGTGGGAAGCTAGTTTGCACAAGCCTTTCAACAAAGGAATGGGTCGATTTCAAAGGGGATGCAAGTCTTTCAGCAGGCTCCGAAGGACAAGTGCCTTTGTAGAGGGTAGGTAGGTGATAATTTGGACCATTTGAGTAGGTTCCAAAGGGAAATTTTGGACCCAAAGTACCCTTATAGAGGGCAATTTCTCCATCAAAAAAGTGAACAAAGGACAAAGGATTTCTTTGGACATTTTGTCTAAGAAAATCCATGAAGAGCCAAGGGTGAATTCTTTTAGACAAAGTGCCTGAAGGAATTCCTTTTGACATTTTGTCTGAAGGAAATCACAAAGAGAGAAAAAGGCAAAATTGCTTCAGACAAAAAGCTCAAAGGAATTCCTTCAGACTTTTATCTGAAGGAAATTCAAAGGGAAAGACCGAAAGAAAGAAAAAAAGCTGAGAATTTGAAGGGAGGATTTCCTTCAAACAATTTGTTTGAAGGAATTCCTTCAGACATTTTGTCTGAAGGAATTTAGAAGACAAGGGAACCTAAAGGAGCCTGATGGGAAAGTGCCCTTATGAGGTGTTGTCCTCCAAAAATATCACTCATTTTTGGGACAACATTTGAACTATTTTGGGTTCCTCAGACCAAAATAATCTCTGCCCTTCTCAAAATTTGTTCTAAGCATTTAAATTCCTCATTTGTCAAGATTCTCAGAAATCTACGAACTTTGCAGGGTTAAATCTACGAACTCTACAGGAAAGAAGCAAGCTCTCAACACTTAGGCAATTTCAAAGTTGGTTCAATCACCAAGTTCAACCAAAAGAGTTCATCAACAAGCTTCTAAGCAAGGATTGAACCATTGAACTGTTGAACCTTGAACCATTTTGGTTTAACGGGTTCAACAAGTTCAAAGGTTCAACATTAGTAGCAAGAGTTCAAAGTTCAAGGTTAAAAGTTCAACCGCTTCAAGGTTCAATAGCTTCAAAAAACTTATCAAAGAGAAGAAGGCTTGAACCATTGAACCGTTGAACCATTGAACCACTTTGGTTCAACAGGTTCAATGACCAAATGGTTCAAAAAAGATCAAAAGGACTTAACCAAACAAATAGAATGAACCGATTAAACCATTCAACCTTGAACCAAAAGGTTCAACGTGTTCATAGGTTCAAAGGTTTAACCAGTGCAATGAAGATCAAAGAGATTAGAAAGAATAAGAAAGAAATGGACTAATGGTTCAGCAGGTTCAAAAGCTTCTACAAGCAGGTTCAATCAAAAGAAAAAGTTTTTGACACTTTGTCATTTTCAGGGAATGAACCATTGAACCACTTTGGTTCAAAGGTTCAATGGGTTCAAGGTTCAAGGTTCAATGGGCTCAATGAGGCTTGTTTCAAAGAGTCTTGGTTCAAGCGGTCAAAGGGATGAACCATTGAACCGTTGAACCAAAGTTGGTTCAATCAGTAGGTTCAAGGGGTTGCCCCAAAGCCAAGGGATCAAACAGCCCTTGCGTAGGGAAGAAAGGAGGCAAATGGACCAATTCAAAGGCTAAAAGAGCAAAGTGAATTCCTTCAGGAAAATGAATAAGGCAAAGAGACAATTCCTTTGAGGAAATTGTTTGAAAGAATTCCTTCGGACTTTTTCCTCCGAAAGAAATAAAAGACCAAAAAACAAAGCTTAAGGTAAGAAATGAATTCTTTCGGACTTCTGTTCAAAGTAATTCCTTGAGACAAAAAGTCTGAATTAATTTGGAGAAGCTGTGAGAGGAAAGCCCGAAAGAATTTTCGAAGGCCAAAGACAAAGCAACCGAAACAATTCTTGCAAACTTTTTGTCCACGAGAAAATGTTCACAGAAAAAGTCTGTGGGAAAGCTCTGAAGGACTCTAAAGATAAAATGCCACCGAAGGACCCCGAAGGGCAAGTTCCCTTGCAAGGGACTCTCGATTTCCCAATTAAAGGACACTTCCCCAAAGCTGAAGGGTCACCTTCCCTTTGAAAGGATGCAAAACAAGAAATCTGAAGGAAGCAAGTAGCAAAAAAGGCCGAATCAAGAGAAATCTGAAGAAAGTCCAAGGGATGACGTGCCCAAAGACGTCAAAGTCAAGAACGATGAACTAGCCTTTGGAAATTCAAATGTAGTGACGGGTGCGTGAACGTCAATTTCAAGGTTTGTAAAATAGCCATTGATTTTGAAAATCCTTAAAGAAGAGCCAAAGAACTTAGCAACCTGCTGGAAGAAGGAAGCTCGAAGGCCATCCGAAGACCGCCTGAAGGGTAAATACCCTTGCGGGGGGCTCTTCCCAACCCAAAGCAGACCATTTCTCAAGGCCTCGAAAGGCAGGTCCCCTCTAGGAAAGACCAAATAACAAAGCCAAAGAAATTATTGAGGAAAGTGACATGCTCGTAAACATCAAAGTCGCAACAATGAAATATTCATTGATCCTTGGAAGTTTAAGCATGGACCTGAATGCATTCAAAGGCTTTAAGGCCAAGACTAGTAGGAAGCGACTAAGGAACAGAGCATCAAATTGAATCAAGGACCCATTTCAATTAACCAGAAAAGGAGGAATGATAAGGAAGGATCAAAAACATTTGTGCATCAGATATGTTTCTAGAAGCAAACCGCCAGGTGGATATCGAAAGATGCAAACTTTCAATAGCGTGACTCATTTCTCTACATTGATAAAATCAAATGGGTAAATACCCCTGAATTCCAGCATGTCTTCTTAACAAAATTCAATGCAACATGATGTGTTACTATTCTTGAGTCCTTATTGAAGAGGCTATATAAGGGACTCTCTTTTATTGTAGAAAGGATCTCTCTCTGACAATCAAAAACAAAACTCTGTCCAAATTGAAAGGCATTACTGAGACTTTGAGCTCAGATTGTTGATCATATTTTGTTATTAGAATAAGAAAGCAAGTGACTTTTTAGACTTTGCGTTGTGATATCTTTGTTGTTGGGGAAACTGTTCTTATGTCTTTTTCCCTTAATATATTTTATGTTCCTTTAATTCAACAAGCAGAATTAGTGAAAGTAGTTAGGAAGGTGTCCTGAAGTCAACTGTGGAGAGACTTTATGCCCCCATAATTGCCTTTAGTGTGTTTTCTTTTTGTTTCTGTGTAAAGGATCTTGGGACGACTTTGTACCCTCATTGTCCTTCGTATCTCACTCTTGGGCAATTCAGGTGGAGACTTTGTGCTACATCTCAATTTTTTGGTTACTATGTCCTTGGTTACATTTTTCAATTACTACCAAGAGTATTCTTTTGGTTTGCTGAATAGTACTTCTGAAAGAAGAGGAGTGCTTTCTATCATTTCTCTTGAGATTTTTCCTTTGATTTGCATGCATCATCTCTAAAGAAAGAGAGATGGATGGTTTATCCTACCCTTGATTATTATTTTTTGTATATATATATATATATATATATATATATATATATATATATATATATATATATATATGTATATATATATGTATATATATATATATGTATATATATATATATATATGTATATATATATATATATGTATATATATATATGTATATATATGTATATATATATATATATATATATATGTATATGTATATATATAGATATGTATATATATATATATATATATATATATGTATATATATATATATATGTAGATATAGATATATATATATACATATATATATATATATATAACTATAACATATCTATAGGGAACCTCCCCTTGATGAGAGGAGAGATTAGTTCCCTTTTGATGTGGTGAACCTACACATTTGGATGACCAATCTTCTTATTTTGGCTATTCAGACCTATTTTGCTTATCAGTACACTGATCAACAAAATATTCAACCAACACAGGGGACTCCTAGCAACCCAAAAGGGGACCTTTTCCAAGGTCGAAGGGGCACCTTCCCTTCGAGAAGGTTTAAATGCAAAAGTTTGAAGGAATTGGAAAGCTGAAGAAATGACCAAAGGGATGATGGCCCTGAGCACATCCAATTTAGCATGGCAAACTATTCATTGGCTTTCAAATGGTGATGGGCCTATGGATGTCAAATTTATGGTGATGAAATAGCTGTTTGGTTTTTGAATAGTGATAGGACCACATCAATTTTGATGGTATGCGTCAGCCATTGAGGACAAGCCAAAAGAATAACGCCTTCATGACAAGTGACCCAAAAGATCTTGAATGGCATAGGCCCGATAGAATTCAAAGGGGCATAAGACTTGAGTGAAACACAGTGACCCATCGAGAAAGGAGCCTGAAGAGCCAGTAAAAGACAAAAAGGTAGCCAAAGAGCTAAGTTGTCAGGAAAGAGATAGAAAATAGTGAAAGTGAGACCACATACATATAAGTCAAGCATAGAAAAGAATAGAATAGCACATGTGGCACACAGAAAGTGTTGACATAGGGAGTTATTGTTGCAGATGAGACAAAGTGACCCATGTTTTTGCAAGAACATTTAAGATGGTTTAAGTTGTAAAGTCAAGACTTGCGACATCTATAGCATGGTTCTTTCAGGCTATTTCTAGAAGGATGACACCAGCATGAGCAAGTTTCCTCTTTCCAAGGCATTCAATGTCACATGGGCTGCTTATTCTAGAAGGTGTAAGAAGTCTTTCTCTTTATGATATATATTATAACCTCTCAATTGAGAAATATATCTCTCATTTTTTTAAGGCAAAGCCCTACCAAAATTCACCTTTGATCAATAAGAATGTGTTTTACCTCTATCTAACTGGTTATGCTTTTGAGTGTTCTATGTATCGATTTTGTGTTCAATCATTTTAGCTTGATGCTTTCACAAATTGTCACCAATACACCTAGTGTATCCAAAGCACCATTTTTGTAGGTTAATAGGAAGTGTTGCATCTGGAGCGTAGAGATAGAAAAGGAGTTATCAAATAGTGTGTTTTCTATAGCACCTGTGGTAAGTTCATTTTATGTGTGTCTTCATTAAGCCCCTTGTTAAAGCTCCCTACAACTTGGTCTTTTCATCAAATAAATTGTATGTCCACCCTCTTCTAGTCTGAAGTGTGAATAACTGAGTAGATCAAAATTGTTTGGTGCATCACCACTTAGATTAGTTTTTGTTTTGGTTGTATCCTTCTCCTTTTTCACCCCCCCCCCATTGTTATCAGTAGTAATAAAAGACTTCAAAGATGCATCAAAGGGAGATAGCCCTTATCTAGAGATTATCCCCTCAATTTTACTAGACCCACAGCAAGAAGGGAGTCTCCATTGTGCCATGTGGAAGAGAGAAGCTCAGCCTTCTTTCAAGGGTGCAATCCATAGCATCAATAGTTTTTGGTACACCTGGTGGGATAGTTTATCCAAGGAGTTGAAGGATTTTTGGTATGTTCTTCAACCAATCAGCCTTTGGAGGCATTTTAACCAACACCAATGGCGACTCTAAGTTGAATCAGTTGGTTAAGCAGTCTTGGTGCCATCAAGAAATAACATTTTTGGTATGTGTAATCCCATTGCTCATCAGCATGGACCTTGTTTTCCTTCATATAACTTTGATCAAGCTCAAGTTGTTCATGGCATCACCTCAAGTAGCTCTCTTGATTTCCCTTCACCTAGTGTAAGGGAAGTAATGCTAGAATTTGAGAAGCAAGTGATGGAGGTAGATAGATTAGAGGAGTAGAATAGATATTAGCAAGAGCTTATGTACAAAGAGGAGTGCTTGTTTAGGCAAGCTCAGGCCTTGCAATCCATGAAGGAGGAAGTAGCAAAATGGAAGAGTCCATTCATTCAAGGTAGTTAGCCTTGTGTGCCTTCTCCCATTCCAAAGTAGCCCCCACCTATTCTAAAGAAAGCCCCCTCTTATGCACCAAATCCTTTCTACCAGATAGTAATTGCTCACTCTAGCTCATCTGATGCATTAATCACTCATGCTCTTAATCCCTTGCACCTAGCTTTCCAACATCAAAGGGAATTAGATCAACCCCCCATAGAATTGAACCTTCTCAATTCCTTAGATTGTGAATCCTCTTTTAAAGGGAATCATCCTATGCATTTTTAAAAATAACAAGTCTCTCCTTTGGAAATTCTCCCTGTGCATCAACAGTCTCTTCCTAGTCTTCCTCAACCTCCTCAAGTCTCTCAACATGATGTCAAGATTCCAAGTTGAAGGAGGGAATACCATGAACCCACTTAGGGCCTTCGAAATGGTGAAACTATTCCTACTCATGGTGATCCTCATGATCTCCAAGAGAGGCTCTTCCAAGAGAATATAGCCAGGCAAATTATAGAGTTGGAGTCTATAATGAGGTTCCTCAGCCAAGGTGTGATGGATGGTTTAGACCAAACAATAAATTCTATGTCTGAACACACCCCATCTACACTCCTTCAAGATATCTATCAAGCCACATCTGATATAGATGAGGTGCTGGCCAAATAGAAGGAAGAGAATCATTTGATTCTAGCTTAAGATTGCCTCCTCTTCCACACAAGTTTGTCCATCAACCCTCCACTCCATTCTTTCTCAAGGAGGAACTTATTTTGAAAGAGGCAAGTGCAAAAGAGAGGATCCAATTTACAGCTGCCCAAGAGGCTATCATGAGTGACAATGAGGATGAGATCATCATGGATGCTCCCTTTAAAGACATCATCAACAATGGAAAAGACACAGGTCATGTATACATGTGGATGTTCTAGCAATATGAAGAAGAAGTTAACAAACTTTATCTATCAACAATGGATGCTAAGGAAAGTAAGCATGGTGAGCTCTCCCCTCCCTTTTTTGATGAACTTCCTTATTGCTTTGATGAAGAGAATGACCATGCCATGCAACCCGAGTTGGAGGAGTATCAGGAGCATGTCTTGGAACAACTAGAGACTCTTGTTTTTTAGAAAGAAAAGGAGAGGCCTATCCATCTTGATGAAATCTTTGAAGAAGAGAGCCTTGAGCAAGAAGGTGATGTTCTGTGGGATGAGCAAGAAGTTTTTGATCTCATTTTAGACATCACAATAGTCACCCTTCTTAAATAAAGCCATGATGAAGCAGAAGATAAGTTTGATAGTCTCTTGAATGAGGCAGAAGGGAACAAGTCAATCCATGATGAATATCAAGGGGGTTATGAGCTAGATGATCCCTATGGTGATGAGCTAGTAGCCATTGACTTCTTAGTGAGATACACTAGCATGAAGGGCTAGTATGAGGCAAGATTCCAAGAGAAATATGAATACATATATGTTGGAATCATGTTTGACCTTGATTCATTTAGATACAAGCCAATCAAGGTGGCAAACAAGAAGGGCAGGTCGCCAAGTCTCCTTTCCATTCAGCCACTTGTCTAGCACCATAAGTTTCTTGCTATGAAGGAGACTTAAGAATTTTTCCCTTTGATCTAGGAGGGAGGTAAATGTATCAATTTAGTTGTACATAATAGTTTGCTTTCAGTTGTCTTTGTTTTCCCTAAGTGTTGTTTGCACAAGTGTAGGTTTTTTTTTAGTCTTGTTGTGTATTGTTTTTCCCTATTGCTTAAGGTAAATCTTTGTTAGTTCATAGGTCTTTAGAAGGATTTTTCTAACTCTTTCAAGTTGCATCTTGACTCTGTTCCCAATGGACTTTGAGGCTACCAGTCTTTTTAAGCATAATAGGCATGCTTCCCCTAGGAATCACTAGATTTGTTGACCATTTTTGGTCCTACAAGCCAAAAATTGCTCTCCTTCTTTCCCTATTGTCCTGAGCCATCAATATTGGATGTATTCCCCAAACTACAATTGTGCCATTTCCATTTGTAGTAGACCTATTTTTTAAAGATCTAAGTGACTTGAGATTTTTATAGGTTTCAGGTTGATTCAAACATTTATTTCACAGTGGGCAGCTAGTTTGCACAAGCCTTTCAGCAAAGGAATGGGCCAGTTTCAAAGGGGATGCAAGTCTTTTAGCAGGATCCGAAGGATAAGTGCCCTTATAGAGGGTAGGTAGGTGACAATTTGGACTATTTGAGCAAGCATCAAAGGGAAATTTTGGACCCAAAGTGCCCTTGCAGAGGGTAGTTTCTCCATCAGAAAAGTGAACAAAAGACAAAGGATTTATTTGGACATTTTGTCAGAGAAAATCCATGAAGAACTAAGGGCGAATTCTTTCAGACAAAGTCCCTGAAGGAATTCCTTCGGACATTCTGTTTGAAGGAAATCACAAAAAGAAAGAACAAGGCAAAATTCCTTCAGACAAAAAGCTCGAAGGAATTCCTTCAGACTTTTATCCAAAGAAAATTCAAAGGGAAAGACTGAAAGAAAGAAAAAAAATCAAGACTTTGAAGGGAGGATTTCCTTTAGACAAAATGTCTAAAGGAATTCCTTCAGACATTTTGTCTGAAGGAATTTAGAAGACAAGGGAGGCTGAAGGGCAAGTGCCCTTGCGGGGGACTCTTAGTAACCCAAAAGGGGAGCATTTCCAAGGTCAAAGGGGCATCTTCCCTTCGCGAAGGTTCAAATGCAAAATTCCAAAGGAATTGAAAAGTCAAAGAAATGACCAAAGGGATGACGGGCCCGATCACGTCAAATTTAGCATGTAAAACTAGCCGTTAACTTTAAAATGGCGATGGGGTTGCAGACGTCAAATTTATGGTGATGAAATAGCTATTTGATTTTTGAATAGTGACAGGCCTATAGACATCAATTTTGATGGTATACATCGGTGGTTGAGGACAATCCAAAGGACTAAGGCCTTCATGACAAGTGGCCTGAAAGAGCTCGAACGGTGCAGGCCCGATGGAATTCAAATGGGAATAAGACCTGAGGGAAACTCAGTGACCCACTGAGAAAGGAGCTTGAAGAGCTAGCAAAAGACAAAAAGATATCTAGAGAGCTGAGTTGTCAAGAAAGAGACAAAAAATAGTGAAAGCGTGACCACAAACACATAAGTCAAGCACATAAAAGAATAGAATAGCCTAGGCGGTACATAGAAAGCATCAGCACAGGAAGTTATTGCTATGGATGAGACAAAGTGACCCATGCTTTTACAAGAACATTTAAGATGGTTTAAGCTGTAAAGTCAAGACTGCGACATCTACAACATGGTTTTTCTAGGCAATTTCTATAAGGATGACACCAACATGAGCAAGTTTCCTCTTTTCAAGGCATTCAACGTAGCATGGGCTGCTTGTTTCGGAAGGTGCAAGAAGTCTTTCTTTTATGTTATTATTGTAACCTCTCAATTGAGAAAGATATCTCTCATTTTTGTAAGGTGAAGCCCTACCAAAATTCACCTTTGATCAATAAGAATGTGTTTTACCTCTATCTGATTGGTTATGCTTTTGAGTGTATATGTGTATCAATTCTATGTTCAGTCATTTTAGCTTGATGATTTCATAAATTGACACCAACACACCTAGTGTAGCTAAAGCACCATTTTTGTAGGTTAACAGGAAGTGTTACATCTGAAGCGTAGAGACAAAAAAGGAGTTATCAGATAGAGTGTTTTCTATAGCGCCTGTGGTAAGTTCATTTTATGTGTCTTCATTAAGCCCCTTATTATAGCTGCCTACAGCCTAGTCTTTTCATCAAATAAAGTGTATGTCCACCCTCTTTTGGTCTAAAGTGTGAATAACTGAGTAGATCAAAATTATTTGGTGCATCACCACTTAGATTAGTTTTTGTTTTGGTTGTATTCTTCTCCTTTTTCACCCCCCCCCCATTGTTAGTAGTAGCAGTAAAAGACTTCAAAGATGCATCAAAGGGAGTTAGCCCTTATCTAGAGATTATCCCCTCAGTTTTGACAGATCCTTAGCAAGAGGGGAGTATTCATTATGCCACTTGGAAGAGAGAACCTCAACCTTCTTTCAAGGGTACAATCCACAACATCAACAGTTTTTAGCATGCTTGGTGGGACAGTTTGTCCAAGGATTTGAAGGATTTTTGGTGTGTTCTTCAACTAATCAGCCTTTGGAGGCTTTTTAACCAACACCAATGGTGACTCTAAGTTGAATCAACTGGTTAAGTAGTCCTAGTGCCATCAAGAAATCACATTTTTGGTATGTATAATCCCATTACTCAGTAGCATGGACCTTGTTTTCCTTCATATAAATTTTATCAAGCTTAGGTTGTTCATGACATCACCTCAAGTAGCTCTCCTGGTTGCCCTTCACCTAATGTAAGGGAAGTAATGCTAGAATTTGAGAAGTAAGTGATGTAGGTAGATAGATTGGAGGATTAGAATAGATATCAACAAGAGCTTATGTACAAAGAGGAGTGCTTGTTTTGGCAAGCTCAGGCCTTACAATCCATGAAGGAGGAAGTAGAAAAATAGAAGAGTCCATTCAGTCAAGGCAGTTAGCCTTGTGTGACTTCTCCCATTCCAAATTATCCCCCACCTATTCTAAATGAATCCCCCTCTTGTGCACCAAATCCTTTCTACCAGATAGCACTTGCTCACTCTAGCTCATCTGATGCATTAATCACTCCTATTCTTAATCCCTTGCACCTATTTTTCCAACATTAAATGGAATTAGAGCAACCCCCCATGAAAGTGAACCTTCTCAATTCCTTAGATTTTGAATCCTCCTTTGAAGGGAATCATCCTATGCCTTTTAAAAAATAGCAATTCTCTCTTCTGTAAATTTTCCTTGTGCATCAACAGTCTCTTCCTAGTCTTCCTCAACCTCCTCAAGTCTCTCAACATGATGTCAAGAGTCCAAGTTGAAGGAGGGAATACCATGAACCATCTCAAGGCCTTAGAAATGGTGAAACTGCTCCTACTCATGGTGATCCTCATGATCTCCAAGAAAGGCTCTTTCAAGAGAATATAGCCAGGTGAATTGCAGAGTTAGAGTCCATAATGAGGTTCTTCATCCAAGGTGTGATGGACGGTTTAGACAAAACAATAGATTCCATGTCTGAACACACCCCATCTACACTCCTTAAAGACAGTGATCAAGCCACATCTGATATACATGAAGTGCTGGCCAAATGGAAGGAAGATAATCATTTGATTCTAGCTCAAGAATTGCCTCCTCTTCCACATAATTTTGTCCATCAACCCTCCACTCCATTATTTCTCAAGGAGGAACTTGTTTTGAAAGAGGCAAGTGTAGAAGAGATGATCCAATTTACAGCTGCCCAAGAGGCTATCATGAGTGACAATGAGGATGAGATCATCATGGATGCTCCCTTTGAAGACATCATCACAATGGAGAAGACATAGGTCATGCATAAATGTGGATGTTCTAGCAATATGAAAAAGAAGTTGACAAACTTTATCTGTCAACAATGGATGCTGAGGAAAGTAAGCATGGTGAGCTCTCCCCTCCCTTGTTTGATGAACTTCCTTATTAATTTGATGAGGAAAATGACCATGCCATGTAACCCGAGTTGGAGGAGGATCATGAACATGTCTTGGAACAACTAAAGACTCTTGTTTTTGAGAAAGAAAAGGAGATGCCTGTCCATCTTGATGAAAGCTTTGAAGAAGAGAGCCTAGAGCAAGAAGGTGATGTTCTATGGGATGAGCAAGTAGTTTGTGATCTCATTTTAGACATCACAACAGTCACCCTTCTTCAAGAAAGCCATGATGAAGTAGAAGATAAGTTTGACAGTCTCTTGAATGAGGCAGAAGGGAATAAGTCAATCCATGATACATATCAAAGGGGTTATGAGCTAGATGATCCCTATGGTGATGAGCTAGCAGCCATTGACTTCTTGGTGAGATACACTAGCATGAAGGGCTAGCATGAGGCAACTTTCCAAGAACAAGATGAATACATATATGTTAGAAGCATGTTTGACCCTGATTCATTTGGATACAAGCCAATCAAGGTGGTAGACAAGAAGGGTAGGTCACCAAGTTTCCTTTCCATTCAGCCACTAGTCTGGCACCATAAGTTTTCTTACCATGAAGGAGACTTAAGAAGTTTTCCCTTTGATCTAGGAGGGAGGCAAATGTATCGATTTAGTTGTACATAATAGTTTTCTTTCAGTTGTCTTTGTTTTCCCTAAGTGTTGTTTGCACAAGTGTAGTTTTTTTTTTAGTCATGTTGTGTGTTGCTTTTTCCCTGTTGATTAAGGTAAAGCCTTGTTGGTTCATAGGTCTTTATAAGGCTATTGATAACTCTTTCAAGTTGCATATTTACTTCGTGCCTAATGGAATTTGAGGCTACCAGTCTATTTAAGCATAATAGGCATGCTTCCCATGGGAATCGCTAGATTTGTTGACCATTTTTGGTCTTGCAAGCCAAAAATTAGTCTCCTTCTTTCCCTGCTATCCTGAGTCATCAATATTGGATGTATTCCCCCTACTGTAATTGTGCCATTTCCCTTTGTAGTAGACTTTTTCTATAAATATCCAAGTGACTTAAGCTTTTTAGAGGTTTTGGGTTGATTCAGAGGTTTATTTCACTGTGGGCAGCTAGTTTGCACAAGCCTTTCAGCAAAGGAATGGGCCAATTTAAAAAGGGATGCAAGTTTTTCAATAGGATCCGAAGGACAAGTGCCCTTGCAAAGGATAGGTAGGTGATAATTTGGACCATTTGAGCAGGCACTGAATGGAAATTTTGGACCCAAAGTGCCCTTGTAGAGGGCAATTTCTCCATCAAAAAAGTAAACAAAGGACAAAGGATTTCTTCAAACATTTTGTCTAAGAAAATCCATGAAGAACCAAGGGTGAATTATTTCGGACAAAGTGCCCTAAGGAATTCCTTTAGACATTTTATGTGAAAGAAATCACAAAGAGAAAAAACAAGGCAAAATTCCTTCGAACAAAAAGCCCAAAGGAATTCCTTCAGACTTTTGTCTGAAGGAAGTCTGAAGGAAATTCAAGGGGAAATATCGAAAGAAAGAAAAAAGCTAGAACTTTGAAGGGAGGATTTCATTCAGACAAAATGTCCAAAGGAATTCCTTTGGACATTTTATCTGAAGGAATTCAGAAGACAAGGGAGCTCGAAGGAGCCCGAAGGGCAAGTGCCCTTGCAAGGGACTCCCATAACCCAAAAGGGTACCTTTTCCAAGACCAAAGGGTACCTTCCCTTAGAGAAGGTTCAAATGCAAAATTCCAAAGGAATTTGAAAGTTGAAGAAATGACTAAAGGGATGAAGGGCCCGAGCACGTCAAATTTAGCATGGCAAACTAGCTGTTGGCTTTCAAATGGTGATGGGCCTACAGACGTCAAATTTATGGTGATGAAATAGCCATTTGGTTTTTGAATAGTGATAGGCCCACAAATGTCAATTTTGATGATATGCATCGGCCATTGAAGACAAGCCAAAGGACTAATGCCTTCACGACAAGTAGCCCGAAAGAGCTTGAATGGCGCAAGATTGATAAAATTTAAAGGGGTATAAGACTTGAGGGAAACTCAGTGACCCACCGAGAAACGAGCTTGAAGAGCTAGAAAAATACAAAAAGATAGCCCAAGAGCCGAGTTTCTAGGAAAGAGATAGAAAATAGTGAAAGCACAACCATGCACACATAAGTCAAGTGCAGAAAAGAATAGAATAGCCCAGGTGGCACATAGAAAGCATCGGCATAGGAAGTTGTTACTGCGGATGAGAAAAAATGACCCATGCTTTTGCAAGAACATTTAAGATGATTTAAATTGTAAAGTTAAGACTTATGACATCTACACCATAGTTCTTCTAGGCCATTTTTAGAAGGATGACACCAGCATGAGCAAGTTTCCTCTTTCTAAGGCATTCAACGTAGCATGGGCTGCTTATTCTGGAAGGCACCAGAAGTCTTTCTCTTTATTATAGTTATTGTAACCTCTCAGTTGAGAAAGATATCTCTCATTTTTGTAAGGTGAAGCCCTGCCAAAATCCACCTTTGATCAATAAGAATGTGTTTTACCTCTATCTGACTAGTTATGCTTTTGAGTATGTCTATGTATCAATTCTGTATTTAGTCATTTGAGCTTGATGCTTTCACAAATTGACACCAACACACCTAGTGTAGCCAAAGCACCATTTCTGTAGGATAACAGGAAGTGTTGCATCTAGAATGCAGAGATAGAAAAGGATTTATTAGACAGTGTGTTTTCTACAGTGCCTATGGTAAGTTTATTTTTTGTGTGTCTTCATTAAGACCCTTGTTAAAGATCCCTATAGCCTAGTCTTTTCATCAAATAAAGTGTATGTCTACCATCTTCTAGTTTGAAGTGTGAATAATTGAGTAGATGAAAATCATTTGGTACATCACCACTTAGATTAGTATATGTTTTGGTTGTATCCTTCTCCTTTTTCACCCCCCCTCCCCATTATTAGCAGTAGCAATAAAAGATTTCAGAGATGCATTAAAAGGAGCTATCCCTTATCTAGAGATTCTCCCCTCAGTTTTGCCAGACCCACAACAAGAGGGGAGTCTCCATTATGCAACGTGGAAGAGAGAAGCTCAACCTTCTTTCAAGGGTACAATCCATAGCGTTAACACATATACACACACAAGAGATCAAACAAACATTAGAACATTTATCATTATTTCAAACTAACATTTTACCATGGAGCATGATTTTTGTTATAAATCAAAATTTTATTTATTGTTGTTCCCACCCTTTAGGGGCCTAACAAGTATAAATTTAGTTTTTATTATTCACTAGCTCTAAAGATAGCCCCCAAGTTCACAATTTTCCTAAAATTATCCATATATCATGGGTACATTAAAGCCACTTTAGGAAAATGAAGATTTTTTTTTATAAGTACTCAACTGTTATGGTGTTGCAGATTCAGGATAAGGATGCCAAGTGAAAATCAAACCCAAGATAGTGGAAAATTGAGATAAGATCTCATATTCCTCATTTACTCTCAAGTTTTATGTATAGGACATGGAATAATTAATTTTACATTTATAATTTTTTATTTAATATTTGAAAGCTATATATATATATATATATATATATATATATATATATATATATATTCCTTATATTAAAGAGATGTTTTTTGGTAATTCCTACCTTTATTTTAACAAGCTTTACAAAGTTTCTAGATAATTTGAATGCAAATATTTTCAAGTATAATACCAATATTTATCTTCTTCAAATAAATTTAAATGCATTTTATAATTATCACAAAACTCAAATAAATTCATCAAAAACATGCTTTACATTAAAGCATAAGATTCAAGATCTCAATGAAAATAACCAAATCAAAATAAGAGAATAAAAAAATGATACAAACAATTTAAATTGATTAGTGGCTCATCCAAATCAATATTTGAATATATTTACAAATCCTCTTTCAAATTGTAACCACATGAAATATAGCAATTCAAATGTACATGTGATTAATGAGAGAAAAAGCATCATAGCAAACTGTTTTTTTTTTAATAGCTTTGTCGGTACAATCGAATCAAAATTTAAATTACAATTAATAGTTCATACTATAGTTTTAAAAGTAGGCAAAAATCGACAATTACTTGTGAGTACTCAACACTCACTTGTTGAACAAGTAACTATCCAAAAACTCAGAAGACGAGTATCTTCTAGATAATCACAAGTTTTGATGAGTAATTTTGGAGATTACTTACTAAAAATCATAACTTTGTGATGAAAAATTGACAACTGTTACATAACAATAGCCCATAGAAAAAAATATATTACTTTTATCGACAACGTTGTAATAAATTTTATACTTGTACTCGTGTAGTTTGTATGTTGTAATTAGAGTAAATTATTTCATGAAGAACAATTTAAAGGTTGTGGAAGGAAGAAATTATCCTTGGCTTCAGGGACTCTATCCCTTGACCTCGCCTTGTACTGTGATAGGGAGCATGCCTAGGGCACTACCCTGGGACTCAACAAGGGACATTGACCCTTGACCCCACCAGGTGTTGTTGTTCCCAAACCCCTAATTCCAAGTTTCTGAGCCAAAAATAAATAGTGTGAGAAACAACATAGATGAAACATTTTATTTTTATTACTCCAATGCCCAATGGATGTCATTGAACTATGCTTTACTATTTTACATGTTATTTAATCTTATTTTATGAATTTATATATTTTTTAAAATAGTGATAAAGCTATCAAGTCCCGAGTCTAAGTCAAAAATTATGGCTACCAAGTATGAGTTCTAAAACTATGGCCCGTACAATGGTCATTTATCCATTAGAGATTTTACAAGACATGAATAAAAAGATGGTGTAATGAAAAATTGGCAATTGTTACATAATAATAGCTCGTAGAAAAAAAAATTATCGACGATGTTGTAATAAATTTTATACTTGTACTTGTGTAGTTTGTATGTTGTACTTAGAATAAATTATTTTATGAAGAAAAATTTAAAGGTTGTGGAAGGAAGAAATTGTCCCTAGCTTCAGGGACTCTATCCCTTGACCTCGCCTTGTACTGCGATAGGGAGCATGCCTAAGGAACTACCCTGGGACTCAACAAGGGACGTTGACCCTTGAAACCACTAGGTGTTGTTGTTCCCAAACCCCTAATTCCAATTTTCTGAGCCAACAATAAATAGTGTGAGAAAAATCATAGACAAAACATTTTATTTTTATGACTCCAATGCCCAATGGATGTCATTGAACAATGCTTTATTATTTTACATGTTATTTATGCTTATTTTATGAATTTATATTTTTTTAAAATAGTGATAAAGCTATCGAGTCCCAATTCCAAGTCAAAAATTATGGCTACCAAGTATGAGTTTTTAAACTATGGCCCGTATAATTGTCATTTATCCATTAAAGATTTTACAAGAGGTGAAGAAAAAGATGGTGTAATGATATATATTGGGGTAGGTTTGCATTTGTGTGAAAAAAAAATTATTTATAGCCTTGTATTTTGTAAAAAGATTACATACATAATTGTAAAAGGTTATGACAGTGTAGAAAATGATGATTTAGGTTGCATATTTTTTTGTATTTAGGTGATCCAAAGAAAATATGTCAAAGTTTCTTTCACATAGTACCTAGTAATGGACCATACAACATATTGTTTGGAAGACCTTAGATACATCAAATGAAAACAATTCCTCCAAAAGTGCATTACTTTATGAAACTTAGAGAAAAAGGATAATTAAAAACTATTCAAAAAGATAAGGAATTCTAAAAGGAAAAGAAAAAAGATGAGGGAAAAGAAGAACCAATTAAAGTTCCAAGGATCAAAAAGTCAAGATTAATATTCAAGACAATAAAAATAAAGTACAAATTCATAAGTCTACTTCAAAGACAATATGCATAGTAACGGAAAAAAATAGGCATCTTCAAAGTTAGTTGGCTGCAAAAAATAAATAGGTGTAGATACCTAATTTTGATATATGACCTTTTAGTATCAGGTATTTTACATATTTTATCACACTTGGTCCACTTATTTATATTTGACTATTTTTTTACACATTTTAGCCCACATTATAATATATTTGGATTTTTCCATGTAGATATCATTAAATTTATCTATCATCAACCTGTAGATCCCAATCATCCACTTTCTGAGTAGCCTCATCTCCAATCTGAGAATTTATTTTGCCTAGTACATAATCAAAGACCTACCAATTTTTTCCCCTAAAATTGTTAGGTCCTTTTGTCTTGAATTGATTTCATGTGCCTTTGATTTTACTTAGCACTTTGTTCCACGGTTGGCCTTTGTGCATTACATCCTAGAAAGCCTTATTTATACAAATTCATCCTTAGTCATTTACAAAGTATCAATATATTGAGAATAAATCATACATTAGAATTGCACATTAATCAAATCTATTATTAGCCTTATCAAGAACCCGGCACTTTGATATTTCATCATCTTCAAGTCTTTTGACAACACCATCTTATACCAAAAGAGGGTTTAAGCAATTGTTCATGTAGTTGAAATAGATTTCTTGAGGAGAGAAGCTATTGAATTTGTTTTCTCAATTATATTTCACTCACATGCACAAGAGAAGTACATTAACTCTAATTCGAAGAGTGTGGGATATGTATATGTAACTCTTCAAGGGGTATCCTGAGTCAACTAAATTTTCACACACTTGGTTTATTGCTACTTTTTAGGGATAAGTAAAGGAGTGAAATAGAAGACAAAATAACACATTATTCTCATTAATTTTACAAAACGATCACACAACCTTACTCGCCATTAGCTAGTGCACATGCTTCGAAAGATATAGTTTGAAACTATAGATGATACATTTGGTGACAACGTATAGATTTCACAAGAACATGGATACACATTCAATGCCCTACCGATTCTATCTCAGTATAGTTAGTAATCCATATTTCACACAAAGCAATATAGTCAGTCATAAAGTCCAAATCTAGCCTTAAAGTTACATAATAGAACCCAAGAGTGTCAACATAATAGAACCCAAGTGTGTCAAAATCTATCATTCTACCTTATTTATTGATTCCTTTAATCATTCATTTATTTAGTTTGATCATATTTTTGACCATGAGGTAGATCTAATCATTGTTTTGGACTGTCATATCTTTGATCTAGCTTGTGCCATAGTTTTAATTCGAAGTGTGTAGTTTAATTGCCTTTATACATATTTTAGATTAAGAATTGGGAAATGAAAGTGAAGCATCTACATAAACAAACATGGATGAAAATGACCTCTTAAGTATAGCTCATCATCAACATATTAGTGTTTATCGCTTCAAAAGCCTATATTTTTTTTGACATTGTATTTTTATTTCTTTAACTTTCTTTTATTTTGTTCAAATAATTTTCTTCTACGTAAACTTAATTTTCTTGATTTATATTTTTATCATTTTTTAATTTATTTAAAAGGTTGTATGTTATTTTTCCAATTTGTTTCATGTGATTTTTCTTGTCACAAATTTATGCATTCTCATTGCGTCTCAATCCATTGATTTATATATATTGTTGACTTTTTTTTAATTGCTTACCTTCATTTTTTTCAATTGTTGTTTTTGTCCCTTTATTATATAATGCTTTTTTCATTTGACTTGTATTTTGTATGCTTTATATGTTTCCATGTTTGCTTTATGATGTCACATTCTATTCGTGATTTGTTTATCATTTAATTTTTTTAATCTTTCACGGTTTTTAAAAAAAAAATCATTTTCATGTTTTAATTTTCTTGAGATCCATACTGACTTCTAAATGATGAAAAAATATGTGTTATTGTAGTCATGATTAATGTAGGCTAATAAAAAGAGTGGATAAATAATTTCATAACCAACATTCACTATTTTTGTGATCATCCATGATTATGCGAGAAAAGTAAATTAGTTTTACAGGTTTTAAGATTTAGCATATCAATACTTGGAAACCCAAATATATAGTATCATTTTGTGTCTTTGCTTTGAAGTGTGTGTGCCTATGACATTTAATTTGTGGTCAAGCATGCCCCTCAAAGTGGAGTAAAATGTAGACATCTAAAAATGACCCTTAGGCATATATTTAGTATCATGTATGTTGGTGTATTTGTTTATACATGGATCATTTATTCCAAATTAGGATTTATTCAACCATTATGTTGACTTTTATGGCTTGAAGCGTTATTTCACTTATCCTCGTGCTCTTCTTGTGATCCATTTTTTATTCTCTATATCTTGTTTAAGGACCATCTAAGGAATGTCCATACGAATTTTTCTACCCCCTTCACATGGATGGGCCCATATAAACCTTTCCACCTTTCCTATTTATAGTTATTGGAAGTCAGTATACATGCGAAGCTCACCAAAGTTTGAAATCAAGTCATCTATAAATAGATAAGTGATTAGGTTCATTTGATCATCAAAGATCCTCAAGCTCTTCTCATTTCCTAACTAACATTCTAGTTTGGAACAACATTTGTTGAAATTATTTTTGTTATGCAATTTTCATTTATTGAAATACATGTTGTTTTTGTGAAATTACTATTAGAGAGCTAGTTACTTGATACCATCCATGCAAACCCTAATTCATGCCCCCCAAATAAATCCTTATCTATTTTCAAATATGAAGGGGTTCACCGAACAAAATTAGGGAAGCAAGGGATAAAGTAATAGCTTGTGAAAATGTCTTGCAAATCATTTTACTAGTGATAATCACTAACCATGAGCATTTGTATAGTCCTCACATATTGTCAGGAACTTTTGTATGACTTTGACATCATATCATGAGTATTTGTATGGTCCTAGAAATCATTTTAAGAAAATTCAAAATGTCATGGGGAACATGCTTGGTAACATTGGATGTGCCTTTCTATGTCTTAATTTGGCTACAATGCATAAACAAAATAATAATACTAACTAAGCAATTAACTAGCTATTATTTACTCTATTTTACATTGTTTTATGATGATTAATTTGAGGTAGGCATATTTATATACATACACCCACTAAATAAGGATTTGGAGTTAGATCAAATTGTGCTTGTGCATTAAAATTATCATTCCTTTTACACTTATTATTACAGAAATTTAGTTTTCACAAATTTATAATTCCTATAGTTTCAATATTAATTAATGATTCAACTGATATTCGAAGTGTTGGTTCTTAGACTATTTTTCATTTCTTTACTTTTACCATTGCAATACAAGATTTGTTTGAAAGAAGCATTAATATTTGACCATTGGAATGTTGGAAGATGAACTATAATATGTTATGAATTATGCCAAGATCATTAAAATAATGTTGAAAGTATGAAATGAATGCGTAAATGAAACAATATTACCTCAATAACAAGTCACAAGAGACAAGATTTGTCAAGTGGGGAAACCTTTAAATGGAAGAAAACCCCACATTTATTAAAGAAGCCTTGCAAAGTAAAATTCTAAAAGTACAATCTCAATGGAAGGAAAGAGAAGAGAGATGGATCTCAAGCCATAAAAGAGAAATCTCAAAATAAACTAGTGGTAGTCTAGTGTGTAGAATGAGCGAGAAGAGAGCTCAATAAATAGAGCTAGAAGAAAAGAGGAGTTACTTATGCAACCTTCTTATGTGTGTCACATGTCTCAAATACCCATAAGGTGAGAGGTATGTGTGTGGCAAATGTGGAGGGAGTTACATGTGAATATAACTCCAAAATTTTCTACAAAAGGACAAAAGATATGTGACACCTCAGAAATCCAAAATAAAAGTGAATTTTTTATAATAAGAAATCCAAAACTAAAATATAAACTTAGAATTAACCTAAACTAACATAAAATAAATATTATTCTTCAACATAATCTCTAAGGATTTGAAAGCCAAAAGTGAGTAGAAATTGAAAACATTTTAAATGTTATGTTATGGAGACTCTTTTTAAATTATTTGTTTTTAATATTTATTTGGTAATTAATTTAAATAAATATTTATAAAAATTACGAAAGAAAACATCCAAGTTTTAACCTTCACAAGAATAAAATTTATGTTAAAATGATGTTGTTATTGTATGTGCCACTTTCTTATAGAATTTCTATGGCACCCTAAGAAAAATTTGTCGTCCCACTTTTTATAGAGAAGGATGAATGGTTGGACAATGCTTGGATTCTTCTAAACCAAAAAACATATAATTGATTTGCCAAATTTTGATCACTAATTTCATTTCAAGAAACTTATTGCATTAAGTCAACTTCCAAATCTAAGACAGTTCCTTTCACAATGACTCCTCATTCATTATGTGCCACTTTTAATTAAAAGATAAAACTAGGTCTTATAAATAACAAGTTAAATGTTAGGGTAAAGGCCTTGATGGGATGTATCCTCCCCATACCAAGCATAATGTATTGTACATTACCTATGCAATAAAGCAATTGGTTTTGTATATTCTTTTGAGTTATGTTCTTTACTTGTGAATATATTTATGCAAGTAGTCTTTGGTAGTGTAGCATTTTATAATAAACATTTTTTTCGTTGTCATCAAGCTTTACTTGACATTACAAACATATCAAAGGTTTATATGTAAATATATAGCAATCTCAAGTCTCGATGATTTTGAAAATGACAACTCACATTCAAAAAATTGTGGAAGAAGACTAACGGTTGGAGTTTGTTTACATTTTTTTGAATCAATGATGGTCAAAGCACAATACTCAATGATTGGAGTTTGTTTACATTTTTTTGAATCAATGATGGTCAAAGCACAATACTCTAGAGATGTTTAAGCAAATGGTTGTCCACTAGGACTCGCCCTATAGTTGTTTTTGCTCTTTTCAATGTGTTTGCAACTCTACATTCTATCAAACACTTTTCAAAAACCAATATCTAATGTTACAATGTACTATATGCGAGCAACAACAATTGAATAATGAGGCAAATTCACACTTGAAAATGAGGATTTGCATAATTAGTTGGAGGATTAGCATGCAAGATTCCAAGATCAACTTCACCAACAAACTATGCTCACTCATAACCAAGTTAATAAGGTTGTTGAGTACGAGCAAGAGTTGACACAACAAAAAGCTTGAGTGGCTGAACTTGAGATGGTGAAAACCAAAGAGATCAATTGTAAGGGAAGAATGCAAAAGACCATTCATATAGTATGTTGTTATAGAGAACATGAACTTATTGCTAAGAACCATATAGTGTGATGTTCTAGAGACAATGAACTTCTAGCCAAGAACTATTTGAAGACACACTAAGGAGGTGTATGCATTAAAGGTTGAAGTCAAAATGCAGTTGCCTCTTTTGGATCCTCATAAACTAGAGCAACCATACCACCAGGGATGACTTCCTCTTCCCAACCTCTACTTCTTGATATTTTCTATGGCTTGTGTTAGAAGGGACTCCAACTTGTTTTAAAAGTGTTGGATAAATGTAGATTGTAATATCATTATTATTTATAAAATCTACCATAGTAGTTGACTTACTTCTGATGTTTATTATTGTATTGTTGACTTTGGTAGTATGTTAGTGAATCTTTAGTTATGAACAGTTGGATCAACGACTTTGTTTTAACCAACAATCATTGGTACCATTGGTCTTATAAATAACGAGTTGGATATTGGGGTAAAGGCATTGGTGTAACATGCCTCACATGTACCAACCATCGTCTTGTATAGTGCCTTTTTAATAAAACAATTGGCTATATATATTCTTGTGTTATTCTTCTTTGATATATTCTTCACATGTGAATATATTTCTACAAGTATTATTTGGTAGCGTACCATTTTACAATAAACATGCACTACAAGTTTGTCGAGTCTTTGAACATAAAAAAAAGATTACAAGTTCTCATGTCTTGAAATGAAATAAGATTTTTTTGACAATCCAAATGATATCATTCATGCGTAAGTATTATAGTGATAAATCTACATCACATTTTGATGATGGTAAGTTGTCTGAAGTTACATTGTAAATACATAATTTGCCACTCGACAAATATTTGATGATACCCTCATTTTAGCATAAAGCATGAACTATCAAATATTTTATTGAATATAATGTTCCCTTTTTGGGCCAAATGACCAAATAAGGGTTTCCTCTAAAATCCATAAAATTTTGAATTCTGAAATTAGTAAAATCAACAAACTCTAGCTCAAAAACATGCAATTTGCTTCCAAACCCTAGGCACCAATGTGCAATAAATAGATAGATAATTTATAACAATTACCTTGATCAAATATCAATTCAAACTGATCCAAAATAAGTCACAAATTGAAAATAGAAATTTTGTACTTTTTTACCCCTTAGATGTAGATGAAACTCAAATTTAACCTCACTGAAAATATCTGATTTTATGCATAAAACAACTTTTGAATATTTACCAATTCTCACTCAAACCCTTGCTAAAAATCATGAATAAATTATCAAAAATATCCACACAAATTCAACGCCCTTTTTGGGCCTTAAAAGTGATCAAATACCATTCCAAACCTAGTCATCATATGTCAAAATTGCATATAAAAATCAAAATTAATATGTACCATTCAACTATGGTTTTAGACCTCTTCAAACATCAAACTCTCAATCCTAATCAAGTCACCACACTTAAGAAAATTCACATAATAAATATTAGCCACAAATCCACAATTTATGAAGTCAAATCCTCATAAAATTTGCGCAAAAATATAAATAAATAAATTAAAATTAATTAATTATTTATCCACTCAAAAATATCTTGAAAACCTTACCAAATCACATAGAAAATCAATGCCACACTTCAACGATATTCATTAATAAATTTCAACAATAAAACTAGGTCAATTGGACCTCAAATTGTCCATGAAATCCACACAAACAAGTCACCCCACCCTGGAGCAATTATCAAATCCATCTTTGCAAATGTGGCATCAAAAAACACTGTTTTGTCGTATAATTAACTTCGAAACTTGCAAACAATTATTGGGCATACATCGCAATATTTTCTTCAAAAATGATAATTAATATCAATTTTCAACATATCCTGCAAAGGAGAACTCTACCTTATACTTGTACTTTTCAAAGAAGGGCGAACCACCTGAGAAAATGCCAAATATTTATTTGTAACTCTCTTTGCTAACTTTTAAAATATCTCATCTTTGTCTTGATCACTTACAAGCCGACATTTTTTTTTATCGAAAATAATATTAAATTATTTGTCTGAATAATAAAAATTAATTAAAATTACTTTTAGACAATAATCCAATAATTATTTCTTTTAAATACCTTAGTGGTAAAAACTATTTTTATAAAATATTCTATTAATCAACTAAAATTGTCTTATATGAATAAATAATTAAAATCACCATTCAGACAATTATAATTAATTAATAAAATAAAACCTCAAAAAAATATTTTAGTGTATGGGAAAAGTATACTAAAAATCTTCAATCCCTGCTCATAAATGATGTGAAAATTGGAACATTACATTGAATAATATACATCATTGCAAGTAATCCACAATATCTCACACTTAGAATCTACAAGTTTCACAGGGGTGGTACTTCTATTTATTTTGCACTTAATCGAAATATGAATATAATCATGGATGAATAAGTACTAAACCACTTTTGATGCTACATTTTAATATACTAAATTAGACAAGCCAATGTATGATGGAATCTAAGTTAACTATGATGAAGAATAAATGGTTTCTAGAGAATAATCGCAGTAACGATGCATAAAAGATGTAGGACTTGTATCAACAGCAAGGAAGAGATTACATTGATAGATGTAGTCCAATTTAAGTGTTCAAGAGCGATCTTTTACATCAAATAATACATGTTAAGAGAATAGCCAACTTATTGTCAAGTAGTGTTTCCTTACTAGAGTCATGCATGTCATTCAATTACTAGTTTATAATTAATTATTTGTGTATGTTGTTATTATTGTTATGATGTATTCAAGATTTGGATATAAAACAAGAAATTTTTCATTCTTTCATAAAAATACATGAGGTACACAGAGTAAATTCTATTATGCTAAATAAAATAGTTTTTAAAAATAAACTATGTCAAATTTTATTCCTTCATGGGTTCATCTATTAATTTTTCACAACTTTTATGGAGTGCAAGGTTATGTTGTTCCACATTTCAATTTTCCCCTGATGAAGGATCACATATGTGGATCCGAAATGTTGAGAAGCAATAAAATTTGACACAGTTTATTCCAAAAAACTATTTTATTTACTGTATGGACTGTGAAAGCATCAAATTATGCACCCTTCATGAGAAGGATATATACTCAAAGGCTAAGTTTTTTGACAAGCTTCGGATTAAATTTGTCAAGAGAACAACAGCGCTGGCATTCCTTAAGCATTATAGGGATCATAAAAAATTTCCTTCTTGGATTCATCTACTAATTTTCCACAAGTTTTATGGAGCGCAAGGTCATGCTATTCTACACTTCAATTTTCTTCTAATGAAGGATCACAGAAGTGGATCCAAAACGTTGATAAACAATAAAATTTGACACAATTTATTCCAAAAAAAATATTTTATTTACTGTATGAACTGTGAAAGCATCAAATCTTTTCTATTATGCTTTTCATTCAAAATAAGCTCATTCTAAACAGCAACGGAAATAAATATTCACTGGATGCAAACAGGGACAACTCAGGGTGCATACATTTTCTTTTCTTATGTTCAAGAAAAAATCATATTTTCATGATTAGTGAGCACAACATGCAATGACAGTTTAGGCCTTGCATCACAACACCATAAATGCGGTCTAAATTGTTTCCAATAAAATATCCAATTTTAGGGTTTGTTCCAGTCAACCTTGCTGCAATATAATTGCAAGCTCTCCTTATATAGCCTTAATCTTTTGGTACACGTTTTCAACAGGTTCCTGATCATAAAGTGGTCCCCTAAGGGATGCCAATCGCTTATATGCCACTGAAAATCGACCCTGCAATAAAATATGATCGTCAGCATGGTTTGTTTTTAATAAAGTTTCAACATATAAATATTTTTTTGCTTGATTTATAAAAAATCACACCACACACATGTATGTTTAAGGCATAAAGTAAGGAGTACCCATTGGAAACATGTGAGAATCCACCAACAGCTTTGTAGACCAAGGCCTTTGTTGCTTATTATCTGAACAATGACAAAAAGACCATCATATCAATTCAAGGTATAAGACTTTGGTCACTCTTGAACATTAATATAATTTCATTTTTTCTTTCTTTATGCCTGTAGTGGTACAAACAAGACAAGGGTTTCTTTAATGTCTGTCTTGTGTTGTTTTCTTAGTGGGCTATGCTTATGGCAATGATGATGGCTCATTTCATTTTTTTAAATCAAGTGTTACTCCAAAAAAAACTGAATTCCCCACACACATTTAGATGTAAATGCAGTAAAAAATAACACTAAAAAATAACACAACCTTATGCTTAAGAAACATTCTAGATTTCCAACACCCAAGATGGCCTAGGTTTAAGTATTAATCATAAAAAAATCATGTATCCATGGCTCTACTTAGCATTCAATTTCAAAAGCGCTATATAGCTTCGAGTGTCTTAAAAACAAGTTCACATCACATTTTGCTTCTCCTCTTGTTGCTTTGTACTCAACACAGCTGGTGCATATTTGGAGTTATCGTCATGTTAGTTTATCAAAAAAATGCAATAATCAGTTATCTCAAATTCAAACACTCCAAAAGCTAAATATCCATATTAAGGGAGACAAATATGCAGTCATTCAACATCCATTTAAAACATTTAGTAGACATATGCTTATCACCTAACTGTATAAGGCAGAATGCTCATCTTATCCAAAAACGCAAAAATCATACACAAGTCGCGCTCAACATGCCTACTTATGTAGTCAAATTCTTCATATATATTGTACAGGATAGAGAAAATACTTTGCAAGCAATATAATGAACAGCCTCATAGTAATAGTGTATAGATAAAAAGATCATTTTTTTAAGCTGCCAAAAATAAAAATTAGAATCTAATATTTTTCGGAAATATTCCGAGCCAAATTTTTTCAACTTTTTCAAATTGCAAGTTACAACCAAAGCACCCGTTAAGGTTAGCAGCTAAACCAAAACGATGCTGAAGCAACTCTAACCAGAATGTACACCAGGATCCCGATGTGGGCAAGGTGTGAGCGTTGGTTAGAGGATCTTAAACAAAATGCTTATGCAAGAACTCTAACCAAGAATGCGCCGGCGAACGACGAGCATGTGGTCAGAAGATCCCTACAATCTATTGTACTGAAAGCACACTCGACACCAAGTATGTGCTACTCAATCCAATATGGAAATGAGGCGACCATATGGCGGAGATAACAGAAATTACAATGCGTAAAAGAAATAACTATAATGCTGAAAGTACTCGACACCCAGAATGTGCTTTCTGACCCAGCATGGGAAAGGAGCTACCATAGGGCAGAGATTTAAGATATTACTAAACAACTTCAGAATGTAAAGTGAGCATTACAAATCAGAATTGAACAAGTTTGAGAATTACTGCCAGTGCTACTGCCAGTTTACAAAATGAAACTCATTCGCCTGCCAAGAGCATAGGAATTGAAAGATTAGCATTACATCATATAAAGAACTCTCCTTGGCTTGATTAGAGATGCCGAAACAATAACTCTCTCAGTGACCAAATAATAATTCTGTTTTTTTTTTACAGATCTGCACTTTAAATTGAAAAACCAGCAACCTATGAATTTACTCATATGCTCATAACTCTCTCATTTCTCACCCAAATGATCTCAAATCTGATGCAATAGACCCTCAAAATGATGGCGCCTAACTTAGTAATAATAAATGGCATCTAAAAATGGTTATTAATTATTGACACGAATCCCAATGCACTCTAGAAAGTACGGCCTTCAAGGAATGACGGATTTGCATTATAAAATCATAAGCTTCGTATTAAAATCTGCAAATATTCATGAAGGGGCGCCCTTACCAATAAGATGCAATGACACAATACCCAAAACGAGATTATTTTTGTTTTCTGATTTACCAATGAAAACACGGATCTGCTGTAGCTTAAAATGCAATTTCCAGAAATTAACTAATATGCTATAATCTGATCTAGACAGCCACAAGCTGATTACAATGCACACAACTCAAAGCAAACTCACAAACTAGACTAAATCACCACTAGTCACTGTATTGCAAGCAAGAAGCGATGCCCAAGCTAGGAGGCCTTCATTCCTCGAAGCGATTCCAGAGCCAATGCGGCAGCATAACAATGTAGTAGACAAAGATGCCAAATGATGATCAAAGACTTCCTTTTATAATTTTCTCGTTGACTTTTCAAAACCCTAATCCCCTCTTCAAGGCAAAAACCCTAATCTCTTTTAAGGATGGCGTCCATTTCCTTCAAGCTCAATATTGACTTTTTAATTAAAATCAATACTTTAATAAATGCGTCCCCTTTATAGCATGTTTTGACTTTGGATAAAATGTAAATTATAAAATAATCTTTAATGAGGCGCCACCCTCAAAAAGCCCACTTTTCAAAACAACATAAGTCAATAGACTAGGCCAAGGGGTCAACGTCCGAAAATAATATTAAAACTTGACTTTTAATTAATTATATCAACTTATCTCTCCAATTGTGCCCTGTAGCCAATAATGACCAAGTCAATAGACCAAACTGAAGTAGGAAGTCAACCATGCTGAACCCAACTGAAAAACTGCCCGAAATAGAATTTACTAAAAATAGTAAATTCCTGAAAATGCTCCAAATGCCGAAATGAACATACCACTGCGAAGCTCTCTAAAAACCCAGAAAGAATCCGCCATTGAATCCACCAACTCCGAGCAAAGACATCCTTAAAAATAGGAAACCCTAATTTTACCTTCCGACTAGCCTTCGGGTCTCCAGAAAAAGGCCAACGGTCACTGGAAAGATCAGGTTTGAGAAGGGGATAGTACATTTTCAACACATAAAGAGGCTTGATATATCTCATCACCATTTAAATTTAGAACCATGTCATCGAATACACCCTCCTAGATACATGTATCCACATATCCTATACCCCTCAAGTACCTCTGGATAACCAATGTGCATATTAAATAGCAATATATGAATATGACCTCAGTACAGTTATAAGTTATGCCTTGGAAATGATTGATAAAATATGACCCGCATCCCAAAAAAATAATAAAAAGAGAAGTCTCAAAAAATGCACTCACATTACAAAAAGAGGTAAAACACCTATCTTCTTACACATGCCACTCATATTTGCAGGGTTTTTACTCTGAAAATTCTGCTATAAATTGTCATATGGTACTTTACTGATATAATTTTTAATGTGTTTTTCTCTATACATTTTTATGTATGTATACAGGGAAAGGTAATGTTGACAATTCTTCCATAGGCCAAAAATTGTCAACCTTACTATTCGGAAGACGTCTTATGGGTACCAGTTTGTCTTGTGAATCAGTTTCGGGTACTGAATAATGAAAAGGAAAAGTTTTTGCAAAGTTCAATCAAGCCTAAATCCATACCTACAACTACCCAAGGAGCCGTGTACAGCAACAAAGCCAACAAGTAAAGAAGCCAACAAAGCAAAGGAAATTACAAAGGAAGGAAGATATCCTTCGGAAAAAAATCCGAAGGAATTCCTTCGGACTTTTTGTCCAAAGGAATACTTCGGAGAATAAACAAAGGAAAGTCTGCAGCCTCCAAAGAAAAGTCGACAGAAAAAAACATGAAGACAAAGGAATAAGGACACCTACAAAAGCTTGGGTGCCCTACAAAAAGCCTGGGTGCCCTACAATTTTTTCGAAAAACCCAAGTAGGAAGGACACTATCCCTTGCGGAGGGCACTTGGTTGGTGACAGGCCCTTTCCAACTTTCCCGAAGGGCACATAGGAAGGACACAATCCCTTGCGGAGGGCACTTGGTCGGTGGCAAGACCTTTGCAATTTTCCCGAAGGATATTCTGCCAATGGCCAAAGAAAACAAAGAAGAAAATACCTTTGGACTTTTTGTCCGAAGGAATTCCTTCGGACAAAAAGTCCGAAGAAATTCGGAGAACAAAGCAAAAACCCGACAGAAAAAAGTCCGAAGGCAAAAGAGAAAACAAATGAAGGATATCCTTCAGACAAAACTCTGAAGGAATTCCTTCGGACTTTTTGTCCGAAAGATTAATTCGGAAAAGTGAGAAGGAAAAAGTCCGCGGAAATTCAAAAGACAAAAAGCCTGCAAGAAAAGTGAGGACATAAAGCTGAAAGAAATAAAGCCCGAAGGAAAAAGTGTAGAAACCCCTGTTTCCCTTGAATTCTGAAACTGAATATTTTATATTGCTTCTCTGTATCTTACTTTTTTTGATGTTTTGCAAGAATAAAGATACGATTTTGCAAGATAAATTCAATCAAATAAATAAACAACAATGTAATCTATCAACTGGCTAATCAATGATCTTATTGTTCTTCTAGACGATTACAATATGGAGTCTCTGTCATGCATATAAAATAATATGAAACATTATTCAAAAAACCTGATTGTTTCTTGCAAATCTGGAAATAACTCTAAATTTGGTACTACGCAGGTTTCTGTGTGAAAACACAGTCGCCGACATCGGTTATGTTGCCGCCATCGGTTGATATCCTGCCGACATCGGTCATTGTCGATCGGCTACTCTGCCGATGTCGGTATTTGTCGGTCTCTGCTGCCGATGTCGGTCTCTGTGCGGCCTGCGGCCTGCAACTACTAACAGCGCCTTTCTTCAATCTGCGGTTCGACTGGTACGGCCTGGTACGGATCTGTACGGATTCCGTACAGCAGCGAAATACAATATAGTACGGCCTGTATGCTGGACGCCTGATCTCAAGAAATATGGCACTAATACGGAAGATCTTTATCTGGATAATTTTCTAAATCAAAACCTAATGAAATAAATACCTGTAAACCTCTGTGATAACCTCTGTGTGAAGTTATCTCTCAAACCGGCAATAGATCAGCTGATATTTCACAACCTCTGAATTGCACACTAAAGAGTGCACGTTCTTCAATGCAAATGGAATTCTGGAAACCCTTGGCTCAGTCTTCTTAGAAAAACCTTAGCAAAATTGTCTTCAAAATCAATAATCAATAATCATAATCATTATTCATATTATGGCACTCCCTCCAATGGGAAACCCTTATATCCTCTAAAAGGTGCACTTGCCCTAATTAGGGTTTCATAATTAAGAATTAGGGTTTCATAATTAAAAATAGGCCAAATAATTAATATTTAATTAAATCAATCAAATATTAATATCTCCCTCAATACACGTCGGATCCTCAAACCGTTCGAAGCTGGTGAACCAGGGAGTGATTCCGCACATGATCATGCCATAACAGGGATGCTCCGCTGAGTGCCAACATTCCCTATATAATAGGAGCTCATGCAAACGTGTCCGAAAGAGCCCAAATGAACACCAACTAAAAACATTCTGATAGTCGAAGCCAAGCCAAGCTCCATCAAGACCCTCTATCCATCCTATCAGCGTACGAAGGTCGCATAATAGGCTAATCATCAACTCTGAAGACGTCAACTGAAAAGGGGACATGACAAAAAGTCCGCGGAAATTCAAAAGACAAAAAACCCGCGGGAAAAGTGAGGACATAAAGCTGAGGGAAATAAAGCCGAAGGAAAAGAAAATCCCAAGAAGGATAAAGTCTCAGACTTTTTATCCAAAGAGCGAAGTTTGAAGGCAGAGAAGGACAAATTGTCCGCGAGAAAGTGGACTAACAAAAATATTCGAAGAAAAATCCAAGACCAAAGACAAGTCCACGGGAATAAACCCAAGAGCAACGCATGCACAAAAACAGAAACAGAAAGTCGATAGCCAGGAAATAAATTCAACCTGAATTTATCTCTCACTCAGCAAGATAGTTTTCCATGCAAGCACTTTCATCCGTCTCAAGCTTGTAATGTTCCAACAGCTCAACCGCAGTTCCAAATTCGGATGTCAAGTTGACTGTTCTAGATTTAGAATTAACTAATTGTTAAACACCACATCTACTAGGAGTTTTCCATGCAAAGGAGAATAATCTCTTCGTCCAACTCAGCCTTTCAAACGTTCCAACTCAGCTTCCAACAAATCAAGTCAGAGTTCTAATATTGACATTGGTGTTGGATTTCATGCATACTATTGTCATTTCATACTTCCAAACGTTCCATCAGCTCATGAAATAGCTAAAATTGACATTGGCGTGGATTTCCATGCAAAGAGAGGTGGACGTTTCAATAAACAAAGACAAGTCCACTTCCTCTAACGCCAAGGAGCTTCTGCAAAGACAAGTCCACTTCCTCTAGCGCCAAGGAGCTTCATGCAAAGACAAAGGGAAAACATATTTTATTGAAAGGCAAAGTCAGCCTTGAGTTAATCTACGTTGATCTTTCTTGTCTATTTTTCAACGCTAATCTTTTGGCTTTTGTAATTCTCTATAAGTTGGCTTTCAGCCTTAATTTAATCATCCCTCTCTTGGCAAGACTAGACTCTGCGTTTGGTGAGTTGGGTAATCTCTTCAATCAATAGGACTATACTTTCAGATTTCAAGTGTTGGCATAGTGTATATTCATTCAGCAATTTGCATATGTGGTAGATTTCTCTCCCTTCCCAAATTCTGATTCGTGCCTAGTTGCTAGCTTGTCGTATTATGCAGGTCATGTTAAGTGTTCTTTATGTCTTTTGTTGAAGCTGTAAGTGGATGTTAGGTGGCTGTAAAGTGTCTTGTATCAGACCTCTCTCCATCATTTTCCCTCATGTTTTGGTCATTGAATCGAACCTTCTTATGAAATACTTATGCATAGTGATCGATTGAAATCGAAGGTCTTCATTTTCCCTTGTTTGTTCAGTGTTCAAGGTTCCAAGTAGAGTGGATCAATCTTTTGGTGTATCACCATTATTAGGTAAGATTTCTCCTTAAAGTTTCCTTCTCCCTTAGAGTGGATCAATCTTTTGGTGTATCGCCATTATTAGGTAGGATTTCTCCTTAAAGTTTCCTTCTCCCTTTTCCATGGTAGTCCATAGCACAGCGTAGAGATCCTCATTGATACATCTTACAGGAACCAGCCTTCTCTGGAGGTTCTTTTCACCATTGAGTCAGCCACCCTCGTGAGAAGATCCCATTGTTTCAATTGGATATAGGATTGGCCATTTCATGCACGTCTTCGATTCAGGGCGCAACACCAGGTTGACGACAGGTAACATTTTAGGTCCCAACCTAGCTAACATATGTGCTTAGCATATGGAACTCCTCTTGCAGAAACAAGGTGACTTTTACACATGACCTTATATACACAAGTTTATATCTCCTGAAGTTTTGACCTTGTGTCAAAGCTTTAAAATAATTCAGGGCTTGCCAATTTGGCTATATAGTTGAAAGCATAGTTGGAAAACTCACCAAAAACTCGTGAATTTTTTGGAAAAACTCAGCGAGTTTTTAACAAAAACTCGCACGATCTGGGTATGAAGCCTGTGGACAGGAAAAAGGGCATTTCATTTTGTTTTTTCAACTGTTCTTCACTCTTGCTTGAGCAAAAATCCCTTCCAAACCATTTTGCACCATTTTTCAGTGATTTTGTAAAAACTGAAATATATTAATGTTTATGTAGTATTTACTTTCAGTTTTACACAAACAATTTGCTATTTTCATTTTGTTTCAAGCTATCATATCAGCGAATTGAGCATTCCACATGAGGATGCCATTTTGTATCTAATTTTATTTCAAATCAATCAAACACAGCGTGTTTCTTCTATGTACTCATTTATTGACTCATTAGATGCATCTTATCTTTGAATTTTGCAAAAAAAGTGTTTTTAGTGAAGTTTAAGCAATTTTTTAACTTGCCGAGTTTTTTTCGAACCAAGTTTTCTGGGCTTGCCAAGTACTTGCAAATGGCGAGTTTTCCAACTATGGTTGAAAATATGTACACAATATATAAATATAAGTATAATGAATCATAGTATTTGTAAGGTATCCTAATTGAATCACATGCAAAGTTTTCTAAATTTTTATCATATCCGTATCCATACAACTTAATTAAGAACCCTAGGTGGTTGGAAGGGGAATCAGTCCCACAAGGGACATATGATGGCCTTTCCAAGTCACACGACCCCAACAAATTGTCATGTCCCCCTTTTCAAGCTAGCCGTGAGGGAAGACCCTTAACCTTATTTCATTCCCGAGGACTAATGAAAAGAAAGGAAAGAAAGGGAACATTGGAGGTATTTTAAGGCAATCAGCAAAAAGTGCTTTGTATTCTAATATTCACTTATAAGATGTTCTTTTGAGAGTCATGGATGATCATACATCTAAGTGGAAGCTATAAGGATTGTTCTTTTAATTTAAAAAAAAAAGATGTTCCCCCCAATTTGGGCGCCACTCTTGGGAGGGAAGATCATAAAAGCAAGTGAAGGCCTCCATTTGAGGGGTTATAAAATTTGGAATATGAAATTTATGTCTAAGCATGTAATGCTTGGATTGGTGGCTTGAAGATAGAAACCTTCAAGGGCACAAGGGTGTGAAGATGGAAACCTATCCTTCTCAAGGCAGCACCACTTCAAGTGTTGTATTTGCACTAAACATTCAGATTTCTGTGGATTAATCCCCCTCCTAGGGCAGCAAACTGCTTGGGTTAGCTTGGCGTTGATTGGAAAGCCTAGCGAGTTGCTTGGGATGAGTTTGGAGCTGAGTTTGGGCCATTGTGAAGTTGGCGAAATGCTGGCATAGAGAAGACCCCTTCCACGAAGGGCTACATTGGGGTACTAAGGTTTGAAGACCCTTAATTCTTAGGGTTGTGTGGATTTTTGCATTTATTATATTTTCCACCTTTGGCGATTTGCCAAGGGATTTAAGGCTATTTTGGGCTGAGATACACACCAGAAAAATCAGAAATATTTTCTATAATTTATTGCATAATTTTGGCCTTGTTTTGGCACAACATACATGTGGAGTTTCCAGGTATTTATGACAGCAAACCAATTTTGGAATATTTTATGAATTTTGGTGCATTGTTGGGGTGAAAATTGAAGCAAATAACTGTTGGAATATTGTATTTGATTTGCTAACCTGGGAGACTAGGGTTTGACATTAATATTGTGGTGTTTGAATATACTTTTTCACAATAAGGGTTTGCTATTTTTGAATATTTATTTTCAGACTTGATAGGGGTTGTTTGAAAACCCTAGTTTTGCATACTTGTCCCAAATTGGGGACATTACAGTCGTATCAGAGCCAATTTATTGGCTAACTGTGGGATGAAGAGGCATATGTCAAACAGTGACATGGACGGGGCTAGGTTGGAGAGTCTTATTCAAGCCCAGGCTCAGTTGATAGGGACCATGGCCACATTCCTTCAAACAATGAACGGACAAAAAGGGCATCAGCCCTCAAGAATTGAGAACCAGCCTTCAATTCATTGGGATCTAATGGAACACTATGATGAGTATTTGGCACACACCCTCCAGTTCAGAAGAGGAATGAGCTTTAGTGAATGGGTAGCATGGAAACAAGGAAAGAGGCACCATGGACAAGTGGTTGTGCATGACGATCTGGGAAAGATTGTTCTCCCAGCGTTTGATGGGGATCTAGGTACTTCAATTAGAGCATGGGTAGACAAGGTTGATGAATACCTTGATTTGAGGCCTAGAGGTGAAATAAAAGCTCTAAATTTCGTCATCCAACATTTGGAAGGGGCTGCCCATGATTGGTGTCATCTTGGGTGGAGGACACAAGGACGTGACCTCATTAAAACATGAGGAACTAGGTGAGAGGATCATTAAACAAGTGATAAGAAGGTGGAGCTGCCAAAACCAAAAATCTTGATGGCACCCACAAGGGACTTTCAATTGTATAAGGGGAAGCCATTGAGGCAACAAACTAAGCCTAGTTTTCAACTGTATAAAGGGCAGCCACCCCGTGAGTGTGTTGGACGTCAAAAAATCAGTCGCTGCATGTGGAGTCCAGCAGTTCTAGTAATGAGCAGTTTAGCGAGAACTTTGGGAATGATTAGACATTGACTCATTAATATTTAGTATTTAGTGTTTTGTTTTTTAACATTGTTGATACTTGATTGTAATCATGAATCATCATTATGAAATTATAAAAATTCTGAATTTGATATTTTCATTTTCATTTTCAATTTTCAATGTTCAATGTCCATTGGTTCAAATTTGAAACTTCATTGTTAAAAAGTTAAAACTTAAATGTTAAATTGTTGATGTTTAATGCAATATATTTATTCCTTATAAATCTTTTTAGAACTATTTTTTCAAGTACTATATGTATTTTCACCACTCCCCTGCAATCATCCCCCTATTGTCCCCAAACTTAGTCACCCCGTCCCCTTGTCTCGGAAACCCGTCCCCCCATCGGGAAACTCCGTGGAACTATGGAAAATTCTGATATAAAAATGGAAATTTCTAAGACATGTAAACCTGAGTTTGAAAGACAGCTGCAAGGGGAAAAAGAGGGCAGCCAACAGGGGTCAAAGGAAAACACAGTTGCAACTCTATCCGGTGCTTCAAGGTACCACTCGTTCTGTGTGAAAGGAACTCTCCAAGGGAAAAAGGTAACCGTGCTAGTTGATAGTGGGGCCACACATAACTTCATAAATACCAAATTGGTTGCAAGGTATAGGCTGACCACCAAGGAAAATGGTGGATTCCGGGTAACTTTGGGAGATGGCTCCTCCATTCCATGCATTTCTAGCACTTTGGGACTGAAACTCACCATGGGAGAGTATGTTTTGGAAGGCAATTTCCATGTAATCGACTTTGGGGAGACTGATGTGGTGCTTGGGGTCCAATGGCTTCAATCCATTGGTGAGTATACTCAGAATTTCCAGACCTTGAAGCTGAAATTCATGACAGCCAACAAAGAAGTGACTCTTCATGGCCTAAGCAATGGGGCACCTATGGTGGTGACCTCCAAGAGGATGGAGAGAGCATTCAACAAAGGGCAGATTGCATGGGTGGCCGAGCTATTTGTGCATGATACTAGGTCTGATTTGGAACAACAGCTACAGCATAAGGATGTCCAAGCCATTCTAGATAGACACAAGGGGGTGTTTAATAACATACTGTATGGGCTGCCCCCGGATAGAGGGTTTGAGCATAAGATTGACCTGGAAGAAGGTACAAGAGCAATAATCACTACCCCCTACCACCACCCATGGATCTACAAGGAGGAAATTGAGAAAGCCATACAAGAGCTATTGGAAATGGGGTACATAAGGTCCAGTTCTAGCCCCTTTGCTTCCTCGGTTGTGTTTGTGAAGAAAAAGGATGGGACCATGAGGATGTGTATTGACTACAGGTTGTTGAACAAAAAGACCATCAAGAATAGGTACCCCATACCTAGGATTGATGAACTCATTGATGAGCTTCATGGGGCGGTTTACTTCTCCAAAATAGACTTGAAAACCGGTTACCATCAAATTCATGTGAGGGATGAAGATATGCAAAAGACAGCTTTTCATTGTCACTATGGGCTTTACGAGTTCTTGGTCATAGCCTTTAGCCTCACTAATGCCCCTGCTACATTTCAATCTTGTATGAACCGCATTTTCAAACAACATTTGAGGAGGTTTATGCTAATGTTCTTTGATGACATATTGGTGTACAACAAAACATGGGAGGACCATTTGCATCATTTGGACATTGTGTTGGGAATGTTAGAGCAGTAAACTCTCTTTGCCAAAAAATCCAAATGTGAGTTTGCTACTTCTGAAATTTTGTATTTAGGGCATGTGATCAATGCTCAAGGGGTCCAAGTGGACCAACAAAAGATTCAATCTATACTTGATTGGCCACCCCCCACTGCTATGACTCAGCTGAGAGGTTTCCTTGGGTTATGTAGCTACTATCGGAGGTTTGTGAAGGGCTTTTCTCAACTTTGTTGCCCCCCCTTACAAACTTGACAAAGAAGGGTGCTTTTGGGTGGTCCCAAACTACATTGGAAGCCTTTGAAAGGCTCAAAGAGGTGATGAGCTCTTGTCCATTACTTGTTCCTGATTTTGCAATTCCTTTCACATTGGAATATGATGCTTCCGAATAGGGGATCGGGGCTGTCCTAATACAAAAGGGACATCTCATTGCTTTTGAGAGTAGGAAACTCAAAGAGGGAGAGAGGAAATTTTATGTGTATGACAAGGAGATGTTGGCTATCATGCATGCTTTAGCCAAATTTCATCAATACTTGATTTGTAGGATTCATGGTCAAAACGGATCATAATAGCCTCAAGTGCTTCCTCACACAATCGGATCTAAATGATACGCAACAAAAATGGGTAAGCAAATAACAATCTTATAATTTTGACATCGAATATGTGAAAGAAAAATAATAAGGTGGTTGATGCCTTGTCAAGAAGGCCTTATTTGTGCTCTTTGAGTGAGTTGATAGCAAATTGGAGAGCTGTTATTACAGCTGACTATGCAAAGGACAAGTGGGCTTCAAATATTTTGGAAGGTAAGTTAGTGGATGAAAGATATAAGGTGTATGAGGATCTGATTTTCTATAAGGGCAGAATTCTCCTAATCCCTCTTTCCAAGTTAAAACAACAAATCATAAGGGCTGCTCACGATGATCCTACATCCGGTCACCAAGGGTACTTCAAGACATACAAACAAGTGAGAGAAAGGTTTGTATGGAAAGGCTTAAAAGGAGATGTCTTATCATACATTCGGGAGCGTTTGATGTGCCAAAAGAATAAAGGGGAGAATACATTTCCAGCTGGTCTCTTGCAACCACTCCCTATTCCTCACCGAAAGTGGAAAAGCATATCCATGGATTTTATTACCAGGTTGCCTTTGTCACAAGGTAAATGTGGTATTTTTGGGAAAGTGGATAGATTGACAAAATATGCTCATTTTTTTGCACTTCCAGCCAAGTACAATGCACCATATATAGCAAAAATCTTTCTCAAAGAGGTGTTCAAGTTGCACAGATTGCCCAAGAGTATAATAAGTGACAAAGACAGCCGGTTTATGAACCATTTTTGGCAAGATCTCTTCAAATTGGTAGACACAGAATTGCTCCCAAGTACTAGTTACCATCCCCAAACGGATGGACAAACCAAGATTGTGAATAACTGGGCAGCAAACAGGGTGGAACAAATGGCTGTACATGGCAGAATTTTGCTACAATACCTCCTACCACATGTCTAGTGGTATGCCACCCTTCAAAGCTTTCTATGGATACGTTATTTCCTTTTTTGATCTCATTTTGGAGGATGGTCGAGTGCCTGGGGCTGCTGATCTTGTATAACAGAGTTCTGAAATTTTGGATCAGCTAAAGGAAAATTTGCAACATGCTCAAAATCAGCAAAAGCTTTATGTGGACCAGCATAGGGTGAAGCGACACTTTGAAGTGGGAGACATAGTCTACTTGAAGTTGCAACCTTACAAACAATCCTCTCTCAAACAAAGTGGGGCGGAAAACTTGAAACCATGCTTCTATGTGACGTATAAAATCTAGAGAAGAGTGGGCAAAGTGGCATATAAGCTACTTGAAGTTGCAGCCTTACAAACAATCCTCTCTCAAACAAAGTGGGGCGGAAAACTTGAAACCATGCTTCTATGGGACGTATAAAATCCAGAGAAGAGTGGGCAAAGTGGCATATGAGCTGGACTTACCCGAAGGTAGTAAGATTCACAATGTCTTTAGGGCCCTTGGGAAACACATAACACCTTCCATTGAGTTGCCACCTTTTGATAATGAAAGCAAGTTAGTTTTGATTCCAGAAACTATCCTTGAGGTTCATGAGAGGAGGCTTCAAAACCAAACCATAATAGAATACTTGGTCCAATGGAAAGGTAAGATGCAACTTGGGAAGGGGCAGCCATCCTTCAACATCCAAATTTACAATTGCTTGAGGGCAAGCAAATTTGGGAAGGGAGGACCATCGTGCCCCCCTTTTCAAGCTAGCCGTGAGGGAAGATCCTTAGCCTTATTTTGTTCCCGAGGGCTAAGGAAAAAAAAGGAAAGAAAGGGAACATTGGAGATCATTTAAGGCAATCAGCAAAAAGTGCTTTGTATTCTAATATTCACTTATAAGGTGTTCTTTTGAGAGTCATGGATGATCATGCATCTAAGTGGGAGCTATAAGGATTGTTCTTTTAATTTTCAAAAAAATAGGATGTTTACCCCCAATTTGGGCGTGGCACCACTCTTGGGAGGGAAGTTTATAAAAGCAAGTGAAGGCATCCATTTGAGGGGTTATGAAATATGGAACATGATATGTTTAAGCATGTAATGCTTGGATTGGTGGCTTGAAGACAGAAACTGTTGGAAGCAAAATGACTGGGGGGCAGGGGGTGAATCAGTCTTCAAACTTTCATATACAAACTTACTTTAGCATTCATAGAAAAATTAGACAAGCATATATATGTTAGCAAGCATAGACATCAATCCACAAGATCATGAACACAAAGTATATGTGGGAAACCCTCAAGGGGAATAAAACCCACCGAAACATTGCTTGGATAACTTGTCTTATAAGACCATGAATCAATTTTAGTTGAGCAACAACCCAAAAAGGAGCACCAACCCCTAAATTAATCAAGCACCAACTTGACTTTAGCAAGCACCAACTTGCTAGGAGGCTACAACCCCCTTGCTGATCAAGCACCCACTCAATCAACACTCTGATCCTCTTGTTGCCCTTTCACAACTGATGATGGTCTTATTTTGCTCTATCACACTCAAATTTGCCTCTCACACAAGCAAAGACTATCCTTTACCTACTTCACTCAAATAGCCCTTCTATGGCTTGAAATTGTCATGAAAGCACTCATGAAACCTTGTAGATGTCTATCAATGATTCATATCATTTATTTGATATGTTTCACCACCTGTGTAAGCTCACACAATCCTCTTCTTCGCTTCACATATACACTCTCTATATACTCTATTAGGCCTAAAAATGCCTAGTATATATACAAGACTTTTCTTGTCCATATCCTTCTTGGTCGACCAAGCACTCTTATCCTTTTAGGTCGGCCATGGAATGGATCTTAGAACACTTCATAGGCAAGAATAAAACGTACTTTGAGTCCCTATAGGTCTTACCTTTCTCAAATAGACATTATTTCTTATTTAGGTCTCATGGAGACCTAATCTTATTAGGTCTATCCTCTCCACGGAACAATTTGAACCTCTATGGCCTAGATGGCCCTCACCAAAGAACTCAAGCCTTTTAAACACTTAGCTAGCAATCTCAAATGACCTCTTCTATGCTCAAGAAGTCACAAATCCTTCACTCATACCTTGAAATCACAATTAGGCCTTAAAGACTTATTAGGCCTAATTACTTCAAAGATATTGTCTTCAAAGACAAAGCGCATACAACCTGTAGAAACACATTCTAGGCACAAACCATATATGGATGGAAACTTCATGACCTCAAGGTCATCAAAAAGTCCAATAGACAACTTCTATCAGACTCCAAAGACTTAGGAACACCTCAACAAAAAGCTCACTTAGAACTGCCAATTTGCTCAGAACCCAGTCGTTAGCAATTTGACCTCAAACATCAATATAGGTACTTTCCAACACTCCAGATGCATGTATAAGATCCCATGGCATCTATAAAACATCACCATATGCTTGGTATAGCTCTGCTCAGGATATAATGGTTCATGAACAACTCTTCACTTAGCTTACTCAAGTCTGTCAAAACACCTTAGAAACTAGTCATGCATACTTGGACTTCCAACACTTGAGATAACACTTCCCATGAATATTAAAGCATCAACATGATATAATGATATTTTTAAAACACCATCATATGCATGAAATACTTCCAAACTGGGCATAATGACTTAGAAACATCAATCTTACTAACAGAAAACTGCCATAATCCCTAAAAACATAGTCTTGAAAACAATGACTTAGAACACCTGTAGAATCACTATCATGACCTTCCAATGGGTTTAGATAATCCTAAAGCATCCTAAAAACATCTTGAAACAAATATATTATAAGATCAAATAGCAATATTGGTCTTACAAACCAATCTCATGTCTTAATTGTATACAAACCTCATTCTGTTAGACAGGTCAATTTGAGAGCACCTTTCTGTTTATATATAAGCATCTCCAAATCTTCTATCCAATAGGGATATGTGTTACATGTCTTGAACAACAACCCTATGCAATTGGATCCATCCCTAATCCACATCAACACATCCCTAATCTCATTCCCACTTCTACCTATTTTTCTCACTGTCTTCCTCACTAGGCCTTTTTAGCAATAGGTCAACTTTCATAAACGGTTTACCATATTTGAAGTCTGGAACCTTCTAAAAAACCACCATGGGCATAAGACATAAGTCTCAAACTTCAACCTCCATCCACTTAGCAACTTTGACTCTGTCAACTTTGCCTACAATAGCAAATTTTCATGTAATATGGCTTTTCCTGTTGGTCCACTTACACAGCTGATAGATCAATGCCACCTGGAGGTACTAGGGAGAGTCCACTGCATGATCCAATCATCAAACTAGGTCATCTACTCCATTCTAAGCCATTTCCAACAAGATCTTCCATATCGGGTCACAGTTACGGTTTTAGAGAGGGTTAAGACCACCTTACAGTCTTAACAATCATTCATAACGCTTGGGCCCTTAATCCAGAAACCAATGCTTGGAAATTTGAGCTAGGATCCTTCACCAACTTCCATGAACTTCTTAAGATCTCATAAAAAGGTTGCATGTGCCAATGAGCATAAGAAAGTCCTTCTCGGGTCTGCAACACCTCATCCTAGCACTTGAGAGACTTTAAATCCACTTTTTCATGCTTTTTCTTTCAAACTTTGCCCTGAAATTTCATGCACATGCTTGAAACAACTTCTCACAATTGTGACAATGCTCACATGAGCATACTTGCCTAGGAAATTGAACATGACTCCTCATAAGGCCACTCTTACTCTCTTCGCTCATTAGGCCTTTACCTACAAGTCACTCTAGGCCTTGAAACTAACCTTCCTGCCATTGTAGATGCACTATAAAACTCATTTTCATGCCAAACAATCTCATACCATGCTCAAACACTAATTTGCATTATTCATAGGTTTTGACAACACTTCACGGTACCTTATTGAGTCAGGCAGGGTCTAGGACTAATCTAGTTGCATGCTTAGGTTTAAGACCTTACCCCTGTAGGATTACCTTGAAGCTTTCCTGAGTGTTCCAACACTTCATATGCATGCTTGAGCATCCTTAAGCATCCACTCATACCTGTGTGTATCTATCTCAATAGACCACCATCTTCATACCCTCTCACAAGGTCTCTTCATGTGATGATTAATGTCATGACTAGGTTTCTCAAGCTCTTAAAGCTTGACAACTAGACTTGAAACATTCCTTGATGCTTCAATACTTTGATCATATGCCTTGTATGCTCCTTAGATAGTAACAAACATCTGTACACACTTCTTTATGCATATGCTCATGATATGACAATGCTCTTCAAGACTAGTGCTCAAAAGTGTGCTTACCTTGTATCTTGATCTTGACTTGAAAACATGTCATCAACCTCAGAAAAATCATCAAGTTGCCTTCAAATTCTCTCGTCATAAGACTTCCTTGTCACAAACCACTTCACCATGCATCTTTATTAGATGCACTTTGACATCAATTTTGATCTTGACACTAGTGACATCCATTTTGACCTTGACATCAATGACAACACTTCTCAACAAACTCCCCCTTTGTCATTTTTGGCAAACTATTCTCCAAACTGATCACTATCTCCCCAAGCTAGTCAAACTCCCTTCTTGGACTTTCTCCCCCTTTGACTTTAATGACAAAGGGTCCTGCATAGATTGTCATATGGAACCATACCTTCTTGCTATAGTAGCTCAATACACAAAATATGAAGTATGAAGGCAACATGCTCCCCCTTACTACAAGCATACCTTCTTCAAATGAATTCTGATAACAAGACCATTTTTCAACGCAGTACAAGCTCAACCACAAACCTGAATAGCTCCCCCTCAAACCATGCATCTATCTTGCTTTTGTTGCCTGAATAGTGTCTCCATGAAGCTTAATGGAGTCACCACTTCTTATAGGGCACTAAAACATTATAAGTTCAGGAGATTCCCAGATCTCCATGCTCTCATCTGACTGAATGTCCTTCAATACCCTTTTAGGCTTGATTTGCATTATAGGTTTGATCTCTTCATCATCTATTTGATCAATGTGGGTTGATAGCAGGTATACTTGACTTGTTTTCTCATTTGAAGCATGCTCTATCACAACAAGTAGTCCACTTGAGCTTGTAGACTGTTCATGACTTCTCTTCATTATCTTTGGTTTCCAAACATTCATTTGTCTTTTCTCTAGCACCTAGAGGATTCAAAACTCCTGTTTTGACTTGATGACCTTCTAACCTTGTTAGGACAGAATCTTGCAATGTGTCCTACATCATGACAACTGTAGCAAACCATCTTATACATACCTTTTGATTGATGTGAGTTGTGACTCCTTCCATAGTCCCATGAATACTCATTCTTGGAGGGTCATCTACATTCTCTTCCTCTATGCCCAAACTTATTGCATACAAAACAATAACCATTGAATGAATTGACATACCTTATTGCATTTGGTTGTTCGATAGGTCTTTTCATGTCGACCTTCTTGACTTCCATAGTCTTCTCCTTGACTTGAGATGTCTCCTTTTGATCTTCTTTGAACCCAAGCCTTGTTTTGTCACTTGCAGACTTTTGACAACTCAAGATGTCATCCAATGCCTCAGTGCTCTTCTCAAACTTCACAAAGCTCCTCACCTTGCTTGATGCTTGATTCAACTCAAGTTTCAAGGATTCCACCTCAGTTTAATACCTGATGCACTCTTCCTCTTTAGCCCTTAGGCTTGCATTGACTACCTCCATTTATGCCTCAACTTGATTGATGATTTTATCATACTCCTTGGAAGCGTACTCAATCTTTCCTCAAACAAGCCAATCTGCTCCTCATAGTCCTTAACAAGTGCTCTTAATTTATGATTCTTTTTCATTTGGAACTTCAATTCCTGAAGTGCACTTACCAATTTTGTCTCAAGATCTACTTCAGCTTCTTCTTCATCTGATTCTACATCAACCATGATGCCTTCCCCACTTGAACAACCGTCATTGTCTGATTCTATGGCCATAAACAAGGTTTCATTGTCGTCATGTTCAAATTTATGACTATCATCATCACTATCAGACTCACTTGAGTCACTTACATCAGAAGGATTATTGTCCTTTGTGTAGAAGCTTTCCTTGTTTTTTAAAGTTCTTTTTCTGCCTTCATGTTGACCATTTTGGTTCTACAGGGCAAAAATCGGTCTCCTTTCCCTACTGTCCTAAGCTGTCAATCTTGGATGTATTCCCCCTACTGCAATTGTGCCATTTCCCTTTGTAGTAGACATGTTCTGTAAAGAGCCAAGTGACTTGAGCTTTGTAGATGTTTCGGGTTGATCCAGAGGTTTATTTCGTTGTGGGCAGCTAGTTTTCACAAGCCTTTTGGCAAAAGAATGGGCCAACTTCAAAGAGATATAAGTCTTTTACAAAGCTCTGAGGATAAAGTGCCCTTGCGGAGGGTAGTCGGGTTACAAACTGGACCGTTACAGCACGTTGTGGAGGGCAATTATCGACCCAAAAGTGCCCTTGTGGAGGGTAGAGAGCACATTCAAAAAAATGACAAGGCAGAAGGCCGAAAGGTAAGTTTCCCTTCGGAGAGAATCCTTGCAAAAGACAAAGGATTTCTTCAGACTTTTGGTCTGGAGAAAATCCATGTGGAGCTAAAGGATGAATTCCTTCGGACTTTTTGTCTGAAGGAATTTGTCAAAGGAATTTCCCAAAGGAAAAGACCGAAAGAAAGAAGGACCGGGACTTTGAAGGAAGGATTTCCTTCGGACAAAATGTCCGAAGGAATACAGAAGACAAGGGAGCCCGAAGGAGCCCGAGGGGCAACTGCCCTTGCGGGGGACTCCCAGCAACCCAAAATGGGACCTTTTCCAAGGCCGAAGGGACACCTTCCCTTCGGGAAGGTTCAAATTAAAAAAGGCTGAAGGAATATCAAAGGTTGAAGAAATTGCCAAAGGGGTGACGGGCCTGAGAACGTCAATTTCAGCATAGCAAACTAACTGTTGGCAGTTCATACGTCTGGTGACGGGCGCGCACACATCAAATTCAAGGCAGCAAACTAGACGTTGGCTTTCAAATGGCAACAGGCCTGCGGACGTCAAATTTATGGTGATGAAATAGCCATTTGGTTTTCGAATAATGACAAGCCCACAGACGTCAATTTGGACGGGATGCGTCGGCGGTTGAGAAGCCAAAGGACTAATGCCTTCACAACAAGTGGCCTAAACGAGCTCGAATGACGCAAGCCCGATGAAATTCAAAGGGGCATAAGACCCACAAGTAAACTCAGCGACCCGCTGAGAAAGGAGCCCGAAGAGCCAGGAAAAGACGAAAGATAGCCCAAGAGCCGAGTTGCCAGGAAAGAGAGAAAATAGTGAAAGTGTGACCACGCACACATAAGTCAAGCGCAAAAAATAATAGAATAGTCCAGGTGGCACACAGAAAGCATCGGCACAGGGAGTTATTGCTACGGATGAGACAAAACGATCCATGCTTTTGCAAGAACATTTAAGACAGTTTAAGCTATAAAGTCAAGACTTGCGACATCTACAACATGGTTCTTCCAGGCCGTTTCTAGAAGGATGACACTAGCATGAGCAAGTTTCCTCTTTCCAAGGCATTCAACGCAGCATGGGTTGCTGTTCTTGAAGGCGCCAGAAGCCTTTCTCTTTATGCTATATATTGTAACCTCTCAGTTGAGGAAGAGATCTCTCAGCTTGTATGGCAAAGCCCTGTAGGATTTTACCTTGAATCAAGACAGCTTTTTTACCTCCATTTGAGTTTGCACTTTTGCATGTCTATGGTTTTGTCTTGTGTTAAGCCATTTTCCTTCATGCTTTCACAGAATGATTCCAGCATGTCTAGTGTATTGTGAGTTCTTCTTTAGCAGGTCAGCAAGAAGTGTCCACAACAAAGTATAGGCTCATGTGAAAATGCTGCCATAGTGTGTCCTAGAACACCTCTGGTAGTTCTTCGTCCCTGTATCTCCAGAGGACCCCTTGTTAGACACTGATACAGAACAGTTTCTCATTTCAAATGAAGTGTATATCAGCTTGTTCTTGGTGTAAAGTGTATGTCAAAGCTAAGTAGATCAAAACTTGTTTGATGCATCACCGTTTAGATAGTTTCTGTTCTGGTTATTCCTTCTCCCTTTTCACCCCCCCAATATTAGCAGTAACAGTAAAGGACTTTAGAGATGCATCAAAAGGAGCTAGCCTTTATCTAGAGATTCTCCTATTAATTTTGCCAGACCCACAACAAGAGGGGAGTCTCCATTGTGCCACCTGGAAGAGAGAAGCCCAACCATCTTTCAAGGGTGCAATCCACAACGTCAACACTTCATACTTTCTCAACTCTTTGTTGTTATCAGGGTTATAGATCTTGTTATTTTCATGATGGTCATTATGTTCTACATTATCTTCAAATTTATCCTTATTAGGATACTTGGATGCAAAGTGACCAATCTTGCCACAATTGAAAAATTTGAAGGGCAACTTACATTTGTACTTACCAAACCCAAACCTCAACTTCCTTGCAAATATGGCTATTAGTTGATCATCATCAACATTTGAACATTCCTCATCCTTGACTTTCTTGGATTTTAACTTCTAAACTTTGAAAGCTGTTTCTTTTTTGGGAGGTCTGTCTTCATTGGATCTCATCTCAAAGGCAGTCGAGATGCCATGAAGCTAATCCATCTCTAGCTTGTCCAAATCTTGCATGTCTTCAACTACAGATACCTTAGACTCAAATTTAGAAGTTAGTGATCTCAACAACTTTTGAACAATAGTGGATTCTTTGACTTCTCCTAATCCTCTAATGATATTATCAACTTCATCAACCTTCAATAGGTAGGATGCAATGGTTTCATCTTCACTCATTTTCAAGCTTTCAAACTATCTTCGGTGGGTCTACAATTTAGCCATCTTCACTTTGGTGTCTCCATAAATAGTCTTCAATTTGTCCCATATCTCTTTTGCTGAATCACAATGCATTACCTTCACCAGTTCTGCTTCTAATAGGTCACAAAGAACAACATTCTGTAAGAACACCTTGTCAATCTACCCCTTAATTTTTTAGTTTGTGTTGTTTGACATTTTGTCAAACACTTTGCATGCAATCTGATTTTCTAAATACGCTGATGGTTTTGGATGTCTATTTGTGATTTATGCTTTATGTTTTGATCAGGAATGACATAAAATAACACCATACAAACATATATTGAAGCACAATGATAGAGATCATAAAAAGCTCCTTATTTCTCCTTGAAAGCAAAGTATATCAAACTTAACAAAGTTCTGATTTGAGTACAAACAACAAGATATTTAAGCTTGATTTTCAAACCAAAGAGAGTTTATTAACAAGGCAAACATACCCGATTACAAAGAAGTAATATTGAACAATAAGAGCAATGATGTGGAGAAGTCAATGGCTGGAAATGGACTGATTTTCTGAGTATTTTCAGACCAACTCCTCCAATGCAAATTTGGAAATGAAGCTCCAAAATGATGCCTTATCAAAATGACCAACACCTCTCCAATGCAAATCGGCTAAGGCAAATATGGAACACTAGAAACCCTAGGCTGAAATAGGTCCAAAAGATGCCAAATGTATTCTCCAAACCCTAGCTCCGGTAGTCTGAAATAATAATACTGAAATTGAAATTTGCAATTTCCTCCAAACCCTAATCACCCAAAATAGAAAAAAATTCATATAAAATTAGGGACAACTCCAAAAATCTTGAAACCACCTTCAATTGATGCCATAAAGTCCTCAGATCTGGCCACCCAAGATAGAAAATGCATAAGTCTTTGGCACTTCAAATCTGCTATTTAGCTCCAAAAATGGGTTCAAACTTTAGCTGAAAATTACCCCAAACTAATCACAAATCTGCAAATATGTCTAATGATGAATCCACTTCACAAAGTAGGATTGGGTTTTCGTCCAACCTACAAATCTCCATGTGTTTCCGTCCTTGAATTCAAGCTGAAACAAGTTGCAGCCAAGAGGAAATATCTCCAAATCAAAATAACATAACTCAATGAATGAAAAATGATCTCCAAATGCTCCTTTTAAAGCCCTCAAGTGAAGCGCTCCAAACAGGTTCCACTTGAACTTAATTAAATGAAGGTTTTTATGTACACAATGTCACTTTATGACATAAAGTGTTTTTGGCCGACTTAACTAACTTTTATAAAATAATTCAAAATTAGAACACTTTATAAAGTCAACTTAAGAATAGAACCGGTTAAGTTACTTTGCACTCCTTGTTTCAACCAATCATTCCATTAGAATACGATTTAGCCCAAGGGAATAGCGAAAAGGCTAAATACCTAAATCAATTGTGACCATTACGGAAATGGAGACATTACAGTCCTCCCTTCCCAAGATTGCTTGCCCACAAGCAATTGCAAACCTGCATAATGAAAGTATCATCAAGTGGCAAGTATCTTCCAATATGAATATGAAGAATGATATACAAATCCAAAGCTCTGAAGCATGACCACCTGTACCAACTCTTCCGCTACTCCACTCTGATATAATCATCGCCCAACCAAGAGATGTGAAACAACTCACCATGATCCCTGTAAAAAAGTGTATCAATCAAACCAATACTTGGATCCCAATTCATTACACCATCACCCCAACAAGAAATGAAGAAATAGATGTCTATCGTTGTGTCGTCAATGCTAATTATCCATCCCTGAATGATCTCATTGGAATGTGATATATGCCCGTCAAACTGAAAATCATTCCTATGATGATACAAAAAGTATCTCCAATGACATATGATGATAGAAGATCATCACCATGCCAATATTGAACAGTGAAATAGTGATCCCAACCTTTCCAATCTATCCAAACAACTGTCACCAAAGTACAATCTGAAAATTCCATGACCAACAATGTAGGACAGCCATCTATCATTGATGTATGGACTAGCAACCGATGGATTAGGGCTGGAACACTTCTATCCACATGCACTATCAAGAAAGCATCATCAAGATGGTGTTGTGTTAACACTAAGTAGCCTCATGAAGTTCTCAATAGGGATTAAACTCTTATCCAAATTTGATTCACATTTATTTTCCTCTTCACATGCATGCATAACATTGTTGGCTAGTCCACAAAGAGCATTCAATTCTGATTTCTTCTTTTCCCTTACCATCGTAAGGTGTTGCTTTGCTTGAGCAGCCAGCAACATGGCTTCCCTAGCTCTCCTCAACCATTCATCACACAAGTTTTGGGTTCTTTTAACATCTGCTATGCCATATTGCACAAAATCAGTCCTCTTACTAGTTGCATCATCAACCAATGACTCGTGTTCATCTTCCAAAACTTGAATGCCAACATTAGGTGACTCCATAACATTGTCTTCTCCATGAATATGGGCTGCTAACTCATGAGTATGCAAAGGCAAAGTTCTGCTGTCGCAAATCAGAAAATTAGGACTGCTGTTATAAGTTAGAAATTCAGACCTTACGTCATGCCTTTCTTCGGATGTGGCTGCCATAGAAGATTGGAATTCTGCTGTAGGTAATGAAGAATGTTTATCAACTTGATCTTCTAAATCTTGCAATGCTAAAGACATTTGATCAAAGTCATCAAAGTGACCTTGGCTGCCATGCGACAATTTTACTGATTTGCCCTCATTTTTAGAGAATTTATTATCATCAAAATCAGCTATCTCATTTGTAGATGCTTTGCAATCTTCAAGCATGAATGGTGGGACAACATTGTAATCAATCAAAGGAGCACCAATAGAATCCATACCTTCATATGGTTTATCAATGTCAAGCTCTAAACCAACATGCTCTGTGTCAAAGGGACTCAGTCACCTCCTTTGTAGATGCCTCGTGTGTTTCTTCTTGTAAGGATAATGGGGCCAAATTAGAATCATTACAAGATTCTATCATTTTATCCTTGTGTACTAAATCAGCATGTTTCTCAAACTCCTCATGAATATTTTTTCAAACCTCACTTGTAGTTTTTCTATCATCTTCTTGTGCAAATAGATCAAGAGCTATCATATGGCATAGTTTCTTTGCCAAATCAGTCTTGTAGTGTTGCCTTGTATGCAAGTCCAAGGAATCAATGAAAGGTAATTCTTTCTTAACATATTGAGGGAGAGTATCATATTCCTCAAACATGCTAAGTATTTCTTCCCTTCTATTCTGTTGTGTTGAACCTTTATATAAAGTCCCTTGCTAATTCTGATGTAAATTTTCGGTTTCAGCACTTGGACATTTCGTCAAACATTTATCTTGCAATTGTACTCCTATTGGTAAATGATTTTTTGTTTGTGTTTTCTTGTTTTTGAATGAAGAGATGATGCATGAACTATTCTCTAACAATGCCAAATAGCCTCTATTGTAATAAAGATGAAATGCAAGTATTTTTCAGACTTTCTATGCAATGATAGGACAGAAACTAATTGTAAATATGCAGCTACAGCATTCTGGGAATTTTGACAAACACTTAGTATGCATTCCCAATCTGCCTTTTATGAAGTTCAAGTAGCTACAATGCAAATATATGAATTTACTTGACTCAAACAACTAGCTACAGCAGAAAGACATTTTGTCATACAATTGGCAAGCAACCTCAATGTATTTGATATTGCAATTATATGTTCCTCAAATCTGATTTCAGTGACTTACAACTTCAGATTGCCAATTCTCTTATGATAATGCATCTATGAAGACAATGCAACTAGTTGCCCCCTTAGAGAGGAAAACGACTTACAACAATGATAGAATGTAAACATGCAACGAGCAATTGGACTACAAGGAACCTGGAAATGCTGATCAAGACTAAAGATATGCTATTGTGGTGTGCTTGCATGAATCGCCTCTATCTTCCAATCGCCTATGACAAGGTAGTGATGTTATCCTTTGAAGAAATCGACCTTTCTCCACACAAATGTATGCTGAAGCAAGACGTCTCCTCTCAACCAGGTTTCAAGACAAAAAATTGTTGCAACTAGATGAAATCGTGGCCCTTGATGGAAGTGCCCAGCCTCAAGAAGAAATCGCAGCCCTTTTAGGAAAAATCGTGGCAAAGTGTAGAGTGCCCAGCTATGAAGAAATTGATGTCAAACTCAAGTATTGTCTCCTCACAATGATATCTCCAAATTCTGAAATGTAATCAACCTCTAAACAAAACAATATATCTGAAAAGTTCACAAACATGGTCAAAGACATTAAGTTTGTCCAAATCGAATTAACCAACAATCAACTCCTTTCCCAGATGAAATGCAACAATACATTAGTGGTTGCTTCCCAATGAAATTCTGATTGCGACAATAAACCAGCTGCTGCAATGATGAAGATGTGACAATAAACTAGCTATCACACCAACTCAGCGAGGGCAATAATACATCAACGATTGCACTTGTCAAAATCATTCAATGAAGCACTTGTAGAAAACCTGGATGGATCTCTCAACAATTCCAGATAGAGTTGATCTTCCACAATCGAACCTAGTACTCTAGAGTCTTCAAACCCTCGAGCAATGCAAAGCATTCAAGCTTTCTTACCAAACTGGTAATGAGAAATAAAATTCAAATCAAGCATGCCCAAATGCTAAGCCAATAGCTCCTTATAAAGATTTATCAATGACTTTCCAGGGAGCTTCTAGAAATATTATTTATTCCCTTAAATGACTTTATGATATAATAATTATTTTAAGTCACTTTATTAAATTAATTAAATATGAAGTCATCTTTTAATTTTACTTTATTGAAATAACTTTATAAATAATTAATTTAATACTCCCTCCCTTATTTCTCCTATTTAGCCTTTGAAAATATAAAGGCTAAACGCTCATCAAGGTGGCTATCAAAAAGGGGACATGACAATCCTCCCTTCCCGAAATTGCTTGTCCCCAAGCAATTGCAAACTGGGATGCTGAAGACTATGTTCTACAGCCCACATGGCATCCACTGCTGGCAGACCTCTCCATCTCACCAAATACTGCCTAACCACCCTGTTTCTCAATCTCCTCTCCTGGGTATCGACAATCTTCGTCGAAATTAGGACCAAATATCATTTCTCATCAATCAGTGGCAGCTCCAAGGAGGTAGTAACCTATTGTCCTAGTGCCTTCTCAAGGCACGAAACATGAAATACATTGTGTCTTATTGTTCTCCGACAGTTCCAACTCATAGGTTACCTCCCCAGCACACCCGATGATCTTGTAGGGTCCATAGAATCGAGACTTGTGTTTCCTCGCGTTGCTCTTCCTCAAGGAAGACTACCTGTAAATCTGTAACTGAAGGTAAACCAAATCTCCAGTTTGAAACTGGTGCTCAACCCTATGCCCATTAGCGTATGCCTTTCGCTGTCTGTGTGCCACCTGCCAACTATCCTGGAGTGCCTGCAAGTTGTACTGGTTCCCCTAAAACCAACACTTAGCCTCAGGAGTTTTATGCTCCCCAAAAGCCAAGCCAGTACCTGACCATCTGAATAGCTCCTACAAGGCACTCAAGAACTCACTGTCTCTGTCACCACCTAAGTATCTTGGCAGCCCATGCAAACTAGGGATCTCTTTGAAAAACAACTCTACCAACCAAGCACTGCGGTGATGAACCTCGGGCATCCATAAACAAACTCTACCTGGATCTTGGAACAAGCTGAGAGTCCATCAATCGCAACACCAACTGACTTCCGCTGCACCACTCTGATAACCCCTAAAGTCCAATTGACCCAAATCTCAAACTCATGCATCTACGTGCCTCTGACTAGAGAGAACAAAGTATGATACTTACCAAACTTGGACTCATCACCTGAAAACATATCATACCAGAGTGAACTCGTACACCTCTTATTCAGCCCATCTCTCTGTGACGACAAGGTCATAGTCAAATCCTATGTATGTGGGCTGAAGGGAGACTGCTGAGCACACCGCATGATGCAATCAAGGTGAAACTCTCCTGCTTGTGCTAATGGAATACCAGAGCCGTCATGCGTTTCCCATCCAATACTACCATCATCAGAAGAAAACTCACAACTCACAACTGGATGAGTCGGTCTTGCAACAATGCCATCACAACCCTGTGCAGCCTTGTTAACAAGACCTCTATCAAATAGCAACTGCAAGTGTCTTGGCTCACTATCAGGAGTGGAAAGAATACCATCATGAATGCCATCTATCCCCTAAAAAGAGGCTGGAACAATACCATGATCCAGCGTGCAAGACTGAGAAGAAACCTCTTCTTCTGCCAAGACTGACCAATGTCAATCTCAAAAGTTCCAATATAGAACCTAGTGTTCAAATCTGCAATAATGCCTGAACCTACAACCTCAATTGATGTATCTGTAACATCAAAAATCCATTCCACATTGAATGGTCTCCTACAAATGTGAAAGATGCCCCATGAAAGTGCATAAAAACATATACCAACATCGATCAAGCTACTGGCATAAATCAAAACAACACCCTGTAAGTTGTGAATCAAGTCCATGATGGAGCAAAAAGTATCTTTGCTGCCCAAAGATGAGAAGAACCCATCATCATTCCATCCTCTAACTCCAAAGTGACTATCCCAACGTCCCCTATCTATCTCAACAGCTGCTGCCCTCAAGGTGTACCCAACAAAACTCCAACTAGCAAGGTAGGGCAGCCATCAATCAATGAAGTGGGAGGTAAAACCCAAGAGGGTGGTGCTGGGATACTGTTGTCAACATGTCTGTCTCCAACCCATCATCTAAAATCAATCAGCAACTCAATCATGTACCTCTCAAGATCAAGAATGATGCACCCATCTCCAGATGACTCCTCATGCCTATCCAACACAAAGGGCACTGCACTCGCAACCTGAGTGTGAATGCTAGGAGACCTCACGCTGCTATCTTCATCAAATGTCCTATCTGTGATAGATGACTGAGCCTCTGTTGTATATGATGACTCTCGAGCCAAACTCAAATCCAAGTAGAGCTCATCAACATGAATCTCTAATTCCTGAAGAGCCATCTAAGTCACCCTCAAGGAATCACTGGTGACCTAAAGCTCGTGGGAGAACTTATCAACTTCCTCTTCTTTTCTCATTAAAGCATTTGAATATATCTCAACAAGGCTGAGAAGGTGGTCACGATCTAAAAAGTGTAAATAATTTGTCTTCATTGTCCCCATACCTTCTTTTATCTCCTGCAAGTTGTCATGAGAAAACTCTGCTTCAAATCTCTTTTGTCTTCTCTCCAACTGAACCATCCAAAGGTGATTCTCAATCATTTTGTGAATTTTATCGTGATGTTATTGTTGACCATTTTGGTCCAACAGGCCAAAATCGGTCCCCTTCTTTCCCTGCTGTTCTGAGCCAGTCCATCTTTTAATTTTTTACACAAGTCTGGAATTTCTACGGACTCTGCGAGAAGTCTTTCGGAAGATGAAGAACCAGTTCAGAGAGTGCAGGGCTTTTACAAAGCTTCTTCGAACTCTTGTCCGAAGAAATTCACAAGGAAAGAGAGCTAGAATGGTTCAAGTGTTTGGTTCAACAGCCTGGTTTAGTCTGTTTGGTTCAAGCGCTTGGTTCAAGCAGTCGGTTCAAGTACTCGGTTCAACGGGTTGGTTCAATGCCTTGGTTCAAAGGAACCATTCAAGTGCCCTTGCGGAGTGCAGAGAACAATTGAAAAGGACCGAAAAGTGAACAAGGCCAAAAAGGATGAGAATTTATTCGGGTAAAATGTCCGAAGGAATTCCTTTGAATATTTTGTCCGAAGAAATCCTTTGGAAAAAATTCCGCGGAAATAAACAAGACCAAGGAAAAAGCAAGAAATAATTTCTTCGGACTTTTGTCCAAAGGAATTCCTTCGGACAAAAAGTCCGAAGAAATTTGGGAAGAGCCGCGGGGAAAAAAACCAGAAGAAAGTTTTCGAAGGAAAAGAAGTGATCAAAGTTGATTCTTGCAGACATTTTGTCCGTGGGAAAAAATAGCCGGGAGAAAAGCCCGAACAAAAGAAATTCACAAGGAAAGATATCCTTCGAACAAAAGTCCGAAGAAATTTGGCCGCCAAAACAGTTCTCGACTAAGACAAACCCTGACCAGAGCGAAACGCCGAAGGAAAGGAAAAGGCCGAGGAAATTCAAAGGGGTGACGGGTGCATAGACGTCAACTTTAAGGCGGTGAAATAGCCGTTGATTTTGAAAAGCTTAAGGATAGGCCACGAGTGAACTCAGTGACCTGCCGAGAAGATAGCTCCCGGGGGCTGAAGGAGACAGAGAAGACAACCAGGAAGAGACAGCGCAGAAATGGACAAAACAGTCCAGGTGGCAAAGGGAGGTGTCGACTCAAGGATTTACTCCTGTAGTTGGAACAGTACCTACCAAGCGGTCATCAAGAGGCGCGAATAGTGAATGGCGTGCCCTATTTTCTCTACTTTGCATTTATAAGCAGATAAATCATGTGAATATCTGAAGGGAGCAGTCTTGTTGCAAAAAAAGAGGCGCGGCCCGTGCTTTCACATTAATGTTTGAACGCCAAAGTCAAGACCGGCGATTACACAGCATGGTCCTAGCAAGTCTTTTCCAGAAGGATGATATCAGCAACAACGACTTTCTCTTCTCGATGCTCTCAACGCACATGGGCCAACTTGTAAAAAGCGCCAAAGTCTTTTCCAAAGGGGCACCTTTACTTCTCTCTCTATATATTATAAACTTCTCATTTTTGAGAAGGGATCTCCTAGCTTGTAAGGCAAAACTTTGCCCAAAAAATCTCTCGGGCTTGTAAGGCGAAGCTCTGCTGGATTTTACCTTGAATCAAGACAACATTTTTACCTCCATTCTAAGTTTGCACTTTCGTATATGTCTATGTTTTCTTTTTGTGTTAAATCATTTTCTTTTATGCTTTCACAGAACGATTCCAGCATGTCTAGTGCATTGTGAAGTTTTTTCTTCTGCAGGTCTGCCAGAAGTGTCTATAGCAGGAATATAGGCGCATGTGAACACGCTGCCATAATGTGTCTCAGAACACCTCTGATAGTTCTTCCTCCCTGTATCTCTACGGACCCCTGACTCACTGACACAGAAGAGTTTCCCACATCAGGTGAAATGTATGTTAGTTTCTTCTTGGTGAAAAGCGTATGTTTGAGCTAAGTAGATCAACTATTTTGTTGTATCACCTTTTAGTTTAGGTTTAGGTTTTGTTTTCAGCATCCTTCTCCCTTTTCAACCCCCCCTTTTTTTTTCATTTATTTGTTAGCAGTAGGAAATCCAGGACCTAAAAGATACATCAAAGGGAGCTAGCCCTTATCTAGAGACTCTCCCCCCAGTTTTGCCAGGTCCACAGGCAAGAGGGGAGTTTCCATTGTTGCATGTGGAAGGCAGGAGCTTGGCCTTCTGTCGAGGGTGCAATCCACTGCATCAACAATTTCTGGCATGCCCAATGGGATCAACTAGAACAAGTTTTGTCCAAAGAGTTGAAGAATTTTTGGTGTGTTCTTCAACCAACCAGCGTTTGGAGGTTTTTTCATCAACAACAATGGCGACTCCGAGTTGAATCAGCTAGTTAAGTAGTCCTGGTGCCATCAAGAAATCACATTTTTTGTATAACTTTGGTGGAGCTCAGGTTGTTATGAAATCACCTCAAACCCCAGCGTTACTTCTCTCATTGTTGAAGGGTAACCAGGAGAGCTGTTTGGGGTGATTCCATAAACAACCTGAGCTTGATCAAAACTACATGAAAGAAAACAAGGTCCATGGTTCTAAGCAATGACATTATACTTGCCAAATACGTTTTCAATTGAAGAAGCCCTTCCTAGTCTTCCTCAACTCCCTCAGGTCTCTCATCCTGATGGTAGGATCCTGACCTGGAAGGAAACAGTGGAATCATGGGGCAAGAAGGAGAAGAAAGGTTTTGCTCAAAACCTTGAAAAGGACGAACCTGCTCTTACTCATCATGATGATTCCTATGACCTCCAAGAAAGGCTCTTCCAAGAAGATCTAGCCAGGAGAATTGCAGAGTTGGAATCCAGAGCGAGATTCCTCAGAGAATGTGTGATGGACGGTTCAGACCCAACAGCAGATTCCATGTCTGAACACACCCCATCTACACACCTCCAAGAGAGCTATCAGGTCACACCTGATATAGATGAAGTGCTGGCCAAATGAAAAGAGGAGAATCATTCGATTCCAGCTCAAGGACTGCCTCCTCTTCCACATGGTTTTAATCGTCAACCTTCCACTTCAACCCTTCTCAAGGAGGAACCTGTTTTGCAAGAGGCGAGTGAGGAAGAAAAGATCCAATTTGCAGCTCTCCAAGAGGCTATCATGAAAGACAATGAAGAAGAAATCATCATCGATGCTCCTTTTGAAGACATCATCGACAATGGGGAAGACACAGGGCATGCATACATGCAGATGTTCAAGCAATACGAAGAGGAACGTAAGCATGGTGAGCTCTCTCCTCCTTTGTTTGATGAACTTCCTTTTTGCTTCGATGAGGAGGATGGCTATGCCGTGGAGCCTGAATTGGAGGAGGATCAGATGAATATCTTTGAACAACTAGACACTCTGATCTTTGAGCAAGAAGAGAGGCCTGCCCATCTTGAGGACAGCTTAGAAGAAGAGAGTTTTGAACAGAAAGGTGATGTTCTGTGGGATGAGCAATCAGTTTGTGATTCCATTTCAGACATCACAACAGTCACCCTTCTTCAAGAAAGCCATGAAGGAGCAGAGGATGAGTTTGACAGGGCCTTTAATGAAGTAGATGTGTTGACCATTTTTGGTCCAATAGGCCAAAAGCAGTCCCCTCTTTCCCTATCGTACTGAGCCAGTTCATTTTTTTATTTTGCACAAGTCTGGGAATTTCTATAGACTCTGCAGGCATTTCTACGGACTCTGTAGGCTTTTCTACGGACTCTGCAGGTATTTCTACGGACTCTGCAGGCTTTTCTACAGACTCTGCAGGTAAAGACAAGTTCCCACTTAGGCGCAAAATGGACCATTCCAAGTGCCCTTGCGGAGGGCAGGGAACATTTTCAAAGGGACCAAAGAGAAGGCCGAAAGGGTTGGAATTCCCTCAGAAAAGTGAACAAGAGAATTTCTTTGGACAAAATGTCCGAAGGAATTCCTTCGGACATTTTGTCCAAAGAAATTCTTCGGAAAAAAATCCCGCCTAAGGAAAAGACCAAGGAAAAAGACATAAGATGATTTCTTTCGGACTTTTGTTCGAAGGAATTCCTTCGGACAAAAAGTCCGAAGAAATTCGGGAGAGGCCGTGGGAAAAGGGCCCGAGAAAAAACTCCGAAGAAGCGAGCAAGACAATTCTTGCAGATATTTTGTCGGCAGAAAAATTGGCCGAGACAAAAGCTCGACCGAAGAGAAAAGAGCTGAAGGAATTGCCAAGGATGGTGACGTCCCCAAAAATGTCAAAATCAAGCACAGCGAACTAGCCGTTGGTTTTCAAACAGTGACAGGCCCGCGAACGTCAATTTTACTGCAGGGAAATAGTCGTTTGATCTTTAAGTTCTTGAGCGCCAACCAGAAAAAACCTGGAGAGCGAAAGCTGCCAAGTGTCATCTGTCGAGACACATTATAATTGGTCTCTAAAAGCAACAGAACGTGCCACTTATCCCTTGAAAGGCTCAGCGGAAGCCGACAAATGTCAACGTCTGCGGCTTCTTCCTTTCGTTCCGCTATTGAGTAAGGACTGTGGTGGGCCTCGAACGAATTGCTAAAGCAAGCAGAATTGTTCGTGTGAATCTGAATGAATCCCGAATGTTCCTATATTTTTTATAAAGCTCAGTGGAAGCCGCCACGTGTCATCTTCCATAGGACTCTCAAGGGTGTCTAAGGCTTCTATAAGTTAAGCGGATGCTGCCACGTGTCCTCACCTGTTTCACAGCGGAACACGCCATGTGTCACTTGTTGAGATTAGCGGAAAGCGGCCAAAGCAAGCAAGAAAGACACAAAAGAATTGCTAAGGAACATGACGGACCCAAAGACATCAAATTTGTGGCAATGAAATAAGTTGTTGATCTTCGTAGACTTAAGCGCGAACCCGAAGAAATTGAAAGGCTTAAGGCCAGCAGGAAGACAAAGCCAGGAAGGGGCAAAAGAGCCAAGTGCAGAAACGGACAAAACAATCCAAGTGGCAAAGGAAGGTGTCGACTCAAGGAGTTACTCCAGCAGTTGACACAGTGTCTGCGAATTGGTCATCAAGAGGTGTGAACAGTGAATGGCGCAACCAGTTTTTCCTCACTTTGCATTGATGAGCAAATAAATCGCGTGAATGCCATCAAGGAGTGGTCTTGTTTGTAGAGAAACAACGCGGCCTATGTTTTTAAACACCTGAAGTCAGAATCGGAGCTGACACAGCATTACATTTCAGTGGTTTCCTCTTTCCAATGCCCTCAGCACACGTAGGCCACTTGTCAAAGGGCACCAAAAGTCTTTTCAAAAAGAGGCGCTTTTGTTCTCTCTTCTATATATATATATATATATATATATATATATATATATATATATTGTGACTTCTCATTTTGAAAAGATATCTCTCACATTGTAAGGTGAAGCCCTGCTATTTTTCACCTGGAATCAATAGAATACTCATTTTTTATCTCTATTCTGGTTAAATATATCTCTGAGTGCACCTGAGTGTCAGTCTTGTGTCTAGTCATTGCTTCTTAATACTTTCACAGGGTTGACACCAACGTACCTAGTATATAAAGAGTGCCATTCTTGCAGGGGATAAGAAGAGTTGTTCCTGGAGTATAGAAGCAGAAGGAGATTACTAGACAGTGTGCTCTTCCTACAACACCTATGGTAAGTCTATTTCCTGTGTGTTCCCATTAAAGCCTCCCTATCAAGCTCTCTGCGGTCTGGTCCTTTTACCAGTTAGAGTGCATGTATGTGTTGTTGTGGTTCAGAGTGTGAATGTGAGTAGACCAAAATTGTTTGGTGCATCACCCTATTAGGTTAGGTTTTGTTGTTTTCAGCATCCTTCTCCCTTTTCAACCCCCCCCCCAATATATATATATATATATACGTATTAGCAACTTACTGGAATAACTCAGATGCATCAAAGGGAGCTAGCCCTTATCTAGAGGCTCTCCCCTCAGTTTTGCCAAGCCCACAAGCAAGAGGGGAGTTTCCATTGTGATGTATGGAAGGCAGGAGCGCAGCGTCCTGTCCAGGGTGCAATCCACTACGTCAACAATTTTTGGCATGCCCGGTGGGACTCAGTTTTTACACTTAGTAAAGTTTCAGGAGTGATGCTAGTCATGTTACAGCAAGATCAACCATTTACAGCATTTGGCAACTCCACTGGTAAGAGCTTTAGTTTCTGATCAAAGACCAGTCTAACCTTCCTATGCCTAAAATCACAACCCGATCTGCTGCTAAGGGTGTCCCTTTCGAATTCATTGAATTGCCTTTGAACTTAGCAAAGCGACTGAGGTTTGAAAAGACCCATCTTTATTCAACAAACCACTTTCCCAACCCTGCTATAAAGTACACCTACGCAAAAAGGCCGCGGTCACATCCTGTCATAGCTATGGCATTACCCTTTGTGACTTTTTGTGGTCAGAGTCCTTTGAATCTCCAGCGTTATGACCCAATTCCAGGAGCAGTCCTCAAAAGTGTGCCTCCCTTTGATGGAGAGGGGTCCATTATAGTTATTGAGCATATTAGAAATATTGCTAACCTCTGCAATATTCACAATGTCACTGAGAAGAATATTGCAATCAAATTGCTGGCATTATCTCTCAAGGGCAAAATTTTGGACTGGTGTGGGACTTTACCCATGAATTCAATCAATTCATGGAATGAATTGGGCACTTTTGACGAATCGATTTGGGGAGAAGAGCGACCACTTCTCACTTGCCGAGCAACTGACTAAAATGAAAAGAGCTCCACATGAATACATGCAAGATTTTGACACTCGGTTTCAAAAGACATGGGATAGAATCCCCATTCTAGTAAGGCCGACTCCTAGCTATGCTTTCCTTTATTATTTAAGAGCGTTGAACAACGATATCGCTGTTATGATACAATCAATGGGAGGACATGTGCTGCCTGCCACCTATGACATAGCTATAGCAGCTGAGAATTGCCTAGTGCAAGCTGAGAAAATAGCTCCTAGACCTCATATGCCACTTTTCCTTGAAATGCTGCCCCCAATCCAAACCGCTGCTCCCACCTTAGCTCTTCTACCCAGCATAGAAAAACCAGCTGCTACTTCATCCAATGACCTCCACAAAGTCAAAACCCTGTTACAAAGTGTAACAAATGAACTAGTGGCTATTAAAAGGCAACAAGCTCAAAATAATTGACCAAACCAAGGATATCAGCAGTATGGCCAAGCAAATAGACCCCTATTCCAAAATTACAATCAAGGGCAGGGTCAATTTGCACAGGCCAGACCTTTTCAAGGCTACAATCCAGGCGCCCCTTCATCATCCAAGACCATGGTGCTCGTTCAAAACAATCTGGTACAAGAAAAACCCAGTTGCTCAACCATGGGATATGGTCAAGAGCAGGCTGTTTATACAAATGAAATGCCGGGTTACTACATAAATGTACAAGACAATCAAATAGCTACTCAATTCCAAGGTTTGGAGGATTCAATGCAACCCGGCATGAGCAGCAGTCAGACTTAGCGTGATTCTACTCTCATGAATCACCTAGAAGGTGAGTTCTATGCAGTCAATTATGTGGGTACTACGGACAATCAGGGCGACTGTGTCGCAGCCAACACAAGATCCAAAATGAGAGCAATGGAAGAAGCTCATGCTACTTCCCAAACGTCAGCAATACCTTCATCTCATATAAACCAAAAGGTCCCAAACTTCAAACCGTCAGTTGTACCTTCAGCTCCTCGGCCTGTGCCTCAACCTGTAAATAATTCCAAAGAAAATTTAAAGGCAACCCTTGAGTCAATGTGGTTGACCAAATGAAGAAGCTGCACATGAACATCTCCTTGTGGGATTCATTGTCAATACCAGGGCAAAAGGACATGCTGCAAAAACAATTGCATGCGCTGAATGAACAAGTTGTCCCAGCAAAAGCCGATAATGTTTTGATGATGAATGGACAGCGTTCCACCTCCGGCCAGGTCAAAAAAGAAGAAAAGGTTCCCCCTTTTTATGTGTCCTTGGTAATAGGAGATTTCTTGGTGCATAATTGCATCATTGACAGTGGAGCAAGCACCTCGGTAATGCCCAAATGCATAGCCGACAAGCTAGGGTTGAAATACGAAGAAATGACTAAGGGAGTCCTGCACCTGGTTGAAACACCAGCAAAGACAATTGGGGTGGTGAAAGGTTTGAGCTTGACGCTACACGCTTGCTCGACCTTCTCAATTCTTCATGATGTGGTAGTGGCGGATGTCCCTCCTTATTTTTCTATCTGCTTATCCAGGGATTTCACGTCCAAGATAGGCAGCTACCTAGCAGCAAACTGGTCTTATCTGGTTTTCAGAACCAAGTATGGGACTAAGGTCAAGATTGAATCTGAGCCACTCCACAGAGATCATCTAGAACCATACTCACTCAAGGTAGCAAATGTCAGCTACGCCATCATTGACCAAGAAGAGTTCCAAGTGAATCAATCTCCATCCTCTGCACTTGAAGGAGTTGTAGGCCTGCTCTTAGACGAATGGGGAAGTGACAACTTCAAGCATGATCCTTACAAGTTCATAGAGGAGGCAGGCCTTGGAATTTATTGCATACATGAAGAGGGTACTTTTGTGCCAAATCTGATGAAAGCAAGCCAAGAAAGCTCAAGGCTATGGCAGCTATTCTTTGATGGTTCAAGAAGTTGGGCGCTGGTGGTGGAGCGGTGTTAGTTTCTCCTTCAAAGGAGAGATACTTTTCGGCTTTTCGGTTCCAATTTTCTTGCACGAGCAATGTTGCGGAATATGAATCCCTCATCCATGGTTGGGAGTGGGCGAGGAAAAGATGAATTAAAGAGCTGCAAGTTTTTGGTGATAGTGAGCTGATTGTCAATCAGGTAAGAGGCCAAAATTTGATAAAGAATTCTTTACTAAAGTCCTAAAAACATAGGGTATAGGACTTAGTGGATAATTTCTTTGCTTTCAATATTACCTCCACTCCTAGAGAGCAAAGCAAGCAAGCAAATAGGTTGGCAGCAGTTGGTGCCCAGTTTGATATCCCTTGAAAAATAGGCCGCGACCACAGTTCACGCCACTTGAAGGTAGTAATCCGGCCCTCTGTACCTGACAACATCACCAACTGGCAGGTCTTTGATAACGACCAGAAAATAGCGCTCTTCTTGCAAGAAGAAGCTCAATTCCCTGCTAAAAACCAGGCAAAGCTACATCAGCAATATGGTAGCCAAATTGTTCAGCTGAAGAACAATAAATTGCCCAAAGGCTTGGTCACTCTAGAAAGTATCTTCAATGGAGATGACCAGTTGAAAAGCGACAAGGCATGCAATACAACGAAGGAGGAGCACCATGAGAAGGTTGAAATATTCAGAGATACGCTGCTTGCACTTGGAAAAGTGTGCATGGATCGTGAGAGGCAGACCTTCATCTTGTTGTGCCAAGAGTTTGTTAATGTCTTCGCTTGGGAATATAGCGATTTGCAGGGTTTTGACCCAAGTTTGGCCCAACATACCATTGATTTGGAAGAAGGCACGAGGCCGATCAAACAAAAGCAAAGCCCTGTCAACCCAATGATTGAGCCTCTTATGCAAAAGGAACTCACCAAGTTGATTGAGTCCAGGATAATATTTCCAATCAAACACTCCTCTTGGCTGGCAAATCTTGTTCCTGTCCGAAAAAAGAATGGGGAGATCAGACTATGCGTTGATTTCTGAGACCTCAATAGAGTCTCTTTAAAAGACCATTATCCTCTCCCAAGCATGGAGCAAATCCTTCAAATGGTGACAGGCAGTGAGCATTTCTCCCTCCTGGATGGATATTTAGGATATAATCAGATTTTGTTGCAAGACTGTGACCAGTACAAAACAGCCTTCACTACCAAATGGGGAACGTTTGCTTACAGGAAAATGCCATTCGAGCTATCCAACGCTGGTGCCACCTTTCAACGAGCTATGGACATGGCCTTTCGGGGCCTGATAAATAACACTGCGCTGGTGTATCTTGATAATGTAACAGTTTTCTCCAAGGAGGCGAGCCAACACATGAAACACCTCAGACAAATCTTTGAGAGGTGTAGAGAGTTTGGTATCTCTCTCAACCCGAGGAAATGCGTGTTCGCTGTCCACGAGGGGAAACTCCTTGGTCACATTGTTTCTGAGGAAGGCTTGACCATTGATCCAGAAAGAGTTCGCTCCATCTTGGAGTTGTCCTTGCCTAAACACAAGAAGGGCTTGCAAAGCTTCTTTGGCAAAATAAATTTCATTCGGAGATTTATCCTGAATTTTGTGGAGGTAGTCAAGCCGTTGACCTCTATGTTAAGGAAGGGTGAGGAGTTCACATGGATAGCACAAAGAAAGGATAGTTTTGAAGAGATAAAGCAGGCCATAGCTCGGGCTCCTACTTTGATTAGCCCTGACTTCACCAAAGATTTCAACCTCTACACCTTCGGCAATGAAGAGGTAATCTCCGCCATGCTTACCCAAGCAAATGGTGATAACCTTGAGCAACCACTTGCGTTTTTTAGCCAAGGCCTAGAGGGTTTTGAGGTCAGATATTCATATGTGGAGAAGCAAGTCCTTGCGGTCATACGGAGTCTGAAGAAATTTAGGCATATGCTGTCCAATAGCAGAATTCACCTCATGGTTCCACATCCCAACATCAAGAATTTCTTGATCAATCGAGACCTGAATGAAAAAAGAGCAGGGTGCATCACTAAGGTGATGGAATATGACGTGGATATCAAGATCACCAAGCTGGTAAGAGGGAGAGGCCTGTGTGAACACCTTGCTGCAGACTTTAAACAGCAAAAGGAGGACAGTCTACTAATTCATGATGCAGCTACAGCAGAAGAACCAGCTGTCATGAAGGATTGGACGTCAGACTTGAAGCATTTTCTTCTCACTGGTGAGTGCCCGCAGGGCCTTAATAAGACCAAAAGGAGATATTTCAGACTCTAGTGTCTCCCTTATGTCTTGATCGACGGAGTACTATTCAGAAGGGATCTCTCAGGAGTCCTTTTAAGGTGCATAGACCCAAGTCAGGCCGACAGGGTACTGTCCGAGTTCCATGATGGGCCAGCCGGCGATCATTTTGCTCCTAGGGCTACAGCTGCAAGAATAGTGAGATTTGGTTACTTCTGGCCTACTCTATTCAGGGACACCCATACCTGGGTACGAAAGTGCCAGAAGTGCGCGCTCTTTGATGGGAAGCAACGGTTGGCTGCCATGCCTTTACAGCCTATTCAGGTAGAGCAGCCATTCATGCAATGAGGCCTTGACTTCATAGGGATGATTAACCCTCCCTCCAGTGCTGGACACAAGTGGGTCCTGACCCCCACAGATTATTTCACAAGATGGGTAGAGGCTATCGCTTTGAAGGAAGCCAACGAAAGTGCAGTCCTGGATTTTTATGAAGACCTAGTGGCAAGGTTCGGGGTTCCAGCTACCATAATCTTAGATAACGCGTTAGCTTTTCTGGGAACTAAAACAAGTGAATGGGCACTGAGATATGGTATCTATCTTAGCACTTCATCCAATTACTACCCATAGGGGAATGGGCTGGCTAAGTCCACTAACAAGAATCTGATCAGGATCATCAAGAGAACAATGGAGGAGAATCAGAGGACTTGGCATGCCAAGTTGAAAATAGCCCTGTGGCCGGATAGGGTCACCCCAAAGAGGGCAATTGGTAACTTGCCGTACACGCTCGTATATACAAGGGAAGCTAGGCTTCCCATTTCACTTGAGTTGCCAGCCTTGGACCTAGCTCGCTAGCTGCAATTAGAAGACAATAGCATGGAGGTTAGGCTATGCGAGCTGATGGAGCTCCAAGAGACAAGAGACCAGGCTATGGCTTTTATGACCAACCGACAACAGCAGATGAAGAGACACTTCGACAAGAAATCTTCATCAAAAGGTTTCTCTGAAGGAGACATCGTCTTGAAATGGGGTGAGAACCGAGCTAAGCCTGAAAAACACGTGAAGTTCGACGCCCTATGGAGTGGTCCATATGTCATCATTCAATGCAAGCAACATAATGCATTCCAACTCTCCAGATTAGATGGTGGAGAACTATATATCCCAGTTAATGGGATACATCTTAAGCATTATCACTGAGCCCTTCTCCCATCATGTATATATTTTCCTTGCTCTTTCCCTGTTTTCCCTAAGTGCTTTTGCACATGTTAGTAGTTTTTTTAGTTATGTGTGTTTTCGTTTCCTTTTGGGGTAAACCTTCGTGATTGATTCTTGGATGTCTCAAGGCTGTTGCTAACTTTTCAAGTTACATTCTGACTCCGTGCCCAATGGACTTTAAGGCAACTGGTTTCTAAGCATAGCAGGCATGCTTCCCCTGGGAGTCGCCAATTTGTTGACCATTTTGGGTCCAACAGGCCAAAAGCAGTCCCCTTCTTTCCCTGTTGTACTGAGCCAGTTCATTTTTTGATTTTGCACAAGTCTGAAAATTTCTACGGACTCTGCAGGGTTTTCTATGGACTCTGCAGGCATTTCTACGGACTCTGCAGGCTTTTCTACGGACTCTGCAGGTAAAGACAAGTTCCCACTTACACGCAGGGAACATTTTCAAAAGGACCAAAGAGAAGACTGAAAGGGTTGGAATTCCTTCGAAAAAGTGAACAAGAGAATTTCTTTGGAAGAAAATCCCACCGAAGGAAAAGACCAAGGCAAAAGACATAAGATGATTTCTTTCGAACTTTTGTCCGAAGGAATTCCTTTGGACAAAAAGTCCGAAGAAATTCGGGAGAGGCCGCGGGAAAAGGGCCCGAGAAAAAACTCCGAAGAAGCAAGCGAGACTATAATATTGCTTTCATATACTACCATTCAAACATGTACTTATAAAACAACTACTGGAATTAAATTTATCATCAACCACTGAATGTGATTACAGTACAAATGAGTCAGAACCAAGACCAAACATGATAGGTGGGGTTAGGTAAAAATAACTAGTTAGCAAAGGCTTAATGGCATGTTAGAAATGGTATAGGTTATGGTATGATGAAAATAATGGTATATTATGTAAAAATGGGTGATTGAGCTAACCTTAATGTGAATTTAGGGATGCCTACATAGTACCAAAGGACCTCAAGTCATTATAGTTTCTATATATGGCAAGGTATGAAAGGATAGTAAGGCAAGGGAAAGGGAAAGGCAAGGGACATGGAAAGGCAAGGTAAATGGTTATTTTATTCTTGATGATGTGGATGTACACATCCTAATCAGCATATGATACAACTAGAATAGTTAATTATGTAAATTACTAGCCTGCGCCTCTTCTGAATAGTTACTCTATCAAAAACTTGTAGTTGATTTCAATTCTAATAACACTATTTTGATCTTCATTAGTCTTTGATTTTGTTTCCTCCAAAATTTGAGACAAGATGTTTTCATATCATCTATAAAGGAAAGTATGGCTACGGATTGTAAATATAAGTAAATAGTGGATTAAAGGTCTGATTTGGTAATGGGGAAATGGATCATAATGGAATATATAATGGTTGGGTAAAAAATAAAGATTAGGATTTTTAGGCATACATAATGTTGTTGATTCTAGATTTGAATTAATTTTGGTTATTATAAGGCCAAATACTTCTAAATATTCTCTTGATATGGCCAATAGATTTTTTTATTATTTCACCATGAGAGTAGCTACCATCTGATTATGTTGTAGAATGGAATATGTACTGATGTTATCTTTGATAATGTCTTCATCAAGCATTTAATAAATTTTGTACTCATATTTATCACCTTGAAGAGTTTTTCACCAATAAAGTTATCTTGATTTTTCCATATCACCTCTGAGAAGATTTCACTAAATAAAGTTGACTTTTGACTTTGATTATCTTCTAGCACCTAAAACACGGTTTCACTAGAAGATGTTGAGTTTGGACTTTGATTTCCCCCTAGCACATATAAAAAGGTTTCATTAGGAGATTATTATTCTTCTACATTAATGTGATCTTGGTCCCCCTGATATTCAATAGTTGATATGTTACCATGGATGCAGTTCAATAATGTGTGATTATGTTGATTCCAATTGACACTTTTGGGAGGTGCAATGTCAATATAATGGCTATGGTGATTAGTGTTAATGAAAGATGGAATGGTAATGCAATGGGAAGAGGTAGCACAATCCTCATAGAAGATACTAGGATAACTTGTGTCGATGTTGAAGTAATCATCCTCAAAAATCATGGAAGGATCATAAATGTATTCAAATTGATATGCAAGGCATGTGTAACCAATGTTGTAAAAACCAAGAATGTATTTTGATTATAAAGTTGAGTCTAACTCAAGGGACTCTGAATCTGATGTTGAGGCTAATGTTGATTTTGATTCTAATACTAAATCTGATATCAGTTCAAAAATAGAACCTAACTTTACTATTGATTCTTCATTTGGTGTGCCAAATATGTTATATTGAATGTTTGTTATTGGATAAGTAATGGCATGTGGTCAAATAATAGGCTCTTTAAAAAGAGGCTTAGATAAAAAGAACTCCATAGAGATTGGTTTGTAAAAGTGAGGCTCCACAAAAACATGACAATGGTCTAAATAATAATTTTCCCAAGGGAAATTATAATCATTAATGGGTGACTCAACAAAGACTATATTTTCAAAGTGAGACTCCTTAACCAATGGGAAGGGGTCAATAGGCAAATCCATGGAGACTAGCTCATCAAAGTGAGGCTCCTAAAAAGTAGTGCAATGCTAAAAGGGTGGTTCAACATAGGTTAACTCATCAAAAATATGTGTTTAAACAAAAATAACATGGATTGGTTGGTTCTATTAGCCTTGGCTTACACTTGGTTGCAAAATCTCAGATTTGGACACATCTTCTTCTTTGAAAGATGACTCTTGGAAAGGTAATGATTGACTTTATTATGATTTGAAGACTAGATTGGATTTTATAAAGTGGGGGAAGGCTGGTAATGGATGAAGAATGGAATGTGGTTCAATAATCATCTCTTTTCAAATATGCTCATCTAATATGGGTTCAATAAAGATTGGTTGGGGGTTTAGGATGGTAACTAGGATTCTTCTAGTCATAATTGGATAACCTTATTATGATAATGAACTACCATATTTGGAAAGGCATAGAATGTTAATAAATGGGCACTATAAATCTTGGTTTCTAATGCAAGCTAAAGGAGGAGGGCCAGGAATGGTAATGAATGAGTGTTGTGGAGCTTGGTTGCTAATGTAAGCCAAAGGATGAAGGCCTAAAATGGTAATGAAGGGCCATTGAGAAGCTTGGTTACTTATGTATTCCAAAGGATAAGGGCCTGAAATGGTAATAAATGGGCATTTTAGAGCTTGATTTTTGATGCAATCCAAAGGAGAAGGGCCTGGAATGGTAATCCTTGGGTATTACAAAGCTTGGTTGCTAATGTAGGATAAAAGATGAGAGCCTAAAATGGTAATCCTTGGGCACCATGGAGCTTGGTTGTTAACATAATCCAAAGGATGAGGGTTTAGAATGGTAATGAATGGATGATTCAGAGCTTGGTTTTTAACACAATCCAAAGGATGAGGGCTTGGAATGGTAATCAATGGGCATTGTGGATCTTGGTTTTTAATGCAAGACAAAGGATGAGGGTTGAAAATGGTAATGAATAAGCATTGTGAATCTTGTTTGTTAAACAAGATAAAGGATGAGGGCCTGGAATGGTAATCCTTGGGTATTGTGGAGCTTGGTTACTAATTTAGGCCAAAGGATGAGGGCCTAAAGTGGTAATGAAGGGGTGTTACAAAGCTTGGTTGCTAATTCAAGCTGAAGGATGAGGGCCTAGAATGGTAATCCTTGGGCATTATGAAGCTTGGTTTCTAGCATAAGATAAAAGAGGAGGGATTAGAATGGTAATTAATGGGTGTTGTAAAGCTTTATTATTAACATAAGTCAAAGAATAGGGGATTGGAATGGCAATCCTGGGGTGTTGTGAAGCTTAGTTGTTAGTGCAGACCAAAGGAGTGTTACTGGCATAAGTGGTGGATTGGATACCATTATCATTAAAAGGGTGAACTTGGTATTTTAATTGGCCCAAAGAAGACGAATCACATTATATGATAATCAACATGGTTGGGTTTGGAAATTATCCCAAAGAGGGTTGTCTTGGTATATGAAAATGGTTTTGGTATAGGTCTAGGTTTTGAAATGGCATTGGTCTAGGAATAGGTGTTTGGTCTATTGTTTTAAAAGGTTTAAACTTAGCCTATAATGGGGTTGTTCTTCAAATTCACCAATGGTAAACTTGGTCTAATTTCAAATGTCTCACACAAATGGTTAAGTGAATCAATAAATCCAAATGCCAAACTTGGTAAAAATTGTTTCAAATGACTCTAATCTAGGTCTAAAACTAGAAAAGGTCGCTAGGTCTTTGGGAACAAGGCACAAATCTAGGCTCAAAACAAATTGGTTTAAAAATTAATGGAAAGATAGAAAATACTAGGTCTTTGGGAACATAGCACAAAACTAGACTTGAAAATAAACATGGTCAAAGTAAAACTTGCAAGGAAATTAATCTAACAATTTGAATCACTTTGACCCAAAATAGGAATATGGATTCTAACACAAACTTGGACATTGATAGAAGACATTAGACTTTGGGAATATACATAAAACTAATTATGAAAATCAATTCCAAGTAGTCAAAAATAAGGATGGAGATTAAAACATTCAATCCCAAGTGATGAGCAAGACTCAAATGTAAATTAATCACACTTAAGGTTGTACTTATAGAGATAATTTTGACCTTAGTTTTAATCAATTAAAGAGATGAAAGGCATATGGAAAAGATCACATCCATAATATTGGCATGAATATCTTCAAATCAATCAAGTAATTAATCCAAGTTGCACAATCCAAAAGTTAAAGGTAAACATCTAAGTCAAAATTAAGTGAGGCATAGGCATAAACCGATCAACATTTGCATATGAACTTCACAAGACCAATTTTGAACTTGGTTTACAAGACTTGATTTCTCAAATGGACAAAAAACTAGACCAAAATAGATGGCATAATGATATTAGGCATAGACCAAAAAGGCACATATGGTTTCAAATGTGATTTAACATAAGCCAAAAAGTATTTGAAATAATAAAAGCAACATAATGAATCTTGATCTAAAGGTATGTCGAAAGGTTTATTTTAAAAACTCCAAGGCAAGTACTTGTAATTAAATGGGTAGCGTAATGATGCCCCTTTCAAACAAGAGACACAAACACAAAAAAAGTTTGAAATATGACTAAGGCAAAGTGTGGCATCAAACAAAGGGCATAACACCTTTTTTAAGCTAAAGGGTGATGTACTAACATGATTGGATTTGGATATGGTTTTAAAAAATAAACACTTTTGACACAAAAAAATTTAATTAAATATGAAAAGACAAAAAAACACTTAAGTGTATCATCCTAATCCTAAAAACTAACAAGGTGGATTCTAACTGTCAAATTTTATCTATATACTTGCTCTTAAGAGGAAATAATTTTTAATCCAAAAATTTAAATGCACATTAATAGTAGGGTTTTTAAGCCCCCTCTTCTCTCAAGAGTTTTTATAACAACATGGAACTTTTGGCTACTCACCCTGCATTGATAATATTTCTATGGTAAATGGGGTTTGTCTAAAACTATAGGTTTTGTGTGTCTAAATTGTCCCAAGTATGGTTAATACTAGAGATGTAATCACATAAATTAAGTTCATTCCAACTAAATCACTATGAAAATGTATATTCCTTTGCATAGTGATTCCATATGTGTACTTCTTAGTGGAATCCCCTGGTTAGCTAGACCTGACTCAAGTTTTGTTATGATCAGAGAGGCTAGCCACTCAACCCCCTGGTAATTATAGTATTTGTACCCTACTTTATTTACCCCACCATGGAGTTGGGTTGGTACAATGTTGGGATATGAAACCCTAGGTAAATACACCCATAGATAACTTGTGAGGGAGAAGTGAGCTCTGCTCACAAGCCAAGATGTAAGAAAGTAAAGATAAAAAGACTTTAGGGTCATTTTGGGGTCACCCAAGTCATTCATATAATGGAGAGTGCCTTAGTCACATTATTTATATGCTTGGACTAGGAGATAAAAAATCAAAGGAAAAAATTCTTTTGGTCACCCAAGTTCCCTAAATGGGACAGTGGCAAAGCATACATGCTAAGTTAATTTTACAAAAATTATATAAACAAAAAAGAAAAAATGATAAACAAGTAAGCTCTTAAGAGCATTTAATTTAAGTTTGAGTTCATTTTTTAGAGCACCAAGTGAAATATAATGTGAAATTTAAGCCCTTGGAATTTTTTTTTAACTTTGAAAAATGAAATAAAGCAAGTAAATGATTTTTAATCACTAAAATTAAATGTGATTTGATCTTTGTGAAGTGCTGAAAATGACTCTCCTTGGCCTCTAGCTCCCACAAAAGATGTTAGTGTTTTTTTTTGGTTTTTGGGCAATATTGGAAAATCAAAACCTGAAAAATCAAGATATTAGAAATCTCCCAAATATCAAATACCTACAAGTTAGAATAGATATGTGAAAAATAAACTTGCAAGTTAGAAAACAACCAAATGAAATAAACAAATAAAAATAGGCAGTTAGTAAAATGACCATATCTCAAAAAATATAAATAGAATTGTTAAATAATTTGGAGATCATTGAGATAAGATAAATATTCACCACCTTTAAAAAACTAAAAATAAAATCATTTTCATATTAGAAGATATGACCTATTTAATAGTATTTTTTATTAAAACAATAAACAATAATTGATTTAAGTATATCTCCTAAAATAATGATCAAGTTGATAATAAATTTGGAGATAAGTTTTTTAACACAAACATAAATACACACACCAAAATTTAGAGAAACATAATGAACCAATTAAAAAATATAGTTGTTTTACCATCCTTTTGTTTTTTTGCTTAATACAAGACAAAAGTAAAGATTGGAAGAAGAAAAAGAAGATGGGGTATGCAATCGAGTCTCATCGGGCATGCCATTATGTATCCAAGGAATCCAATAAATATTTAGTCAAGTTTTATTAATATAAATCAAAAAAAACATAAATACTTAATACTTAAAGCCTAGGACTTAGGGGGAGCTATGAATAACAAGAACGAAACAAACTATAACTAAAAGCAAATACTTACCTTCCTTGTGATCTTGTAGAGATTTTTGGCATGTGTTCATGGATATATCTAGTATTGTGTAAAATTGAGTCTTTGTAAATGGTTTTATTGTATCATCTCCCCTTTATTCATATTGGCTCAGCTTGGCATGTGGGCATGGTAACACTATAATGAATCTTTTTGAAGGTATTTTGGCATAATAATATTGCACTAGAAAAGGTTGGTTTACAAGTGTCTCGGTACATGTATTTATAAGTCTTAGAAATAACTCTAAACCTAGGGATATTAGGTTTATAACTATCCTTGGTTGAGTCAGTCTAACCCTGGGTTGAGTTAAGCTAACTCTAGGTTGGGTCAAAGATAATCATGAGGGCCATGTGAAAGACATGGGTCAATAATGATTGTCCCCCACCTAATTTTTGATATTTTACAAGTGGATTAACAACTCACAAAAGATATTTTGGTTGAATTTATGAATTTCTAAAAATAGAAATTCATTAATTCTCCATGATCCACTTGGCCACTATGAGATTTGAGGAATAAATTTAATCAGTGAATTTAGAAAATAGAAAATTACAAAAGTTATAGATTTTAGATATTTGGGTTTAGACATAGAAGTGGCCAAAAAGGAGTGTCTAAAGTTTGTAACATTATTCATGTCATTTTCATGTGGCCCTTGATGTCATGATGTCATCAAATTTGGATTTATGAATTTATAAAAATAAAAATTCACTAATTAGTCATGGAAATTTTAATTATGCATTTAATTGGGTTTAATCAATTAAGTAATTTTGATCAGGTTAATTACATTTTATAAATTTATGTAAGGTTAACCCTCACCCTTGATTGAAAACATCAATTTTATAGGTCACAATCTGATTGGGGATGAATTAGAGAGAAGTCATTATTTTGTACAGGGTAATACCCCAATTATGGATGCATTGACATGATTTAGGGCATTTACAACTAATGTGCAGATGAATTTGGGATGAACAGTGATTTCTAGAATTAATTTGTATTGCTTGGAAGAAATCAATCTAATGTATGTTTAGACATAGAAGTGGCCAAAAAGGAGTGTCTAAAGTTTGTAACATTATTCATGTCATTTTCATGTGGCCCTTGGTCTTATGTGTGACATTACATGAAATTGTATGTTATGTTTGTTGTGGTTTTTGAACTCCGTTCTCTCCATTCTTCTACTAAGGTATCCATTCGTCTTAATAGTGGTGTCATGATCCATGTCATGCACTTTTAATGTGTAATCTTACGCATATATGATTAATTATTGTGTGCCTCATCATTAAAACTATCTAGATATGATTATTGGGGTTATAGTCTATTTTTCAAGTGCTAAGTGCATTTGGTCCCCTATGTTCTTCAACTTTTACCACATCAACTCCAGCATTGACATATCACATGAGGTGCAAACCTCACCCACTCACTAGAAGTGTAAAGAGAAGGAACTAGGTTATGTTAGGGTTGGTTATGTGCAATGGGATTTCCTTATAGCATAAGATTGTGCATTACTTAATAGGTTTTCTCATACGTATTCACTACATAACTAACTAGCATCATAACATATTTAAATATATAAGAGAACATAAATAATTACATAACTATAACACAAGTTTCAAATTTTAATAATAGTTAGTTCATTTCAAGTCAGACTCGTCCATACATGTCTACTTAGTATTAAAAGCAACACTCTAAGTGATTTAATATTATTTCTTCTAAAAGCTTGTATCTATTCCTATTACATTCTAAAATGGTTCTCCTTGAGATAATTTTATCAACCTTTTCTTCTTACCATTATCCCCCTTCATTAATTGGGTGTTTTCCTATTTATTTTCCTTAGGGGTTATTTTTATCAAGATAGATTAACTACAACCACCAATAGTTAATGTGTTTCCAACCTCTTCCATTCAAATTCCAAATTAGCTCAAGGCTAGTTACCTCATCATTATATGTTATTACCTCTTAACTTTATGATAGGATCTAATGCCAAACCTTACTTCCACCATCTCCCCTATAATTCTTGTTATGGATCCTAGGTCCATGTGGTTACTTGTCTGGATCCTATTATTTTATCATTTAACACATGTTGGCATGGTTCCTAATAGATTACACCTATTGGGCTGGCATTTATTTTTGGGCATGCAAGTAGATTATTAATTTAAATGGTGTGCACCTTTCCTTATCCAAGAGTGCTTATCTATATTCACTTGATGCCTACTTTCATATGATGATATAAGGTACTTAGCCAATTTTAGGGGCAAACATCACCCCACACTAAACTAATTATTTATCCCTAGACAACCAGTCTATCTCATGCTTGGTTTTTTTATGAAATCTATTTTCCTATAAAGTTATATAATAAGTAACTAATTTTTTTGGATTTACACCTTTCTGTAATCCATTTATGCACAACTCCTCATGAGACACTTTTCATCTTCATTAGTATAAATTGAAAACATGTGTGCTTTCCAAGATTTTTCTCTACATTACTTTGGTGTTTCACTTCCCTTGCTCTTTTATCATCCCTCTCCCAATACTACACACCCTAAAATATGTGTGTTATCTTAATCCCTTCTTATATGATGATGGTATTTATCAAGGTGTGTGCCATCATGTTGTCTTATACATTCTAAAGTACATGTTCCTTCCTTGAATTCTATTGAGTCTCCTCCAAGACAATGCCAACCTTTTTTTTTCATGGAGCATGTATCTCTTCCACATGTCTTATCCAATAGATGTAACTTCTCACCACATGCCTCTTGCATATATTTTTCATCACCCTTGTGCCCTTGTTGATTCCTACTCCTCGACATACATGACAACTCATAAAAGAGCCTCTATTACCAAATAATTTTTTCATGCCCTAGAGGGACATATTTTTTATCTCTAAATGAGTGGAATTCATCTAAATAATTATCATTGTTGGTTACCTACTCTACTCATTGGGTGGTCCTAATAATCTTAGTTGACAATTCCCAAGCTTCTCCACCTTACTAGTGTGGTCATGACTTCCTCTAATCTTAAGACAGGCATAATTAAACACTACACATTATGGTAGTTTAGAGACATGTTGTTTCATTTCCTTTCCTAACCATTAGACCTATTCTTTTAACTCCTTTCATACTCCAAGTGTACCACTCTATCACATGTTCTCTTAGCCTATGATGTTACTAATTTTCATCAGGATAAAGTAGGGCTCACCATGATTTAGTGATTCCTTTTCTTATTCAATTAATCTTCATGTGTGGGTATTTGCTAATATCCTCATGAATTCTCATGTGCTACCCACCCAATAACCATCTTTGCTTAATGGAGGGGCATGATTCCTCCCTGAATCATCTTCCATCTGACTTCTCTAGTTAGTTGACAATTTTTTGTGCTCTGCTACTTTTAATATCCTTATTTTATTGTAAACTCCCTAAGAAGTGGGATTAAATATCTCACAACCTCCTTGATTTAATATCCCACACTAAAATAATAATTTGGGACTTTTAGTTTCTCAACTTTGGGAACTCCTTGCAACAATATTCAAAGCCTAGCCTTTCAACCTCTTTTCCTCCTTCACCCTCTGAGCCTCTTGACTTCTCCACAAAATAATAACCTCTCAAATCCCTATGTTATCATTCCAACATATACCTTTATCTTCACTAATCTTTTATTTATATAACCTCTCCTTAGCATAACTTATTTTAGCAATTTGTGTCATGGACCAAGTGCCCATATTTCTAGTAAAAGGAGTAGGTCACTGACTGATCCAATCTATGGGTCAACAATTTTCCATCCATTAGGTCTATCATTTATTCTTGTGGTTCATACCTAGGGTAGCCTGAATGAGTCATTAATTAGTTTTAAAAATGGTGACAAATAATGTGCCTTAATCATGCCTTGATCCCCTCCATGCCTATCTTTTACCCTCTAAATCATTTTTTATGCCACTCAGCCCTAACACTAATTAAATCAAATGGGCCTTAGATCTACCTTCCTTACATATACTTTGGTCCAGTCACCACCAATTTTATCTTCATCTAGCTCAGAAACTATCCATTTGTAATTTTTCATCCTTAAGATTGGCACCTATCACTTCTTGGTTTACTTCTGACTTGTTTGACATGCCAAATTCTTCCATGTGTTATCCTTCATTTCATCATTCCTCTCTTTATATCTTTCTACACACTTTTCTTGTTCTTTTTCTCTGGTGTCTTCCCATATACACTATTTTTCAACATTTTAGGGTAGTACCTACCCCACACTAAAATTTGTGCCTAGTCCTCCAACACGGGTATTCATATCTTAGCCTAGTTCCCACTACACATACTATATATTTTTAGTGGCATAAATTGAATTTTTACATTTTAAATCATTTCAAACCTCACTACAGATACTTAGACATGTGGCAGTTGTGAATTTTAAAATAAGTTCCCCACTTGACTTGCCTAGCTAGATACTAAAAGTTGAGTGTGTCTTCTTACCTCATGTGCACAACTACTTAACAAACTAAAGTATTGAAATCAAAATGGATTAAAAATATTTATTACAACTTAGCATAGGAATCTCTTATTATAACTTGGCATAAGAACATATTATTACACTATGACCCTATATGCCTTTAAGACCCAATTTAATGTAAGCTAATAATTTATAAGAAGTCAGGGAAACATAGTATTGGTGAAATTACCTATTGGTTATATTCCACAACACCCAAATGGTTTCTTTTCTCAAGTCCATATACCTTGATGTCCTAGCTTACTGATGTCGATTTCATAGGTCCTATGTTCCTTAATGGTATTCCTCTTTTTACATAAGGTACCTTATTCATTATGGATGTGCATGACTTCCAACCTATGTTATTATGCATAAATTTTATGGATGGAATTAATAATGGCATTAGTTCTATAGTGGGGGTGACATGTATCCTTACACCTTGAGTACATGGAATAAATTTTGTTTACATGCACGGTTCCTACTTTGTAGTTGGGTAATGTCTCTATATTACACCATAGCCCTTACTACTCTCTCTCTCTCTCTTGATGGTCTCTCTTGGACACTGATGGGTTATGATGGTAGATCAAGAGGAAATTTGAATCTCATCATATTGTACTTATATTCATCTTCCTCATATGATTCCTGTACTTAATGGTTAGAAGTAATTCTCATGGTCTCATAGTTATTTTATATAGCATTTCAATTGAGTTTAATGTCTTCAAGGGTCACCACATTCCTTAAGTCATATGATTTGATGTTCTTGATATGGGTGAAATCCTCCATTAGTGCAATATTCTCAACATAAGGGAGACCCTTGTTGGTACTAAGTGGAATATATAATGTTAGGAATCTGAAGAGCACACAAATGTTGTTAGTTATTTGTTAGTGAATCTCAAGAGAATTCAAGGATAAAAATACAATGAAACTAAATCACTTTTGCCTAAGTACTAAGTTAAGTATAACACAATTTAAAAAACTACAAATAAGAGATAAAAACATACAATAATTTTACCCCCTTATCAAAATTAGTGTTCATTTTTTGTCATAGAATATGTTTTTGCTCGACTTATGGGATTAGAGACTTCGATCAATGCATTCTCCATCTTGTAAGCATTTCTATAAGGCCATGTGTGGCTTTACTTAGATTGACTTGGCTTGGTGTGAAACTTTTTTATATCAATTTAGTATTATAAAATTACTTTGATAACTTCTTAAAGGCATTCCTATAAAATAAACTTACACACAAAATCTTGTTTGGGTTGAGTGAGAGCACTTATTTATAGGTCTAAAAACTAACTATAGTCCTAGGGAGGTCAAGTTTAGTTATAACTTTAGTTGAGTCTAAAATAACCTAAGTTGAGTTAAGTTAACCCTAAGTTGGGTCAAAATAATCATGAAGGTTTGACAACTCATTTTAGACATTTATGAGCCATGACAACTCATATAATATATCTATGATGTTATGACTCATGTTTTCTTGAATTTTAGGAATCAATAAAACATGTTATTAGCTCCCTTGACTTTGACCTCATGTTTATTGGAAAATTCATTTTTTAGATAGATGTAATTCTCTAATTCAACTTGGAAATTTTATTTAAGCAAGCTAATTGAACTTTACTTTTTAATTAATATTATTTCATTTTTTTTTTTTTTATCAATTATTTTAAATGTTTTGCATTAATAGATCAACAAGCTAAGAATGTCAATTTGCTAGGTCGTAACCTGACTAAGATTGAATACAAGCTAGGTTATCAGTGCATATAGGGTAATACCCTAGATAAGCAAACCTTGACATGTTTTTTATCAATTAAATCCCTTCTCCAAACAAAATTGGGAAATTGCAAGTGATTTCTAGGCATAAATTGCATCATTTTCTACAAATTGATCTGTATCCCAATTTAGACATGAAAAGTGGCCAAAATGAGTGTTTAAAATTTACCCCTATTTGTGAAGGCATTGCAAGACATAAGCATAGTAACATATTTTTAAATAATGTAAAATTTGTTAAGTTTAATGGTTCATGCCCTAAAGGTCAATCAATTAGCCCTAGATGCCCACTCAAGGGAGTGAGTAGAAAAATAGAGTCATTGAAATTTCCCTCAAAATGAATAAAATAACATGACATAGTGAAAACAAGGGTGGAACTATTAATTTGCCCAAAGGCGATTATAACTAGTAATGATGGTTGAGACACTAATTTTCCCAAAGGTAGTTATAATCAAAAATGCTAGGAATGACACTAATTTTCCCAAAGGTAGTTATAATCAATACTAGAGGTGGAGACATTGATTTTCCCAAAGGTGATTATAATCAATGGAATTGGAAGGTGAGACATTGATTTTCCCAAAGGTGGTTATAATCAGTGGCACAGGTTTGTGCCCTAGCAAGGTAAATGGGTTGAAAAATAATGATTTACCCAAAGATGGTTATAATCATTAAATTATTCAAAAAAAAAGATTTTCCCAAAGGTGGTTATAATCATTAAAACATTTAATCACATGATTTTAAAATGAGTTTTCCTAAGAAGGTAAAATATATCATTTATTGATTGGAAATGAATTTGTCGCACTTGGATAAATTGACAATGGGAGCTTATGTGAGAAACCCATAAAATGGATTTATGATGTGCTGAAAAAGGATAACATAATTCTAGCCTAAGTGTGAGTACAAAGATGCATGTTCAAACAAACACATGTGATGGGCATAAAAATAATGTTGTTAAACAGGTCTTGAAGGAGGCCTAATAAGATAGTAAAATTATAAAATGGTTGAAAAATAATGATCATAGGAATAAATAGCATGCAAAATGGACCAAAAAGGCAAAAAAATATCTCATGGAATGAACAGAATGAACTTTAAGCACTGAGAGGTAAAATTAATATTTTCAAGATATATATTCACCTCATGGGGTGAAAAATAATTCATTTTCACCCTAGCCCCTTTGAGATTTGAGATTTGATTTTGTGTGCAAGTTAGCTGAGAGAAATGACTCATGGATGAGGAGGATGACATGTTAGTGATTGTGTGAGGGAGCACGGGTGACCTCTACATGATGGACCACTAGTATGTGTCCTTAACCTTATCATTAATGTCATTTATTGCATATTTATTACTAGCCTTAGGTCTAAAATTAACAAATTTATTATTTACATTTTAGGCAAAATAGTGGCCTCACAAGGGAAATCCATGACTTCATATGAAGTCATCATTCTTGAAAATGGAAATTTCACTAAAAAACTTTGGAAATACCTAAATTATTGATTTCACCCCATTTTTAGGTGAAGTCATTTTCATTAAGAATGAAAATGGAAAGTTCACCCAAAAATGGTCAAAAATACCAAAACGGTGACTTTTTCATTTGGGAAAATGATGGCTTCACCCTGGAAGGTAAAACAACTAACCTAGGGGACCGAACAGGGGTCCAACCTCTTAGAAAGAGGGGGAAATAATCCTGGTAGGGTTAGCACAGGCTCAAATAGTAGCATAGATATAGGTTGATGCTAATCTAGCTATGATTGAAAGAGTGGTTGGTAGTTTTATCAGGACAAGAATAACACTCCCACTACTTATGCATACCATAGATTTAGATGATGTAGATGATTAGATTCCTATAGGCTCTAGATTTATAAAAAAATAATGCAAATATCAATTATTCACATGGATCAATCTTATCTAATCACTTTGGATGAGTGATGGCATAGTGAGACTTTGACCTTTCACTTGCCCACTAAAGAGGCTACTATCACTCTTAAGGATACCTAACGTATCCTCAAGCTACCAATGAGAGAATGCAAGCTCTTCTAAATAGACCCAGCATGGCACCAATTTGTGCTAGATAATTTGGTTAGCTATTAAGGTATTCCCATGGTTTATGGGAAGGTATATATCAATCTACTTGAGACCTATATAGATTTGAAACCTGACAATCTAGCCCCTGGGGATCCTTCAACACCATCACTGATTGATAGGGAGCTCATGGTATTTTTGGCTATAATCAATGGCATCTTACTACCTAATAAAATCAAATGATATTTTCATATAGGTTGTGGAGTGCTATTTATAGCATGATGGATGAGGTGACCAATTTTTTATGTAGGCCAATGGTCTTAGCTTAGTTATACATAGATCTTCATATGGCATACACAAAAGGCCATAGTATTGGAGCATTGATATTATTAATGGTTTGGGGTTGGGAACATATCTCAATCAAGCATCCAATGTTCTAGAGATGGGTTTAATATCTAGAAGAGCCATTGGCATATGGCTAGGCATAAATTAGAGTAGAATGATGAGAACACTGTAGAGAGTTATACTTCTACCATTACATGTATGATAAGCTCACACCTCAATGGTTATATCTTCTTTATCATTTCTAGTGGCCCAGGGATGCTTGGTACACAACTTACATGACATCTAGGTGTTTTCTCGTAGGCAAGAAACCACACATTATAGAGGAATATCAGCCTAATTAGGTACTTTGGTAGTTTAGTATGGCATAAGATGTTCCAAAGGAGACTAGGTGGTTCACTCACATTACTAGAGAGATTATCCATGATACTATAGTCATTCAGATGAGTGTAGATATGTCTAATTATCTTAGTGGTCCATGAATAGCATGGAATTATGTAGGGGCAGTAGACATAGGAGTTACACCTAAGTATATTCACTAGTGGGTATAAGTGTGCCTATTGAGGCTGACCATCCCAAGTTAGGTATGTGGTTAGGTAGTTGGTCAGGTGCCTATCAATATAAATAAGCTAGAAACTAAGACTTCCATCAGGGCTAGTGATAATGGTAGTAGCTAGCATAGTAGTGGAGGTGAGGATGATGATGATGATGGTTTTGGCTAAAGGGATTGTAGAGGGGCTGATGGAACTGATAATAGAAAAGACAGTGGAGGGGGTGATGGTGGGGATGACACCTAAGCCATGATGGTGCTAGATCTTAGAATAACATGTATAGTAGGTTTTTATGTTGATACATGCTAGGTAGGGTCGCTAGGTTTGGCTAGGGTAGGTAAGGATAGGGATATGTTGGAGGAGGATATCACCACTATAGTGGGGGAGATTGTAGGTTTGGAGAGGTGAGTGGTTGATCTATAGACTACACTAGACATCTATAATGAGGATATGACTTATCTTCAATTATAGATTACCTAGATGAATTAAGAGGTGGATAGGATGGTTAAGATACATGCCTAAATTATAGCAAAGAGAGATCAAGCCATCTTAGATAAAGATCAAGCTTTTTTAGATGTTCAGAGGCTTTGATAAAAGTGCGATGAGGCTTAGACAGCTAGTACACAAGCAGGTTTTTCCCAGATGATTCTTGAGAACCTTTGGGATAAGGATGAGGCCTTATACTACTACAAGGCATATGAGACTACTATTCCTAGGGACCAACATATAGCCACTTATGATGTATGGGATGCTCAAAAGGATAGCAGTAGATCAGGTTGGTCTAGGATGATGACCCATGGTACAATATATTCATTGCATTTAGGTTATTATCCACAACCACCTACACCACCAGGACCGCTAGGCCCACCAGGACTGCTAGGGCCACCAGGACTGCTAGGCCCACTAGGGCCACCTCCAATTATATGTCATATGGATACTTAGAGCCAAAGTTGATTTTTTATATCTCTTTTAGAATTTGAGCATACTTTGTATTTTTGACACCATGATGATGTCTATATATTCTTGACGTATATAAAATTATTGAGATACATTAACATTCATATTGGGTCCTTCAAGGCTAGTGTATATGGATAACCATTTTTTTAATATTTGATGTTCTATTTATTACCATGTTGATCTCATTATTTAGTTCATTTTTTAGCATTGTGGATATTTATTTTCATTTAAACATGTATGATCTATTCATTTACTACTTTACTATGTATATGAGATGTTGTTTTGTTTTTATATGCTTATGTTGTATGACTTATATGTATGCTTATCTAGATATACACATATATATTAGCACATAAAAAATCATATTGATAAGTTTACTCAATTTTTTTAGTTTAAGTTTGGTATTTGGGTGGTTGTGATTTTAGAGAAGTATTGCCCACTACATTGATCGATAGTCTTTATTGGCCTGATGTTTGTTATAGCTTATGATATTATGCATCATAGTTATAAATAACTATAATAATAATATGTATCCTAAGCATGAAAAACTTAATTTAGATACAAATATAAACATCTTAGGAATAAGATATGAACAATCAAATCCCAAGTGTAAATATATAAAAAAACAAGTGTAGGACTATATGTAGACATTCACAACCTAAGTACAAGATATGGATAATCAAGAATCAAGTGTAAATAAAATGTAATAAACCTAAAAAAATTAATAAAGCATAAAAAAAATAACAAATAATTAAAACACAAATAAAAATAACCAAAAAAATAAATGAAAAAAAATAACAGAATAGACTATACAAACAAAATAAACAAACTAACTAAATAAACAAATAGAAAAATAGACTATATAAAAAAAAAAAGACTAAATCAAATAACAGCTTAATAAACAAAACTATTATAAAACACATAAAGGTAAATAAAAAACTAAGTTAAAACAAATGATAATATACAAACAATGTTAGTCACAATGTTAGAAATAAACAAATACAAAAAATAAATTATTTATGCATGTGTAATGGAGGTGTTACTCTTGGCGACAAGGTTTCCCCTAGGTTAGGTGTCAATGACATAGTTAAAAAATCATAAGAATAAATGACACAAGGGTATCCTTAGGCTATAGGGAGTAATGTTTAATGGTACGATGGCAAACAGTTGCCCCTAGGCTATAGGGAGTAATGACATAAATAAGACAACAAACATTTCCCCTAGGCTATAGGGAGCAACAACACAAACATGATGACAAATCATTTCCCCTAGGATATAAGAGACAATGACACAAAAACAAATGGGTGAAATATAATAAATAGGAAGGGGTAGTTGAGTTGATTCTAGATGCACTAGGCAAGTGAATGTTGCCTACATAGTTCCATAGACACGAGGTCCAACATAAAATTTAGGCCAAATATAGTTCTCCTAGCATATGGGATAAAATAAAATGATGATAATGAAAATAGGGTGATCATAGATGAATATAGGAATGATCTTGTAAAATGTGAGTACATAGGAAAGAGGGGGAGTGACGTTCATAATCATGAAAGTGTCAGGCACAAGAAATGCACAAAGCTACAATAGCATAGTTTTGGCTAAAACTACACTAAAAGATAAGAGATGAATATCCACTAATGATCTGAATTAGAAATTCATAGTTTTTACTATATCTATGGCTAAAAATGAGAATGAACTCACCAAATGGTAAGATCATTAGCAAAGGTTGCTCATAAAATAGTGAGAGTGTTGGTAAAGGTTACTCACAAAATAGTAAGAGCATTGACTAAGGTTACTCATAAAATGATGAGATCATAAGAAAAAAATAAGGATGGGTAAACTAAAGGTTAAGTAATTACTTGTTAAATAAAAATAAGACCTATAATCCTTAAGGCAAAGAAGTGGTCATGATCGAGCTAACTCAAGATACCCCATGTATCCAAATGTTGCCTACAGAGTCTATGTAGACCTCAGGTCATTGTAGTTCTCTCGAAATGGGAGGAAAATAGAAAATTGGTGTATAGATTAAGTTGGGTAGATAAAATAATCCATCCTATAAAATTTTGATGGCTTCATATCTCGGATGGAAATTCCAAGCCAATTTTCATGATTTTGTGATTTTTAGGATTTTCCTAGGTCTTTTCAAATGTTTAAGGATTTTAAAATGTTGTGGATGTTTTTAAAATTTTATAAGCATCTCAACTTAATAGAGAATTATTAAATACTACTAACAAAAATATGAGATCATGGCTTAGGGTGCTTGCAAAAAGGTGAGAGCACTCAAACAAGGGTGGCCAAGCTGATCTCAATGTAAATTAAGTATTGCCTTCATAGTCTAAATGGACCTCAAGCCACTAGTTCCCCTACAGTGGTGAAAGTTTGAAAATGTTTTCAATGTTTTTACTTTTTTGGTATCTCAACTCAAAGGAGGATTATGAGATACAAAATGGCCTAACTCACAAAACAATGAGAGCATGACTTTAAAATGCTCATAAAATGGTGAGGGCATGGCAAAGGGGTGATAAAGCTGACCTCAATGTAAATTGAGTGCTACCTATATAGTCCTTAGGGACCTCAAGTCATTGTAGTTCCACTTACAATGAGGCATCTGAATAAATACTAGTAAGTTCAAGAATAAGCAAATGACAAGGGTATGGGACAGTGATGACAAGGTGATGTGATAATGCATGGTAAAAGGGTTATTCCTAATTTTCCCATAGGTGGTTATAATTAGAAAATAATGATAAGGGTTAGTAATACTGATTTTCCCAAAGGTGGTTTTAATTAGTAGCACAAGCAAAGATATAGAATGTAACAACAAATAAAGGATGCAATTACCAAGACCACTATCATACAACTTTCATATACTACCATTAAAAAGTTTGAATCTGAATCAACTACTAGAACTACATCTCATATCAACCATTGAACATGCCTAAACTAGAAATCAATCACAACCAAGGCCAAAAGTGATGGGTTTAGGTAAACATAACTAGCTAAAAAATAGGTGTAGGCTAAGGTATGGTGGGAAAGTTATAGTACGATATGAAGAATGTTATATTAAAACATAATTTAAATGATCCTTGTAGAAAATAATTTGAGTCCCTCAATCATAAAAATGTTTTAGATGCATTATGTTCATCGGTTCATCCAGTTCATCTCCTTCTGGCATGGTGAGTATATATGCTCTAGAACCTTAGTTAGCAATAACCACATAAGGACATAACTAGTTAGGTTAAAACTACCCTTTATTATTTATCTCGACATTGATGTTTTCCTGAGTTTATTTTAATACAAGGTCACCAAGCTTGAATTCTCAATGCTTAACATGCTGATTGTATTTCCCTCATAATCTATTTTGATATGCCTAAAGGTTTTTTAATGCAACCATGTGTTTTCCATCTAGTAAATATATCTCTTGAAAATGATATAATCTATAGTCCTCATCATCAATGATGTGTTGTAGTGAAATCTAGAGAGAAGGCAACTCAACCTCAATAGAAAGAATGGCCTCAGTGTCATAAATAAGGGAATATGGGTAGCTCATGTTAGAGTATGGAGAGTCATACGATAGGACTAGAGGATGTTAAATAGTTGTAAGTTCTAATTATGACCAGCATCATTGGAAATCCTATTCAAAATATGGCAATGGTTTTTTTAGAAGCCTCAACTTGGTTGTTGTCTTATGGATAGTAGGCAGTGGAAAAATATTATTTGATATGGTATTGGGAAAAAAGTGTTTTCACATATTTATTTGTAAATGAACTATCATTATCAGATACAATTTTAGAGGGGATACAATAGAAACAAATGAGATGGTTAAATATAAATTTGGATATCTATTTACCAGTTATGTGAGGGGAATGACTTTCACCCACTTAGTGAAATATTTGATAGTAGTAAGGACATGTTTGTAGCCATTTGAGGATGTAGGATTTATATTGCCTATGAGGTCAAGTCCTCATGTTGAGAATGGATAGGTTTTTCTTAGTGGTTTGAGTATTTTGGTTGGATCATGGATCATACTAGCATGCTTTTAACACTTCACACACTTCTTTACATAGGTAGTTGCATCTATTTTCATATTCAGCAAGTAATAACCATTACATAGTAATTTTTTGGCAAGGATTGCCTTTCTAGAGTAGGCTCCACACACTCCATTAAATTTTGTTAACATTAATCCAAATTATGAAGAAGATAAACAATGAAGTAAAGTTTCATCATAGCTTCTATGATACATGGTATTTCCAATTAGGGTATAATGGGAGGCTTTATGGATGAAGGGTTTTTATTTCTTGCAAGAAATATTTGAAGGAATAGTTTGGTCTTGGAGGTAGGAATATATGTCAGAATACCAAGTAAACATGGGACCAATATATCACAAACCATCTTGATGACTACTTATTCATGCACTACTGTTAGGAGATGCTCCATAAGAAATTGACAGTCTCTAGCTTTGTCTATAATCTAAAATCTGGAGCCAATTCCAACCATGAAATCAGTTATTCTATTATTGTATTTAGGTATTCTATTATTGTATTTAGGTATTTATTTAAAGGAGGTGCTTATAATTGGGCTTGATTTTTTAGCTATTTTTATTGTGGCCTTGGTTAAATGAATGGAGGTGGTTGTTACTAAATAGGTAGATGCAAATGGATAGTTGGTGTTTGCATTATTTGTACATGATGTGATTCAATGACCCCATTACAAAAAACATTCTTGGTGTGGTTATAGGCATTTGGTCTTTCATTAGTATTGGCCTGAATTGGCATTAAAGCTACTACTTGGATAAGGATCTAGTTTTGGTTATGGCTTTGGTTCTAGTTATGTTATTAGCCTTGATGTTGGTTTTGGATATGGTTGGAAGAAAATATATTGATGATCCTTTTGTTTGTAAGGGCCTTTTCAATCTATATCCCTTTCTTAATAACCTCTTTAAATGTGTGAGCACATTACAACTCAAGATGATAAGATATCTCATTATGTAAGATCTAGCTAAATATCATGGCCAATTGCTTGTCTAGAAAATTATGAGTGAACTGACTCATAAGTGATCTCCGCCATTACAAGTAGTAAATTTTTCACCATTCTTCTATTTTTATTGGCACAAATCCACCACTATAATGTCATGTTTGAGATTATATGATAAATGGTGTACAAATGTCTTTGAAAGGTCATCAAAGTTTGGCACATAATTCTTTGACAGTTTTAGAAGCCATTCCAAGGCTTGTCTAGCTAAACTTATTGGAAAAAAGAGAATCAAATACATGTCACTGTAGGCCATTGGTTGGAAAAAAACAAAGAATTATTTTATATGCTCTTTGGGGTTGCCTTTGCCCTTATATTTATCAAATTTGGGTTGCTCATAACTTGGAGGAAAATGTATTTGAAGGTAATCCATGTTGAATAAATAAAAGCATATTTCATCTAGTTTGAATTTATTTGTTTGCTTCCCAGTTTGAATTGTTTGAATTATATCCTTCATTTGTTGTAACCCTCGAGATAGGAATTTGGATGGCATGGCCTATTGTGGTTAGGTTTGTGCAGTCAAAGCTAGATTACCTTGACTGGGGTATGAAGGAATGGCATATTATGAAATGTTTGTTTGATAGGTTGAATGACTAGGTATATGTATTTGTGTATTGGGATTGTACTGTAGATATAGAATATGTTATTATTGGTAAAAAAATTGGCTAAGGTTGGAAACATGGCTTTGGTTAGAAAATTATGATTGTAGTAATGACATTTGGCTAGGTGGAATATATTGGTATTGTTGGGTTTGGCAGAGGACTTTTTATCTACTCATTGAACCCTACTATATGAAGGGAACATGTTGTTGGATAAAACCTTGTTGTGGAAGGTGTTATAAGTTATATCCTTGTTGTATTTGTGGTACCCATTTGGTGAAAGGTAATCATTGTCTAACACCTAGTACCTAATGTACATTAGAACTTTATTATTAGTTAAACAGATGTTGTTGATAGGGCACTTGTCGAGGGTTTAATATTTATTGTTGACCAACCAATACTTTTTATTGACCAATAGAAACACATTGTAGATTAGGCAATATTTGTGATGTTTGCATTATATTGGTTATGCTTGTTGAGGAGGAACATTTGTTTCTAGCTATTGAGGTGATTTGGTGTTTTGCACTTGTTGAGATGGTATGTCAGTATATTATTTTTGTCTAGATTCCCCCTGTTGTGTGCTTTAATAAGTAGTTAGTTGAGTGGAAGTAACTTATTGTGTTTAGGAACTAGGTGTACTTATCCCTTGTTGTTATAAATCACTTATGGTATTGGTTAGAGGAATCTAGTGTGTGTTTTTCCAAGGTATATTAGACCCAATTTGGTTCAAATTAGAATGTGCTTACATGTTATCCATTACATTGTGTGTGAGGTCTTCCGTATGAGCTATAGTTTATTTTATCATAATTGGGATATTACACATGTCTCCTACCAGTGTGATTTGGCTAAAGGGGAATTTTTTTGATTTATATAGCCCAAATAATTTGTTTATGGCCTTGTTGAAGGAAATATCTCTATAATTGGCATGGTTTAAAAAACCATGGCATTGAAATTTTGAGCTAGGTTAAGGTAATTTTAGTACACTTGTTATACCTATTCTAATTAATCATCCATGAAACCTTTCCATTTCATTAGTTCACTTTATCTCTATTGAGATATTTGTATTAAATATTGGTTGTAACTATTTGATGCTCATTTAAATTATTGATTTTGAGGGATGTTACTGGGTGTTCTAATCAAACTAGACAAACTTTTATGTGGGAAGTTTGGTTGGAATTTGGATCCTATTATACTGGCCTGACTAGAATTTAATCTTTATTTTTTAGCAAATGGTGATCAAAAAAATATGGATCATAACTTGTCAACCTTTTTAATATTAGGGTTGTTGTTGTTGGCTTTGTTCAACAATAGGTGTCATTTGAGAAAGATATTGATCCATTTGTTCTTGATCTTAGCCTAGATAATATGGTGCACTCACCAAGCACTACACTAGTAGTTTCTACCTTTGATATTCATGTGTAATATTATATGGATATGGATATGTCTCATATGTTATATCATCACCATATAGCTCTTAAACAAAGGGGTCATTAGTAACAAAGTTCTCATAGTCTGAATTGTACATAGTCTCGCTACATGTATAGAGAGCCATGTTCGGATCTATAATGATCTCTCTTGAAAAACAAAGCTCTAAACATGGAAAACAACTAAGGTCTAAGGCAAACAACCTTTAGCTCTATAAAAGAAGTATAAAGGCTTAAATAACTAATCTAGATCTATGGAAAAGGTAGAATAAAAACATGAAATTGATCTAACAAAGGTACTAATGTCCAAATATGGTTATAATTAGTAGAAAAGGTATCTAGATGAGGTATAAAAATTATGAACTAGGTCAAAAGGATAATGATTTGTCCAAAGGAAGTTATAATAATTAGTGTGTAAAAAATTCTAAACTTGGAAACAAAGGTCAATCTAAGAGAATAACTTGAAAGTAATCTAAATCTAAGGTAATTGGCTTGGATAAAGTTATTAAATGGCTCATAAAATAATCTTATTCTAAGGCAATTGGCTTGGAAGACTCGGTAATGGGCTCAAACAAAGACTAGGTAATTTACTCATAAAACACTCAGTAAGTAGCCCAAAAAATATTCTTTAGAAAATGGAATTATGACATTTTATAACTCAACATAAAAAACTCTAAACAAATCACATGACAATAAAACTCGACACAAAGGATGTTAAAACAAGGCACATGAAAATAAACAATTGTTAAGTCTAGGCAAGGGGTCTTTTAAACCAAATAAGAAATCAATCCAAGAATCACAATCTAAATGCAAAAGGTAAACAACCTAATCCCAAATTAGATGAGGCTTTGGTGTAAACCTGATTAGTTTAATATTTAAACTTCAAAATATTGAATTTCAAATTTAATGTAAAGAATCAGATTTTCTTAAGCTAGACTAAAATGGGCAGCATAACAATACATTTTGAAATAAAAAGTATGAATGGTTTTGGATTTTGGTTTCAACTAATGCAATAATTTTGGAAAATTTTGAGCAATGTAACAATTTTCCTTAAAAAAATGGTAAGCAAATGTTTTGGACAAATTCTAACGTAAATGTTTGAAACAAATCGGTAGTGTAATAATGCTCTACTAAAAAAATGGCATGAAAATGACATTGGAATAATAGCCAAGGAAAATATTTGAAACCAAACAGGCATAGTAACACCTTTTTGTTAAAAGTGGTGTGCAACATGTAAAGGTTTAGTCTTGTTTTGACTTTGGAATACAGACAATTTTAGATCCAAACACACATGTTAATAAAATAAAATGTAAAATGCACTAAGTGCACATCCTATCCCTAAAACTGATAAGGTGTGTGTAGCTTCTAATAAAGTTTCCACCAAGATATCAATGATAAAAATGAATTAAGTGTTAATTTAAAAATTAAAGAGCTCATGTAGGTAGAGTTTTTAAGCCCCCCACTATCTTTAAACTATTGGTACATGGCACAAACTTAGAGTGTGAAACACTCAATATTTGGTAAGATATTTCATGGTAAAGTGGGGTTTGCTAAAAATCTATAAGTTTTTAAATGATCTAAATGGTCCCAAGTGTGTCAAACGCAATGTCACATCACATCAATTGGATTCAAACTCTTTAAATTGTTATGCAAAGGTATAGTCCTTTTCACAATGACTTTAGTCATGTACTAATTAGGGAAGTTCAATGTTTAGTATGAACTAATCTAGGTTTTAATTAGGATTAGTAGGCTAATCGCTCATCCACTATTCAACCCCCAATATCATGTGCCCAATTTATATACCCCATCATGGAGTGGAGTTGGTACAATGCTAGGATATGAAACCTTAGGTCAATGCACCCCTAAATAACTTGTGAGGAGGCATTAAACTCCCACCCACACTACAATGTACAAAAATAAATAGGTGAAAATTGGAAAAACTTTAAATTTCATTTTTGGGTCACCCAAGTCACTCAAAGCTTGGGGAGAGTATACATAACATTTATTCCATTGTAGGCTAAACAAACAAGGCAATAAACAAGTTACTTTTTGTTCACATGAGTTCCATATAGGGGATGGGAGGAGTGCATACTATTGGAATTAAATATATTGAGATGATGGGTGAAATGGTTTCCTAAAAAATTCCTTTAATTTCACTTAACATCCATGAAGCATCCATTCACATACATACATTAGTTAATGCATACACAAGCATATCTGAAAGAAAACAACATGAGAACATAAAATATATGTGGGAAACCCTCTTGGGTAATAAAACCCATTGATGCATATCTTGGAATATAGTCCTATAAGAAATGAATCAAAATTTTGGTGAGGCACCAACCCCACAAGGAGAACCAACCACTCACTAATCAAACACCAACTCAACTAGTCCTTTACTAAGCACCAATTTGCAAGGAGGATCCAACCCCTAGATAACTCAACACAAACTCAGATACCTTTGATATTTTATCACCCTTGGACACCTATTTAATACACAACTGAAGATAACCTACTTCATTTTCTCTTCTCACACTTCTTTCTCTCTCAAATAGCCTATTATGCCTTCTCACTCAACTAGCCCTTTCCTTGGTAGAATTAGGATAAATGAACTTAATCAACACATCTAAAAACATATTTAGATATTACTGGAATATTTATCACACATCTATAATTATATTCAATCCATTTTACCTAGTTTCCAAAATTCTATATCATTCGCTCATATGCTTAAGTCTTTTACTAGTTAAATTAGGTCTAGTAGGCCTTATCTTCATACTTGACTCTTGCTCTTACCCATCTTGTTTAGCCAAGAAACTCACCATAATTGTATTAAAATTGAAATATATTATTACACAAGTTTCAAAAGTGAAAAAACCACCACATAGATCAGTCATTACCCTTAAGGGCCAAAACCATCATTAGGCCTAATAGAGACCTAATACAATTAGGCCTTCTCTAAGCAGATGTTTAACTTAAAGCTCCTTAGAAAATTTTGAGCCTCCAAAAATATATTAAACACTTTTAAAATTACACAAATATACCCCTTATAAACTCACCTTATGTCCCCAACACTATTTGGCTCATTTCACTACTTGAACCACCCTATTAGGTCTACTCACCATTACGCCTTCTTACTGCCATAGAGTCTGTCTTGCAAAACTAAATCATATAAAAAAAAATCCACATAAAAATAATAAAAAATAACATTTATATAATATAAATAACCTCATATTCAACATAATGTTCATTTTAATTCATAAAAAAGGGCAAAATACCTCTAACTAATCAACTTCATGTGTTCACTCAAAACTGCACACAGGCCTCAAAAACCTGACTTTTCACACCTTCATAGGAGTTTATCATGCATAAAAATGTGTTAAAATGAACCTATGAAAATTATTTAAACATTAATTATAATTTTATCTTTCAACTCAATGCAAAATGACTCATAAACATCATTCTCACTCATACATAGAAAATTGCCTATAGCATCAAAAACACAGTGTAGAAGATCAAGTCTTATAAAACCTGTGGGAAAAATTTTATGATATTAAAATGGATTTAAATTAAAATTAAGAATAATTATATAATATTTTAAAATATACATTAAAATTTTTAATATCCATATTGGTCTTATAGACCAATCTCACATCTCTACCCTATATAAACTTCACTGTGTTAGACAGGTCACTTTGAAGACAACTTTTTGATTGTGTATGAGTATCATCAACACTTATAAACAAAGTGTATATGAGTTATATGTATTTAGAAACTACCTCATGCATTTTTATCCATCCCTAATTCTCTATAATTGATCCCTAATCTTATTCTCATTCTTGCCTAGTTTTATCATTATCTTGCTCATTAGGCCTATTTAGCGATAGGTCAACTTCCATGACCATTTTATCACATTTTATGTCTGAAAATTGATAATAAAATTACACGGTCACAAACTAAATGTCTCACAGATCATATTCCATCCATTTTCATCCTTTGACCTAGTCAACCATGCCTGCTACATCAAAATTCTAAGAAACAAGGGTTTTCCTGTAACTTCTACTCACTATCACGACAAACCAAAACCACCTAGAGAAAAATATAAGATTCATTTACATTTTCCAAACATAAAAATAGGTAAAAAAAACCATTCCAATCCATAACTGACATGATCTTTCCTAGCAGGTCATTATGAGGGTCTTAGGAGGGTTTTGACTAGTTTTCATTCTTAGCAATCATTCATAAAAGATTACCCATAAAATACAAAACAAATGATATAAAAATAAATTTAGGGACATTAAAAAACTTCCATGATATGATTAAGATCTCATATAAATGTTACATGTTCCAATGATCATAATAAATTTCTTCTCAAATCTATAATACCCAATTTTATGCACACAAAAAACCTTATCACAAATTTTTATGATTTATCTTTTAGGATATGACCTAAAACTTGATAAAAAAAATTTAACACAACCTCTCACACCTATTTAAATTATCTCAAGATATATGGAACCTTAGTAAATTATATTGACCCCTCATTAGGCCACACTAGGTCTCTTTGCTCATTAGGCCTTGAATTATCAGTCATAATTAGATCATGAACATACATTGAAAATTCTTGAACTTCTCTCAAATACTCATAAACATGTCATATTACCTCATATAATTCTCATACACTATCAAAATTCATCACATAAGTATCATAATAATCACCTCAACATGCTACCAAGTTGATGCCTTCTCACTAGGTCTCTTAAGTATAGACTAGGCCTCAAAGCTTGACCTTGAAACTCACCTCAAGGTTTATTTGCCTCTTGATCATGTTTACACAAATTTGTATACTATATCATTATTTTTATAACAAAAATCATGAAGATTCACTAGCTTCATGTGTAAACTTTTTCTCAGGGCTGGACTAGGTTTCTCAGGACACCTAGTACATAACAATAGCTTACCTTGTACCATGATCCTAACTTTGATATACCATAAACCTCAAAGGAGTTATCAGGTTTCCTTAAAATTATCTCTCAATATAAATACAATAGGTTTCCTTCAAATTTTCTCATGTCATGAGACTTCTTTGACACATATCATCTCACCATACATAGCCTCAACTCTAACCTTGTCATAACTAACATATGTCATGACTTTGACATCAATGATAATAAAAATGATTTAAAACCAAAAATAAGAATCATACCTCAATAATATCTCTCTTTTTAATTGATGTCAATCATTCTAATATAGCATATCATTCTCATCTTCTTAAGCTATATCTTCTTTAATACTTGGTCTTTCTCTTAAGCAGAAACTTTCTCCCTCTTTGACATCAATGACAAAGGGTCATCTTCTTAGAAATTATCTATTTCTTGGAGCTAATATAACACACATTTTTCTCTTCAAATAAACTTAACACATATCAAGCTTTAATACCTACTCTTGGAGCGTGATTGGCTCATCTTGTCTCCATGAGAATTTTAGACATTTTCAAGACTATGACTTGATTTGATCAAGTCATCATACAAAAAAAATTGTGACCTATCTCTTATGATCATACCTATATTATAACTTTTACTTAACCTTTAATCTAAAATTCACTAAAATACCATAAAACTCCCCCTATGATTGAGCATCTTTCATGTTTTTTACTTACTAGTTGAGTGCCTCCATGAAGCCTAATGGAGTCACCTCTACTCTAGAGAACTAAAACAACATAAAATCATGAGATTCCTAGATATCCATGTCCTTAATATATTTAAATTCCTTCATTATCCTCTTGGGATTGAAAATTCCTTTTGGCTTAACCTCCTCAATCTTTGTTTGAACAACATTTTATCTTATTATATTGATCGTGTTTCGTTCATTAACAATTTGAGCTAAGAAAGATAATTATTAGCACTCCTTTACATCTTGACTATGCTCTGACATGGAAAATAGTCCACTTTGACTTACATAATTATCATCAACCTTAGCTACCTTGGGTTTCCACTTACTGTCTAGTCTTCTTTATTATACTCTAGGGTTCTCAACTTTATTTTTTAATCTTGAGAATCCATGCTTATAGTACTTTACAATATGTCCAATCTTATGAAAATTGAAACACACTATTCCTTTTTTTAATAACACATAATAACCCATACCTTTTGACAAATGGCACTCCTCATAGTTCCATGCATATTCATTCTTGGAGGGCCTTCTACAATGCCTTGCTTTATGTCTAAATTGGTTACATGAATAACAATAGGCATTGAAAGGATTAGCATACCTTATAACATTAGGTTGTTTGATAGTATTAGCCTTCATTTTTCCATCACCCTCATTTTTTGTTTGATCATTAATCTTCTTTATCACATTAGTGTTCTTCTTTTGGTCTCCATTGAAACCAATGCATGTTTTGTCATTATCATTCTTTTGACTACATAAAATGTTATCTAGATCATTAATACTCTTTTAAAACCTCACAAATGAATTAAACTTACTTAATTCCTGATCCAAATAAGCTATCAAGTAATCCACTTTAGTTACATACCTTGTACATTATTCTTCTTTGGTCTTTAGACTAATAATCACAATCTTAAGTTGAATCTCCACTTGTTTCACTATTTCCTCTTGTTATTTGGAGTTTTTGCTTAGTCTAGATTCAAACAAGTTGATTTTATTCCCATAATCTTTGATAGGGGACCTCATCACCCTATTATTTTTATTTACCATCTTCATCTCTTCTAGAGTATTCATGAACTTAGCCTCAAATTCCACCTCATCTCCTTCTTCATCTAAATCACCAACAACACCTCCAATCCAAATGGATTCTTCTTGATTTGAGAAGCTTGCTTCTTCAGCCATGAATATAACTTCATTAACATCAATTCCATCATTTTCATGGTCATTCTCATAATAACTTCTCTCACTCTCATCAGATGAGCTACAATCTTCCTTGGTGTAGAAACTTCTTTTATTTTTGAAGAACTTCTTCTTATCATCATACCTTCTAAATCTTTTAATATTCTTATCAAACCTATAGGACCTTTTATGATCATCATGACCTTAATCATGATCTTAATCATCCTTAGCCTTATTCTTAAGAGATAACTTATTATCAAAGTATCCAATCTCTCTATAATTGAAGCATTTAAAAAGCAATTTACCTTTGTATTAACCTAAGCCTATCTTCAACTTTCTTGCAAACATAGTTATCAACTCATCATCATCAATATTAGATTCATCATTGTATTTGAGTTTATTACCATGTATATTCTTCTCCTTTAGATTCTTTTATTCTTTGAATGTAGCTTCTTTATTTACAAATCTTATTTCATGTGTCCTCATCTCATTGGTTGTTACGGTGCCATGAAGTCCATCCATCTATAGCTTGTCTACATCTTACATTTCTTCAATGGCAGATACCTTAGAATAAAATTTTGAGTTAGAGACATCAAGACCATTTGAAAAATAGTAGACTCTTTCAACTCTTCACCTAGACCTCTTATGATGTTGACCACTTCATCAACCCTCAACAAGTAAGTTGTAATGGTCTCATCTTCATTCATTTTTAAGCTTTCAAATTATCTTTTACGGGTTTAAAATTTAGCCAATTTGGCCTTGGAGTCTCACTCATGAATATTCTTCGACTTATCCCACATTTCTTTAGTAGACATACAATTCTTTACTTTCAAAATTTATACCTCTGATAGGCCACACATAATACCATTCATTATTTTTGAGTTATTATCACTAGCCTTCTTACATGTTACATCTGTAAGAAGAAAAGGGGGTGCAGTATATCCATACAAGATTGATTTACAAACATCATGACCTTGATACATCATATATTTCCTCACCTTAACACTTTATAAATAATAATTTGATCCATTAAATAATGGATCCTTGCTTGTAGAAAAACCACCTTGTGCTTGACTAGCCATCTTCACTTGCTTAGAAGCTCATTTAGGTTATTAGACCTCCTTTAAATGACCTAATATAATACCAAATGTTGGAATTAAATATAATTTGCTGGTGACTTATCTACCTAAAAATAATCATTCAATTTCACTTAACATCCATGAAGCATTTGTTTACATATATACATTAGTTAATGCATACACAAGCATCTATAAAAGCAAACATGAGAACACAAAATATATGTGGGAAACCATCTTTGGGAATAAAACCCACTAATGCACATCTTTAACTATAGTATTATAATAAATTAATCAAAATTTTAGTGAGACACCAACCCCTCACTAGTCAAGCACCAACTCAACTAGTGATTTAGCAAGCACAAAATTGCAAGGAGGCTCCAACCCCTTAGGTAACTCAACACCAACTAGGATACATTTAATATATGATCACCCTTAGACACATATTTATTAATTAAATAAATATTACCTACTTATTTTATCTTCTCTCACTTATTTCTCTCTCAAATAGCCTATTAGGCTTTCTCACTCAACTAGCCCTTTCTTTGGCAGAATTAGGTCAAATGACCTTGCTCAACACATTTAGAAACATAGTTAGATATTCATGGCATATTTATCATAACTTTATAATTATATTCAATACATTTTACCTAGTTTCCAAAATTTTATATGATTCCCTCATATGCTTAATTTTCTTACTAGTCAAATTAGGCCTATTGGGTCTTGTTTTTATACTTGACTCTTGCTCTTACCCATCTTGGTCAGACAAGAACATAACCATAATTGGATTACCCTTAAAATAGATCAATACTCATGTTTCACAATTGAAACAACCACAATATATGTCTATCATTACCCTTAATATCTAAAACCACAGTTAGGCCTAATTCATCAAAAAGGGCAAAAGACCTCTAAATGATCAACTTCATATGCTCACTTAGAACTGCACACTAGCCACAAAAACCCAATCAAGAACCTTTAAATTTTCACACCTTCATAGGATTTTATCATGCATACAAATGTGTTAAAATGAACCTATGAGAACTCTTTAACACCTTCATGAGAATTGGATCCTTCAACTCAATGCAAAATGGCTTAGAAGCATCATTCTCACTCACACAGAAAACTACCTGAAGCATCAAAAACATAGTCAAGAAGATCAAGTCTTAAAACACTTATGGGAAAAAATTTATAATATTCCAATGAATTAAAATTAATCTTAATAATCCTTATATCATATTTTAAAATATATATTTTAGGGTTTAATATCCATATTGGTCTTACAGACCAATCTCACATCTTTACCCTATAAAGACTTCATTGTGTTAGACAGGTCACTTTCAAGACAACTTTTTACTTATGTATGAGCATAATAAACAATTATAAACTAAGGGGATATGAGTTATATGTATTTATAAATGACCTCATGCATTTGGATGCATCCCTAACCCTCTATAACCAATCCCTAATCTTATTCTCATTTTTGCCTAGTTTTCTCACTGTCTTGCTCATTAGGCATATGTAGCAATAGGTCAACTTCCATGACAAACAAAAACCAATTGGAGAAACTTGGTAAGAGTCCTTTACATTTTAAAAACATAAAACTATGCCAAAAAAACCATTATGATCTATAACCAGCAATATCTTTCCTATGGGTCATTCTAAGGATTTTAGGAGGGTTTTGACAGGTTTCCCTTCTTAGCAATTATTCATAAAGAATTGCCCCTAAAATCCAAAACCAATTCTATAAAAATCAAGATATGGACTTTTAAAAACTTCCATGAGCTAATTAGGATCTCATGCAAAGGTTTCATATGCCAATGAACATAATAAATTTCTTTTTGGGTCTACAACACCTAATTTTGTGTACACAAAAAACCTTATCATAAATTTTCAAGATTTATCCTTTAGAATATGAGCTAAAAATTGATTAAAAAACTTAAAAAAACATATAAAACCTCTATAAATTCTCTCAATATCTCTATCACCTTATGAAATGATCTTGACCCCTCATTAGGCCACACTAGGTGTTTTTGCTCACTAGGCCTTGAACTTCCAATCATAATTAGATCATGAACATGAATTTAAACTTATTGTACTAATCTCAAAGCCTCATACACATGTAATATGACCTCATATCATTCTCATACACTATAAACATTCATCACAAGAGTATCATATTGATCACATCAACATGATACCAGGCCTGCCATTTTACTAGGTCTCTTAAGTATAGACTAAGCCTCGAAGCTTGACCTTTGAAATTATCTTAAGGATTTTATACCTCTATCTCATGTTTACATAGATTTTTATACTGTCTCATGCCTGTACTAACTCAAATAACCAAACTTCACTATGTTTTGTGCATAAACTTTCTCTCAAGGCTAGACTAGGTTTTTCAGGACACCTAGTACAAAATAGTAACTTACCTTGTACCATGATCCAAAATTTTATATGCCATCAACCTTAGAGGAGTTACCATGTTGCCTTGAAATTATCTCTCAATAAAGAGATAAGATGTTGCCTTCAAATTTTCTCTTTTCATGAGACTTCTTTGACACATATCATCTCACCATGCAGAGCCTCAACTCTAGCCTTTATCATAACTGACATCTATCATGACTTTAACATCAATGATGATAAAAATGCTTCAAAACCAATAACAAGAATCATAACTCAACACATACATGTAAAGCTCAGTTTTCAACAAAGCAACTTAAGATAATAATTTTGAAACTGATTAACAAACAAAGAATAACCAAAAATAAAAATCTCTTAAGAGATCTAATCTAAGGAGAATGTTCATTTTAAAATCACCAAATATGTGAATGAATTTTTGACCCATTAGCCTTGTCTACTCTTGTAAAATTGAAATGCAAAAAGACAAGTTGTATCAGGTTAATTTTAAGCACTTAAATGAAATTGTTATGAAAATTTAGAAGTGTTTAGACCTCTTTTTTCCACCTAGGTTCTTACAAAAATGTTATATATTTCTCTTATATTTATGCCAAAAATCCAACCAACAAACAAATTTTCATTTTCAACTCTCGAGTTTTGGTTTACACAGAGCGAAATTCTTGGTTACTGATTAGTCCAAGCGAAGTCACCAATTATAGCTTAAATTAGGCAAAGTTACTAAAATCACATGAAAATATACCTAATGAAGTTGTCAAATTGCAAGGTCAATGTTGTTGTTTGTATTTTTCAATGTCAGTGTTTACATAAAATGCTTAAACATGGTTTAATGTCACCAATTTCACCATAGATCAATGTCACTATTTCTAGTGAAGTCCCCGATACAAAGTCACTAATTTTTCCAAAATAAGTGATTGCAAAATTAGGCAATATAATAGCCAAAGTCATTAATTAATAGGGTGAAGTCACCGATTAGTGACAAAATAAAATGATGGGAATTTTGAGCATAAAACTAAAAACTTTAAGATATAAGTGATATTTTTATGAATTTTAAAGGTTCCACATCATTCATTTGGTCTATACAATATATGTGATCCCACTGGGCATGTCATTATATAACGTTATGAATATAAGGAGCACACAAATTTCATTAGTTCTTTTTTAGTGAATCTCAATAAAATTCAAGTATAAAAGTGCAATGAAACTAAACCACACTTGCCTAAGTATTAGGTTGAGCATATCACAATGAAAAAAACTACAAATAAGAGATAAAATCATACAACAATTTTACCTCCCTTGTCATAAGTAATGTTCACTTATTGGCATAAAAGATGTTTTTGCTTGGCTTATGCCATTATAGACTTTGATCAATGCATTATCCACCTTGGCATCATTTTTGTAAGGCCACATGAGGCTTTTATTGGCTTGGATTGGCTTGATGTGAAGCTTTTTTTGATATCAATTTGGCATTATAACATTAATTTTATGGATTATTGAATGCATTCCTACAAAATATCTTTACACATAAAAGCTTTTTAATCCCTTTAGAGTGTTTATAGAATGACCATGGCCTACGAAAAAAGGCTGGGGAATTATCTTTTTGTTAGCTCAACTTCCTCAAAGTTTATGTATAACTTGAAATCCATGATTATGATTTCCACATTGTGTATCACACCAATAGGGTGCACTTAGGTGTTATTTACCATGAATAAAACATCGGTTGATGGTCATTATGTTAGGCTACCCATTTTTATCCATACATCCCTTGTGAGTATGTTAGCCTCAATACATGTGTCAATAAAAATGTTATAGGTAGGACATCCATTGATGTTGGTGTTTATGAGTAGTTCTTTATCATGCCCCATGTGTAAGGTGGTTCTTTCCTTCTATTATTTCATGTTTCAAGGAATGGTTATGTCATTTATGTGCTTTCTTATATAGGCATCCAACAAGTCTCTGAGCATTAGGGTGATGTTGTTAGTAGGAAGAATAATAATTAATTATATTAAATCACTTTTATGATCACTATAAACTCATAGCTCCTCCCAAATCTTATCTTATTGTTCATGAGGCATCTATAATTCTTCCTTGATACTCTAGATGAGAATCATGGCTTCGTGTGGTGTCTTTACTCATTGTGTGATATCAAAAGCATGGGTCATGCATTGTGAAAGGCATGAGTCCTTTACTTTGGGTTGTGTTCTAGTTATTTCGAGGGTGTACACACTAATGTTTACACCTAAGGCCTAAAATTATTCTTCCCCACCCCTTCTTATCCCATTGGCCTAGGTTTTGTTCATAATGTACCATTCCCATACCTTTCATTGGCTTACCCTTGCCTGTAAGCTTCACATATAAAATATGACATTCCTTGATCTTGTGTCTTTTTTTACAATAAACATGTAGTATATTAGGTTAAATCACACTGGTAATAGTCCCTTAATCACCCTTATAACATGAGTATATTGGGCTCAATTTTCCTCTTTGACTTTTGTTCTATTATTGTTTTTCATAGTTACCTCATTATATGGTAGACCCATTATAGTGTTGATCAAGTTTCCCATCATATCCTTAATCAAATGGTCCTATGTCATCTTGGCATAGGCCCATGTCTCACACCTCATTAAATTCACCTATCACTTGGTAATATGTCATGCATCAAATGAATTATCATAAATATTACAATATAAGGACCCACTTATCTGGGTTATGTACTAAATAAGAGGGAAATTTTGTGCATCTTGGCCCTCACGATAAAATTTATAGATGGTTACCATGGTCATTTTTTTCTACCTAAGGCAATGATTTTAGTCATGCACTTCTACCTTGAAGTCAATGATCCATAAACCTAGACATGTGTTAGGTGCCTAGTTAGCTAGAATTTGTTATAGTAATGATTTTATCATTACAACTTGTGTATCTATGGTTGGTATAACCCCTATGTCTATTGTGTCAATAGCCTCAACTTTTAGTGTTATTTATAGTGCCTTTATAGGTTTAAAAAATGTTTACACATATAAGGTATGCCAAATCGATACAATCAACCTTATATTAAACCATCTGGCATGTTACACTAGGTGAATATAAGACATTAATTTAGATATCAATGTTTTAAAACAAGCGTCATAGAATTGAACACTTTACATAGGCTCTTGTTTGATATCCTTAAATGTGACAATACTCCATTGCTCAAATTCAGGGATATCAATCTCTCTAACAAATTTTACCTTCAACAGGTCATAATCCATGATCGCCTACGTAAGGTCAAGCTTTTGAAACTAGTTTTGTGCATGATCATGTAATGTGGTGGAAAAATGGTGTGCTTTCTAATTTAATTGGGTAATACCCTTAGTTATCCAATGATCTCACATTTATACACATGTTCCAAAAAAATTAGTAATATATGATATTTAGGTCAACTCAAAGATGTTTTATATTAAATTTGTGGTGCATACATTGGTGTAACTAGTGTCTAGGTAGCTTGTAAAATTTATATAACTGGGGCCTGACCTCTCCTATTGGTGGTAAAATTTCACCACTTCCTAAAATTTATGATGCAATAGATCCTCCTTGAGTCAATTTAACTACATGATGGGTTAAATCCCTTACCATAACAAACATTACTAGTTATTTTAAGGCCCATACTAAGTGTGTTGCCACTAGTCCAAGTGGTGGTTCAAAAATCACTTGTTCTAGTAGATTTATTTCTCTCCCTTGATCAATCAAGAATTGGATGTCTCATGGGTTCAATGGATCTCGAAAAACCCTCTTCTAATTCTTATTATTCTAAGTGGGATGCATGAGTATGCACTTTAATTAGGGGACATTGGGTATTCTGCATGTAGCCTCTTTCCCTATCTTCTTGCTTTTGAGTGTTTCAATTCCTTTTGGTCAATTTTTTCTAAACTCTATGACATCTATGTCTTCTCCTTTGGGTTGAACCTCCTATGCACAAGATTTTTCCTCATTCCTTTCCCATTATTTGTGGGTCCTCTTGGCATTTCCTAAATTAGGCTCTCCTCTCTCCCTTAGGCCCTACTTAGCCATCACCTTCTACCGAGTTTCATCATATCTATGCCTCACAAGTTTTTTTCCATCTGTTATTTCCATATTAAAGCTTACCCACCTATTCTTTATTGATCACTCCCCTCATTTCCTCTTTATTTCTACACATCCATATAAATATAATATTTACCTAGCCATTAGCATGTTTCTCATGTATACTTCATAGTAATAAAATGTGTCCCAATCTGAAAAATAGAACAAAAATATCAAGGATGTAGCCTAGTTTTCAAATCTTGAGCACATGTAATCACCCACACTTCAACATTTACCACATCAACTCCCACACTGACATAGCACATGAGTCAACAACCTCATGTGCTCACTTGAAACACAAATAGAAAGGAATCATGGTAGGTCAGGGTTAGTTGTGTGCAATGGGGTTTCCTTAGAATATGATATTATGTGTTAGTAAATAGGTTTCCTCATACTAATCTAATACATAAATAATTAGCAACATAACATATTTAAATATACGAGAGCACATAAATCATTACATAACCATAACATAAGTTACAATAGTTAGTTCATTTCAAGTCAGACTCATCCATACATGTCTCTTTAGTATTACAAACAACCCTCTAATTTATTTAATACTTCCAATAGTTTACATATATTCCTATTACATTATAAGGTGGCTCTCCTCAAGACAATTGTCTCAGCCTTTTATTATTACCATTATTCCCCCTTTAGTCATTGGCTTTCTACCTTTTTATTTTCACTAGGGGTTATTTTTTGCAGTTAATGCATTTATCACCCTCTTATATTTAAATTATATCTTAGCCTAAGGATAGCTATCTCATTATTTTTAACTATTACCTCTTAAATTTTTAATAGTATATGATGTCAAAACTTAATTCTAATGTATCCCCCCATAATTCTATCTATGGATCCTAGGTCCATGTGGTTGCTTGTCTAGATCATGTTATTTTGTCATTTAGCACACATCAACATGGTTGGACTAGTAGTTTATGCCTTTTGGGCTAGCAATAGGTTTTAGGTGCACCCGTATATTATTGGTTTAGATCATGTGCACTTTTCCTAATATAATGGCACTTATCTATCTTCACCTGATGCATACTTGCACACATTGATATTTTATACTTAGCAAATTTTTGGGGTCAATAATGACACTTGTATGCCTCACATTCAATATGTTACGTACATTATTCAATGACAATTACATTACTATGATGACATAATCTCCACATTTTGACATAATTATACATGGTTATTTATTTATCACATGTTATAATTAACTCTTATTTTTAGATGAGTGACTTGCAGGCAACATCCCTTATCTCAAAAAGGGGACATTATAGTGGGATTTTTTAATATATTCAAGCCTCTATAAGTATAAAATTTAAATTTTATAACAGAGTACTAGTTTTAAAGATTAAAAATAATTTATAAATTAAATACATGATAGATATTGGCACATTGATATGAACTATGGGGGCATATGACATGCATATTCACTCACTTTAGAGAGACTTGAATACATAATCATTAGCACTTGGATGAATATGCAAGGGCATATGTAAAATAGTTACATGAATAAAAATTAAAGGTTTCACATAAAGTTATAGTTTAGCATATAGAAGCATGACATTATATATCATTTGGCACACATTCAGGGGGCATGATAATATTTCATCCACATATATACATTTTTCAAAGTCAAAAGGCATTATATTAGTTCATGTTCATATGCACTACAATATAATATATAGATTCAATGGTAAATGGTTGTTATTTCACTTCAAATCTATTACTACAGTCATGAGGGGGGCATGCATAGTATTTGTTCTATTTATATCATGTAAGTGTAATCTATATCCTTTTACAATGGTGTGATTTGTTCTATCACAAGTAATGTACATTCATGTCTAGTTACACTCAATGACCTTGTCATTACTTCTAGTTAACCCATTGTGTGGTTCCATATTTTGTTACATGTGATGTATGTTCAATTCTAGAAACATTCACTAGCCTTAGCATAGCTTCTATAAAACCCATTATGCTTCCACCTTTTTTTGGATTAATGTATTAGGTACTTCTCGTTCATGAGATTTGTATCATGTATCTTTTCAACTCGAGGGATTGATTAATTATTCCAAATTGGGGCATGATCTCTCTAAATTTCCCCATAGTTTAACACAAGGAACCATTTCTCCAAGTAGTTTCATAAGGGGGAACATTTCTCCAATGCTTCATCCTCCTTTACAAGTTAGAGGGAAATATAGTTCCATATCCCTACAGGTGTTCTCCTTCCTACTCTTCGTTCAATTTCAAAGTTCAAAAGTCATATTTTTCAAATATCAAATATAGACATTGATTACTTCATGTGTTATTTTAGGTTTTGTTAAAATGGGTTCCCTGGATAATTGGAGTTTCCTATCAATAAATAAAGTGTGTTGTACACATTTTGGTATATCTTTCTCTTTAATCTAGTAGTTTCATTACTAGAATATAGGGAGCAAAATTTAGATACCTAAGTCTGGTCACATATACTTGATAATGTTGATTCTTGACATATATTAAGCCACTTGAATCATGTTACATGACTCCATGTCACCATTATTCTATCCATTTATCTATAAGTAGGTTTGACCCCTCTATTTTTCATCATTACAACACAATAATTTCTATGTGAATGGTCAAATTGCCTTATATCATTTTTCATATTGTTCTAACCCCAAAATAATTGTTCGTGCTTTTTTAGGATAGGTTTGTGTTGGGTTGACATGTTTTTTATCATAGACTTGTCCACCAAGAATGGATTTCTCCCCACACCATTTAATTACTAGTTTCTAAAATTCAAAATATTCATTTTGGTCATCCCATAAGTTTTACAAGTTAGTTAAAGGAAATTATTTAAAAGGTTCACCATAAATACAAATCAAATTCATTCATTAAGGGACTTGATTGCTACTACTGCACATTAATAAAATCTACCATATTCCTCCCAAATTAAATATCAATCACTAGGAATAATCTCATATAAAGTATAAATCATTCTAAATCAATTCAAGAACTAGCATCCTTAATTATCATGACCAAATTTATATCTACATACATACAGTCAAGGAGCACAATTACACGATCACACTAGGTAGGAGAACTACATGCGACTTGATTCCCTCTTTGAAGTATATGGATACTTAGGTATCACTCAATCATCAATTGGGGTGATCAGGGTCAACTCAATGGATTACACTCCCTTATTATTTTACAAGTTTTCTAGCTCTCACAAGTACCCCTATGTTTTCCAAATCAAGGAGAAGAAAAACATAGGTTTCCCCATGACATATATAAAATCATAATATCTCAACCTTATTATAAAATACTGGTATAAATTCTAAAGCAATCATAATTTTATCACAGTTAAATTAGACAAGATCACAATCAACAAATAATGTTAATTTATGTTGCTATATAGGGAACATGAACATGTCTAGACATAAGCATTGCCTCTACTTCTAAACCTAAGCGATCACAAACTTGTGTTGGTGTATTTCAGATAATCATACTCAATCTAAGATTTATATAATATTAGAATCTAATCTAAGCTACTTATTCTTACTATTTTCCAAGATAACATATTACTAAGCAATTTAAAATTAAAAGTATTGGTAAATTTTATATTCTTAGCATTCTAATTTATTTAATAGTTTAAAGCTTATTAGGTTTTATTAAATCAAAAATAAGGTAAAAAAATTCCTATAAACAATAATGACATATTTCCAAGTACTTAATGATGTCTAAATGCTTAAATTTACTAGGGTACATAAGTATTATAGATGACTTAAATTTAAAGTATGACCCTATTGGTGCACAAACTAATGTCTAGTGGTCTAAAGGCAAAAACCCTAGGATAGGTGTCACATAGGGCAAGGGGCATAAGGCCACAAAAGAACCCTTATAGGACCATATAATTATGCATGTCTACAACATAACCATATACTTTATACAAAAAGTGTATAATGTGGTAAAACTTGAGAATGGGAAAGATGATATCTAGAGGGTAGTGAGACAAGGTGTGAGGACCACTAAAATTCAATAACTATGTCAATAATGCCTTTATTTAAACTAATAATAAATGAGTACAAAAACATCTGAGCTACATATAAATCAATGACTAATAAATGCCTACGATCCATTTTTAGGTCTCTATACAAACAATATGGAAATGTTTTGAATGGACATGATTAAAAAGGCTCACCACAATATTTTTTATATTCTAATAAGTCTTAATTTTAGAATAATTACACCGATATGCATAACTTATAATGTAATTCAAGGGTGGTGATGGAGTGTAATAATGTGAGTTATTAATAAACTTATGTATCACAATGAAAAGGACATCAAACATAAGGTCAAAACAATCTTATGATAGTCAAATGGATGACAAATTTAAATTAAGATACTCCATTAATAATGTGAGTTATTAATAAAGTATCTTAATTTAAATTTTTCATCTATTTGACTATCATAGGATTTTTTTGACCTTATGTTTGATGTCCTTTTCATTGTGATACATAAGTTTTTCTCCCTACTTGGAGAAAGTGATTGAAAGACTATGATATCTTGGGTATACAATAGAGTTGGAGCTCATTATTTTTTTCCACAAAGAGTTTTCAATCTCATTCCATCGATGTAACAATATTGATACTATTTATAAATAGTCAATAAGAAATTTTTGGGGAGAAGGTAATGGAGTTAATCATTAATGTGTAATGTGACAAATGCAAGATTAGCACATCAAGATTGATATATCTCAACATTTTTGAGATTGATATATTTAAGATATCTATACTAACATTATTAATCTTAAAGATAAATATAATATTCGCTTTTATCTATTATTCATTATCGAGTGATTAAATATTACACCTTTCTACCAAAGAATAACATAGTGATAATATTTTTGGCTAGATGGATTTGTTTTTTAATAGAATAGATCTTGTATTACTAAATATCACAAACAAATAGTTGTGAAAAAATAATAAATAGACTGTTCATATTTAGTTTAATAGGTAATAAAAAATGTTCAATTAAATTATTAAAACTTAGAAAATAGATAAACAAAAAAAATGATTAAAATTGTTAGGTTGTAATTAGGTTAATTTAAAAATTATAATATTCATGAAACACAAGTGGCTTATTTATTATCATTTTTTTATCTTAGGTGAAATACCATTAAAAATAAATTGAAACTAATGTATTGAGGAGATATGACATTTAATAATGTTAAATAGTAGTTTTAGATCTACTATAGTGGCTAAAAAGAGTAAACATGGCAATTTAAAAGTTTTAAAACAAGCAATGGATAATATAAAAGTAAAATGATTGGAACAAACACATCTTGTCAAATTTTATATTTTTGAATGTAGATTTGAGATATGTAGGCATGTAGTTAAATGTGTGTAAAATCTGAGTGGTTAACTACATAGGGATGAGATCAATGTTTATGTTTTTTGTGTGTTGGGTGGGACTAGGACTGACCTATTTTGATTTTCATTCCAATCATAGAGAATCAATCGTGTCCTACATAAATTTCTAGATTCTAGATTTTTTGGATCACTACGCCACTAGATGTCATACCTTCATGTACCTATACTAAATTAGTGGACAAAACTGCTAAATTTTAATTATTTAATGTGATTAACCTATATTTCCATAAGATGTTTTTGATTATATAAGGTGGCTAAAATAAGGGGTTGAACCCTTACAAAATAGCAAAAATAAACCCCAGAGGCATCAACATAAAAGAGCCTCGAAACAGTTATAGCATAGCCCGCTTAACCAGCATAAACAACAAAGACAACATAACCAGACTAAAGACAGTATATATGAAGAAGCAGAGAATAAACAACATGAAAGAAACTAGAACTAAGGAGAAAGATTTTCCCATATTTTAACTAGAGATTTAGTAAATTCATCCAACTTTTTGAAATTCTCATCTTTATCCTCTGTAGTTGTAGTCTCAAGATCTTGCAACATAGAAAGATTAAGTAACACAGTACACCTGAGTATAGTGGAAATTGAGTGTTCTAGATTCTTCACATGACCTCTCAGGGTAGCAATGTCATTCTTGTAATCAACACCTTCCTCCATCTCATCAGTGGCTTCCTCCACAAACATCCTTCCCCCTTCATCATCATTATCCTTAGAATCACCAATAGCACCACCAAAAACATCAGTCTGTTTGTTCCCATTCTTACCCTCTACATATTTAGCAATCTCCTAGACTTCAAGAACCTTGGCCTCATCCCCCTGGGTGGATTCTTTAGAAGCACTCTCTAAATAATCAATAAGTTTAACTTTCGATGTAGGTTTTCCAGCAATCCTCCCTGACCTCCTAACCCCAAAGGACAATCCTTCCTTATCCTTGGTAGATAGATTAGTTTTACTACCAAGTCCAAAGGAATACTATTAAGATTTTTAGGGGTCCCCACAACATCCCACATAGTTTCCTCTTCCACCTCCCTAATTTTACTCTTCCTGCTCTTCACACTACTTTTAGAGATTGGAGTGTGGGTAGTGGTCACCATGGTAGTCTCCTCATTAGACAGAGAAAAGGAAACCCCTTTCATCTTATGAGAAGTAGGGGAAGGGTAAGGCTCTTCAAATATGGTAGTATCATCAGGGTTAGCAAAAATTTCACCACTATGAGACTATATAGGCTTAGGTGGCTCTAGAGCAAGGTGGAAATTATATAAGTAGAGAATAAGACCCTAGTGCAGGGGTTTCTTGGAGGGTTTCTTAGCTGACTTAGCTTTAACCCTAAAAATTGAATGCTCAAGGGAAGACATTAGATAGAATGGGAAGCTAATATGAGCATTATGTCTAAAATGATTTAGTAAAAGAAGATGATAAGTATAGAACCTGGTAAACTAGTACTCTAGAGTGAATTATTTCATGAAGAGGAAACACATTTCATTCCATGACTCTGGCAGCTTGGCCCATTTGAATCCTCCCTGGTAAGGAACCAATTCTTCACCTTCCCCAAGGAATAACTTCTGGTTAGAATGGTTCACCACTTTCACTTTACTTTATAACTTGGTCCCCTTAGTCGATAGGCCAGTCACCATAGCAATAACTTTCTTAGAAACTTCAGACCCAATTCTCCCAATAGTGACTCTACAATTTTTCCAAGACCAAGCAAATTACTTAGACAAATTTTCATCATAGCCATTAAAACATTCCAAAAAAGGGTTTATACCACCTTCCTTATAGTAGTGCCAAACCATAGCATTATCTTTAAACTCATAATAGGAAATTAACTCTATTTGAATCCTATCTCCTCCAATTATAGCCTTCCAAATAAAGACACAGAATCCTCAAAACTAGAAATTCATAGAGTTATTGTGAAAGGTGAGATTAACAGTTTGACAAGGAATTATCATAAGAAGTCTACACATATTATCATTAATGAGAACCACCTTTTAAAGGACTAATTCAAGCCTACACTTGCCATGCTCGAACATGATTATAAGGAATTCTCTATAATTAATAGATAAGCAACTCGCCTTAACACAAGGGAGTAATAAAGTAGAGATGACATTAAGAAATTAAAGTATAAAAAACATGTACTTTGAGATACACATCAGCATCTTCCAGCAAAATAAATAGAATAAAATGTCTTTCCTAAGATAATGAGTCATCATTGATATATCATCTCCTTTTGAATTAAGTCCCTTATGTTTAGAGGGATGTTATTAATTTGGTGCCAACAATGCCAATTTGAAAATTGTTGGCCAAGGTCTACAAGAGGATCTACAACCCCATTGCCCTCTCTATATAAATGAGAGATATCAACTCTAGGGATACACTATAGAATGATCTGTATATAATGTCTTTCATTTTCTAGCCACAAGTCGACATGTTAGTAATAGCATCAATAACAAGTTTGGAATCCCCCTGAATATGCAATTGCTTAATATCAAGTGAAATAGCCAATTTCACCACCCATAAATAAGTAGAGGCTTCAGCATAATTATTACTTTGAAAGCCTATCCCACTAGCATAGACAACAACCATCCACCTTTTGTCATCCCTGATAATCCCACCACCACTAGCCTTATCGTTTGCCTTAGATGCCCCATCAAAATTTAGTTTGAGCCAATAAGGCTTTAGAGGAATCCATCTAGTATTTAATATCTACAACTATTTGTAATTATTATGAGCTAGGATTTGGTTTAGAATTCTCCAATTAGTTGCAATTTACTCCTCTTCTTAAGAAAGAGGTTTTTCCATAGTTTTGATGTGAGAATTGGTCACACTTTCTATGAGGCTCTTAGAAAATGAATGAATAACTTGAGAAGTATCCCTAGCAGCATCCCTAAAAATTTTGTTATTACATTCTTTCCATAAATTCCAACCAAGATAGGGTAGACTTTGGTTCCAAAGCTCAATAAGCCATGGATGAGAGAAGGTAGGACACCAATTGTCAATGACTTCCCTAATATCAAAATTACAAACCCATTGAATGCCAAAATTCCTTAATATAATATTCCAAATTTCCTTGGCAAAATCATAGTGGAGAATTAAATGAGAGATAGTTTCCTCCTTCTCAAAGCATAAAAATCACCTATTGACCAAGGTGAATCCCCTCCTCTGTAAGTTATCTTGAGTTAGGATTTTATTATGAACAGCAACCCACCAAAACATATTAATTTTAGGAATAATTTTAGAATTCCAAACTTTCCCCTAAATCTCATTTTTATGCACATCAAGGATCAATAGGTGGTAATTAGACTTAACAAAAAATTGACCTTTCTTATCTAGCCACCAATATAGCTCATCTTCCCTAGGAAAAAGAGGGATTCTGACCCCCATCATCAAATGTTGGATAGACCACATCCTAGGAGAGAGATCAGGGCAATGGGTATAACAATCCAAGAGATTTATCTAACTCCTAATACCATTATTTTTTAAAATATAATGACAAACTTTATCCCCTAAAAAGTGTTTAGCAATGCTATCAATACCTCCATAATCACCTTGAGTAATCAAGGCCTTATTATTCAACCAAATGTCTTCACAAAAGTTAATAGAATTACCATTCCCCATTTTCCATCTAAGCCCATTTTTGAGAAGACTTCTAGACTTCAACATTTTGTTCTAGATAACATATCCCTGGGGAAGCCCTTCCTGATGGAGAAATCTAAATTGGTCAGTTCCATGAAGATACTTGGATTGCATAATGTCCCCCCCCACTCTTTATGGTTGTGGATCAAATTCCAATTTATTTTGGAAAGGAGGGCTTTATTCATATTCTTGATAGATCTAATGTTAAGACCTCCATGAGATTTGGGAAGACAAAATTTCTCCCAACTAACCAAAGACATTCTCTATTTTTCTTCCACCCTGGTCTATAAGAATTTTCTTTGAATCTGCTCCAATTTGTCAGCAATAAACCCACGCATTTTAAAAAGAGACAGGAAGTAAGTAGGAATACCTTGTAAAGAAGCACGTAGAAGCTAAAGCTTTCCAGCACTACTAAGTAATTTCCCCTTCCAACCAACCAACTTCTTCTGAGTTCTTTCTAGAATTCCATTCCAAAATCTTTGAGACACCTCTTTGACTATAAGGGGGAGGCCAAAGTAAACGGCAGGAAGATCAGCTTTAGCACAACCAATAATATTAATGATTTTTCACCAGAGATCAACCAGAGTATTAAAAAAATACACCTTAAACTTCTAAAAGTTAATGTTTTGACTAGAGGCTTTGGCATAGTCATTTAAAATATTCTTCCAACTACAAACTTTGACCACAAAAGAGATACCAAAGAGGATGGTATCATAGACAAACTACTGCACAGACATAGAGGGAAGGGAAGAAGCAAGATTAATACCCATAATTTCTTTAAAGGTAATCTTAAAGTGAACATATCTCCCAAGGGCCTTAGCCATCATGATAAACAATTATGGTGAAAGAGGATCCCCTATCTAATCTCCCTTGAGGAAGAGAAAAATCCCCTAGGGATGCCATTGACCAGAACACAGAATTTAGCAGTGGAAATAGCCTCCCTAATAAGAAGGGATATTTTATCATTAAAACCAAAAAATTTAATGACTTCAAATAGGAATTTCCATAAAAATTTATCATAGGCCTTAGAGATATCTAACTTTAGAACCGTGCAAGGGATTCTGCTCTTGTCCATAGAGTGGATAGTTTCATGAGTGGAGATCATAGCATCAAAAATTTGTCAACCAAGGACAAAGCCTTTTTGAGAAGGGGAAATAATTTTATCCAAAAAAGGATAAAACCTTAGGACAATCAATTTAGTGCACAACCTATACATGGTATTACACAAGCCAATGGGTCTAAAATCAAAGAGATAAATAGGCTTCAAATTTTTAGGGACAAGAATAATAAAACTATTATTAATCTATTTTAGAAGTTTACCAGTTTTGAAAAAATCCCTCACAGTAGAAGTGACATCAACACCCACAATATCCCAATATTCTTGAAAGAAAATTGGAGGAAAGCCATCAGGGCCAAGGGCTTTGAAAGGACCCATAGAAAATAAGACAGCATGAACCTCCTCCTCAAAAATAGGTTTTAGCATTTCAAAGTTGTCTTCTTCAATAATCAAATAGGGGATCTTATCAATAAATTGGTCTATAATCCTTCTATTGTCAGCATTATTAGCTTGCTCTGATAGTAGATTCTAAAAAAATAACATAGCTTGGTCCCCAATCTCATTATCCTCAGTGATAGTATTGTCATTTTCTAGACATAATTTAGAGATAGAATTAGCCTTCCTATGTTTTATGGCTAAAAGATGAAAAAAGGTAGTATTCCTATCACCTTCTTTGAGCCATTGAACCCTAGACTTCTATTTCCAAAAAATCTCTTCTTTACTCATAAGATTCTTCTAGTCAAAAATCAAATCACATTCCTCCTATATAATATCATCAGTAACATCTCCTTGAGCCATAAGCTACTAAAGATCATCTAATCTTCCAGAGATAGTTTTTTTCTAGCTGAACACATTGCCAAAGCTATATCTGCTCCACCCATGAACTTCTTGTTTAATGTGAAGGAGATTTTTGACCAACCTAAACATAGGAGTACTCTAAATGGTATTTTTCCACCATTGAACCACAAGGTTTCTAAAATATTTATGTTTAATCCACATAGCTTCAAATCTGAAAGGGAAAGGACCACAGTTACACTATTCCTTCCAACTAAAGAGAATAGGACTATGATCAGACATGGTTCTAAAAAGAGCCTTCAGACTCATATTATGATGATTATCTCAATTGCTAGAAATAAGAACTCTATCTAATTTAACTTGAAACATTTGATCTCCTCTTCTTATGTTAGACCAAGTGAAATTTTGATTCTATAGCTCCATCTCCAACAACCCAAAGGAATTGATAAATTCTGAAATTCAAACATGCTATCAGTATAATCAAGAATACCCCTAGATTTCTCAAAAGAATATAAGGGAGTATTAAAATCCCCAGCCAACATCCAATGAGAATGAGGGAAAGTGGAAAGAGTATTACATAAGTCCATCCACAATGTATTCCTTAGGGCTCTAGTGTTCAGAGCATAAATATTTATTAATGACCAATTTAAAGAAGGCAGAGAGAAGTTAACAACTAGAAAGTGCTTGCTAGACACAACAAGTGAGCTCTAGATTTTAGCATCATTCCACATAGTGACAATCCCTCTAGAGGCTCCCGTATTTGGGCTAATACAGAAATTAGCCTTGGGCCATATATAATCAGCTATCCTCTTAAATCTCTCTTCATTCATCTTAACTTTCTAAAGTAATAAAATATCTAACTTATTGTCTAGAATATAGTTTTTCACTTCAAACTATTTGGTAGGACTATTGCAGCCCCTCTAGTTCCAAGATATAATTCTCATTTGGAAGTATTATGAGATTGGATCTCTAGTGTTTTTTATTTACCACTAGCAATCTCTCTTCGCCTTGTTTCTCTGAGAGTTAGTCTTCCTTGTTTAGAGTTTGTTCCAACATCTATAGACTTTTTAGCCCTTCAATTATTTTTCTTAGGGGTAATCCAATCCTCATGGTCATTACCACTACCACTCGAACTAATTTTAGCAGTCAATGAAGGAATAGCTACCTGATCAATAAGAAATTCTCCTCCATGAATTCAACCATAGTTATAGGAGAGGGATTATGCTTAGGGGATGTTTGGGAGGTCACATCCCTAGAATTGCAACTTGAGTATGTGAGTTAGGCCCCTTATCTAATGGAAGCTAGGGCCTCATCACCTTCAATAGTAACCTCTACCAATTAGGAATGAATCTCACCCTCTTTAATCTGAGTATTTTGTTGAATAAAGTGCTGGTAGTTATTTGTATCAAGATTCTGATAGCCTTTCTCCATATCCTTCTCAAAATAATCTTCTGTGATAAGATTTTCCTCATTTACCCCCATTCTTTGATCAATAGGGGTGTCATCTTTGGGTGAGTTATCTTCAACTTCATTGTTAAGGTCAGCATTGCCTCCCATTTACTTCACCTTATAATGGGTCATAAAATGGCCTTTCTTCTTACAAATCTGATAGAAAGTAGTAGCATTCTCATAAAGAATTAGTTGGGTCCAAATCCCATATTTGGATTTTAATTCTATGGACATGGGAAGGGTTTGGTGGATCTCCACATTAACACAAAAATGAGCATAAACACAATGAGACATAGTCTAAGTGGTGTTATTTAAAGTCATATACTGACCAAAGGTATTACCAATAGCAAAAAATATCTTTTCATCCCAAAATTCTAAGGGAAACTTCCAGAGCCTCACCTAAATGGGGGTAGACTAGTTCAGATATGTGCTAGGATCAAAACTAGTTTTTCAAGAGCACAAAGCAAGTGAATGAGTACCATATAGCCATGGCCTCCCTGCCAGAACAACTAACATATCCTCCTTATTCATAAATTTAAATAAAAACAACCCTCTTGCCAAAGTGATGACCGACACACTACCTTTTATCCTCCACCGATTAGCCACCCACTTCCTCACCATCTCAATATTAGGATGAAGGAAGAAAAACTTACCAACCAGGGCAAGATCCATGGCTGCCACTATTTCCTCAACCAAGTCATCAAGAATATCCAAAGCCATTCCTTCCACTGATTCCTTTTGGACTAGGACCCCTGATGGACCTTTAGGGGAAAAAGACTTCTTCCCATTTAACACCCCTATCCATCCCTTGAAAGGATCCTCGACCATCAAAATAATACCAAACTAACACCAAAGTAGTGTTATGACTACATATCCTACATACCAAACTAATACCCCTCATAGTTCATGTGAAGTATAAATGGAGGATTAAGAGAATAATCTTTGCCTTCTCTCCCTAAGTGTGAGATGCAACTACAAGCCTTTTTCTTAGGTCAATTTTTTTATAAGATGGTATGCAAGTACTTAAGTAGAGATAAATCAATATAGAGTGTGCCTAGACTTTAAAATGAATGACTAATAATGGATTAAAACTTGAATATCTTGGAACCTTAATAATACTTATTTTAGATGATTTATTTGTTATTAAAATACCCATATATGATTTGTATATATAGGATTATCATCCTTTTAATTAAAGAGATGCAAATTTTGACAAAAGATATGGGAAACCACTGACAAATAGATCCAAACAATGAATGGATATGGTCCTAAGTAGAAGAGCACATAAAAACAAAGAGGATAGGATTAATTTCCATAATTATCCTACCCCAAGTAGGATCGATAGATCATTGATACCATCCTTAAGTAAGAAATAATGACATAGAGATAGGAGAGAGAAAACAAACTCATGAGCACAACCAAAACATGACAAAAATGACAAACATAAAATAAGACCATGCGATCACATAAAGAAGAAATAAGAGGGATAAAAGAGTAACAATAAATCACTAATTCAAGGTTATGATCCATTTGTATAAAATAATTTAAAAAATATTGTAATAACAAGCCTTTTACAAAAATTGAGTGTCTCCATAATGCCCCTACTTTGATGTGTGTATGTGAGTGATGCATGTAAGTGTCTCCAAGTATTGTGTAGCATATGATAAATAGAATTATGTATAGATCAATTCCCAATATACTACTCTAATGAGTATTGATGTTTTATCTTTTAATAATGATAACATCAAGTGAGGATAAATGCATAATATATTACTCTAGTGATTATCATTGTTTATTGCATAATATTGATGACATCAAGTAAGGATAAATGCATAATATAGTACTATAGTGAGTTCCAAAGTCTAGAAAGGTGTCCCTATATAATGTTTAATATGTGTGATGCATCCTCCACTCAAGATGATGTGATGGAGTGGGAAATAATATGCTCCATAACATATACAGTGAATTATATGGACCAATGTCTATGTAATAATCATGTAGTATAAATAAATTTATGGTGAGATCCATAGGTGTGCATCCTTCAATGGGGATGATAGTGCACAAGACAACAATACACCCTAATGTAGCCAAGTGGATGGGTACAAAGTGATGTCTCCATATGTATAAAAATACTCAAGTTATAAATATATGTATCATGTGTAAATACCAGGTATGTGTTCATGTATATGTAAGATAATACCACTTCTATATGAAGAATAAATATAAGCATGTTATACACAAGTCAGTGATGGGAAAATATGTGTTAATATAAAGGTCATGGAGGGTAGTTTTGGTAATCATACCCTCCATAGGAAAATATAGGTATATATGTGATCAATGAAGCTTCCATGTGAGGTGAATATAATAATGGTGAGGATGTCCTCATTTATACAAGATATGTCAAATAAATAACTCATAATGGACAACCAAGTATAACTCCCCTGTTGGAAATGTATAAGTTATGTATACCAATGTGTAAGATAGAATCATATATATAGGAATTATGGCAATCATAATGTGCTAATATGTAAATGTGTGTAGGGCATAGGTACCCACTTATGTAGTAATGCAAAGGCAGATAGGTAATGTGGCTCCAAAAATTTATATAGTATCAGTTCTACTTAAGTATAGGTGATGTTAATTGTGCCCTTATAGGTCACATGAATATATGTGTATATGATTTAAATTTTAATGGATTTGTGGTGTTTAAAACCCTAGTTTGTTAAAGGGTTGGAAAAATAAGTTAGGGAAAAAATATGCAATAAATATAGCCACTTATTTGTGCAATAATTGACCTAATTGATTATTCAAAGATATCAATGAACTACACAAAGATGTAATTAATTATAAATGGACTGAGATAGATGAATGAAAGGTTGGAAACTGGTATAGAAGTTATTAATAGTGTCATCAACTAGAATCAAGACTTAGAACCTCTCCCAAACAAAAATTCAATCCTTTGGACAATAGCACACTTCATTAGTATTCTTAGGGGCACAACAGTGTCCTCTTAAAAAAATAGTATGAACTTTTGGATATGCCTTCATCTGAGTTTGATATGCATGTGCCTATGTAGATGAACCATGATCCACTATCTGTGACATGGTTTTGACTGATTTGGAAGTGAAACCCTAGACCTCCATGTTGTTAGGGTCTTTAAGGATCATAAATAGAAAAAGTGTGATGTTAGTTGGATAAGCTAGACATAACCACAACACCCCACTATGTTGAGATTTGCCTACATACCAATACCTCAAGAGGGGATCAAGTCTGATGTAGTTATCCCAATATAAATATTGGTGTAAGTGTCAGTGAATGCTAGTGTGAGTGTCAACTTAAGTGTTTTAAGTGTGACTTAAGATTTTAAATTTGAGTAATCTAAGCTTAAGATTATTTTAGATGGTTTTATGCATAATTAAGGTAGAATAGGGATCAATGACCTTGAATTGTACAACTTTTTATGAGCTTGTTCATGTGTATTTACATCTAATTTCCATCTAATGGGTAAAGGCATAGAATTGGTGTATATATATTGATTTGGTTATTTTCAAGATGTGTAATAAATATACGCCAACCCTAAGGTGTCTTGAGAAATGAAAATATATTTTTTTGAGGAAAAAAGAGGTAATGGATAATAGTTCAGTCCCTAGGTCACTAGTGTAGTGCACTAGTGTCCAAATGATCATGTTAGTGTCTAGGTGGAATAATCTAGTTTACTAGGGGCCTAAATGCTTAGGAGATGGTTTGGGACTACTTTTGGTACATCTAGGGATGGGTTAGACCCATACAAAAGTTGGATAAGGATCAAAAGAGACCCTAGGATAGGTCTAGCGATAATTTAGGGATAGGGTGGTCTCAAGTGACACTCATTTCACTCAAGTGACATTTTATATGACTACATTTCACCCCCTTTATTATATAAATATATCAAAGAAAAATTATTAGGATAAATGAAAAATAAAAGTACCTGGACTTACCTATGAGGTAAAGCCTATGAATTGGGGTCTAAGTTTATGAAGCATGCTCCTCTATGTATCTTATAAATGAAATATGGATGAATCAATCCTTACTTAAGGAATATAAAATACAAAAATAAGACTAAGTAAATATATAAGAGAGAGATTAAAGTAATGAATACACCTCATTGGGTATGTGAACCAATGTAAAAACCTAGTGATATCCTATGTGTGTTTAGCTAATGATCAAATTGATGAATAACTTAGACCGAGTTGATGGTTTGTTGAATTCCCATATGTGGGTGGATCAAGAATTCAATTTAGTTTTGACTCCATCATTTCCCACCCCTACTTAGTTGATCATAATCTATGAATAACTTGGATTAGAGTGATGGTTTATCCAACCCTCCTATATAAGTGGCTTAAGAACTCGAGTAGGCTATGAATCCATCATTATCTACCCATGTGTAGTAGATGCATCTATGATTGAAATTTTATGATGTCATGTAAATATATAAGATGGCTCTGGACCACTCAGGAACTTTGAAATGTAAAATGACTCAGGGGCTACTCAGGCACTCAGGAATATAGTCTAGGACTACTAAAAAATGGTAACTATTGTAAATGGAATGAGTCATAACTCTCATATAAATCTAGTGCATATGGTATTTGAAGTATATAATTTGGAGAATGACATGGATTTATCATCCCATCTGATCAATTGGTGAAAAGGTGAGCATGGAAATAATGTGTCTCACACATGCCCCCAAATCTAATATTTGTGCATATGGATTTTGGACTGACTTAAAGTAATATGTATATGAACATATCTAAAATTGAAATGGGAGTAATCATACCACACATGATGCCCCTAATCTAAGAAAACTAGTATGATTCTATGAAAACTAATAATAAATTAAGCATAACTGATAATCTATGATTGATATTGTGAAAACCTAAATTATAATTATTGTGCCTTTCTGCCAATTTCAAAATTTATTATTTTTGGTACCACTGGATAATAGCATGGTCCATTGGATAGTAGCAGACTATGCTAGTGTCCTTTATGCCATGCTAGTGTCATTTTTATGTTTTTTCTATTCCAAATTGAAATTGATCTGTCTTACTAATTTCCATTGTGTTTTCTTGATTATGAGCTCTATGATTTGTGTTTACATGCTAAAAATTGTGTTCTAAGTGAACTTGGATGGCCTGATCTATGTGATAAACCCATGTGAATGCCTTCACTTTTAATGGGAGTTGTTGAAGCTGTGCAATAACTATCCTCAAAATAAAAAGTATGCATCATGTGTGTTATACTAAAAATATATGATATCTACATAATAAACCAATTTAATGAGTATGCATGACATTAGAATGTAAAATTGATTGAGCATAACTTTGAAATGTATGATTTATGTTATATATAGCATTCACAAGGTTGTCAAGATAGATATAACAATGTAAGAATGTATATGATTAGCAAATATAACTATAATCTTTGTAAACTACTTGGGGGGATGAGAAAGTGGAGATGCATGAGGTCTTTCATGGCATCAAAAATTGAGAGTGTGAAAGTAACAAGCAAGAGACAAGTGTCATGGCCATGGTACATACATTAAATCATACATAAAAACACATGAGGCATGTAAATTAGGCCAAGGGGACACAATATAAAGGACATGGTCACATGGCACTAAGTTTTAGGAATAATAAACATATAAGGACACATTTAAATGTCCACATATACATAGAACAAGCAAGGTTGGATTCAAGCCACATAGAATGACATGTTTAAATGTTTGCATACACAATCAAAAAGACACACATAAGGATATGGTCACATGTCCAAAGCATACACACAATGAAAGGAATTAGCCTAGATCCATAGAGCAATGGCATTTTCAAATACCCTCAAGTAGATATAAAAGTAGAGAGACATGATCAAGTCTAAAATAATAAAGCTAAAAATGAAAGTATGCATGAACATGTAGTACAAGTCCATATAAGATAAAACATGTACATAAGTTAATTCTAGAGTAGTATTAGTTGACAAAAATTTTGTGTAGTATAGAATGATATAGCCTAGTAAAGTAGAAGTTATGTATAGGATGCCCTCGATGGTGAATGTATCAATATTAAATATATTTATATGTGTATGTTCCCCAAGTGGGTAGATAGTATTAAATATATATAAGTTTGATGGACCTAAATCATGTAAGAATCTATGAACACTTGAATAGAAAAAGTGAAGCATGTATGTATGATAAAACTGAACTACACTAACATAGATATCATATGTAGTACTTGGAAAATATAAGGAATGTGAACATGGTAATGCATACAATCTAAGTTTTTATATTTTATTATAAATATTTAAATGTTCTTTGTATTTTGAACATATTATATTATTTTTGTCATTGTTGAGTATAAGCTATGTACAAGAGGAGAGATATTACTAACTGATGAGTCTCGCAAGAGACTTATAATCAATGTGTCATATATCAAATAGAGGAAGAGTGACAATTTATTTTGTGTGATGAGGTATTTGAGATCAAATAATCATATGTACTAAGTGATATGTAGTTAAAACTATCTATGGAGTGGGTCTATGAATCTATGGAGTTGGTTGAATAAGCCTATGTACTAGGGAGCACTCAAAAATCCATTGGGTAGAATAAGTTATAATTGGAGAGCATGTTTTATGTTGTAACATTTATCTATGTGGAATTTGGGTAGATAGAGGTTCTTTAGAATCCACAACATGTCTCTAAAACATGAGTCTCTCTAATAAAGGTCTCCATGGTAGAGTATGCAGATGTAGTAATATTGTAGGAGTAGACCTCACCTGCACTGGTAGCTTAACTAATATTTGAGGTATGCTAATAGACTCTATGTTTGGAGATATAAATGGTGATTATTTTATAACTAGTTATGGAATAGGTAATGTATACTCAAATAGAAGGCCCTCAACTATAACCACTTGATTAACATGTCTATATTTGAAACATGTATGTATGCTGGATGGAATGGCTCAAAGATGATGTATCCAAGTCCTACCTAATGACATATTAAATATCTCAACACTAGGTATGAATATGAATCTGGTGGCCACATGTGCTGGACCAACCTATAATGGAATTACAATCTCCCCAATAAAACTCATGGCATGGCCACTAAATCCATGATTAAATGTATCTATCTGAGAATTATCTTTCTCTAAATAGCCCAAGCAAAGTAAAATTGTGATAGTACACATATTTATGCTTGACCCATTATTAACCATGACACTGTAAATAAGATGATGATCAATGTAAGCTCATATAAAGAGTACATATAAATTTGAGTTATATTCAACAATCTCCTACTCTAAAGATTTTATGAAAGGTCTATATGGTACTTAGTATGAGGCACACTAATGATATTTTGTAGATGGTGTATCCCCTATGTATGAGTATGATAAGATGATGGTGGTGGATGTGCCTGATATGTATAATGAACACCTAAATTCCTTATTGTCTCATTAGCTGTATGTTTTCAGAATGGATCTTAAAATATTTTGATTACTTTTGATTTTGTTGGTTGTACTTTGGTTGTCTTTATAAGAGTGCTCACATCAATGATATTAACATCTATCAAATCATGTATCTTATGTCATAATCTGATACACCTATTTGTAGTATGGTTGGAGGCCCTGTGATAGTCACAAAATACATTGGAATCATAGTTATTTGGAAGAGGCCCAGTTTTATCAACCTATTTTATGGGAGGGAGAGATACAATGTTACATTCCAAGAGTTATTATAGAACCCATGCTAGTGATTCATGAAGAGTCATAAAATGTCTCTTTGGAAGAGCTAATAAAACCATGCAAGGAGCTATCTCAAAGACTGCATTAACTATTATCTTTTGATCATTCTTATTTTTAGTGGGCATCACCTTATATGGGGTCTTCTTGAAACTATTATCAGTTGAATTTTATCTAGTTGTGTACATCAACTTGACCATAGAGAGAAGCTTGACTTCTCACTCTTTTAGTATATGGCATAGATCTATGAATGATGTAAACTTATTGAATAGGTTGGCTTCATATAATGCATGTACTAAACTTTACTTGAATATGTCCTAAAATTACTTATCTACCATGGGGCTAGTCATCTCTACTAATATATTATTATATCGCAAGACATATTCAGTTATAGGCTCATTATATTTTTGCTTTAGTTGAGAAACTTTAGCATAGGAAACCTTATCACTAAAGTTGATCAAAAAATGTGTGCCAAAAACATATCTTTCAATGGATTGAATGATGTGATGGAATGCTTAAGAAGAGCATCAAACTATTATAATTCATAGTCTTTTAAACTATGAGGGAACAACTTAGCGAGGATCCAATCATTGGGCATGTAGTCCAAACATGCTATGTGAAAAACATGTAAATGATGCTATAGGTAAACCTTACCATCATAAAAATTAAGGTTAGGTGCCACAAATTTAGATGGAAAAGGAGTTGTTGCTATATGTTATGTCAAAGGTTTATGTAGAAGAACATGAGAATCTAAGGCATGATATGGTTTAGTGGTACCCTACTCAAGATATAAAACATTTCTCTCTAAGAATGGATATCATGCATGAGTGGTTTTAAATTTAGAGATGAGGAATGCATTAAATCCATAGGATGTGTTGACATTGGTGAAGGTTACCAAATTATAAATGGTTGTTGTAGAACTGTAAGTTGCTTCCATAGTAAGTGTAACTATATTAGCATATGTGGGGTTAGAATATTGACCGGTAGTGGACTTTTGAAACTCTTCATGGCTAATAAAGATAAGGTTATCTTGCATATTTAAATACTTGGTTATGAAATTTTGAAATTTTCTATTATTAGTCTCATCAAATTGGTTATTTAAATATGTCATTGTAGGTTTGAAAGTAGGAAACTAAAATGCTCTATATTTAAACCTTTTAAGAAATTTAATCTATGAAATATTGCAAAAATAAAACTAAAAATCATATCTGAGATTTTGGAATTAATTTATAAGCATAAAAAATAGGATACAAATCCTAAGAGCGTTTAGGTATAGGATTTGGTAGTATTCAAAGTAATTTAGGTTCACCAAATGATTTAACTTTTTAGGGGATTTATGGAATTTAAAACCCTATGTGTCAAAGTGTTTTAATATTAAAATCAGAGAATAAATATGAAATAAATAAAACCACTAATTTGTGAAATAATTAACCTAATTGATTATTCTAAAAATAACAATGAACTATAAAAATATGTACTTAGCTAGAAATTGACTAATATAGATGAATGAAAGGTTAAAAACTGGTAAAAAAGCTAATCAGAGTGTCCTTAATTAGAATTAAGACTCTTAACCTCTCCTAGATAGAAGTGTGATCCTTTGGATAATATCACACCATGCTACTGTCCTCAAGGGCATGTCAGTGTCCTCTTGTAAAAAATAGTATGAAGTTATGGATATGCTTTTATCTAATTTTGATATGCATGTACCTATGCATATGAACCCTAATTCATTATTTGTGATCTATTTTTTATTGATTTAGAAGTAAAACCCTAGACCTTCATGCTGTGAGTATATTTAAGAATCACAAGTAAAAAAGTGTGATGTTAGTTGATAGGCTGGATTTGAATTTAACACCCCATTGTGTTGAGAATTTCCTACATACCAATACCTTGAGAGGGGATCAATCATGATGTAATTCTCCTAATCTAAGTGTTATTGCAAGTGAAAGTGAATGCTAGTATGAGTGTAAACTTGAGTGTTTTGAGTGTGATTTAAGACTAGAAATATAAGTAATATGAGCTTAGGATTGATGTAGATGGTTGTATGTAGAAGTAGGATTGAATAGGGATCAATGACCTTGATTTTTACAACTTGTTTCTAAGCTTTTTGTGTGTATTTACATCTAATTTGGGATATATATTGATATGGTGATTTTTGGGATGTGTAATAAGTCTAAGCTGACCCTAAGGTGTCTTGATAAATGGAAATATGTCTATTGGAGGAGAAAATAGGTAAGGGAAAGTAGCATGGTCCCTAAGTCACTAGCACAATGCACAAGTGTCCAAAGGGCCACACTAGTGTCCAAGAGGTAGAATCTAGTGTATTAAGGGCTTGGATGGCTAAGAAATGGTTTGGGACCACTTTTGGTACATTTAGGGATGGGTTAGACCCACATGAAAGCTAGATAAGGATCAAAAGAGGCCCTAATATATGTCTAGGGTTAAGATATGGATAGGGTGGTCTCAAGTGACACTAAATTCACTCAAGTGATATTTTATATGACTAAAATATAGATGTATGTTGATGTAGTGCTCAATGTAGTATCATATTAAAAATTATCGCGTTGTCCCTAAGTGGAAGGATATATATGATAGGCTCAATGTTGAGAGGGATAAATATGATATCCTAATATACACTTCATATGTGCAAGATGTATATAGCAAGCTCAAGGATACATGAGGGTATGTTTCACCCAATAGCAAGGAAAAACTTGTCCCATATAATTGATGTGATTCTAATAAGGTATGTGTAGTAATTAATCATGGTGCTAGTATTATAAGTATGGATATTATGGTACCACATTATGATATTTATGCAATTTTCATTCACAAGGTATAATATGTAATCAACCATGTAATAATAGTATGTATATATCTCTATACACACATGCCAAATACAAATGATAGAAATATATGTTTGCTTTATGTAATTTACATCTATTTATAAAATGGTAAGCTATAATAATGTCACCATGTAAACCCACTTATATGAGATGCCCCAATATCATATGTACATACACTAACCATATATAACCTATATATCCTATTTTTCATCCACTCAAAGTATACCATGAGAAGAACATGTGGAAAACATGAATATCTAAACCTCTAGCATAGGTAGATAAGTAAGATATGTATCATATGACTAAGATAAAGGCAAATAATTTTTTTTATTTTTGTATCTAATAAATGTTTTTATATTTTTCCAATGTATATCGAAATCACACAAGAAGCTATGTACATAATGATATATAAATGAAACAAAAATTTAGGAAAGCATGACTAATATATAAGGTGTCTTAAATCATAATGTCATAGTCATGAATAAGTAGACATTATACACCAAATGTTGAATATAATACATAATATTTGAGTAGGAACCCAAATAATCAAATGAAATAGTCACCAAGGAGATAGGGCTAAAATCTAATAGAACTTACAATGAAGTGAGGGTCGCAATCCAAATATATCATATGTAGTGGAACTATAAACATGTAGTAACAATCTCAAGTAGAATGTGATAAAGTATCAGGATTCATACACGTGTCAAAATAATTATAAGAAAAGGAAATAATATGAAATAAAAAACATGTAACATAAAAAAAAACAAAGGTATTGTAAAAAGGGGTAAAATCCACAAGATGTATACAAAAAATCTTATGTTGATACATGAATTACTAATCCATATGTCTGGGGTCATAAAGGAACCCCTTCCATGCATTAATATGATAAAATTCTTGAGTGCATTAATGTTGTGAAACATCCTTAAGATGTTGATTTTCTTTTTCTAGTGGGATTTAGTCTAGAAATTTCTTCTTGATACCCATTGGAGTAAATTTTTAGATATAATAGGATCTACTTGGGAATAATTTGAGTCTTTATTGTCATCTTACATTTATTTAATCATAATATTTATCTTTGGTATTTTAGAGGATGAAGCCTCACTTTGTATATGATGCTTAATATTAGAAGGTGTGCTCGTATCTCATGATTTTGTACTAAATATATCTGATGTAAGATCATCACTATCAATATGATCTTTTATTCTATGTTTCATATCATGAAATATATCCTTTACATGACCATTTATTTTATAATATTCACAAAATAATTTGGAATGAAATATCTATGGCACATGAGTCCAATAACAACACTTGATTAAACACAAAACAATTTTGTTCCCATCAAGTTACTTTTACAGTATTTTCATTTGACTTTATTTATGCTTGTTGAACTGGTTTGATTCACTAATGAAATTTGCATGACTTGTTAAGGTATCTATTGATGATTAGCCAAGGCCTTAGGATTTATCTTGATCATCACATGGATAATATTACAACTTGTATAAATAGTAGCATAATGTGAATCATGAGTTTCTTAGTTAGATATACATGATTGTAAAATTTTATCCTCAACTGACATAACCTTTAGAGATAAAGTTTGTGCTTTTTTTTTTAATTTATACATTGAGTAAATTATAGTAACAATTTGTTCGATAGGCATCATAGTGGGAAAAAATCATTAAAAGGTATTACTTGATTACTCATATCAAATATGGGAGTACCAAGAGTATAAGAAGAGTCATGACTATCATTCATCAAATAACCATTGATCACATAAGATGAATTCCTACGAACTACCTTTTTTTCAATTTCATCAAAAAAGTAAGGATTTTTCAAAATATTTTCCATATTAATAACATCCAAATAAAGAGTAAAGACATTACATTTTAAATTCAAGATATTTTTTTCAAGTTATGTTCTAAAAGTAGGAGAAGAAACACTAATATTTCTAATATTTTCATTACTTTCCATATATTTGCATTAAATAAAGAGTAGGAACACAAGCATTTATTTCATTTGCATAAGATTCATCAATTATTTTTTTAGTAATTATTTTTTTTCATAAAATTTAGCCTTTCATACTCACGAGGGGTCAAAAATAAATCAACAATTTTATATGGTCCAATAGGGTTGAAATTAGGTTGTCTTATCTTTTTATCTTCACTATCATCATAATAAAATTAATCATCACTATAGTTATCATTTTCAATGTTTGAATTATAAATAACAATAGAAGCATTTGAAACATAGTGTTTTCATCATCAAAATAAATATCCATAATAGGTTTTGGAAAATATGCCACAATGTCTTGGGCTAATGACTTACAATAGATAAACAATCCATAGAAACAAATGGAATAAATAATAAGATATGAAATTAGATTTGAACATGGAGAAACATGCCTATATAACCTTAGAATATATGTGCAACTAAAGATCAAAGTTTTGCACACGTAATTATAAAGGTGGATATAATCTATAAGTAAAAAGAGGTGAGTAATCATTAGGTTTTGATCAAAACATGTAGTATAAAAGATGTAAATATAAAAATCAAATTTGAAACAACCATGAAACTTGAAGGAGGCAACCCTAGAGGCATGAGTGTCTGAAGAATGGAGGGTTCACTAATATTCTTTGCCCTAGTTTTGTTTTATGTGGCATACCATTACCAATAAGGTAAAATTAATGCACTAGGAAGATATTCCATTCAATAATGTAAAACAATCCTTTTAGATTTACCATGCTGTTTGAAAATAATAAACATGTCAATTTAGAATTTTGAAAAAAAGCAATGGGCAATATGAAATTAAAATCATTGGAATAAATAGACCTTTTCAAATTATATATTTCTAAGTGAAAATTAGATATATGCAAGCTTGTAGCTAACTATATCCAAAATTTTAGTATCTAAATCTGCAAGGAAGGGTTCAATTATTGAACCGTTCATGTCCTACGTGGGATTGATGCTAAATTATTTTGATTGTCTTTCCTAAATTAGAGCACCAATCATGTCCAACCCAAATTTTTGGATTATAATTTTGTTTGGGTCCCTATGCCACTTGATGTTATACATTATAATCCTATGTTTTTCCAAATTTATGATAAAACTACCTAATTTTATTCCTTAATATGCTTGGCCTTGTTATCCATGAGATATTAATAAAATAAAGGGAAAAAATTAGTTAGGTTGGGAAACCAAAGTGGTGTTGCTAATATGTATCGCACATGTCAGAATTAGACCCCTCATAATTCATGTGCCTTTGAGGAGAGATAAATGAATGTAGAGTGTGTCTAGACTTAAAAATGAATGAATACCAATGGATTGAAAATTGAATCTCTTGGAACCTCAATAATAATTATTTTGGATGATTACTTAGATATTAAAATGATGATGGATGATTTTTATATATAGGATTCTCGTGGTTTCACTTAAAGTGCAAAAGGCGAAAAACAAAAGGGTAACCACTGACAAATGTATCTAAACATTGAAAGGATGAAACTACAAGAAAATGGATCACAAAAACAAAGAGGACAAGATCTGTAGGCACACCAATCCTGCCCATGGTAGGATCTATAGACCACCGATCCTACCTAGGGTAGGATTAGTGGATTGTTAATCCCATCCTAGAGGAAGAAATGAACAAAGATAGAGAGGAAAGAAAAAATAGAGTCATGAGCACAATAGAAACATGACCAACAAATAAAATAAAATAAAACCACATAATTGCACAAAAATAATAAGGAAGAAAAAGAAGCACCAATAAATCACTAATTCAAGGTGATGCTTCATATATACAAGAGAGTTCCAAAAACATTATAATAATAAACATTGTACCCAAAATTGAGTGTCTACACTTATAATATATTACATACTCCAAAAAAATTGTAAATTAAAATGTAAATTGGAGTAATAGTTCAACCCATGTCAACATATGGGAGAATTTATAATACGTGAACATACACCAATAGTTGAAATGGGTTTTTAACAAATAATTCCCCATAATTGAATTGGTACTACTTAATAGTTATCATAGTACTATGTACTACTTTTGTAACTTTTACCTCAAAATAACTAATTAAATCATGATATCCTAGATTTTTAATAAGTAGTGCATCAATGTAGAACATATTTACACCATGTTTAAGTATTGGGTAACACTTTTTTCAATGCATTTAAAACTTATTATATTAAATTAATTCAAAATGTGACTTTCCTTCAATTTTAGCATGCCTAAGAAAAATATAAATTAAAAAAAATGTTAAACTTTCAAATGAATTAATTTTAGCATTCCCATGTTGTAATAAATTATTACACTAACACCTTGAAGTATCAATAAATCCACACATAATGATATGACATCCCACCACACTTCAGAAGCCCAAATTTTGGGCTGGATTTGCACCTTACATCAATTTACCTGCATGTATGATCTTTGAATGAATATTACAATGTTGGTGTATCCACCTGCTATGTGACTCAAAGTCAGGTGGAGGATCTGATACCAAATTTATCAAACCATTTTAATAAAACCTTGAGGTATCAATGAATTCGCACATCAAGATCATAACATCTTTAGCATCTAGGTGGCAGTGTGAGCAACCAAATTTAGGGTCTTCCACTACCAACACTTCTCCCTATATAATAAAAATGTGATATCATTAGTGTAATAACTATTTAGGGAAGTCACAATTGAGGTGACTTGAAATTATTTTGCTTATTTTGTGATTAACTCATTTTGAACAATATAAAACTATCACAATTCAGATTCTATAAAATAGGGCATGTATCTCAAAAAAATGAATGTAAAAGGGAGATAAATATTGCATTATTATTTTTATAATTGACAAGTCAAAAGAGAATATATATACTTAACTAATTTTCTCATTTATACTACTCACTACCTACATTAAAGTGTTTGAAAATATTATGTATTATAATTTTAACTACTTAAATCAAGAAATATGACCTCAAAACATGTGAAGACATTATCAATGAGGATCAAATCTCCCAACAACTAGTAGTGTATAGGCTCTATTGGTATTATCCTAGTTGACTATGTAGATTTTTTTAACCTTAAATTTTTTCACCTACACCTATAGATGGTTTATATATGTTTGTTTTCCCTCATCCCTATGTGTCAATCCTTGATTGACTACTATTTGCCTTGAAACCGTAGGTTCACTTTCCATATAAGATGACTTAGAAAAAGGGGTTAGAAAGATGGGTTGGACAACCACAAATAATTCATGTTGAGTGATTGAGCATTGACTACATTCCAATACTTTAAAGAAGGCTCAAACATCATATAGTTATCCAACCTAGGTATTGTTAAGCATGAAATATACTGAAAGGGGGGGTGAATAGGTATATTAGATATCTTTTATTTAATCTAATTTCTTTTCTTTAACCACTCAATCATACATTCAATATATGCAATAAAACTAAAATAATAATTTGCACCACATAAGAGAGAGAGAGAGAGAGAGAGACCAGATTTTTACATGGAAACCCAAAGTAGAAAAAACCATGGAGAACAATCTCAAGTATATGAATGAGGACCAACTCAAAATAAAAAAATTGCAAGCACCAAATTGCATGAGCACCAACCCCTTTGCCTAGCACCAACATAGCAACTATTTGTGAGCACCAACCTATAGGAGCACCAAACCCTTATAAATATTCATAAGCACCAACCCATAGGAGCACCAACCCCTTTTGTGTATAAAACATAGCTATCTCTCAATGTTGCTTACTTAAAAAATGATAGAACTCTACAATATCTCCTGCTTTTCTCTCTTTAAAAACAAATATAAACTATGAACTCTTTTGCATATTACAAATGGCTTCTTAAGCCTTTATTTACAGCTTTTCAAATGACCTTTAGACTTCGCCCTTTGTGACCCTTCAATCCTCATGAAAAATGGCACAAAACTTGCATGACCCTTTACATCCTTGCATTTGAAAAGTCATATGGTGACCCTTCATAAGCAAAAGCATCCTTTCCTCTTTTTTCTTTATCTTGGTGACTTTTCATATTCTTTAAAGTGTCCCTTCATAGAAAAATGTGCCATACCTCTTTTGTCTTCACATGGTGACTCTTAGAATTACTCAAGGTGACTCTTCATGAGAAAATGCATCCCATTCCTCTTTCATCTTTTACCCCGTGACTCTTTGACTTCTCCATGGGCCCTCTTTTGACTTATATGCAACCAAAAATATATTCATTAATATTAAATAAATATTAACACACATTAGCCAAGATATAAATATTAAAAACACCATTAAATGTAATGGGGCATTTATCATCAATAATCCTAGACCTTTGACATCAATAAAAATATTTCCAACAATCTCCCCTTTTGTCATTGATGGCAACCTCAAACTAAAACTACCACACCTTGAAACCTACACATAGTGCCATTTGAAAAACATACAGTAACTCTCCCTTACTGTAGCAACCTGTATATGTTTCCTGTACCTATTTCTGCACCTATACCTATACTTTTTATTCTCCCCCTTGACATCAATGGAAAAGGCCTCACCTAGAGATAACACTTAGCTCTCCCTCAACTGATGTTGAACCTCAATGATAGGAAGTAAAAGAAATTACTCCCAACTTCTTTTGTAGATACTCAAATGTGTCTTTTGGTAGTGCTTTCATGAAAATATCTACAATATACTCTATAGTACTCATATATTCTATCTTAACCTATTGATCTGCAACTTACTCTCTTAAGAAGTGATATCTAATGGGAATATGTTTTGTTCTTGAATGCATCACTAGATTTTTTGAAATATTTATAGCACTTGTGTTATCAAAAAAAATATAAATAGATTCATCATACTTTACCTTGATATCTTCCAAATTTTGCTTCATCCAAAGCACTTGAGTACAACACAATATTGATGTAATATGTTTTGCTTCAACTATAGAAAGTGATACTAAATTTTGCTTCTTGCTTAGCTATGATACTAAGCTATCACCAAGAAAGAAATCTCCTCCACTTGTACTCTTTCTATCATCCAAGCACCCAACTCAATATGAATCTGTATAACCAACTAAAGTGAAATCTCTACCTATGGAACACCATAATCTGTAATCTAATGTCCCCTTGATATATCTAAATATTCTCTTTACCAACTAAACATGACTATTTTTTGGAGATGTTTGATATCTTGCAACCATACCTATTGCATGTATGATGTCTGGCCTTGATGTTATCAAATGTAAAAGACTACCAATCATAGATCTATATAAAGATTGATCTATAATAGGTGAATCTTCATCCTTGATCACCTTATTTCCTATACACATTAGTGTGCCAACTGGTGCACAATCTTCAAAACCAAATTTATTTAACATTTCTTTGGCATATTTACTTTGAGATATGAAAATTATTTTATCTGACTAAAATATTTGCAATCCTAAGAAAAATGACAATTATCCAAGCATAGACATCTCAAATTCTTTTTGCATATTATCAGAAAATTCTTTTGTCATCTTTTCAATATTTCCTTCAAAAATGATATCATCAACATATGCCACAATAATCAATTGATGTTCACCTTCTATTTTGATGTAGAGATTACTATCAACAAATCCTCTCTTAAAACCTTGATCCTACAGGTACTTATCAAGTCTTGCATACCAAGCTCTAGGAGCTTGTTTCAATCCATACAATGTTTTCTTCAATCTGCATACATGACTACTAATGTTTGAGAGAATAAATCCTTCAGAATGCTCAATGTAGACCTCTTCTTCTAGGTTCTTGTTTAGGAAGGTAGATTTCACATCCATCTGAAACACTTTGAAAGTTTTAAACACTACATATGCAAGAAACATTCTAATAGCCTCTAACCTTGCCACTGGTGCAAAAGTTTCTTCAAAATATATTCCCTCAATTTGAGCATATCCTTTACATACTAATCTTGATTTATTTTTGGTCACTTCTCTATTTTCATTTAACTTATTTCTATAAACCCATTTTGTTCCTATCACATTATGATCTTTTAGTCTAGGCACTAATTCCCAAGTATCATTATTTTCTATCTAATTTAATTCTTCATCCATAGCCTTAACCCAATTCTTATCATGTCTATCTTCTGAAAAAATTCTAGGCTGAAATTTGGATAACAAAGAAAAATTAACTTGCTCAGATTCACTTAGCATCATTCTTCTGGTGTGAATTCCTTCATTTATGTCCCTGATGATGTCACTTTCATTATGATTTTTTTGAACATATTTGGATGGAGTTTTGGTGCCCTTTTTCTCTTTCTTCTCATCTTCATCTGATTCTTCAAAACTTTCCTCTTCAATGATTTCAGGAATGTCTATTGGATCACTGATTCTTTGTGTTCCATCTTCTTCTATCCTGACACTTGCACTTTCAACAATTTTCTTGGTTCTTTTGTTATAAAATTTATAAGCTTTAATTTTTCAAGAATAACTAATAAATATACCTTCATCTACTCTAGATTTAAAATTACCAAGTTTTTCATCTATTCTCTTTATGAAGCATCTGCTACCAAAAACATTGAAATAATCAATTGTTGCTACTTTATCTTTTCATAGCTCATAAGGAGTCTTGTCACTATTGACTCTCAATAACACTCTATTGTAAATATACACTATTGTAACAACTATCTCTCTCCAATATTTATCTTCTATCTTAGATTCATTTAACATTTTCCTCACCATCTCTTGAACTATTCTATTTTTCTGTTCAACTACTCCATTTTGTTGTGGAGTTCTAGCTGTTCGATAATGTCTCTTTATTCCATGGTCTTCACAAAAATCAATAAATTAATCTGACATAAATTCTCCACCTTGATTTGATCTTAGACACTTAATCTTCAAACTAGTTTCATTCTCAACTATTGCTTTGAATGCTTTGAAATGTCTGAAAGCTTCTAATTTTTTTTTTAAAAACATTACCCAAGTCATACATGAAAAATTATCAATAAGCAACATGAAATATTTCTCACCTTCAGTACTTTGAGTTCTCATAGGTCTGCATAAATTAGTGTGAATAAGCTCTAGCATTTGAGTAGTTGATTACTCTTTTGTTTTAAACTACCTTCTAGCCTGCTTCCCATGCTAACAAGGTTCACAAAGCGTGTCGGATGGCTTTGTAATCTTTGGAAGATTTTTGATTGCTTGCTTCTTGCTTATGTTGACAATATTTTCAAAATTTATGTGCCCCATTCTCCTGTGCCATAGCCAAGTTTCTTCAATCTGACTCAAACAACATCTTTGACCTTTGATGTCTGATAGCATATACAAATTATTGTCTATTCTCTGAGCATCTGAAACCAACATATTTGAATCTTTTTTTATAATTTCATAACCTTATACATAAAACTTTAGTGTGTACCCCTGATCACACATTTGACTTACACTCAAAATATTATGCTTAAGACCTTCTACATATAAAATATTTTCAATTTTAGTTTTACCATTATCCAAACTTAGTGTATATTTTCTAATAATTATGGCAGTAGTAATGTCTCTAAATTTCACTGTGCCACCATTGATCTTCTTTAAGGTTATGAACTTGATCTTATCTCCTATCATGTGCCTTGAATATCCATTGTTAATGAACCATGGCTTTTCTTCATTTCTTGCATGCAAAGTAGTCTACACCAACATAGATTTTTTAGGTTGTTTCCTTTGCCATGAACCTATCTAAACTTTCTTATTGATGAATGGAGCCTTGAAACTCTAGTCCTTCTTGACTGACTCAAACACACTTCTATAGTATTGAGCTATGTGTCTGAAGTTATTGCACTTGTAACATATTATGGCCTCTTCATTAAAGCCTGATAGAGGATCAAAAGAGTTATAGTTTCTTCTTGAATTTGCATGACTTTCCTTCTTATTTATAAAACTGTTAGCTCTTTTTTGACATTCTAATTTCTTATGACCATATCCATTACAATAAAAATAGTAACCATAAAAATAGCTACTATTTGTGTATCTCTGACCTAATTGCCTTTTGTAGCTATGTTCCCTCTAGCCTTCTTTGTTTGAGATGTCCTCTATATTCTCAACTTCTTCCCTTTTTATTTCTTCTTTTGTAAGAGCTTCAACATAGTTCTTTTCTTTTTCTTTGTCTATGAAAGTAGTGACCTCCTCTTTCTTTTTTTAAAATCCAATACCTATCTTATCTGACATTGATCTTTGATTTTCTAATATCTTATTCAACATATTAGTGTTATTCTCAAATTTTGAATCATTAACTGCTCTATCATTGATTGATTTATTTGTTTTCTCATGATCTACTTTTAAAGAAGCAATTTCAATAACATACCTTTCACATTCTTTAATTACTATTTTCAACTATGTCGTTAGATCTTCTTCATTCTTCTTGGCTTCTTCAAAGTGTGCTTGTAGATCTTTAATTATTTTCTTTGACTCCTTTTTATTTTTATCGATCTGGAGCTTTAATCTTTGATTCTTATTTTCAAGATCTTTTAACTCTTCTAAAGCACAAATGAGTTTTCCTTCCAAATTCACTTCAACTTCATCATGTTCTTCTTTTTTATCATATATACTTTTAATTATAGAGGCATCTTTATGTTTGGCCATAAATAGAATCTCTTCTTCTTCTGAGTCACTAACTCCATTATCTTCAGTTGAGCTAGGATCTTTAGAATACAAATTCTTCTTCTTGAATACCTTCTTGAATTTGCCTTTGAAATTCTTCTTGTATTTAAACTTTCCTTCTTCATTGTCATCATTACCCTTATTTAGGCATTTAGCTACAAAATGTCCAATCTTTCCATAATTAAAACATTTAAAAGGTAAGTTTCCTTGATATTTACCTATGCCCTTTTTCGGCTTGTGAATAAATAGAGATCCGTTGTCATCTTCATCATCACTAGAATTATCACTTGATTCTTGAGTTTTAGCCTTCTCTTTTTTTGATGTCTTGAAATCTGCTTCTCTCTTTGAAGGTTTATCTTATTTAGTCTGCATCTCATATGCCGTAAGAATACTATGAAGCTCATTCATATTTATCTTGGCTAAATTCTTCATCTCTTCAATTGTCAAAACTTTTACATCATATCTCAATGGTAGAGATCTCAAAACCTTATGAACCATAGTCAATTCTTCTAAATTTTCTCCAAGACCTTGAATATGATTGACTATTCAATCAACCCGCAAGAGATAACTTGCTATATTTTCTTCTTCTTCCATCTTCAAACTCTCAAACTGTCTTCTGAAAGTTTGAAGCTTAGCTTGTTGAACCTTTCCATCACCTTTGTAAATATTCTCAAATTTTACCCAAGTTTCATGAGTAGATTTATATTGCCTAATTTTAACAAATTTTGATTCACATAAACCACATAAAATAGCATTTAAAGTTTTAGCATTATTTTCACATGCCTTCTTTTCTACCAGAGTAGTTACAAGTGTCTGTGGCTCTTCATATTCCTCCACCACTACTTGCCATATGTTGAATCTAAGGGCCATCAAATAAGTATTCATCCTTATGCTCCAAAAAACATAATTCATCCCATAAAACAAATGTGCCTTATTTATAGAAAATCCTTCATGTGATCTAGCCATCATACTTTCCCGATCTTCTTTCAAGCTGTAAAAAATTTTCAAAAGGAACCTGCTCTGATACCAATTGTTAAGCATGAAATATATTAAGAGGGGGGTGAATCAGTATATTATATATCTTATATTTAATATGATTTCTTTTCTTTAACCACTCAATCATACATTCAATATACGTAATAAAAATAAAATAATAATTTGCACCACACAAGAGAGAGAGAGAGATATACCAGATTTTTACATAGAAACCCAAAGTGAGAAAACACATAGAGAATAATCTTAAGTATATGAATGAGCATCAACTTAAAATACAAAGTTAAAAAGCACCAACTTGCAAGAGCACCAATCCCTTTGCCAAGCACCAACACAACAACTATTTGTGAGTACCAACCCACAGGAGCACCAACCCCTCTTGTGTATAGAACACAACTATCTCTCAATGTTGCTTACTTAACAAATAATAGAACTCTATAATATCTCCTATTTTTCTCTCTTTGAAAACAAATACAAACCATGAACTCTCTTGAATATTAAAAATGGCTTCTCAAGCCTTTATTTATAGCTCTCCAAATGACCTTTGGCCTTCACCCTTTGTGACCCTTCAATCCTCATGCAAAATGGCACCAAACTTGCATGACCCTTCGTATCCTTGTATTTGAAAAGTCATATGGTGACCCTTCAAAATCAAAAATGTCCTTTCCTATTTTGTCTTTATCTTGGTGACTTTTCATATTCCTTAAAGTGTCCCTTCATGGAAAAATGTGCCATACCTCTTTTGTCTTCACATGGTGACTCTTGGAATTCCTCAAGGTGACTCTTCATGAGAAAATGCATCCCATTCCTATTTCATATTTTACCCCATGAGTCTTTGACCTTTCCATGGGCCCTCTTTTGACTTATATGCAACCAAAAATATATTCATTAATATTAAATAAATATTAACACACATTAGCCAAGATATGAATATTAAAAACACCATTAAATGCAATGGGGACTTTATCACCAATAATGATAGACCTTTGACATCAATGACAATATTTCCAATAGGTATGTGTTTGCACCATCATGATCATGATAGAATCTAATGGAGTGCTTAGCTTTCAACACTTGATAACATGCAAATTTAACTTGTGTTTATGTTTAGACTTGGTTCTAGGGCTACTTTTTTGAGGGGTTTTTTAATGTGTCTAATTTTTTACCATTGTCATAATGGAGTGTGAATGGATTTCATAATATTTTATCAATCAAAGAGTGAATGACCAAGTAATTTCTAGGGTGGATCAAATGTATGTGGTGCAGCAGTTTCAAATCCTTAGGTTCTCCCTATGAGTAAATATATGTGGATTTTATAATTTTTATTATAGAATTTTATTGATTTTGGATAGCACGAATATCGATTTGTTGTATTATTTTTATTTCCTACAAGGGGTTATGATTATTGGTAGGTCATCATAGAGACATCCCTCTACATACTCGCATGACACATGTATGGTGAAGTAGTTCTTAGTGGGTTGTTTGAACAAGTTACATATATATTGGGATAACATGTTCCCTTGTTTTATCATGCAATGATAATGATAACAACACATGAGAACATGTTGGATAACTAGGATACACTTATTATTTAGCATGATGAATTGAGATTAGAGCTCAAGATACAATAGATGCCATTTCTAGATCCATCCAAAGATCTAGGCTATAGTGTTTTCTAAGTGCATTTGTAGTCACAGTAAGAGCATGCGACACTAAAGGTGAGACTAATTTTATTTTAGGACAATAAGCATAGGATCTAATCTTATTTGAGATCATGAACCGATGATAGTGGAGCTTTCTCTTTGTATAGTCATTTATTGGTAGAGGTGGTGGTGATGGACAAGGTGATGATCCCATATAGAGTGATATTTGCTCATGTTATATTTATATAACACACTTTGTGTGTGTGTGTGTGTGGTTTTAGATCGATGCAATAGACTGAGGTCAACCGAATAATTAGAGACTTATTTTATTTGTAACTTGACCAATTACTATTCTACAAGACTAAATATTTATTCCTACCATGTATTTGGTCTGTTGGGTTATATATAAACAAAATATGGAATATTTGAGGTTTTTTTGTTTATTACAATGGCATGTTTCATGTGAGTTTCTCTTAGATAGTGTCACCATGGAGGTGAAGGAGATAAAACAAAGGAACAATGAACTAGTTAAGTATCTGAGTGATTGAACACCAATTTCTAATTTACATTGATATGTTTATGAGTAGATATGGATATATTATAGTATCCAATATGTATAAAATATTTTTTTTAAATATCTTCAATATAAAATGACTGGGAGTGACATGTACTTGTATTTCCACAACATCATAAAACATACAAAATTTAAAATACAAATTTATCATGTGAATATTTGTGAATGAGTGGTTTGTGTGAGAAGACAAGTTCCTTGTTCTTATTTGTAAATTATTATTATATGTGGTTTATTTTGATAAAATGGTTCACATGGCATTTTGATATCACATGTGTACTTGAGATTTGAACTTTATTATAATAAAGCATGTTGTATGTTGATGTTTAGATATGGAAATGTGGATATATATGAAAATAAAATTGGTTATTTAGCTTGTTGATACATATATGTATTAAATTTAATTAAAAACTATCAAACAAGTGGACCATCATGATGGAAATAGGAACTGTTCACCATATTGAGTATTATCACTAATTATCTTATGATACTATAAATGGATCTATAAAGATATTTGCACCTATATTAAGTACTTATGGTACCTTTATTTTATTTTACTCACTAAATTCTATGTTTTTTTAGATCGGATCTGTATGGTGATGCTTTTACTTTGGCATCCAAATTAGATATGCACTATTATCATGGATATTTATACATTTATTGTTGATTTTATTACTATGAAATGTGATAATCCCTTTATCATCAAGTTTTGTAAGCTTTTCTCGTAATGCATAATAGTCATTATCTCAATGTTCATTAATACCATGATAATTGAAAAATGAATTTTATTTTATATACTCAACACGATGATAAGTATGTTAGTAGTTAGGAAGGAGAGTGATTAAGTTTTCATCCAACAATGTATGTATAATATCATGTGGTCAATATTTTAATCTATCAAAGTGGAGTGATAGCATCTTGTTGAAATTAGGTTTATTCACTTTATATGATGCTTTATAAACAATTTCCTTTCCTTTATTGAATACTTTCATATGTTATTCCTTGATAAGAATCATTTTGGGTGCTTTATTTTTCTTATGAATGACTTGAAATGAAGGCCTTCTTTTAGATGTTAAATTTAGATTCGTGTGTTTGTTGATAACTACTTATTTTTTTGTAAATGATTATGATTAAGTAACCTTATTTTGTTACAAAATTTAGATTACATACATATTTAAATACATCCATGTATAATCTCTCAAAATAGGTGTAAAGTGTATGCATGTACCTTTCTTTTAATGGAGATAAAAGACCACTACTGAAGATAAATTGTTTTTCTAAATATGAGGGTTGATAAGTTTGGGAGTGTAAAGTATTTTTAAACCTAAATATTTAATTTTAAATGAGCTCATTGTGATCATGTTACAAACAATGTAGGTGTTCTAATGTGAGCTTAGGTACCATGTGCTTATGATAATCAGATAAGAATGCATCTTCTAACTTTTTGAAGCTGGACAAGGAGCCACTAGGTAAACTATAGAACCAATATAAATCTTATCTTATAAGATTTATATGAATATATATAAGTAATATATGTCTTTAATTCCCCCAATCTCCAAAATAAAGGGTATATTGTGTAAAGCGAGTATGAGGATCTACATGACCATCAAAAAATGGTAGTGTAGGCATAACAAAATCTTTTGAATATAGATGTTCATATAAAAATTATATAAGGGGTTGTCCTTGCATAATATTATCATTGATATTTTCACAACATGATTTAGTTTGTAAAGTGAGATCATAAACTTTCTTTCAAATCTCTCCAATAGCATGCATCATAAAAAAATATGACTTGTAGGAATATTAGTTGTCTAGAGAGGCTCACTTATGGGTTGCAAGTGATTATACATTTTAAATACTAGTATAAGAGGATCATGACAATTGGCATTACATGATTTGGGATTTCATTATAAGGCAACATTGGTACAAACTTGAGGATCATTGTTTAGACTATCAATTTGAACTTGTATAGGATTAGAATCATAACATTGTTCTTTAATAGGTTATAGTGATTTAAGAAAGAGAGAATAATATTCACAATTGGTATTGTCATGCCATTCACATTGAATGGGACTATCTAGAGAAACATTGCATATGCACCATTATCTTTCCTTTATAAATCTAAAGTTATGTTGTCATTATAGTCATTTGCATGGTGTAATACTTTGAAAGAGGAAGATACAATAATTAAATTATTCGTTATTCATTATTTCTAAGGGAAGAGAGATATTATCACCATACTTCATATCATTAACTATGATTAAATTGGAATGTGTAATATATGCATCTGCATCATCTACCATTTCTAACGAGAGATAAGGAGTAACACATTCATTTGTAACATTCAACATTTCAATGCAAGAGCTATGTTTTTGTAATTTATACTAATTAATGTGATGGAATGCATGAGACAAGTTAAAAGGTAAATAAGGTATTATAATGAATGGTTTTTAATATTCATATCCCTTTGAGAGATTAAAAGAGATAATATATTCATTATCAGTGCATTCTTTTTAATTTGCGTTTCACAAAAGAGGAATATAAACGAAGAACGGGTTGTGTAATTTCTAAAGTAGGTTTCTTAGTTTCTTCTTCACTATATTCTTCATCATTGTACCCATCATCTTGAATTTCAAAATCTTAATCATATATATCATAATCATATTCTTGATTAAAATTTGAAATTGTACAAGTATGATCATTAGTGCATTCATTATCATAAGTATAGGGTGTAACATTGCTAAAAAAATAAATCTAAAGGACGACCACCATTGGGAATTTTATATTTAGATACATATTAATAAGCCATTTTAGATTTTTTAACCCAAAAAATATAATATATGACAAATATATGTTCATTTAAAGTTTTCAACAATTAATCATACCAAAAGTAAGGTTATTAATGGGTGCAACTAGGCAAGGTGTGTGTATTTTATTGGTTCTTAGATATATCGATCCTAATCATAAATAGTGAATAAAACATTGAAGGCACTAAATATAGAGTATTCCACCATTTTATAACCACACTATCATATCCCATAGGGTATGTTGAGAGAAACTTCTCATGGCTAACCGCTTACCATTACACTACAAGACTAAAAGGTTGAAGACTTCATATGGATATAAATAGAATCCTTTGTGTTTTTAATATATTGTGAAGTATGTGGAAACTTGTGTGTGTGTGTGTGTGTGTGTGTGTGTGTGTGTGTGTGTGTGTGTGTGTGTGTGTGTGTGTGTGTGTGTGTGTGTGTGTGTGTGTGTGTGTGTGTGTGTGTGTGTGTGTGTGTGTGTGTGTGTGCACGCGTGTGCATGTGTGTGTGCATGTGTATGTCTTATTGTCTAATGGCTAGAGTATTGGGTCAGTACCCCTCACACCATGACATAGGGAAAATTTATAACCATTCCCTTTACCTAGAATGATAATTCCTATGAGTTTTAAAACTATTGAAACATAGTTTCAAGGAAAATAAAGAGAAATAAGCAATTGAAAACCAATGATAGGTAGTGATTTTTTTGAGGAAATAAATTTTTTGAAGCCCTGAGGTCAAAGAGTAAATATCTTTGGTTGTTATAAATCAAAATTTAGTTGAAACCCTACAATAAAAATAAAATAAAATAAACAATGTTCGAAACAATACTATGGATTCATCAGTATGTTTTAACCTATTTTTGATAAAACACTAAAAAAAAAATTCTTGGAAAAAATCTTAACTTCATATTATTTAAATTTGAAATTACATTTCATAAATGCAATAGCATCCCAAATTAAAAAGTATAAATAAAGGAAATAAGAGTACCCCACACCCCCAAAGAGAGGAGTAGTCTCAAGAGAGAGAACCAGAATAAGAGAGTTAGATAAATGAAAAGCAAAGTAAAGGTCATAGTAGGCAAGATACACATCGAGCAACCCACAAGACCCATTTATATTCAAACTACCAACCCACCAATCACAATAAACAAAGGACATCAATGAAGCCCACTGATGATGTCAAAAAGCACCATGATAAAGATAAAATATTGGGTGATGGAAAAATAATAGTCCAAGGCAGAGTAGAAAGAACAAGGATAGGACATAGGCTAAAAATAGATAAAACAAGTAAAGAAATCAAAAGTAGAGAACAAAAAATGCAAGAATGCAAAGTGAAAACATGAGTGATTAATCCTCCAAAATTGATTTGTGGTGTATGATAGGAGCATATGCTTCATGAAATTCATTGATAACTCATAGGTTAGGGTCCAAATGCAACCCTTGCCTAGAAAGGAAGTCAATGATAGTGTTCAAATCTCTACAAACATGCCAAAAGGATATGACTTCAAAGGAGTGTGCCATGTTTTGTGTGATGGAGAATATAGGGAGAAGATATATATTTTCCATATTTGAGACTTATTTTATCAAATTTAGGAAAACCAATGAATCTCCAAAAATTTATAGAGATCATAGACATCTCTCAATAACAAGTCTGATAAGTGCTATGGCCCAAAATAGCCTTGAAATGAAATAAATGAGTGGAATTCATATAAAGGATACTAACATCTCCACAAATCAAAGTATTTCCATGACTGACGCCATCAAAGTATCCCCAAGCATTGAAGTGATCAATATGAGGTTGTATAAGTAATCTGTCTTGGAGGTTTCAAGAGCTTTTGAAATTCCCAAATATGAGTTGAATTTGGGATATACATTGGAATGTAGGAATGATTTTACCATGGAAAATGGAATCATTTCTCACCAACCATATACCCCAAGAAATAATCAAAGGTAAGGCTTTATAATATTTGATCTTGGATCTCTCAAACCAAATCTTGAGATAGTCATCTACATTTTGCCCATCGCAACAGTCAATCACCACATTATATGTTTTTAGTTCATCCCAAATCTATAAAACATATGGATAGGAGATGATCAAGTGATTTTTAGTCTCCAAGGATTGAAAATAAATATTGCATCTCCCTAGACCATGCCAATTTCTTTTTTGAAGAACCTCCCAAGTAAGAGCCTTGTTGTTTAAGGCAAGCCACAAAAATATTTTTGTTTTGTGAGGATATTTTATCTTCCATAGTTTATTCCACCACCATTATCTCCTACCAATGACATCAATGCCAAAATTGTATTGATAACCTAAGCGAACAGTATAATTTCCCAGCTTGAAACTTAATGATTAGACCAACTCATCATCCACTTTTTTAATTTAAATATAATTATATTTTAATATTTGTACATATGTGTCCCATCTTGATCCATTCTCCCCTTTCAAACCCAGAGAGCATTTTTCCAACCCTAGTGCCAAGTGGTAGTGAGATGTTGATCAACCGCCTAGTGCAAGTAAGAGATGCCCAACATCTCCAAAGTAGAAATTAGATTAGTGGGTAGTTTTTAATCAGCACATCACACCTAAGGATCAACCCCCAATTTTATTTTAATACCAAATCCCACCTTCCATATAATAAAATACTAATTTTTATTAAGAAGTGTTATTATGTATATGTGTGTAAAACTAGAAATATCATAATGTTAAAGATGTACAATAATTAACTATTTTGATTTTGGCATATTGCTAAATACAAAAAGTTGTTATTTTAAGAAAGTACTAAAGAGAGATATACTTAGCTCACACATGGATAACAATTTACTATTTTCACTATTTGATTGTAAAAATATAAAGAATAGGAGAATGTACAATGTCAATATCTATAAGCAAAGGTTCTTAGAAACCCTTAAGAACATGTTATTTAACGATAGTTTGCATAAAAATAACAAAAGGACACAATCGATACCATATTTAGACTAAATATATTCATTAATCAACTCAAATATATTGATGTGAAAAGGAAAACAGGTTTATTAGAATAAAAACAATCAGTGTATACTTATTTTAAACACCCCATTTTGACCAAAATTGTGTTCCAATCAGACTTCAGATTGATTTCTATCAAACAATGAAAATTAAGTTTATGAATCACTGAATGTCCTAATTTCATCCACACATTAGATATTAGTGCTTATAAACATGTTGAGGCATCTTTATTTAGGGTATTATCATGTATGTAATAGTAACATCTCACAAATTCATCTCTAGTCAACTTGTGACCTAGTAAATTGATAGTTTGGCCTTTGAACTCATTAAACAGGGCATTTAAACAATTCTTAAAGTGCAAAAATACTAAAAAGAATGAATTAACTAAGCAAATCAAATTAAATGCTTAAGTGAAATTTCCATGTGCAATCAGTGAAAATGAATCTTTTTAAAAGTAAATTCCAATAAAAATGAGGTCATGATGATGTCATCATCCTCAAAGTCAAGGAATTGAAAATATTTACCTTAAAGCCTTAAATTAAAAAATGGAGAGACGTGCTTAATAAATGGGATCCGTATCCCAAATATTAATTGTTTCTCCTCTTTAACTCAAATAGGGTTAATCTAAACTTAACCATTGTTAACTCTAATCTAACTACACTTGAGTTAGAGTTAGTTTGGAAAGCTATAAATACAAGGCTTCACCAATTGTTCAACAAGATTTTTTGATGTAATTTTATGATGCAAAAATATCTTCAAGGAACCTCTTTGTGTAATGTTATAATGCTCATTTGTTGAGAGAGAGAAACCAAGCCAAAGCCAAAGCCAAGCCCAACATTGCCAAGGTGATAAGGAGAGATGATGCTAGGAGTACCATTGCCTAAAACTCTTTGTGCACATCATTGAGCACATTCCTCCATGGATAACATATAACTCTTTCTCTCAAGGAAGGTAAATATTGTTTGTTTTGTCTTCTATCAATAGTTATTTATATTGTTCTCTTGATCCTTGAGTGTCTAGGCTTGATGTGTTAGCTTTATTAGTATGTTTTTGTTTGATTTTCATCATACTAACATAATATTAACTCCCCTCTTATCTTCCTAATGATCACACTTATATAATTAATAGATTAAGGCAAAAAAATTACTCATTGTGCATAGAACAATGATAAAAGACACATAAAAAAACCATTACAGAACAATATGTATTAATCTCTATCACATCAGAACTATATACAATTACAAAGGAATGCTATATATAACATTTTAATCATAATTGTCTCTTCATATTCCAACATTTTGATATGCCCAAAAGGAGTGACTCTTCATATTAATTCATCTGTCTTTATGCTTACATAATTTGAATACATACAAAAAATTATAGAAAAATAAAAAATAGTTCAATCCACACATGTGTGAATCAACTATACATTATGATTTTAGTAAGCCCTGTTCTTCACCAAACACTTTCCTAAACTTAAATTTTTCTCTCATCCCAAGATAAAGTCATAATAATATATTTTGATCTGAACCTAAGGAATTAACTAGAAACACGAGTCATGATTATCTCTCTAGGTGTCATTTACCATTTTTTACCCTCTATGCATTAATTAGCCACACTTTAAGGTTTTTAACTTAGTAGCATATTATCCTATCACCCTTTAAAGTTTTTAATAGACTAACATAACTAGGTGGCTACTCTTTATGGGATTTTAACCAACCTATCTTTACTTGTAATGTTTAAAGTTATCCTACAAAAATATGCAAAACTTGTGATAACTATAAAATTAAAGTGCACTATACCTATTAAGTAGTTGGTGATATACTTTGAAGTGTACTAGTTCATCTTGTGCTACAAATGAACTACTTAATTGCATAGAATCTGATGGTAGAGGATGTATACATAATATTTTCAACCTTTATCAATTATTGATGTTTTTTATCTTGTAAGAACTCGTCAAGTCTCAATCTCCCTAAGTGCATGCCTTGAGGGGTTCATCAAGAAAGGGGTGGGCATACCATTAGTGTTTTTCATGATTTTTGTCCCTTACCACCACTTATTATCAATCCAACCATGTCCTAAAAATGTTTCCCTAAGTTTTACCTCCTATTTTGCATCTTTTTCTAGTCATTTTCCATTTTCATTAGCTCATCCCTAGCCTAAAATCCTTTTTGATTATTTATGTTGCACTATCGACCCCATCGACCTTGTACTCTAACTGATAAAACTTATTTAGGGTCTAGGTCGGCCCCTAGCTGACCTAGATTAGGACCTAATTTATTTTTGTCAATAATGATACAATGTCAATTGGGTTGATCTTATCAGGCTAAACTTTCAGAATGGACTAGGGTTAGATTCAGCTATATTAACACATTCATTTTGCCATTCTTAGAGGAAAAACAAGAGTAAATTATTCATTTGTGCTTCTTTAAAATCTACTCTTCCACCATTATACTTGAGGAATCTTAGCTTAGGGTTTCTACTTGGAGAATAATCTTATCTTATGGAAAAGTCTTGGATGCTTTGGCCTTTATTAGTGATCCTTACAAACCACAACCTCTTGTGAAGCATCTTTGGCCAAGGAAGATATTGAGTCTCAATGTGTTCATCTTCAAGGTAAGTATCTCTAACTTTGCTCCTCTCTTTTATTAAATAGAAGTAGCATAAGTAATGGCTTTTGAATATATTACTCTCTCCATGCATTAGGGTTTTACCTATACATAGTTTAATTAGGATTCTCTTATGCATATTTAATTTTACATTTACTAACCACCATTTTATGCCATAATCTTTGGTGAGCACTATATTAAAATTTGATTTACATTTTATTAGTTTAGTGAATATGAAAACATAGGACCTAGTTAGGGTTATTGCATAGTTTTGATTGATTGGAGGCTTTAGAACCCTCCTTAGTGATATTATTATAGTAAGAGATCCCTTGGTTAGGTCTAATAAATCCATCTTGGTCATGGCCTTGAATATATAATTTATCAACAATTGAAAGTGTAAGTAGGATTTATCTTCTTTAAACTAGGATTGATTTATAGATCAGTTGCATTTCCTTTTACATAGATTCTGGTAAACGAGGCATGAATCTAACCTTTAAATGTTTTCTTTCATGCCATTATTTTCTATAATTTCATTATATTTTTTTATATTTGCAGTATTGTATCGAATTATTCAGTATAGTCCTAACTATTTATGCACAGGTTTAACAAATTCATTTCAAAACAACTTTGTTCTATTTGTGCAGGTCTTCATTAGCTACAAGTTATTAGATCAAATAGTTTGACATGGTACTCTTATTTAGTTATAGATTAGCATATAATATAGAATAATTTGATTCTATCTACTAATTATTTATGTTAGCATACATATCAATGAACACTATCGAATAGGTCAACTTTGTTCCTTATTCTTCTTCAACATGCAGGGTTTTGTAGAACTTCGTCAAACTAGTTGACCCAATTTATAGAATTTGAAAGTAGTAACTAAAGCATCACAACATAAAATTTTCAATAAAAATTATCTTCAATCCCACCAAGGTTCCTTTTTTTCTCTCTCTATCATTTTAGTACTTCTTTCAATTCTAATTTTCACAATTTAGCAATCTTCAGAACTATAAACCTACAACTAGCTATGTCACCATAGTCAACTTACTTTTATAGTTTGTTTTATGTCTAAGATATATAGTTGACATGTTTGAATCTATTCTTAAAGACCTTAATTTTATAAAATATTAATGACATAGTCGACTCTATTATATACTTTCAAATAGTGTTGCCTGAACTGACTTCATACTATTCTTAATCAAGGAATTAACATCTATTTGTTAGTAATTAATTTACATATCATTTTTAGATGTTTGCATACTTAGAGTAACTCACAGTCTAAATGGGTGGTTTTTCAAATTACCATTTTAGTCACACTATTTTACTCTTTTGAACACACTACCAAACCACTTAACATTCAAAACAAATTTAAACACTTATCTTCCCAAGGCCTACCTACTTGGATTTCATCACCAAGGGGGAAGGTGACTTGGTTTTCTGATCAAGTATAAATATGTGATCAATGGTATATATTGTAAAATCACCCAATACCCATATCATTATGGTATTATAAAGTGAGGGGGTAAGCCCCAATACCAAGCTAGTACCATTGCCAACACAGATCCTTTTCAACCCAAACATCCTGAAAATAAATTTAGACTACTTTCTAGTTCCCTATTTCAGCCAACTCTCCTATCACATTTAAATCAAAACTTTTTAATAATATAATAACACTTAGGGTGATCAACTAGTTAGCATTTGATTTTTAATTGATTGCTTGCTTTTTGATTATTATGTGTTGTATTTAAAAAACTTGCATTAGCTAACGTTGGTGTAGGGTTTTATGTTGTGTACCCCAATTAGATCAAACATGTTGATCCAATTTTTTATGTGTTTGATTTCATTCTTGCTAAAATTATCTTGCAAAATTTTCCCCTATTTTAGAACATGGTCATCCTAATTGATACAGTCTCTTATAGACTATGTTTTACCTTCCTACAAGTGGTACATAATCGACCTGCATGAATATGTCTTCTTCTCTCTATTTTATCCTCTATTCAACAATACACAATTGATCCATATGACTTTATACTCTTCTCAGCCTATGTCTTGGCAGTACTCTGTTGACCCAATCAACTTGGTACCTATTGGTCAACCTTGTTTTTTTATATGGTTAACTTAATTCTTTGCTTGGCTGACTCCATCCCTAATTCTCTTTCTTCTTTCCTAAAATTTTGTTTCTCTCATCAAGCATCATGAAATCCCATATCAGAATATTTTTTGATAACTAGTATCCATTTAGACACTATAAGGGGTATTATTTTCTTCCTTTCTTTACTTCCCAATAGAATCCTCACTCTTGTAGTACTTCTCACCCTCCCTCATATTTGGCTTGCAGCATGGTTCAAATCATATCTTAAGATAAGGTAGGTGGATTAGATCCTTTTTGTACCTATCAAGATAATTCCCATCTTCAAACATCTCAACACAATGTGGGAGAGATTGAAACAAGTTTATCTAACAACCCCATTGGTAATCCACCTCCAAGCAATCCTCCTCCCAATACTAATGTGGGGAGCCCTCCTACAAACACCAACCCATCAATTAATTAACCCAAATTCTTGCACATATAATGCAAACATCTAACACCTCTTAAATGATGTAATTACAACATCCTTTAATCAATATAAATAATCAACCTCTCATTCTTCTCCCTCAAAATAATCAAAATTTTATTCCTACACCTCTTAGAAATGCCATGAGAAATATCATTCCCAAACCTATCATGAATAACAAGATGCTTCAAAACATAAAAAATGAGCCTTTAGCCCTTTTCATTATTTCCATTGATATTGGTAACATATCTCCAACTATTAAGTATGATGGGTTTAAAGACCCTACATCTTTCCTCAATGCATTTATCAATCTTTACAAAGAGTGGATCCAAACTAATACCTTTGCCAAAACTAAAATTCTAGTTAAAACTTTCATTGGTGATGTATTTTAATGGTATAGCCAATTTTCCCAACATTCCATATAAACTAGAAGATTTAGTCAATCTTTTAGTTAAAGAGTTTCAACACAACGACCTTCCCAAAAATTGCCTTAGCCATCTCATCAATGTTAACCAATTTCCCACTGAATCAGCTCATGATTTTATCAAGCAATGAAAAAATTTGGCCCATAAGGTCGACCATAACATGACTGATGATAAACTATTTAAACTCTTTATAACTACCTTAACTCCTCTTCATAATTAGGTTTGAACTTTTGCCCCTCAAATGCTTAACGAAGATCTTGACAAAGACAAGCATCAAGACTTCTTAATGAATTAGTTTGAAACTAATACGAAATTCTTCAAACGGTCTTTTCAAACTTCTACTAATGTAATCACTAGTAATACTCCTCAAACCAAGCCAAGATTTTCAAAAGCCAACAATCCACCATCTTCTCACACACCATTGACTATGTATCAAATGAAATAATTTTTAGCACCCTCTAAACCATTTACTTATCCCAATTATCCTCTTAAATGGTATGATCCTAATAAAAAAAATTGGTTCCACACCGACATTGGTCATTCAAATGAAACTTGTAGAGGGCTTACCAAATTTCTTGTCTCCTATATGCTTGGTGATTCCTTTGATCATGTAGCTATGATTCAACTCTATCGTCAAGAGTATAACACCACTTCTCAAAAATGAGAAGATCTTGAAGCTTTTCTTCAAGTAACCAAAAAACATTTTCCACATCAAATGCTAAAAAATATATCAAGGATGTTTGTGCCATTGATGCTGACTATGATTATTTTTATAATAATTCTCAATATGTCAATGTTACCAAAGTCAATTATCACTGAAAGTTGGCTCACAAAGATCATGTTACTAAACCTTAAAAAAAATATTTGTAAGAGAAAATCCTCAAAGATACTACAACCACTCACCTAGCTTTAGAAGCTAATAAGGAACCATCTCTTTCTTCCAAACCACCAACCACTTCAATTCCTTCAAAGCCTACTTTAACCTTTTAAACCTCACACTGGTTCTTATTCCAAAACCCATTGGAACTTCTTAGAAAATCTCAACTCTACACCTTACAAGATTCCTCTTACAGAGTTAGTTCGTACCTTCCCTTATCATCACAAGTTCCTCATACAATAATTATAAGAAATTAAAGACCCATCTTTTGGACCCATCTTTTGTATAAGAAGAACCAATTTCTCAAGAGGCTTAACCAACCAATGTGCATACCATTGAATCCATTTATCCTTATTCAAAACCTTGCATAAAATTTCTTGAAGAATACATGATTAATTATTAGATCCTCTTTCACATCAATGATCCACCCTTATTCATTAAAATAGACATTAATACCACCCTTATTCATAAAATTTTAGTAGATGAAGGGTCTGGTATTAATGTGACATCTTTGTGGCTCATCCAATAACTTGGATATAATAAAGACCATCTCATGCAAACCTACTTAATATGTCATGGATTTGATAAAACTAATCAAAAGTCACTTGGTTGTATTTATCTCCCCCTTACAATCAGACCTAAGACTATTCAAACTAAGCTTATGGTCCTCAATTTACCCCAACCTTATAACATACTCTTAGGATGACCATGGACTCATAGAATGAGGGTTATCGCCTCTTTTGATAACCAATGTATCAAGTTCCTTCATAATAAAAAAAGGTATAAAAATGAAACCAATCCCAACCCTTGGAGTATTTAACTTCCCAATCCTAAATCTTAATACCACATTCATACCATTCTAATAATCAATAGTGTTTCCTTACCTGAATATATCAACATAAACCCAAATTTACATGTCACTCTTATTGATTCAAATGACAATGAACCTAATGAATTGCAACATACTTTCAACACTATTAAGCTACCTCTTTACATATTGGAATGGCTTCTTCCTTATTTATTACCTCATGATCGCACCATCCCTCTCATTGATGATATTATTGATTTCCCCCCTCCATGCAATGCTAAGGAATCCTCTTATATATAATATGCCTTCACATGAAATTATTATGGAGTGGATAAATTATTCCAAGATCCTTTAATCATGTCTCCATGTAAATTTAATGATCTAGGTATTTCCCCTTAAAAAATTTATCCTAAATCTCAAGCATGTACAGTTTCTCCAACCTATGACGATAACTACATCATGGTCCAAGCTGAATCACAGGACTTTTGTGCTCAAGTTTATCAAAAAACTTTAGCCCAAATTCATGCTTTCAATCATGATGTTCATACCATTTTCACTAAATTTGAGTTAGCACCTAAAGGTCATGTGCCTCTTGTTAATTCTCCACTTATTGATACTCCTTGGGTGGTAGTACAAATCTTACCTCCTGAATCTTTGAAAATTTTTACATCTTATATACCACCTATAGACCCAATCATTACATCCAATTATTCACCCATCACTGATGCTACTAATAAACCAATTAAATCCAATCAACCTTCTACCCCTACTCCACCTACTCCTAAGATTACATTAGATTCCAAGGTCATAGATGTGTGTCAAATACATTCTAAATATGATCATCATGGTAATAAAATTATTGATCCTAAATTAGATGTCAAATATTATGGTCCCCTTCCCACTTTGCTTAGAAATGAATCCACTATTGCATTGCTTCATGCCTGAGAACCTCAACTACCTCAACAACATCACAAACTCAGGAATTTCAAAAAAAAAGCCCCTTATTTCAACAAATTCATTGCTAGAATTGATCCTAAATCAAATCCCATTTCCTCTTTACCTAATGCACCATATCATTTCCAAGATGTGAATTATATGCTTAGTAAGGAAACTACTCAAATCACATATGGTACCTCATCATGCCCTCGACCAATTATAGTCTCTTGTGAACTCACACCAACTAAACATGATAAATTTAATTTATTCTTTGATAAATATCATGATAATTTTGCTTGGTCCTATGAGGACATAAACATAAATGATCCTATCATTGTGGTGCACAAAATTATCACCTATCCAGATGACAAGCTTGTCTGGCAAAAGCAACAAAAATTTCCACCTAAGTTTCAACTTTATGCCATAAAGAAATCATAAAACTTATCGATGCTAAGATTATCAAGCCTATAGACTATTTTGAATGTGTCTTGAACATTTTTCCTATTTGGAATAAAGTCACCATGGTCATTTGCATTTGCATTGATTTCTATAATCTTAATCTTGCTTGTCCCAAGGACAACTTTCATATACCTTTTATAGATGCCATCATCAATTCCATTATTAGTTATGAAATGTTATCTCTTATGGATGGTTTCTTAGGTTATAATCAAATTGGCATTGCCCTTGAAGACCAATATAAGACAACTTTCACCACAGAATGGGGAACCTATTTTTATGTTCAAATTCCCTTCAGCCTCAAAAATGTGGGAGTTCTTATCAATGGGTGATGACCCACATTTTTCTTGATCTTATCCAAAAGATTATAGAAACATACTTGGATGACCTCATTTCCAAGTCTAAAAGCCACAAGACTCATCTCTCTAATCTTTTTATCATCTTCAATTACCTCATTAAATATAAAATTAGATTAAATCCTTACAAATGTGTTTTTGGTGTCATGTCTGAAAAACTATTGGGATTCTTAATTTCTCTTTATGGCATTGATGCCAATCCCTCCTAGATTATTTTATTGTCAACATGACCATCCCGTATTCCATTCTAGATATTCACACTTACCTTGGTAAACTTGGGGCAATTAGATGGTTCATTATGGCTTACCATATCTATTCTTTTAATTTTGTTCTTAATAAAGGTAATGCCCTAGAATGGATGGATTCCTATCAAAAAACATTTGACACTATGAAAGATAATTTGATTCACCTACCCACTCTTCATCTACCTTCCACTGATCATCCATTAGTCTTATATGCCTCATCCACACTCATATCAATTGGGTCAATGCTTGCCCAATAAGATGATAATGGGAGGGAATATGCCATCTATTATATCAATTAGGGCTTCATCAACTATGAGAAATGTAATAAAAAAGTAGAATGTAATTGCTTTGCGATATATTTTGTTGTTAAAAATCTCCAACATTATATGCTTTATCAAACCACTTACATTATCATTCATTCCAATCCACTTCATCACTTCTTCTCTAAATCCTTTCTTCTTGGAGATATAATTGATAAGTGGATGGTCCTTCTCATGGAATTTGATCTCTGAATTATTACATAAAAATTTATCAAAGGACAAATCATTGTTAATCAACTTATCATAGCTCCTATACTAGCTATCAATCACCTTCAAGATCATCTTGATTTTGATAATATTCTCTATATTGAAGGTTTTAATCAAGCCATATCTCTTAAAGATTACTTTCACAACTTCATTGCTGACCTTAAAGAAGGTAATCTTAAAGACTCCTCTATCTTCCTTGATAATACTAAACCAAAAGTAATTATCAAAGAAATTCTTGAAATCAATGTTTATTTACATGAAGATACTTGGACACTTCATGTTGATGGCTCCAAATGCCTTCAAAGAGTTATGGAAAGTTGTATCCTCACTATTCCTCTCAATAAAATTATCCCTTTGAAGTTTTGCCTTACATTCAGTACCACTAACAACATGGTAGAATATGAAGCCTTAACCCTAGGCATCAGAGCATCCCTTGACTTAGCTATCACATCTCTACATGCTTCAGGTTACTCCCAACTCATTTGTCTCCATGTCAATGGTTATTATCAATGGAAAAGTGAAAATCTCATTGCTTATTATCAAATCACAACTACCCTTGCCAAAGACTTCACTTCTTTTACCATCAAACCTATCCCTTGAGATCAAATTTCTATTAATGATTCACTAACTTCTTCATCATCTCCTTTTCATCCACACCAAGTTATTAATGATTCTACTTTTCTTATCCAAATAATAAAATCCCCATCTTCGATTGAACCACAAGATTCACTCATTTATCACATCAAGGCTATTACTATTTGACAATGCCGGTGGTACAAATACATTATTCAATTCTTTAAACAACAAACTTATCCTCAAAACATTAATTCCCATAAAAACACTCTCATTTGTAAAAAAATCTTTAAAGTATGTCTTTCAATATAACATCCTTTATTATCTCAATGTTGAAGGTACCCTGCTCCATTGTGCTTTCAATATAACATCCTTTATTATCTCAATATTGAAGGTACCCTGCTCCATTGTGTTATGAAATAAGTTCCTTCTCTTCTTGAATAGGTACATGGGGTATTTGTATTGGCCACTATAGCGGACATACTACAACCCATAAATACTTATGTATAGGATAATTATGGCCCACTCTTGAAAAGGATTCTATTGAATTCATGAACAAGTTCTCTGTGCCAAATTCATGATTATCTAATCCATTCACCTCCAATTGAGGTCCAAATCGTAGAGTCTCCCTAACCATTTTCCATGTGGGGCTTAGATTTTATAAGCAAATTAGATCGATCTCAATATAGGCATGTTATAATAAAAATGACTAATATTGGAGGAGGTGAATAAATCTTCAAAATATATTACAATTTTTACTTTATCATTCATGAACCATCAAAGCAATATAGTGAACTAGCAACTGATCAAGAACCATTTATATGAGCATCAGACAAAAGCATAACACACAAAATAACTATTTGAGTGGAAAATCCTCAAGGGTAATAAAAACAAATAATATATGTAAATATATTATAGTCTTATAAGATAAAAACTAAGTTTATAGAAGCACCAACTTCACATGGAGCACCAACCCCAACTAGCCAAGCATCCACTTGACTAGGCTTTAGCAAACACCCACTTGCAAGGAGACACCAACCTCATAGATGACTCATCATAAACTCATCCACATAATTTAATTTATCACCTTTATAAAACCTTGTGTTTTAACCAACTAATTATTACCACCTCTTTATTTCTTCACACTCTTATCCCTCTCAAACTGCCTTTTAGGCCTCTTCACTCAATTAGGTCTCTTTAAGACTGATTAGGTCATATGACCTTGATATTCATCTACAGTAACCATGTTATATATTAATTATTATTTATATATACTCATTTGATGGTATAAAATACCTCATTATTTTCCTTAAAGTGCTATTTCCTTCACTTGCACTCTCAATCTCTCTAACTCATCGATTAGGCCTATTGAGCCTTATTCTTATACAATCCTCTAGCTCACACACCTCTTGGTCAGCTACATACACTTGAATACATGTAATACCATTAAAATATATTTTATAATATGTTTTATACATTAATAAATCATTAAAATATTTTATTCATATCATAAAATACTAAAACCTCTTGTATGCCTTAAGGAGACCTAATTCAAATAAGCCTTCAATAGTGCACGTTACCCTTTGATCTCCTTGGAACACTTTCAAACTTCATAAATAGTATAAACACTTCATATGACACTCAAATATACCCATAATAATATAAAATTAAATGCATGACACTTTTTATAATCAATAACCATTTGAAACATGCCATTAGTACTATTTACATTAGGCCTTCACACACACAAAAAGGCTTGTCTTGAACAACTAAAGATAACACAATGTTTAGCCACATAAACATGATAATAAATCATATTCACATAACCTAAAATACATAAAAAACTTCACCAATTTCATTAAACTTTATTATATAGGGCAAAAAGACCCAAAAACACTTCTAGAACTTGCTCACTTAGAACTACAAGTTTTCCTCAAAGACTAGTCATGGTGACTCAGACCTCCAACACCTATATATAAAACTTCAATGACTTATAATAAATTAATATAATCCTATGATATAATTATACCATTCTTAGATAGAAATATAATACAATAGTGGTCTTGTATACCAATCTCATAACCTTATATCTCGTTATCTCATCTGAACCAGATAGGTCAACTTGTGAGCAACTTTTTACTATAACCACTGAACTCCAAAACTTATACCAATCATGATCATGTATTAAATTTATAAAAAACATATACATATACTTGGTTTCATTAATATTTCAAGATAACACATTCCTAATCATCTTCTCACCGTTGCCTGTGTTTCTCACTATGTTCAATATTAGGCATGTTAATGACTGGCTAACTTGGATTACTGATTTAACACACTTGAGGGATAGATTATGTCTAGAAAATTTCATGGACATGAAATATGAGTCTCAATCTTAAAAATCCATTTATTTTCATTTGATCAATTGGCACTTTCTTATAGGATCTACTCACACACCTGACAACTCAAACACTCTTGCAGGTAACTGGGAGAGTTGACTATAACCTATAATAGATGACCTAAGCATACTAATCCATTATTGACACTTTTGATCAACATCTTCAACATTGGGTTCTTATTAGGGTTCTAAGAGGATTTAAATCTATTTTTATTCTTAATAATAATTCATAAATCATATCCCTTTAATCCAAAAACAAATGCCTAAAATTTTGAGCTAGGATCCTTCCCCATATACCATGAATAGATTAGGTTCCCTTGAAAATTTTTGATGAGATAATGATCACAAAAAAACCTTTTTAGGTAGATAACCCTTCATTATGTGCACTTGAGAGACCTTAGAACACATTTTCATGCCTTATCCTTCAAAATTTGACCTCAAACTTCATGAACGTATTTAAAAAAACTTGACTCACCTTTGTCAATGCTCCCATAATCACACTTGACTTGAAAACTAATCAATGCTCCCATTAGGCCACACTCTCTCTCTCTTTGCTCGCTTCAACCTCAACATGTAAACCACATTAGGCCTTAAAACTAACATTCATGCCTCTTTTCATGCACTCTCCATCAGTCTCACATACTCAATCAACCTCATACATGCTTAAAAACTATCATACATCCTTCATATTCCTTGAAAATAGATCATGATGCCTCTTTAGGGCAATAGGGTTTAGGAGTGGTCTAGGTGCATACTTGGTCTGAAGGTGTTACCCCTGTAGGCTTATCTTGAGACTCTCATGAGTGCTCCAATGCCTTATATACATGCTCAAAAACCTCATACAACCACTCTGTTAAGCACAGAACATACTGAGAGGGGGGTGAATCAGTATATCATATATCTTATAAAACTTTCCCTTAATCAAATTCCACTGTAACATACATTCAGATATGCAATAAAACTAAAATAAAAAACACCACACAAGATAGAGAGGAACACCAAATTTAACGTGGAAACCCAATGTGGGAAAAACCATGGAGAACAATCTTAAGTATATGAATGAGTACCAACTCAAACTACAATATTCGCTAGCACCAACTTGCAGGAGCATCAACCCCTTTGCTGAGCACCAACATAGCAACAATTCATGAGCACCAACCCACAGGAGCACCAACCCCTTTGTGTATACCACACAACTATCTCTCAATGTTTTTATCTCAATAAATGATAGCTCATTACAATATCTCTTTCCTCTCTCACATTTTCTCTTCTAAGCTAGATATAACAAATACAAATCATACTCATCTCTCCCATTGCTCTTCTAAGCTAGATATTACTATCTCAAATAAAACTCTATCTCACACACTACAAATGGCTTCTCAAGCCTTTATTTATAGCTTTCCAAATGACCTTTGGCCTTCACCATTTTTGACCCTTTAATCCTCATGGAAAATGGTGCCAAATTTGTATGACCCCTATATCCTTGCATTTGAAAAGTCATGTGGTGACCCTTCATAATCAAAATCATCCTTTCCTCTTTTGTCTTTATCTTGGTGACTTTTTGTATTCCTCAAAGTGTCCCTTCATGATAAATTGTGCCCTTCCTCTTTTATCTTCACTTGGTGACTTGGAATTCCCCAAGATGACTTTTCATGGGAAAATGCATCCCATTCTTCTTTTGTCTTTACCCCCTGACTCTTTGACTTCTCCATGGGCCCTTCTTTTGTCTTATATGCAACCAAAAATATATTCATTGATATTAAATAAATATTAACACACATTATCCAAGATATAACTAGACAAACATCATTAAATGTAATGGGGCCTTTATCACCAATAATGCTAGACCTTTGACATCAATGACAATATTTCCAACAATCTCCCCTTTTGTCATTGATGGAAACCTCAATCCTAAAACTACCACATCTTGCAACCTGCACATACTACCATCTGAAAACATATAGTAACTCCCCCTTATTTTAGAAACATGCACTTGTTACATGTACCTATTTTTGCACCTATACTTGTACCTGTTATTCTCCCCCTTTGACATTAATGGCAAAGGGCCTACCTTGAGCTAACACTTAGCTCCCCCTCAACTAATGTTGAACCTCAATGTTAGGAAGTAAAAGAAATTACTCCCAACTACTCTCACAGATACACAAATGTGTCTTTTGGTAGTGCCTTTGTGAAAATATCTACAATTTGCTCTATAGTATTGATATATTCCATCTTAAGCTTTTGATTTGCAACTTGTTCTCTCAAGAAGTGATATCTAATGAGAATATGTTTTGTTCTTGAATGCATTACTAGATTTTTCAAAATATTTATAGCACTTGTGTTATCATAAAAAATGGAAATAGGTTCATCATATTTTACCTTGATATCTTCCAAATTTTGCTTCATCTAAAGCACTTGAGTACAACATAATACTACTGCAATATATTCTACTTCAGCTATAAAAAGTGATATTGAATTCTATTTCTTGCTTAGCCATGATACTAATTTATCACCAAGGAAGAAATCTCCTCCACTTGTACTATTTCTATCATCCTATCATATTCCTCAAACATCCACTATCAACGAACCATAGTTGATCTTCATTTCTTGCATGCAAAGCTGTCTGAACCAACATAGAATCTTCGGGTTGTTTCTTCTACCATGAACATGTCTAAACCTTCTTCTTGATGAATGGAACCTTAAAACTTTGGTCCTTCTTGATTGATTCTGAATGACTTTCCTTCTCCTTATTTTTGAAACTATTAGCTCTTTTTCAACATTCTAATTTCTTATGACCATATCCATTTAAAACACTTTAAAATTTTTAAACACTTCATATGCAAGAAACATTCTAATAGCCTGTAACCTTAACACTTGTGCAAAATTTTATTCAAAATCTATTCCCTCAAATTATATACAAAATAATCTGTCAACTCACCTTCTTATCATGCAACATAGCTAAGACCCAATATCATCCACCATGATTCATTTTTTCTTAAAAGTGTCTCCTTGAAGCCTATAAGAGACACCCCACACAAAGGGTCCTAGAAATAAATCTCAGGAGATTCCCACATCTCCACTATTTCTTCCTTATGTCTTTCTCTTAGAATCCATTTAAGCATGTCTAACTTATTTGACTTACTAGCCTCATCATTTATGATGTTTTTCATCTTCTCAACTCTTGCAACTATCTTATCTTGACAAGGCTCATGCTCAAATGTAACCAAAGATTCTTCACAACCCTTCCTATCTGATTCTTTATCTACTATAACAAGTAATTTATTTTCACTCTTAAACTCAACCTAATCAACCTTTTCTATTTTAGATCTCCAAATCTAAATTTGACTCTTCTCATATTTTCTAGGGGATCTGTATCCTTTGACATACCTTGAAGATCTCTTTAATTTATTTGGACATAATTTAGCAATATGGCCAACCTTATGACAACAAAAACAAACAACCTTTTTCATACCTTTTTCTTGAATGTGACTGAGATCTCCCTTTGACTGATTGCTTCTTCTCATACAATCTCTTACCCTATGACCAACATGATGACAAACAAAACAATGGTTGTGAAAAGAATTTAAAAACTTGAAAGCTGTGGGCTGCCTGATTGGCTTCTTTAATTTGCCTTTAAAACTTGCATCCTTCTTACCTTGGACTAATATTTCATGATCTTTCTCAACCTTGATTATGAACTTTTCATGATCATCCTTTAAAGAGCCCAACTCAACCTTAAACTAATTACACTCTTCTTCTCTTGATTTCAAACTTGAATTTGCAACCTCTAGTTGATTATTAAGACCCTGAATAAACATCTTATCTTCTTTTACATTCAGTATATCATATATCTTATATCTTACAAAACTTTTCCTTAATCAAATTCCACTTTAACATACATTCAGATATGCAATAAAACTAAAATAATAAACACCACACAAGATAGAGAGAGACACTAGATTTAACATGGAAACCCAATGTGGGAAAAAATATAGAGAACAATCTCAAGTATATGAACGAGCACCAACTCAAACTACAATATTTGCAAGCACCAATTTGTAGGAGCACCAACCCCTTTGTTGAGCACCAACACAAAAACTATTTATGAGCACCAACCCCTTTACTGAGCACCAACACAGCAATAATTCATGAGCTACAACCTACAGGAGCACCAACCCCTTTGTTGAGCACCAACATAGCAACAATTCATGAGCACCAACCCCTTTGTGTATACCACACAACTATCTCTCAATGTTTCTATCTCAACAAATAAAAGTTCATTACAATATCTCTTTCCTCTCTCACCTTTGCTCTTCTAAGCTAGATATAATAAATACAAATCATACTCATCTCTCCCATTGCTCTTTTAAGCTAGATATTACTGTCTCAAATCAAACTCTATCTCACACATTACAAATGGCTTCTCAAGCCTTTATTTATAGCTTTCCAAATGACCTTTGGCATTCACCCTTTGTCACCCTTCAATCCTCATGGAAAATGGTGTCAAACTTGTAGGACCCTTCATATCCTTACATTTGAAAAGTCATGTGGTGACCCTTCATAAGCAAAATCATCCTTTCCTCTTTTGTCTTTATTTTGGTGACTTTTCATATTCCTCAAAGTGTCCCTTCATGAGAAAGTGTGCCCTTCCTCTTTTGTCTTCTCTTGGTGACTCTTAAAATTCCCCAAGATGACTCTTCATGGGAAAATGTGTCCCATTCTTCTTTTGTCTTTACCCCGTGACTCTTTGACTTCTCCATGGGACCTTCTTTTGTCTTATATGCAACCAAAAATATATTCCTTGATATTAAATAAATATTAACACACATTAGCCAAGATATAACTATTACAAACATCATTAAATACAATGGGGACTTTATCACTAATAATGCTAGACCTTTGACATAAATGACAATATTTCCAACACACTCATGCCTGTGTGTAGTCATCTCATCAAGCCATCATGATCCTTCATGCACAAGACTAGGCATCCTATGCACATATCTTCTCAAGACACTACAAGGCTCAAACACTTGACAACTTTGACAACAAAGACCTTCCATGCTAACTTTCACATCACTAATTCACTCATAAGAACATATACCAATCATATCTTACACTCTCATAATCACTACAATACTGATCAATATTCTCTCTTATAGATATAGTATTTAATGACCTCATGAAGACCTTCTCAAGAATCTTTGACATCAAACACAACATCAATGCCAAACCTCAACAACATGGACAATACTCATTAATCTTCCCCTTTATCATTGATAACAAAACACACGGTAAATTTATCACTCTTATCACCCCATTCTAGTCTTTATCCCCCTTTGACATAAATGAGAAAGTGATGTCTACAACTCCTTGGATCATACTCCTTACAACTAAAATACTCAACACATAGGACTATGAATTTATGAGACATAATATAAACATGCTTCCCCTATCTCCATTCATACCTTCTTGAAAAAAATCACATGTTCTTGGAGATAATGAACTTGATTAGCTACCCTTGAGTACTTGGCTTCTTAAATGATTACTAGAGGAAGGAATTACACCCAATTCCTCTCTTGTGTGTTCAAATTTTACCTTTGGAAGTGGTTTTGCCAAAAAATTTGCAATCTGATCTTGTGTAGAAAAATATTCAAGTCTGACACTTTGTTCACATACCTACTCTCTTATCAAATGATACATAATTGGAATATGCTTAGTCCTTGAGTGGATGATAGGGTTCTTTGAGATGCTTATAGTACTTGTATTATCACAATAGATAGGGCTATGACCATCATACTCCATGTTGTAGTCTTGTAGGGTATGTGTCATCCATAGGACCTGAGTGCAACATGAAGCTATTATAATGTACTCAACCTCGCAAGTGGATATTTCTACTGATGGTTATTTCTTACTTATCCATGAAACTAGGCACCCACCTAAGAATAAGGATCTTCTACTAGTACTTTTTATATCATCTAAACTTCCTACCCAGTCTGCATCTATATAAGCTATCAAATTGAACTCCTTGTTCCTTGGATACCGCAACCCATACTCCATAGTCCCCTTGAGATACCTTAGTATCATTTTGACTATTTACAAATGATTTTCCTTTGGATTTGCTTGAAACCTTCTCACAAGACCTATTGCTTGCATGATGTCAAGTTTAGAGGCAATGGTGTATAGCAAAATTCCAATCATTGACCTAAATGACATCAGATTGACCTTTAGAGACTCATAATCTTTGCTCAAATTACACTATATCATCATAGGTATACCAACTACCTTACAGTATTCCATCTCAAACTTCTTAAACATATCTTTTATGTACTTGGATTGTGAAATGAATATACCTTTTTCAGATTGAGTGATTTACAACCCAAAAAATAATGATAGTTCTCCCAGCATGGACATCTCAAACTCTTTCTTCATCACCTCTGAAAATACCTTGGTTATGTTCTCATTGTTTCCACCAAATATTATGTCATCCACATAGATAAATACTATCAATTGATGGTTATCTTCTAACTTTATGTATAGATTATTATCTACAACTCCTCTTTTGAATCATTGATCCAACAGATACATGTCCAACCTAGCATACCAAGCTCTGAGATCTTTCTTTAGACCACAAAGAGCCTTTTTCAATATGCAAACTTAATCCTTCTCATCTGATAGTGAGAATCACTTAGGTTTCTCTATGTACAATTCCTCTTCCAAATTCCATTTCAAAAAGATAGATTTGACATCCATCAGGGATACCTTGAACATTTTGAATTCTGCATATGGAAAAAATAATTGTATGGCCTCTAATCTTGCTATTGATGCAAAAATTCTACCCCTTAAACTTGTGCATATCCCTTTCATACCAATCTATCATTGTTATTAGTGACTTTTCCATATTCATTCAACTTGTTTCTAAACACCCATTTTATGTCAATGACATTCTTGTCTTTAGGCCTAAGAACTAGTTCCCAAGTCTCATTCTTCTCTATTTATTCAAAATCCTCATTCATATCACCTATCCAAAATTTATCTTTTCTTTATTCTATAATATTCTTAGGTTCAATGTTAGATAATAGAGCATCATTCTCTTGATTTAGATTACTTACCAGTCTTCTCCTTATTTTCATACCTGCATTCTTATTGCCAATGATTTGAGATTCATGATGATCTCTTTGAATTTGTCTTGAGGGACCTTTTAAATAATGTCTCTCCTCAACTTCTTCTTCTTTCTCATCAACCTCTATAGTTTCCTCTTCATTCTTTAAGTCTAGATTCTCTAAATTATCTTTTGATTGTGACTGTGATTTCTTTGTCTCATCAATCTTCACATTGGTGTTTTCCACTATATTTTTTAACCTCTTATTATAACATTGATAGGCTAAGCTAATTGATGAGTATCCTAAAAATATACCTTCATCAGATCTAAAATCAAACTTTCATAAGTCTTAATCATCTCTTTTGATGAAACATTTGCTCCCAAACACTTTAAAGTGTTCCACATTGGTAGGTCTACCCTTCCATAGTTCATAAGGAGTCTTGTTTCCATTAGTCCTTATCTATCCTCTATTCAAAATGTAGACTATACTACTTATTGCCTCTCTGCAATATCCATCAGATAATGTATACTCATTTTTCATAGTTCTAGCCATCTCTTAAACTGTCATATTCTTTATTTCCACTACCCCATTCTATTGAGGTGTCTTAGCTACTAAGAATTATCTCTTTATTCCATAAAACTCATAGAACTCATCAAACTCATTGGACTAAAACTCTCCTACTCTTTTAGATCTTAAGCGCTTGATCTTCCCACTCTTTTCATTCTCAACAAGAGCATTGAATGCCTTGAACTTGTCAATAGATTCTGACTTTTCTTTCAAGAATGCAACCTAAGTCATTCTTTTGTAGTCATCTATGAGTAAAATAAAGTAAATATCTACTTTAATGCTTTGAATTATTGTAGCATAAAAATATCAATGTGTATTAAATCCAAGGGTATTGTAGTAGATTACTCCTTGGACTTGAATCTTCTTCTAGTATGCTTACCATGTTGACATGCCTTGCAAAGTATGTTTATAGGTTTGGTGATCTTAGGCATGTTATTCATAGACTTCTTATTACTTATCTTGACCATATTATCAAAGTTTAGGTGACCTAACATTATGTTCCATATCCAACTTTCATCCATCTTGATCATAAATCATCTTTTCTTCTTGATCTCATTCAAGACATATAATTTTTTCTCAGTCCTCTTAGCATTGGCAATTAACCTTCCTGATTTGACTCTCCTTATCTCACACCCTCTATCATGAAATGTTAATGTGTGTCCTTGATTGAAAATTTGACTTACACGAGTTAGGTTATGTTTCAAACCTTCCATATATAACACATTTTGTGTCTAGGTCTTCCCAATGTCCAAACTCAAGACACCCTTGCTAACTATATTCACAATTATGTTGTCTCCAAACGTCATTATTGCTACAACATTCTTATTTAATGAGATGAACTTATTTCTATCTCCTATCATGTGGCTTGAGAAACCACTATCTATATACCATTTCATGCCTTCATCTTGAATGTGAAAGGTAATCTGAGTTAGCATTGAATCCTCTTTAGACTTCTATTCCTCTTTAGCATATAGTCCATCTTGACTCTTAAGCTCAATATGATCAGTCCTAACTTGATTTTTTTTTCATACTAATGTTTAACCCTTTTCATGCACTATGGGAGCTTCATATTTCTTTTTAAATCTTGAGGGATTTCTTACTCTATTAGAAAATAATATTGCAATGTGTCTCATATTATGACAGATGTAACAGACAACATTTTTTTACTTACCTTTTAACTGATCACTCCTTTTACCATGGTCCAATGATAGTTTATCCTTTATTTCATTGGGTTATCTGATTGATCTTTTCATGTTGGTTCTCTTGAATTATTCTGAGTTCTCACATTATCTCTCTCAAACTTTCTCATCTTGTCTATGAGTTATTCATGCTCAACCTTCAAAGAATCTAGTTCAGTCTTCAACTGGTCATACTTAACTTCCTCTGACCTAAACCATGTATTGACACATTTTAAATAATTCTTGAGATCATTGATAGTCTTCTTTTGATGCTTAAAATCATCAAGGGCACTTATGAACTCAACTTTAAGATCTACTTCAGATTTTCCTTCTTCACTATCTTAGTAGACTTCTTAATCATACATGTTGTCTTCTTCCTTTTGATCACTAGACATCTTATGCTTCCTAGGATCACCTTCAAACTATTATACTTGTTTCAAATGACCATGATCTATTACCAATTATTGGAATCATAATGACTAAGAGGGGAGATGAATCATTCTTTAAAAGCTTTTGAAACTTTTACTTTATCATTCATGAACCATCAAATCAATATAATGAACTAGCAACACATCAAGAACCATTTATATGAGCATGAGATAAAACCATAACACATAGAATAATTATTTGAGTGGTAAACCCTCAAGGGGAATAAAATACACTAATATTTGAAAATGGACTATAGTCTTATAAGATAAAAACCAAATTTAGTGAATCACCAACCCAAACAAGCCTAGCACCCACTTGATTAGGCTTTAGAAACCACCCACTTGCAAGAAGGCACCAACCCCTAGATCGCTCAAAACCAACTCAACCACATGATTTCATTGATCACATTTAGAACACATTTTTTCTCAACAAATTTATGATGACCATCTCTTTATTTCTTTACACTCTTATCCCTCTCAAACTGCCTTCTAGGCCTCTTCACTCAATTAGATCTTTTTAAGACTGATTATGTCATATGACCTTGATATTCATCTACAACAACCCTATTGTATCTTCATGATTATTTATCTACACTCCTATGATGGTATAAAATACCTCTTTAATCTCTTCAAATTGCTATTTCCTTCTCTTACACTCTCAATCTCTCTAACTCATCAATTAAGCCTTTTAGGCCTTGTTCTTATACAATCATCTAGATCACACACCTCTTGATCAGCCACATGCACTTGCACACATGGAATACCATTAAGATAGGTCTTATAATACAATTTATACATGAATCAATCATTACAATAGGTTGATAATATCATAAAATACCAAAACCTCTTTTAAGCCTTAAGGAGACCTAATTCATTTAGGCCTTCATTAGTACACATTACCCTTTGATCTCCTTAGAACACTTTAAAACTTCATAAATGATAGGAAAACTTCATATGCCACTAAAATATACCCCTAATAATCTCATCTTAGATTCATGACACTTTTTAATCTCCAATCACCACTTGAATCACAAGAATAGTATTGCTTACATTAGGCCTTCACACACACATAAAGGTCTATCTTGAACAACTAAAGATAACACAATGTTTAGCCACACAACCATGAAAATAAATCATATTAACAGAACATTAAAGATTTAAAAAAATTCACCAAGTGCATTATACTTCATTACATATGGAAAAAGGAATCAAAAACACTCTGTGACTTGCTCACTCAGAACTACCAGTTTTCTTCAAATACCAATCATGGTGACTCAGACCTCCAACATCTGTATAGACATCTTCAATGAATTTGGATGCAGGTAGATTATCCTATGAGATAATTATACCATTCTAAAATATAAATATAATTTGTTTAAATGGTAATATTGGTCTTGCAGACCAATCTCATAACCTTATATCTCACTATCTCATCTGAACCTATCATGTCAACTTGTGAGCAAATTTTTACTATAACCACTAACCTAAAAAACAATATACAAACATGAGCACATCTTAAAAGTCATAAATAACATCTCCATGTACTTGGTTTCATCATTATTTCAAGATAACATGGTCCTAACCATCTTCTCACCACTACTTGGGTTTCTCACTATTTCTACCATTAGGCTTGTTAGCAACTGGGTAACTTGGATGACCTATTTAGCACACTTAAAGGCTATATTCTATCCAAAACCCTTCATGTATATGAAACATGAGTCTCAATATTAAACCTCCATTCATTTTCATTCATTGACTATGTTAACTCTGAATGCTATAGCAAATCTCTGAGAGCTTAGTATTTTCCTATAGGGTATACTCACACACCTAATAACTCAAACACACCTAAAGGTGCTTAGGAGAGTTGAACATAACTTCAAATAGATAATTTAATAATACCAATCAATTTTGGTCACTTTTGATCAACATCTTCAACATCAGGTCCTTATTAGGGTTCTAAGAGGGTTTAAACCTATTTCCATTCTTAACAATCATTCATAAAGCATAGCCCTTCAATCCAAAAAAAAATCCTAAAATTTTGATCTAGGACCCTTCCCCATCTACCATGAATATATTAGGTTCCCATGTAGAGGTTTCATGAGCAAAAGATCACAAGAAAAACCTTCTTAGGTAGAGAACCCCTCATTTTGTGTACTCGAGAGACCTTAGAACACATTTTCATGCCTTATCATTTAAAATTTGACCTCAAAATTCATGAACATGCTTAAAATAACTTATCTCAACTTTTTCAATGCTTCCCTACTCACACTTGCCTTATAAACTAATCTTGATACCCCACTAGACCACACTCTCTCTTTTCTTGCTTAGACCTTGACCTACAAACCATATTAGGCCTTAAAACTGACCTTCATGCCTCTTTCCATGCACTCTCCATCAATCTCACATAATCAACCTCATACATGCTTAAAAATTGTCATACATCATTCATATTCCTTGACAACATATCATGATGCCTTTTTAGGCCAAACAAGGTCTAAGAGTGGTCTAGGTACAAATTGGGTCTGAAGCTCTTACCCTTCTAAGCTTACCCTGAGACTCTAATGAGTGATCCAATGCCTTATTTACATTATAAAGTAACCTCATACAACTGTAGACACCGCAAATGTGTCTGCACCTTGGTTCTCCCCCTTGTCCACCTCAAACCCATATCCTAACCCTTGGCCTTAGTCCTCTCCATTCATTTGATTAAAATAAACTTAAATATTTTAATTAAGTGGCCCCCTTTCCACCTCACCCTTGCCACCTTGGATCCTCCCTTGAATCCCTCCACCTTCCTCTTAGCCTTTATTATGCCAAATCTTCTCATTATCTTCCTCCCACGCCCATTTAAGCATCCTCATGACCGTCCTTCCCACAATCCCTCACTCGACGGCATGCAAGAATGGGCAGAGGCTATTTTTAGTCTCTGTCCCCATTCTGCCACTGTCGACGTCGACGACCCTTCGGCCGACGTCGGTGAAACTGCCGGCATCGGCAGCCTTCAAGACCCCTTTCTGCATCCATTGCAGCCCCTGGACCCTTGAGCTCGCAAACTGAATTCTCTTGGCATTTTGGCATTCATCTCTTCTCCATTTGGACCTCATGCAACAGCAGCAACAGGTGCAAAGATTCTTGAGCAGAGATTTCCTCTTGCAAAGTCTTCTGTGGCCTCAACAACAGCTCTCCCACTCTTCATTCAGCAAGCAAAAAGGTAAGCAGAGTCTGTTATTTCATTCTTTTCTTTCAATTTTTAGTTATCTGTTGTTTCCTACTCCCTCTATCCTTCCCCCTGAGAGGCTGAAAAGCCTTCTCAGGACCTGTCCTCTATCCATCTTCCTCTCACATTGTCCCACTTTTTATGCCAATCCTAGACAACTTCCTCATCCCCCCTGCCAACAAAGACCCTGTACAGGGCACCTAATCAGAACCAGACCATTCCTCAGTCCATCCAAATCCATCCCCGAACTCTGTCTCAGCCCTGTTCACAAACTGGATCCATCCACAGTCCATAAACCAAACCAGACCCAACCACAGGCTACTACCCCGACCGACGCCGGTCATTACCCCGACCGACGTCGGCCACATAACCGACATCGGCACCTTTGACCACCGACGCCGGTAGGACCACTGACGTCGGCGACTGTGACTAAGCCGACAGCTTCTTCCAGGTAAGCCTTTGCTTCCTTTTCTCTTTTAGTTTGCTATCATTTCAATCTATTTTAGCATTCTATCATTTATCAGTCATTTATCTTTTATCAAAATAGTGGGTTGACCTCCCTTAAGGAAGTTCTCATACTTTTGGGAACAAGCTTTCGCTTGGCAATCCACCATCTATCTATCTAACACCTTTTTGTCCAAGTTTTCTTCTTTGCAGGTGTCATTCCTCCACAGCCAAAGAGGGGTGCTCACAAACATCTGGATTACGGTGCGCAATCTTCATCCAAGTACTTCTAGCCTTGTCCATTTCTTTAGTTTCTTATTTCTTCTTTGAATATAAAAAGCAAATTAGCGATAGAAACAACAACTACTCATGCCTATGTACAGTTGTCTCATCAATCCATCATGCTCCTTCATGTACAAGACTAGGCATTCTATGCACATATCTTCTTAAGACATTACAAAGCTTAAGCACTTGACAAATTATACAATAAGGACCTTAATGCTTACCTTCACATCACTCATGTAGTCATAAGAACATATACCAATCATATCTTACACTCTTAGAATCACTAAAATATTTATCAATATTCTCTCTCATAGCTACACTCTTCAATGACCTCATGAAGACCTTATAAATAACCTTTGACATCAATGACAACATCAATGCCAAACCTAAACAATAAGAATAATCATCAATAATCTCCCCCTTTATTATTGATGACTAAACACACTACAAATTGATCATTCTTATCTCCCAATTTTGTCTTTCTCCCCCTTTGACATAAATGACAAAGTGATGTTTGCAACTCCTTGGATCATACTCCTTGAAACCAAAATACTCAACACATAAGACTATGATTTTATGAGACATAATACAAACATGCTCCACCTATCTCCATGCATACATTCTTGAAACAACTCACCTATTCTTGGAGATAATGAACCTGATTAGCTCCCCCTAACTACTTGGCTTCTTCAATGATTGATAGGGGTAGTAATTACTCCCAATTCCTCTCTTAGGTGTTTAAATGTTACCTTTGGAAGTGGTTTGATCAAAATATGTGTAATCTAATCCTATGTAAAAACATATTCAAGTCTGACACTTTGTTCACATACCTTCTCTCTTATAAAATGATACATGATGTGAATATGCTTATTCCTTGAGTGCATGAGAGGGTTCTTTGAGATGCTTATATCACTTGTATTATCTTAATAGATAGGGTTAGGACCATCGTAATCCACCTTGTAGTCTTTAATGGTTTGTCTCATCCATAGAGCCTGAGTTCAATATGAAGTTGCTATAATGTACTCAGCATCACAAGTGGATAATGTTATTGATGGTTATTTCTTGTTTATCCATGAAACTAGGCTCCCATCTAAGAAGAAGTTTCTTCCACTATCACTTTTTCTATCATCTAGACTTATTGCCTAGCCTGCATCTATATAGGTTATTAAATTAAACTCCTTATTCCTTAGATACCACAACCCATACTCCATAGTCCCCTTGAGATACTTGAGTATCCTTTTGATTGCTTGCAGATGATTTTCCTTTGGATCTGCTTGAAACCTTTCCACAAGGCCTATTGCTTGTATGATGTTAGGTCTAGAGGCAATGTTTTATAGTAAATTTCTAATCATTGACCTATATAATGTCTGATTGACATTTGGAAACTTATCTTCATTGCTCAACTTACACTTTATGATCAGAGGTGTACCAACTGCCTTGTAAACTTCCATCTCAAACTTCTTCAACATCTATTTTATGTACTTGGCTTGTAAAATGAATATACCTTTTTCAGATTAAGTGATTTGCAACCCAAGAAAGAATGATAGCTCTCCCATCATGGACAACTCAAAATATTTATTTATCACCTCTACAAAACCCTTGGCCATGTTCTCATTATTTCCACCAAAGATGATGTCATCCACATAGATAACTACTATCAATTGATGGTCATCTTCTGAATTTATGTATAGATTACTATCTACAACTCCTCTTTTTAATCCTTGATTTAATAGATACCCATATAACCTTACATACCAAGCTCTAAAAACTTGATTTAGACCATAAAGAGCCTTTTCCAATCTATAAACATAATCCTTATCATTTGATAGTGAGAATCCCTTAGGTTGTTCTATGTAAACCTCCTCTTCCAAATTCCCATTCAAAAAGGTAGATTTGATATCCATCTAGTATACCTTGAACCCTTTAAATTTTGCATATGCTATAAATAATTTGATGGCCTCCAATATTACTACTAGTGCAAAGGTCTCCTCAAAATCTACCTCTTCAACTTGTGCATATACCTTGCATACCAATCTATCCTTGTTCCTATTGACTTCTCCATCTTCATTCAACTTATTTCTAAACACCCATTTTTTGCCAATGACATTCTTATCTTTGGGCCTAGGAACTAGTTCCCAAGTCTCATTCTTATCTATTTGGTCTAACTCATCATTCATATAACATATCTAAAATTTGTCTTTACTTGATTCTATGAGATTTTTAGGTTTAATCTTAGATAATAGAGTAACATTCTCTCAATTTAGATTACTTACCAGTCTTCTCCTTGTTTTCATACCTGCATTATTTTTTCTAATGATTTGAGATTCAAGATGATCTCTTTTAACTTATATTGAGGGGCCTTTTGAGTCTCATCTCTCTTCAACTTCTTCTTCTTCCTCATCAACCTCTATAGTTTCCTCTTCATTCTTGAAGTCCATATTCTCTAAAGTATCTTTTGACTTTGAGTGTGATTTCCTTATCTCATCAATCTTCACATTGGTGTTTTCCACTATCTTATATAACCTCTTGTTATAACATCTATAGGTTGAGCTCATTGATGAGTATCCTAAGAATATAAAATTATCACATCTAGAATCAAACTTTCCTAAGTCTTCATCATCTCTTTTGATGAAACATTTACTCCCAAACACTTTATAGTGTTCCATAATGGTAGGTTTGCCCTATTATAGTTCATAAAGAGTCTTGTTTCCATTGGTCCTTATCTATCCTCTATTCAAAATGTAGACTATAGTGCTTACTGCCTCTCTCAAATATCCATTATATAATATAAACTCATCTAGCATAGTTCTAGCGATCTCTTGAACTATCATATTATTTCTTTCCACTACCCCATTCTATTGAGGTGTCCTCACTGTTGAGAATTGTCTCCTTATTCTATAAACCTCACATAAGTAATAAAACTTATTAGACCAAAATTCTCCTCCTCTATCAGATCTTATGCACTTGATCTTCCAATTTTTCTCATTCTCAACAAGAGCCTTGAATACCTTGAACTTGTCAAGAGCTTCTAACTTTTCTTTCAAGAATGCAACCCAAGTCATTCTTATGTAGTCATCTATGAGTAACATGAAGTAGTTATCTCTTTGAATGATTTGAATTCTTATAGGCCCAAAAATATTAGTGCATATTAACTCCAATGTTCTTTTAGTAGTGTACTCCTTGGACTTGAACCTTCTTATATTATGCTTACCATGTTGACATCCCTTGAAAAGTATGTTTGTAGGTTTGTTGATCTTAGGCATGTTCTTCACAGACTTCTTAGTAATTATTTTGACCATATTTTCAAATTTTAGGTGACTTAACCTTCTATTCCATAGCCAAATTTCATCCATCTTGATCATAAATCATCTTATCTTCTTGATCTCATTCAAGACATATAGATTATTTTCAATCCTCTTAGCATTGGCAATTAGCCTTCATGATTTGACTCTCCTTATCTCACACCCTCTGTAGTGAAAGGTTAATGTGTGTCCTTGATTTCACATTTGACTTACACTAAGCAAGTTATGTTTCAAACCTTCCACAAACAACACATTTTATGTCTTGGTCATTTTATTATCCAAACTCAAGACACCCTTGCCAACTATATTGGCAATTGTTGTATCTCCAAACCTCATTGTTCTTGCAGCATTAATCTTCAATGAGATGAACTTATTTCTATCTCATGTCATGTGGCTTGACAACCATTATCTATATACCATTTCATGCCTTCATATTGAATGTGAAAGGTAGTGTGGGCTAGCATTGTATCCTCTTTAGTTTTATGTTCCTCTTTAGTAAATAGTCCATCTTGACTTTTGAGCTCAATATGATCAGTCCTAACTAGCTTTGCTTTCTATACTAATGTTTGACCATTCTCGTGCACTATGGGAGCTTAATAGTTCTTTTTGAATCTAGAGGTATTTCTTATTATATTATAATATAATCCTATAATGTGTCCCATACTATGACAGATATAACAAACAACATTTTTGTAATTACCTCTTGACCGATCACTCCTTTTCCCATGGTCCCATGATAACTTATCATTTATTACATTGGGATATCTTATTCGTTTTTTCATGTTGGTACTCTTGAATTGTTCTAACTTCTCATGCTCTCACTTAGACTTTCTCATCTTCTCTATGAGCTACTCATGCTCAACCTTCAAGGAATCTAGCTCTATCTTCAGTTGGTCATACTCAACTTCCTTGGATCTAAACCTTGTAACTAATTATTGATATCCTTGATAGTATTTTTTTGATTCTTTAAATCATAAAAGGTAATTATGAGCTCACTTTAAAGGTCTACTTCAGCTTCTCCTTCTTTACTATCATAGCATATTTCTTCATCATACATGTTGTCTTCTTCTTTTTTATCACTAGACATCTTGTGCTTCTTACAATCACCTTCAAGCTATTGGACTTGCTTCAAAAGAAAAAACTCTAATAATAATTATTAGAGTCATAATGATTGAGAGGGGGGAGGTGAATCAATCTCTAAAATCTTTTACAACTATTACATTATCATTCATGAACCATCAAAGCAATATAGTAAACTAGTAACACATCAAGAACTATTTATATGAGTACAAGACAAAAACATAACACATAAAAAAATTATTTGAATGGTAAACCCTTAAGGGAAGAAAACCCATTGATATTTAAAAATGTATTATAGTCCTATTATACAAAAACCAATTTTAGTGAAGCACCAACTTCACAGGGAACACCAACCCTAACTAGACAAGCACCCACTTGACTAGGCTTTAACAAACGCCCATTTGCAAGGAGGCACCAACCACCTAGATGACTCAATACCAAATTAACCACCTAATTGAATTGATAAATTAAATAACACCTTCTTTCTCAACCAACTAATGATTACCATCTCTTCATTTCTTCACACTCTTATCCCTCTAAAACTGCCTTCTAAGCCTCTTCGCTCAATTAGGTCTCTTTAAGACTGATTAGGTCATATGACCTTGATCTTCATTTATAATACCCATATATTATCTTCATTATTATTTATATATACTCTTATTATGGTCTATAAGACCTCCTTAATCTCCTCAAAGCTTTATGTCCTTTGCTTTCACTCTTAATCTCTCTAATTCATCAATTATGTCTATTAGGCCTTGTTCTTACATAATTCTCTAGCTCATACACCTCTTGGTTGGCCACATACACTTTCACACATGGAATACACTTAAAATAGGTCTTATAATATGTTTCATACATGAATAAATTATTACAATAGGTTGATCATAACATAAAATACTAAAACCTCTTTTAGGCCTTAAGGAGACCTAATTTAATTAGGCCTTCATTAGTGCACATTACCCTTTGATATCCTCGGAACACTTTAAAACTTTATACATAGTAGGAACACTTAATATGCCACTAAAATATACCTTTAATAATCTCATATTATTTCCATAACACTTTTTAGTTCCAATCACCACTTGAAGCATGTCATTACTACTATTTACATTAGGCCTTCACACACACAGAAAGGTCTATCTTTAACAATTGAAGATAACACAATTTTTAGCCACATAAACATGAAAATAAATAATATACACAGAACATAAAAGACCTCAAAACCATTACCAACTATATTAAACTTCATTACATAGGGCAAAAGGACTTAAAAACACTCTTGCAACTTGCTCATTCATAACTATCAGTTTTCCTCAAAGACCAGTCATGATGACTCAGACATCCAACACATGTATAGACATCTTCAATGAATTTTAATGAATTTAGATGATCCTATGAGATAATTATGTCATTATTAGATACAAATATAATATGGTCAAATAGAAATATTGGTCTTGTGGACCAATCTCATAGCCTTATATCTCATTATCTCATCTGAACCAAACAGGTCAACTTGTGAGCAACTTATTACTATAACCACTAACCTCCAAAACTTATACAAAACATGATCAAGTCTTAAAAAAATTGAATAAAATATCCATGCACTTGATTTCATCACTATTTCATGATAACACATTCCTAATCATCTTCTCACTACTAATTGGGCTTCTCACTATTTCCACTATCAGGCCCGTTAGCAACTGGCTAACTTAGTTGACCAGTTTATTACACTTAACAAATAGATTATATCCACAAAAATTCATGTAAATAAAACATGAGTCTCAATATTCAACCTCCATTCATTTTCAAATCTCTGAGAAATTAATACTTTATTGTAGGGTCTACTCACACACCTGACAACTAAAACATGCCTAAAGGTGCATTAGAGAGTTTAATATAACCTCTAATATATTACCTAATCATACCAATCCATTCTAGGAACTTTCTATCAACATCATGTCCTTATTAGGATTCTAAGAGGGTTTAAACATGTTTCCATTCTTAAAAATCATTCATAAAGCATAGCCCTTAAATCTAAAAACAAATGCCTATAATTTTGAATTAGGACCCTTCCCCATATACCATGAATATCTTAAGTTCCTATGTATAGGTTTGATGAGCTAAAAAACACAAGTAAAACCTTATCAGGTAGAGAAACCTTCATTTTGTGCTCTTGAGAGACCTTAAAACACATTTTCATGCCTTATCTTTCAAAATTTGACCTCAAACATCATGATCATGCTTAAAAAAACATGATTCACCTTTCTTAATGCTCCCCTACTCACACTTTCCTTGAAAATTGATCTTACCCCATTAGGCCACACTCTCTCTCTCTTTTCTCATTTAGACCTTGACCTACAAACCTCATTAGGCCTTAAAATTGACCTTCATGCCTCTTTCCATGCACTCTCCATCACTCTCAGATACTCAATCAACCTTATACATGATTAAAAACTATCATACATCCTTCATATGCCTTGACACCAGATCATGATACCTCTTTAGGCAAAATAAGGTCTAGGAGTGGTCTAGGTGTAGACTTGGTATGAAGTTCTTACCCATTTAAGCTTACCCTGAGACTCTCATAAGTGATCTAATGCCTTATATACATGCTCAAGAAACATCATACAACCTATCATGCTTGTGTGTAGTCATATCATCAAACCATCATGTTCCTTCATGCACAATACTAGGCATCATATGCACATATCTTCTCAAGATACTATAAGGCTCAAGCACTTGAGAACTTTGATAATAAGGACCTTCCATGCTGACCTTCACATTACTCATGCAGTCATAAGAACATATAACAATCATATCTTACACTCTCATAATCACTACAATCCTAATCAATATTCTCTCTCATAGCTACACTCTTCGATGACCTCATGAAGACCTTCCCAAGAACCTTTGACATTAATTCTAAACCTCAACAACAAGAATAATGCTCAACAGGGCATGTCTTTATTATCATAGCCACCGGGTATCTAACCAAATGGGTATAGGTTATTCCCCTAATCAGTGTCACTGGTACCACCATTTATAAATTCATCCTCAATCAAATCATTTGATGCTTTGGAGTTCTTCATGCTATCATTTTAGATAATGGTGGTAACTTTAAAAATAAAGACATCAAACATCTCTATGATAAATTTAAAATCAATCACACATTTTCCATACCTTTGCAATGGCCAAACTAAGGTCACTAACAAAAAATTTAATAAAATTCCACAAAATACAATCTATGAAACCTACATGGATTGGCATCTTCATCTATGTCATGCTCTCTAAGCCTATCACATTAACATATGCACTTCTAGTCAGGCAACATCATTTTTTCTAGTTTATGGTTCTAAATCAGTCCTCCCATTATAAGTTGAGCTTCCCTCACTCTATATCTCTCTTCATGGTATCATACCTGATGAAGCATTATGTGAAGCCTATATTCATGCTCTTGATATCCTTAATGAATATCATCTTTCTACCCTTCAACATAATCGCTAATACAAAGCCCGTATTGCCTACCAACATAACACAAGAGTTAAAGTTCACACTTTTAAATTTGGTGATCTTTTCCTTAAGCTAGACTACACTCATGACAATGAAGGTAAAAACACCCAAAAATGGTGGGGCCCTTATTTAATTAAAAACATCCTTTGATTAAACACTTATCACCTTCAAACTAATGAAGACTATATTTTTAAAGAGCCACTAATGCATAATTCCTTAAAAAATGTTTTACCTAAATCCTTCCCTTCTTATCATGTTTTATATATGTTATCATTCCAACACTTTTTGTAGGATACTTATATGGGTCTCACCCTCTGCAGCAATTCTCTCTTTTCATAAACCTTAGTCCCTACTTTTGGTCCTTTAGTTTCTCTTTTCTCATGAGTTTCACTGTAGAAACACAAATAAGACCCAATCTTCCTCATGATTTTCTTTTTGTTATCATTATTTCCTTACTTTCCAATAATTTTTTCACCCATTGGGTTTATCTTTTATGAGTTGTAGTGTAAGACCCTAGATAGGACCTAGCCTTCATCACAAATACCATCTTTCTCATTCACTTTCACATACTTTGTGCACCCCCATGGGTTTCTCTTTTATGAGTTGCAGTGTAAGACCATGGATAGGACCTGGCCTTCCTCATAAAATCACCATCTTTAATTCATTCAGTGTTCATTTTCTACAATGTGTTTGTAAAGGTTACATGATTTTGATTCCTTTTTCTCAACTTTAGCCTTTGTTTCTTTTGTAGATAAAATTTGCACAACAATAAGGTGTTAGCATGTTTTCCTACACTTCCCTCATTCTTCTGATAAGGAATCACATTTTACTATCATTGTATCCATTTTAACCCTCTATCACATTTTTTGTAATTTGAAATAATTCAAATTATTTCATATTTTATTCCTCTTGATATCCTTTCCATTCACTCCACATTGGATAAACCAAGGTCAAATTCAAGATAACACTTGTATTTCACCTGCATTAATGAGACTCTTAAACACCATACTCTCAATTCTCTTTCTTAGAAACTAAATCCCAAATATTCAAATAAAAATCATCTTTAGCATCCATGTTCAAATTTCCAAATCTTTATGGAGGAGGAATAGAAAAATCCATCGAGAAAGCTAAAATCCAAATCATTTAAAACAAATGGTAATGATATACAAAAGGCAACATACAAAATTTCAAAATTTAAAATCACACCAAAAGATGTCATTAATAACACATCTCCTATCTCCAATTGAAGATCAAACTCCATAGTTGACCTCATAATAGAGCTGAGGTCCATTGAGGTATGGTAGGCAATTAGATTGGAATAGGAGAATTCAATAAATATATGGTGCTACCTAATTTCTCACACAAGTACCCAATCTTTGTAGTAAATTGATGACTCTATAAGGGGTCCAGAATAATGGGGAACATGTTGTGGGAAGGTAGGTCAATTTTAATTTTTATGCATATAGCCTTCATAGGATCATCTACATACTTCATTTGTTGACCTAAGACTTACATGACTAGGATAATTTCTTCAGAGTCCTTAAGTTCAAAAGTCCTATTGTTTCGATAAACTTAATTTGAGTGTCTTGACTTCAATAAAGAGTTCCTCTACCTTATTTTTTCATTCATTCTCCCCTACACCCATTTAATTTGCCCCTTTGATAGGCAAAGTGTGATTCTAAATCTATTTTCCCTTCTTTTATATTCCCTCTTACTCACATCTCAAAAACATGCTAGCACCATTTTATTTCAGTTTTACCTCTCCTTAAAACAAAAGAAATATGTTTCAGTGATTATGGATTTTTTTTTTTACACCATGGCTCTACATCACTAGCATCACTTTTCTTTCTTTTACCATTTGTCATTGTTGTATCATCTTTTTTTTTAACACCAAAATCTATTTTTACTTTCATGTTCTTTCACCATCCTTTTTGACATGTATCCTTGGTTTGACATGGTGAGTTTGCCTTTCTTACTTAAGGTTTACCTGATTGAGTTTTTTAGTCTTTAGTAGCCTTGGATTTTTGGTTACCTGATTTACTCTAAATTTGACTTGGTTATTTGATCTAACATAGCACTTGTCACCCCAAATTGCCAAATTTCCAAGTACATCTCATCCACATAGCATCAATTATCTTGGATTTATTGCATTTATTTATTTTTGCTCTTTATTTTTGTATCCTTGGGTTTATCAAAAATAGTCTCTACACCCTCCAAAATCAAAACTATAAACAAAAAATATAACCATCTAGCAATAAAGGTATGTCAAGTTACACATACATTTACTTTTTTAGTTATTTCCCTTTCAATCATTTCATTTCAGTAATTTTTGCTTTAAAATACTGAAAGTTTTTTTAACTTTAGCATTATGTGTTACTATGTTATTTTCTCAAAGCACCATCCCATGTTGCACCTAAGTGACATGTGATGAGTTTTGAGTGGGGAATATGTATACACATAATATTTTTAACTTTTATCAATTATTGAAGTTTTCTATGTTGAAGGAACCCATTGAGTCTCAATCTTTTTGAGTGCATGCATTAAGGGGTGCATCAGGAAAGGGGTGGACAAACCAATAGTGCTTCGTAGGATTATTATCCCTTACTACCACTTGAAATCAATCCAACCATCTCCTAAAAAAATTATCTAAGCTTTGCCTCCTATTTTTCACCCTCCTGTAGTCATTTTCTACCTTCATTAGCATGTCCCTACCCTAAAATCCTTTTTGATGGTTTACATTACACTATTGGCCCCATCGACCTTATACTCTAATTGATAAAACTTATTTAGAGTCTAGGTCTACCCATGGAAAACCTAGAGATGGACCTAATTTATTTTTGTCAATAATGATACAATGTCAATTGCGTCAACCTTGTCGGCCTAAACTTTTGAAAAGGACTAGGGTTAGATTCAAATATATAAACACATTTATTTTTCCATTTTTAAAGAGACAACAAGAGTTAATTATTCATTTGTGCTTCTTTACAATCTGCGCTTCTACCATTGTACTTGAGAACTCTTAACTTAGAGTTTCTATTTGGAGAAGAATATTGTCTTGTGGAAAAGTCTTGGATGCTTTGGACTTTATTAGTGATCCTTAAAAACTATAATAATCTCTTGTGAATCACCTTTGGCCAAGGGAGAGATTCAGTCTCGATGGGTTCATCTTCAAGGTAAGTATCTCTAACTTTTCTGCTCTCTTTTAGTAGATAGAAGTAGCATAAGTACTGGTTTTTTAATATATTTCTCTCTCCATGCATTAGGGTTTTACCTATACATAGCTTAATTATGATCCCTTATGCATATTTACTTTTATGTTTACTAACCCCCATTTTTCGCCACAAATTTTGGTGAACACTAGATTAGACTTTCCTTTACTTGTTATTAGTTTAGTTAATATGAAAACATAGGACCTAGTTAGGGTTATTGCATAGTTTTGTTAGACTTGAGGCTTTGGAACCCTCCCTAGTGATATTGTTATTATAAGAGATCCCTTGGCTAAGTCTAGTAGATCCATCTTGGTCATGACCCCAAATATCTAATGTATTGATAATCAGAAGTGTAAGTAGAATTTATCTTCTTCAAACTAGGATTGATTTATAGATCTCTTGTATTTTCCTTTGCATATAGAGATTGTCATTGTTGTTGGCTTATTGGTTATGACTTTATGGTTATATTTTTTTGTTGTAGCACCTATTGTAAATGTTGTGGCCGAATGAATTGAGGCTCATCCATAAGCTGGGCAATAGATGGATCAATCTGGGAGTGATCTTAATTTAACATCTTCCAGTCTCTTAGCACTTTCCACACCATAATAATCAATATGCACTATGTGATCTAAATTACCATCAAGTTTTTAACAACCTCGTCATTTGTGATGGTGATTAGTGATTTATAATTTGATACTTTGAGATGGATTGCTAATATCAATTTTTATAATCAATATGCATGCCTTTGAGTTTGGAGGCCAGCATATTTATTACACAGAGTCTCATTGTGCCAAGTCTATAAATTTTGCATGGTTTGATTCCATAAATCCAATAATTGCTTGAAGATGTTGTTCATTGCATTAGAATTAGTCATTTGATCATCCATGGTAGCTTTGGCTTTATTTATTGATACAAACTTGAGTTTAATGCAACTAATGAATTGTTAAGGTGTTGTCTCCAATTCAACATACCTTGTGCTATCTACTTAGCTTGTTATGCAGTGGTATCCAACACCTATTCATACTCCTCTAGAATCACACATGTTACCTTCATTTTTAGTTTGATATTATGTCCTTCAGCTCATAGTTATTGTATCTATTTCATAACTAACTAGTCCTTTGTGAGTTGTGTCAATGAATTTGTGAGCTTCTTTTCCTTAGACATCACTCAATCACCTATAACTTGTGTAACTAGTGTGGGGAAGTTACTATTAATTAGCTAATGCACATTTGTAATTTGGTAGCTCAAATTTGCATTATCATCTTATAGTTAGAAGACTTCTTTCTCTAAGGCTGAAGCCTTTTATGTTATTGACTCCTAAAACATAGTTGTGCTTTAAATTTGCTTAGCTAGTGGTAACTGGGCAACATCTAAAGATGTTTTATATGCAGTGGTAGCAATGTCCATAGATGTGGTTGGAGTCACTGCATGAGCTAACGTGAATTACACCAAATGAAGATAAAAGGTGGTGCATTGGTTGGATGATGTGGGAACATCCCATAGCCAATAGCTTGTGATTTGGGGTTTTGGTTACGAATCCTCCTCTTGCACACCTCTTTATGGTGATAGTTTCTACTATTCTATGTGATCTACCCCTTCCTTTGCTTTTGCCTCTTTTTCTTCTTTATATTTAGCTTCAGATTCAATGTCTTCCTTGGCTTAGGATTTGGCTTGCACCTTAGCCTTAGCCTTACCTTCAGCTTCAACATTAACTTTGGCTTTAGCCTTAACCTTGGATTTAGCATCTATGTTTGTATTGGCCTTGGCTTTAGCTTCAGCCTTGGATTTGTCTCTGGTTGCCTATTTTTTGGCTGCACATTTGGCTTGTTCTTCTTTTATGTGTCATTCCTCTTTAGCATTTTTCTCTTCTTGAGCCTTTGTTAGTGCCTTTGCCTCATTTTTTTTTGCAACTTATACTTCTAGATGTTTTCTCATTACCTCCTCTTGTCACTTTTTATTCACCTTTGTTTCTTCAACTCAATTATTATGAGCCTCTTTTTCCTCAAATTATTTATTGTAGCCTCTACTTCTTTGGCTCTTTTATTTATAGCCTTTGCTTATTCATCTTATTATTTTATAGCCTCTACTTCTTCAACTCTTATCTTTTGAGCCTCTACTTCTTTGGCTTGTTACTTATGTTATTCCTCCACAGCTTGTTGTTTGCATTGACCCTATTGTGAAGCTACCTATTTCATGCATTATTATTCTTCTACAATCACCTTTCACTTTACCTCTTTTTATTTCTCTTTTTTTATTCCTTTTTCTCCCTCCTCTCAGCCTCTTGTTGTGTTTTTAAAGGATCCTCTTGAACCTGTACAGCTTCTCGTTGGGGCTCTAGCTGTGGCAAACTAGTTTATTTAGGTTCTTCCATGAGATTTAGAGAATTTAATAATGTTAGTGATTATGAATCATCTAAACTAGAATATTCCACAATAACACCTTGACACATATTTATCTTTTTTTTGGATGTTGGAAGGGGTTTGAGGCTTTGCTTTTGCCTTTTCATAGTTTGGCCCTATGACCGTTGATGAGGCTCTTGTTCTCATTAAGCTTCACTCAACTTTATTGGGTTTATGAAGGATACCATTCTATCCTTGATCATTGGATAAGTTTATACTATAGCATGTGTCTATGGTTTTCACAACAACAATAGTGGTGGGATTTCTTATACAAACAAATCTTCTTGTTACATAATAAAGGATCCCACAATTGGATCTCTATGGAATATTTTAGCCTTACACTTTTATCAAGTTGTTTCTTTCCCTATAATGTGAACAATGATAGAGGAGGGAGGTTGAGTGATATCAACCCAAAGGTATTGTCTTACCTAATTTTTCACTTGGTAGGTGCAGACTAGTTCTCAAAAAAAGAATTCATTCTCTTCTTCATGCTCATAAATATCATCACTAATTTCTTAAGAAAGGACTTTAGGACTTCCTGATCCTTGACTCCCAACTCTAGCAAGTCATACTCTAATATTATTTTAGGGACATGTATATTATCCAATATGGACTTTGCTTAGTGTGTCATCTTATTTGGTGGTGGTGGTGGTGGTAAAACTTGTCGTGTTGGTGCTTTTCTCTTTCCTTTTTCTGGATATGTTGGAGCCACTATTGGCTATGGTGGTGCCTATAGTTGTGTTTTTTACTGCAGTTTTGGTTATGCTTGAGGTTATACTTGTAGTTGCAATGGTTATTGCAAACTTGGGGTAATAGACCACAATGGTGGTATTGATCTTATAGATAGGTATTTATGCCTCAACACTTATATCTTCACATCTTACATAGTAATGAAGAATGTCATTGAAGTCACAGTTAATTTAGGTAACTCTTACACCTTGATTTGGATATCATTGTGGAACTTTGTAACTGAGGCATGTTGTCCAAGATATTACATGATATCCTAGGTTACAAATTATTCATGGTTAGGTCCTCCAACCACCATGTATTTAACCTCATAAATTTCTGATAATACTACCCTATTTCCATCAATGAAATTTTAGTGAATGCATCAACATGCCAAAAATTTGTAGTAGGGTTGACTGGTCCTTTCAGTGATTTCCACTATGTGAAGCAGAGAAACAAAATAAAAAACTAGTACTAGAAAGACTGTGAGGTATCGATGAGAATATTTTCAAAGTCTTTGGTTATCTTAAATGCAATAAAATTGGGATAATTTTAATTTTTATGTAGGCATATCATACGATATGCAGTGTTGATAACACCTTTTCTCACTTGCTTCCCCTATTTTATTATTTGCCAAAATTATTTGGTGATGCATTCAACTATGATGCACATGAAACATCTTCTATTGAATTTGATTATATTTATAGAATCCATCCATGAGGGATAAAAAATCATATCCTATGGTAGTATCAATAATAACATCGATGGAGAGAAGAGGGAAGTCATCCTTGGGACATGCTTTATTTATATCATGAAATTCCATGCATATCTTAATTTTTATAATCTTTATTATGATAGAGATGATATTGGACATCCATTTATAATAGTTTATGGGTTTTATCAACCCTAATTTCAAAGGAGAGGATATGTGGCACCTGTGTTACTAGGGGACTCTTGTAGAGGACTTTTATTTGTTTTGGTTTTCAAGATTTATGTTTGAAGTTTTGTATCGATTTTATAATCTGGTTGTCAATTGTGCAACACTTGAGTGGCACAATTACTAGGGAGTGAAATATTTAGGGCCATAAACACTTATATATTGACATATAATATAGTAATGAAGAATGGTATTGATGTCACAATTATTTTGGGTAACTCTTACACCTTGATTTGGATGTCACTGTGGAACTTTGTAACAGAGGCATGTTGTCCAGGATATTACATGATATCTTGGGGTGTGAATTAATCATGGTTAGGGCCTCCAAACACCATGTATTAAACATCGAAAATTACTCATAATAATACCCTATTTCCATCTATGTGATGTTAGTGAATGTAGCAACATGCCAAAAATCTGTTACACCATTAACTGGTCCTTTCAGTGATTTCTACTATGTGAAGTAGGGAAACAAAATAAAAAATTGGTACTGGAAAGACTATGAGGTATCAATGAGAATATTTTCAATGTTTTTGGTTAGCTTATATGTGAGAAAATAGGGCTAATTTTATTTTTTGTGTAGGTGTATCATACAATATATAATGTTGATAACACCTTTTCTCGCCTGCTTCAGCTATTTTGTTGTTTGCCAAAATTATTTGCTGATACATTCAACTAGTGTGTACATGAATCATCTTCTATTGAATTAATGGTTATTCCTCTACTTATCCTTGTATTATATTTCTCCCTGGTGTCAAGATGAATTGGTAGAGCGATGGATTTGTAAGGCAGGAGGGATTTTTTGTGAGCTAAGAGGCATATTACTCATGCCATGATTTGAAGAGTGATCTATATTATGACATCTTGGTACACATGAATATATCTTTAGTTATATATACTAAATAAGGTGAGAATTACCTCATATAGTTATCCAAAAGTAAGCAAATCAACTACTTATTTTGCATCTGAGCCTTACAATAGATGTTGAAGAGCTAGGGTTCTTGCCTGTCTTGCTTCTTGTGGATCCTACACAAATAAAGTGGATTATACTAAATAAATGAAGTCAAGGGGGTTTTAATCTTTATATTTAATTTATATTATGCCTAGGCCAATCACCATTTCCTCTTTTTATGCATATGAAAGTGGGATCAATAATTGAGCTCTCTCCATGGTTGTTATATTGGGTTACATGGAATAATTATTTTGCTTGGTCTGACTCTAGTATGCAAGAAGGTGTTTCAAAGGTATATCATAGAGTTCACTAATTTTATAAAGTATGTAATGTCTTTGTATTGTGCATACCTTTTTTTATATAGTTTTTCGCACCCAAATCCATCTAGTCAACTAGCTTAAATGATCTAAACTAATTGTGCACATTTTTACCTCCCAAATTAATATCAACTGGATGTTATTTGATATGATACTTACCCTTTTCCATCTAGATTCTTTGATTCATGCATTTTCATGTAGTTGATGTGACTTGACATCCTTTAACCTATCGCATTTCTTTTATAACCCAACATGTCCTTCCATGCGATCTACTTTGGGAAAAATGCAATCTATTCAAGTGTTTCATCATTAATGGTCTTGAATGACCATTGTACATCCTTTCACCATACCTATCTTTTCATCATCATCTCATCAGACTTATTTTATGACCACCATGTAGTCATTACTATTTTTCCTTCCTTCATATTATCTCTATGAAATGATCGTAGTTTGCAATGTTGACTATTAAAAATCCAATCTAATGTGTTGTGATCAAATATCTCACTCTATAAACACATTAACCCTAAAAAAACACACAAAACAACATTAAATAAAATTCCTAACTACATGGTACAACTTAGCACCCTCTCTCATTATCAGTAAAGAATGATAGAGACTAATGATGATAAATCTTAATCCTACAACCATTAACATGTCCTGAAAATATGGTTCCTTAAAAATATTTTAACACATTCGTACCTTATTGTGGGAATTCATGATTAATATAGGGTCCCTTCCATCTAATGTGTATTTTTCTTGAGAATTCCTTAAATCTACTATTATACAACATTATTTCTTGTTCTAGATGAAATTGCTTAGATCCCAAGTTACAATCATGCCATGCCTTCTCATTTAACTTGCAGATATCTTGCATCCATTGTGCCTTTTGTTGATTTTCATTCATTTTTACCAAATCCATTAATATTTGTTTCAAAGAGTCTTGGTCGCCCAACCTCATAATCATTACAATGTGCAAACTATGAATAATATGCTCTAATCCATCACTACTTCAAGACCATAAACAAGCTGAAAGGGAGTAAAACATATGGCACATTTATAATTTATTTTGTATGCCTAAATAATCATAAGAATATGATCCTCCCAATCATCCCTTTGAACATTATATATTATTGTTAGCATTTTACCCAATACCTTGTTTAATGCTTTAGTTTGTCCATTTACTTGTGGGTGATAAGTCATGCTCTTATGGTGTGAGATCATAAACTCCTTAGTGAGAATATTTATAATGTTGTTGAGGAAGTGATTTTCTCTATCCTAAGCATCTTGATTGGGCATCCAAATCTTGTAATGATATTTTCATTTAAGAATTTGGGAGCATCTTTCATACCACAACTTTGAGTTGTAGTAGCTTCCACCCACTTTGTGAATTAATCTATCATAGTGATAATGTACCATGTATGACTTATTTTTCTCAAGGGACTTATATGTCCTAAAAATTCAATTCCTCATTGTTTAAATGGTTTCTCTATGACTATTGGAACTAATGGCATCTCATTGTGTAAATTAAGTTTTCTCATTCTCTAATACACATCGCAATACTTAGCCACCATGTGCGCATCCTAAAACAAGGTTGACCACCAAAGACCAATGTGTAATATTTTGTCATAGTACCTTCACTTGAAAAAGGACTTCTTATAACCCCCTGATGTGATTCTTTGAGAATTTGTGGTCGTTCATGCTATAATGTTACTCTATGCATCACATCATCCTTTCCCAATTTATACAAAAACCCATCAATGAGACTATAAGGAATGGCTCATGTGACCATTTTATTTTTATCCCTTTTAATATAATTCACAAATAAATTTCCTTACTCCAAGAAGTTTTTAATGTCTTCCATATTATCATGGATCATAATAGCCCTAAACAAGTGTGCATATGGGGACACGTCCTTTATTTCTTCTGGTTCTTCTCCATTTTATAGCCTACTCAGATGATATGGTCCCACATTTTCTTAACCTAGATTTATAATGACTTAGAATTGAAACTCTTAAAATAACATTAGCCACCTACAGATCCATCCTCCTAACATTAGCTTGTTAACCAGGTATCATAATGCCTGGTGGTCTGTGAAAAACTCAAATGGTGTGGCCAATAGATAATATCAAAAAAATTTACAATTCAAAAACAATAGCTAAGGCCTCTTTTTATGTAGTCATATAGTTTTTCTCTACTATTGATAACTTCTTGTTGGAAAAATCTATGGGATGATCCAACCCACCATCCTCTGACTTCACTAATATAACCCCTACTATAATACCAGAAGCATTTGGATGTATGTGGAATGACTTATTCTAGTCAAAAAAAATAAAATAGGCATTGTTACTAACCTTTAATTGAGATCAATACATGTTATTGCAGACACCTAAATCTAGCCATCGATGACCTCCAACCAGGTTTTTGACCAATTTTCACCAAAATGCACAATTTGGCTTAAAAACACTAAAACTCATTAAATGAGTTAAAATTGATATATTCAAGTGTTTATTTTGGATAGTATATCACTAAATGGGATAATATAATTTATGGGAAAGCTAACTTTGATGAAATCATTTCAAGTAAAAATGTTAACTTTGCACCTAGGTTCTCTAGATTGCTCTTTTTTATCAAATCTCTTGCAGGAGACACATGCCTTTGTTATTTGGTGTTGGTAACATCCTAAATGGGAAAATGGATCCAATGCATTTGACATCACATTTTAATTCTAATCCAATCAAATTTTGGACCAATAACAAGACATTTTGATCAATTTGAGTAATTTGTGCACAAAGTGCTTCATCATGCTTAAGAGCTAATAAAACCAAATTAGAGCCTAATTAAGAATTCCATGGAAACTTGTTGAATACTTGTTTTTAAAAATTAATATTGAATATATGCATCATTAAGTGACCTTATTTCTTGGGAAGACATCCCTAGGCTATAAATGCCATAAATATCATGATTCATGCCTCCCATGCCTCATCAATGACCTCCATACCTCTTAATTGCTCCTTTATATCAAATATCAATGAGCCTATTTATGTATTTTAATTACATAATTAGATTAATCCTTAGCCACACATCTCAATCTTGAGATGGATGGTTCAAGTTGATTCTAGCCATTTTCCAAAATCTATAAATAGAGAGGCCATGAACATCATTTTTAAGCTATTTTGGTACAAATTTAGAATGCACAAATGATTCCAAAATCTATTGAAATTAGTGTTACCATGCAAAATTTATTTCAATCCAAGCCAATCCAAGGCCAAAGGTGCCAATAGGAGATGGAGGATAGTCAAGCTCCATTGCAACAGACTTCATGAGCACAAACCGAGCAAACCACTACTACAAAAACATTTAGAGCATCCAAGGAAGGTGAAGGATTATTTTTATTCCTTAATATTTAGTTGTGTTTGTCATTTATTTTTGTTATCAATATCACCCTAGTAACTATGCATAAAGGTGTTAGTTTAGTGTGCTTTGATTTGATTTCATTCACTAACACAATACTAATCTCCCCTTCTTCATCAAATTCCTAGTTTACAGTTATTTGGCATTATTATGTCCACCCAAATTTTGTATCTTTACATATTATTTTTTCCATCATTTTATATATGGATGTGTATCCTTTTATAAATTTTCTATAGTATCTCATATGACCCAGAAAGGTGCGCACTTTTATAGAGATAGTTTGGGGGTGGCATTCCCACTATTACTAAAGTATTAGATTGGTCAAACAAGTTGCCATCACTACATAAAACATGGCCCAAAAGAACACTAAAAAGGGAAAAAAACAATCACTTTTTAGATTCAAAGTAATGCACAAAGTTAGACATTGTTTTAGCATTAATCACAATTTTGATAAATGCTCATTAACAAGGAGAAAATAACTAATGATACAAATATACTTCCAAAAAGTCATGAATGAAGTCTTTAAATGTAGTTACTATATCCCTAGAAAAAATTATTGGTGTATTATTCTGACCAAAGGGCATTACCTTATATTTGAATGACCCCCATTCTATCACAAAGGTTATTTTAGCTTGGTCCTCTTCTACGATAGAAATTTGATGATATCTACTGAATCCATCTATGAATAAGTACACATCATGACTTTCAATTGAATTAAGGACTTCATCTATAAATGGTATTGGAAAGGGATCATTGATACAAGCATCATTAAGTGCACATTAGTCTCTAAAAACCCAAATCTTCCCAGACTTATTTGGCTACACAACTATGGGACTCACCCAATCTACCTTTTCAACTAGATAAATGATCCATGCTTCTTGTATGTGATCCAAAGTAGCCTTTTATTTTATCTTCAAGTTAGGGTTTATTCTATATGGATGATTTTTAATGGGACTAACACACTTTTTCAACTCTACCTGTATCTCCTCAAATGATGAATCTACACTGTTTACTTCTAAGAATTTGGTTGGAAAGACATCCTGATAGTCTCTTAGTAGTTGCAATGCCTGTGATATTTATTTTTTCCCTTAGCAGTCTCACACAGTCATAAACTTAGGGACTAACTTTATTCTAATATTTTATTCAATATTTTCTTAGTGGTTCTTGATAAGCTTTATTTGATCCACTAGGTAGAGCCTCTCATAGAGTGCATTCCCCTTCTGCTCTAAAAAGTTTACATTACGCAATCTTTCCTCTTCAAATTATTTTACGCTTTGGACATTTGTTGGTTTGGCTTCCCATTCTAGTTTAAATAAGCCTTTTAAATCTAGGTCTCTATCACTATCACTAGATTATGTTAGCTTAGTTAGTATTCTACTATAAGGCTTAATAAGAGCTTGTTCTTATTGATTGGCCTTGAAATTACGAAGCTCCATATTAAAATTATGAGATACTTTTTGATATGGTGATGACTCTATTGCATCTCCCAAATCTTCTAATCGACCATAACATATAAAGGTTTTTAGTTTATATAATTCATTGTACACCAATGGGTTATCATCCTCAAACACAAAGGTTTGAATAAAGTCTTGTTGCATTTGTGCCCAATGTTTGGTATCTTTTTTGCACTCTTGATGTATGTACTAGGTAGTTGGGAGTGGTGATAGTGTGTGACTAAAAATGTGTACCTAATAACTTGTCTTTACTCCTTGTGTAGACCATATATCTACACATTGATGAATGTGTAGCTCATGACATTGGTCATCCTAAAATAATGGCCATTCTAAATTCACAGTAGGTAATAATTGAAACTGTGCACATAAAAATTCACATGCTTCCTCCCAATGTATCTCTAGATCTTTATGCATTACCCACCAAGTCACATAAGTTCCATTCAATGTATAGCTGAGTGCATTTACTCTTTGATCCACCTCTAACACATGGTATTCTAACCTCAATATGAATGGATTAAGATCTTCTATCATAAATTATTGAGGTAATTGATGTTCGATGGTGAATACCATGTGCAAAGGTCATATCTCATGATTTCCCCTAGCCTAGTTCAACATATGGGTGTCTGAATCACCACTTATGGAAGTTATTATTTACCAAGGTAAGACACCCTCTACAGTAGGTTTTATAAAATCCACTATTATTACACTTTTATTATACATGAAATCTACCTCTGTCTTAGTAGGAGATCACATCATTGGAGAGTTACAACCTTCAAATTAAAACTATTATGCCAGAGATTTTATTAAAACCAAATTATAAAATGGTTATTTTGTTATCTATGGTTGTTCCAATTGTGAATTCAAAAACTGACACTCTATAGCTCATAGTGCATTTTTTTATGTATTTGTGTTAACTTTAAACCAATTATTATCACCATAGGTATATAGTGACTTTGGTTCCTTTAGAATCATGTAAGGCTTTTTCTCTTATTTATTCAAAGGGATAACAACTATCTTGTGTCCTTGATGAACCTCTAGTTGATTGTGCATTGTATTAATAGTCATTTGACCATCATCAACCCATTTTTTACTAATTAAGGTAGGGTAATGGGTCTCAGTTATCTTCATCTAATGAATTTATAATCACTACATAGATTTAGCTTGGTAACTCTAATCTCCACATATTTAAGGTGACCAATTGGTTCTACCTTTCCATAGTCTATGAGACTAAGGGTGACAAGACTATAGATTAAGTGTGGCCTACTAATGGCTTCTCATGTCAATCTAGGAATCACATTAATAGTACTCCTGAAGTTAAATAATGTATTAGGGATTTCATATCTTGTGATCTCAATGTTTATCCATGGTCTACATCCCATGATTCTTTGTTTTAACAAAGTAAACCACTTTATCGATATGTTATTTTCCCCTTTGTGTGCACTCTAAAAGATTATGCAAAAAAATTGTAATATTTTGGGAGATAACTTTATTGCATATCATGCTAAGCAATTGTAATAAATTTGTGAGTGTTGTCACAACACCTTCCTTTTTCATGATTCACATAATTTACTTGTATATTTGTGTGTTAATGGTTGTAGTGGCTCCTTATAATGCACTATACTATTGTATGTCTTAGAGGAAATATGCAACTTACTACATCAATCCCTTATTTGTCTTAGGGTCAAAATATTTATCCCATTGCACCTTTTTGATTCCCTAATCTTGTGGAATTTCTATTATAGGCAGTCTTTGCTCTGCACATTCTTGTCTAGTAATTACTTATATAAATGCATTTTATTTAGGTTTTGCATTAATCATGTCCAAATAGCACACTAGTTTTTATTTTCTTTGCTTCTCTAATACTATACAATTTTCTATTTGATGTTGTCATTCCACTCTACAATACATGTAGTATAATTTCCTTTAGGGATCAATAGGATAAATTCATGCAAAATGATTATACTCACCACACAAATATCATTATATGGGTTGGCGAGCTTGTTAATTATCATTGTTTTGACCACCTTGATATCTTCCTAGATATCCCATCTATATCCTCCTCTAACCTCCTATGTTTTGTTGATAGACCCAATTATGTGACTATTGTCTAATAAATCCTCCTTGCTACTGTCATTGCATGTTTTATCTATCATACTGATGTTAAGGTGATGTAGGGGCCCAGTTTGATTACTACTATCATGGGATCCCATTACTCCATGAATATTGATACTTTTATTATGACAATGATGGTGTCCATCCAACCAGACCCTGGGGTTGATATTGATATTAAGGTAACAAAGGTATTCATGCAAGACTACCTTGTGTAACAATTGCCATTTCTACCTCTATGTCTGAGAGTCATTACTTTGTAATGGGTAATTATTTCAATATAACTATGAAGACATTCTTAGTAATATCTTATTTTAATTCTTGCAAGGCTCGACAAGTCTTTATGTCATGGTTGGTGGACTTTCAAAAATGTAGTACAAACTCTGAGACTTTTATATGTATTATTGTAGAATATGACATTTTACAATTATGTGCCTTACTACTCTACATAGTTCATATAATTTTGGATTGAGCTTAAGACAACCATTTTTATGATGTCCCTCTCAACCACAGTTTATACACCATAAACCCAGTTTAGATTTATCGATTTCATGCATCTCATTGATCTTCTTCATGAAAGCATATATCTACACTTATAATTTGGATTTATTGACTGGAGCATCTCCATAATCTTCAATTTGTTCTACTCTTAGTGTAGTAGATCGAACATCAATCTTTGTTACAAGTGACTGTGTAATAGTAAAGTTGATTCTTAATCGTAATCCTTCTACAAACTAGGAAAATTTATCCTTATCCTCAATGATAAAATAAATTTTATTCATCACATTTGATAACCTATGGTCATAGTCCCACATATATTCCCCACTGCATTGCTTGATCTTCCTTAGGTCCTGAATAGTTTGGCTTATGCACTTCTTCATTTTGAATTTTGCCACTAACTATGCTTTAACTTGTTGGAGATCTATACTTTTAACATCTCTCTTGAAAATTAATTCCAAAGTGTAACATGATAAAGCTCCTACAAACTTTCACTTCTTTACATCATCAACATTCATTCTTCTAACCTACCACTTCAAGTCAGAGGTTAACAAATATTATTTAGGGTTTGTAGATCCATCATATGGTGTCAACATAGTGTTGGGTGAATATTTTGTCAATCAACTAACTTATGAGCAAAATATGTTTGCTCAACCACATCAAATAATATTAGTCAGCCTAGTGTGCAGGTTTACCACATCAAAAGGGGACAAATATCTCCTCTCATCAAGGGGAGGTTCCCTATAAGAATAAAGGGGTTGTATACTATAGATATATGTAGAAAATAACACTTAGGGATAGTGTATCACCATCCATCTCTCTTTTTTTAGAGATGATGCTCATAGACAAAGGGGAAACCTTGGTGAAGACACTAAAGGCACTTCTCTTCTTTCAGAAGTGGTCTTATAGGAAACAGCAAGAGTTCTTTCAACTAGTGACAAGTGATTGATAACAAAGGCGTAGAGTAACCAGCAGCTTGAGATGTAGCACAAAGTCTCCACCTCGACTACCCAAGAGTGAAATATGAAAGACAATGAGGGCACAAAGTCATCCCAAGGTATTTTACACAGAAACAAAAAACAAAGAAACACATTAAAGGCAATTGTAGATAGCACAAAGTCTTCTTATATTTGGCTTCAGGGCACCTTCTTGATTATCTCCACTAGCTCTGCTTATTTCATTTAATGGATAAGAACACATTCAGGAAGCAGACATAAGAAACATTCCCTAAATGATACAAGATATAACAGCACAAAGTCTGAAAGTAACTTGCTTTCACATTCAAAACAAAGAAATATGATCAACAAAGCTGAGCTCAAAGTCTCAGTAATGGCCTCTCAATTTAGCAGAGTTTTGCTTCTTTTTATCAAAAAGGTCTCCCTTGCATAAAAATAGGATTTATAATATATAGCAGCCCAAAAAAGACTGGCACTTTGTTCCATGGGGTGGCCCATGTTAGATTCAATGTTTTGAATGTGTCTTCAACTCTATCCAAAAGAACCATGCTAGAATAGGGCAGTTGCCTTGACTATGGCATGTCATTTCCTTTCAAACGTCTTCTCATGGGTCTGGATCATCTAGTCTATCCCCTCTGATGTTTGTGCAGCTATCTATTTTGTATTTACTCCAAGGGAGACAAATAGGTGACATATTCAATGTTTAAGGGCTAAAATATCTATTTTGTGGACTGTTCCACCTACTAGAACAACTACTGAGTAGATATTTCCCTCTTTGGCTCTCTAGTTTTGTCTTTTTCTAGAATCTAAGCTCTCGAGGCTACATTCCTAGCCTTACTAGCTCTTTAGGCTCTCTCATCAGTGATTCTTCCCTTTTGGCCTTGGTCTTAAGGCCTTTGAATGCATTTGGGTCCACATTTAAGTCTGCAAGGATCAATGGCTATTCCATTGTTGCGACCTTGATGTCTTCAGGCCCATCATCATTTGAAAGCCAACGACTAGTTTGTTGCCCTAATTTTGATGGCTACAGGGACGTCACCAGATTTATGGGTCCCAATGGCTAGTTCATGATGTTTAATTTTGACATTTGTGGGCCCATCACCCCCTTTGGCAATTCCTTCAACATTGTTATTTTGTCCTTTCCTGGGGGGGACCTGCCCTTCGGGGTTTTGAAAAACGGTCTGCTTTTATTGGCGAGAGACTCCTACAAGGGTACCTACCCGTTGGGATCCTTCGAGCAGCCTTCGGGCTTTAATTTCTATGGTGGGATTTTATTTCTTTAGCAGACTTCATCTTTTATTTCCTTCAGACAATTTGTTCGAAGGAAATCTTTCCTTGGCTTTGCTTTGAACATTTTTTTGCCAGGCTTTAGCTTCGGGCTTTTATTTCTTTGAGCTTTCTTCCCGGGTGAATTCTTTCAGACATTTTGTTTGAAGTACTTTTTCCTTAACAATTTTTGCCATGGGAACATTTTTGAAAGAATTCCCTTTGTTCGTTCAGCCTTTGAAACGGTCCACCAGCTCCCCACCTGCCCTCTACAAGGGTTGTCTGACTCCAAGGTTGCCTTTTGAAAAAGTTACAAGGGTCCATTTTGGCTGTTAAGTGCCCTCTGCAAGGGCACTTGTCCTTTGGGCTCTTGGAAGACCTTCCTTTGAACTTCTCGATTGAAAAAATGGCTAAGTGTTGAACCTGTTTCTTTCTTGTAGAGTCCACAGATACGAGTTCATAGAACTGGGAGAGTCCATAGAAAAGAGTTCATAGATTTTCTTCCTATATAGTCTGTATATTTCTTCCTATGAAGTCCATATATTTCTTCCTATGAAGTCTGTAGATTTGAGTCCATGGATTTCCTACTTGTAAAGTCCGTAGTTTTGAGGCCTTAAAGTCTGTAAAAACTGAGTCCATAGAAATGAACCTATAGAGTCTGTAGAATCCAGTCCTACAGAGTCCGTAGAAACTAAGTCCGTAGTTTTCTCTAAGTTTTCTCTAACTTTGAAAGAGTCCGTAAAAATATAGCTTGCGGAGTCCATAGAAACTAATTCTATAGTTTTCTGCCTGTGGAGTCCGTAGATGTCTTCCTGCAGAGTCCGTAGATTTCTCCCTATAGATTCTGTAGAAATGGGCCTGCAGAGTCTGTAGAATTGAGTTTGTGGAGTCCCTTAGCTGAAAAAGTTTGAAAAATAGAGAATTTGAAGGCTCATAACAATTTTTGAGAAGGGAAGAGAGAATTTTTGGCTTATAAGACCAAAAATAGTTCATGTGTTGTCCCAAAAAATGAGTGATAAACTTTGGGAATAATAGCTGGCTTTAGTTGGGGAACTTCCTTTAGTTAAAATTTTGGAACAACTAAAGGAAATAGAGACCAAAATCTCCAGTGCCTTTAAGTGTGTCATTGGGCTATGGAGTCATGCTAACCAACAAAAAAGTAAGGCACTAAAAATGAAAATGAAAAAGAAAAGCACAAAACAAAACTAAATACTATACAAATATACATATGTACAGATGATTTTATCTGATACTTCAAGAGTTGAAGTGCTTTAGATGTTTCCGATTGTAAGGTAGAGAAAATAGCGTGCCATCTTGATACTTCAATAGGAAACTATTTTCACCATTGAGATTATGGATAGTAAAAGGACATCTCCATAGGGAATTGAATTTCCCATGCATTCCCTTTGATTCTCTTCTCTTGTCCCATAAAAGGACTTGATCTCCAATCTAGAAATCTCAAGTCTTTGCTTTCTTATCAAAGAGCTTCTTCACTAGAATTTGATGCGTAGTGTTGTTTCTAAAATCAGCTCAGCTCATTTTTAAAACAACCCCCTGTGAAACTTGTCCATTTCGCCTTTTTGTCTCTAAGTTCATTTTTTGAAATGATTTTTTCTCATTCTAGTATTTGCTCAACTAACATCTTTCAAAGTTCATAATGTATCTTTGTTACTTTTTCCCCAAAATGTGAAAGTTCTTACGGTCTCGATGCGACCAAGGGACAAATTTTCTTTTTTCCTAGAGTTAGTTTTTTCTTCCATTTTCATGCACGAGCGGAAAATTTTTCCAACAATGCATTTTTCTTCATTCTCCATGCAGGAGTGGTGAATTTTGTCACCCTTGCATCTGAAATCCAGGAGTGGCAAATTTTGCCACCCCTGCATTTTTCTCCTTCACATGTAGGAGCGGTAAAATTTGCCACCCCTGCATGTCTTTTAAAATTTTCAGTGTAGGAGCGGCAAATTTTGCCACCCCTACAGTACCTCATTTTTTGCGCATGACATTTATGGTCGCATGCATCAAGTGGTTGGGGCTAATTTTTTCCCCATTTAATCATTTTTTGATTCATTTTGATTTATTTCTTTCAATCCTCCTCTTGCTCTCTGCCTCTAGACGATCCTGCAAGCGAGAAGAAGCATTTTTCGTTGGATTCAACTTCTCATCGCGCATCATTTTCTAGGTAGGTCTTTGTTTTTGCATTTTATTTTGTGTTCTTCCTTTGTGTTAGGTTTTCTTTTCATTTTTGTTGGTTTTATTTTTGTTTTTCCTGTCTCCCCCCACCACTCTCCTTTCCTCCTCTTCCCTTCCTCCCCGTTCGACTATCCATCCTCTTCCTCCATGCTAGGGCGGTGAATTTCACCGCCCTCCCTTCTCTCCCAAATTTCCAAACCCATGTAAGGGCAGCAAATTTTGCCGCCGTTACACCTGAGTGCAAGGGCAACAAATTTTGCCGCCCTTACACCTTTTCTTCCCAATATGCACGGGCGACAAAATTTACCGTCTATGCATTTTTTTTATTTCACATGCACAAGCGGTAAATTTTGTCGCCTGTGCATGCAGACCATCTCACATGTCAAGGCAGCAAATTTTGCTGCTCTTACACCCTTTTTCTCTATTTTCTCTAACTCTAGAGAAATCTTCGTTCCTTTCATTTTTTGCCTCCTCCACATTTTCCTCTCACTTTCTAACCCACTTTCACCTCGGCCCTATCAAGTGCCCTTCCTTGGTCATGATCACCCGACGTGTAATTTTCTTAAATTGCTCATTTTTCCCTAATTACACGATCTTGATTTTTATCACAGTTCCCCTTGAGGATACACCTTCATCAGCACCCTCTCGACAAAGGCTCATCTCGATGACTGAAACTTCTTTGAAGAAGTCAAAGGCCATTAAGTACCAGTACCAAGGTCTTTTTCCAATCACCTCAGTCACTTCTAATGTTGACGACATTAGAGACACAGAGATCAGCGATGTGGATATGGCCAAGTTCATGGAGAGAACCAAGGCAACCAACTTGAGCTCAGAGATGAAAAAATTATTGAGAGCAACATCCATCTAGTCTCCTCTTTCCCTGTAGCGGTGCATCACACAGAGTTCATCCTCTAGTGTGCCCAGTTCTATAACAGAGAGACCAGGTCAGTGTCAGATGTCAGTGGCAACATGATAATTTGACTAGACCCTAAATTTATTGATAAAGTCTTCATGTGCCTTCCTGCTATCGATGTGATGAAAATTGACTTCGTTGAGGCACAAAAAGAGTACGAAAAATATCTTGAGAGGGCAAAAAAGGTGATGAACAACAGATGGCTCAAGACTCCCAAAGCCAACTTGTCTATATGGCCACAAAATTTTCTAAGAAGTGATTTCATAGAAGAAGTTGGTGACTTAATTACTCTTCTCAGCAGAGTACGAGGTCTACCATCTTCTTCCCAATTCCACGAATGGATGTATCCCTTTATCAAAATAATTTTACAAGAGAAACAAGTCATCTTCTAGGATGAGCAAATTAGCAACACTCTTCATCAGTAGTTGATAAAAGTGTTTACTACTTCGAAGTTCTAAATGAATTCGTACTTAGTGTACATTTTATCCTCCATGCGAACCTTTCCAAGTTTGACAATAAAAAGAGACAGAAGAACCACCTTGATTTATTCATATTACCCTCAGCTGACACTAAAAGGATCAATCCCTCACTTTAAGAGGGTAAATGATGCCTTTTTTGCAGTGTTTTTATTTCTTTTTTATCCTCAGCTAGAACAAAAAAGAGTATCAGATGAAGCCTGGATGGTCGTCAATGATTTCAGCTGCATGTTTTTACAATTTCCCTCTTTTTACTATATATAGGTTGGCCTTTTCTAAGGCTATCCCTACATGTTTCCCTGATTTCTGTCTGACAAATTAGTCCTAATAGAGCTATGTAGGCAGATTATTGTCATACACGCTAAGCAAATAGAACTTAAAAATCCAGGTTTTAGGTTTCCAATAGAAATTAATAGATACTCAATTTTGACTGCCGCCAAAGCAAGGGTAATGGAGAAAGAAATGCAATTGGTCACCATGAAGCAGTTCAACAGAAGGTCCAATTTTGACTACAGGGGTGTCAAAGATATGATCTAAAGAAAAAAATCAGTTTCATGAGCCCATGATTGAGGACATCTGGGTAGACTTGAGAATAGTGAAAGAGATCAGAAGTATGGACTACAGTAGGCTGACTCTGGAGCAGATCAAATATCTAGGGCTTACAGATATTCCTCCTAGTCTGGTTGATGATAAGAACATAATTAACAGTAGATACTTGGCTGAGAAGGTCGCTAATTCTCCTCTTCTTCCAATTCAGTGGTTCCAAAAAGAATTGACTTCTTTAAGAAAGAGATTCGAACCAATATTGGCTAACACCAATGATTAGCTAGTAGCCAAAGGAATCACGTTGAAGGAATTCATCACAGGATCAGAGGCTAAATTTAAAGAAGAAATAAGGAAGAGAGCATAGAACAAAACTAAGAATAAGGTGATGTTATTTCTCCGTCTAGGCCTCACAAGCCTAGAATCATCTTCGTGTCTAAGAAATTGAAGGTTGCTGAAGAGCCAGAATCAACGGCTATGGGGGTTGGAGAATAAAGCACTCAAAAATAGGTAGTGAAATAGATGGAGACAGATGACAGGCCTACAGAGTAGCATAGAACTGAAACTCTATCTCTCCAAGAAGGGGCACAACCACTTTCAGGGGTTTCTTCTTTGCCACCTCAATCCCCTGTGGCATCTCCTTTGCCTCTTTCTTCCATCAGTGTTCCTTCTCTGGAGCTGCCTCTCTTTTTGGATTTATGTTTGGTGATCCTCAAGGTGCTTTTGGAAACGTTCTTCCCTCCTTAGGTTCTATCCCTAGTCTCTCATCTCCTTCTTTTAATATTAGAGAAAGTTTCACCATTGACTAGCCAGCAGTTGATATAGTTTCACATGTTACATCCACTGCACCCACTGTTCCCACTAGCAGTGCAGATGTTACCCCAATGACACCAGCTACAGAGACTGTTGCCATGGTAAGTGCTTCTGCTCTCCCACCATTGTTATCAACTTTCACGTCTAAAAAGAAAAAGCAAGCCATCTCTATAGATGACTTTGATTTTGGCAAAATAGTGTTAGTAAAATCTAAAACCCCTAAAAACTAAGGATCCTTTCAAAAATAATTGAGAAAAAGGGGCACAAGTTTTTGGAGATAGCCAAACCTCCACAAGATGCAACCCTAAAAGATTTTGACATGAGCAACTACTCCATTTCTCATGTTGAGTTGGAAAAAGTCACTCACGAGGGTGCAAAGAGTGACTTACAGTCAGCGATGGATATCATGGTCCATAAATTTGATAGAGAAAAAGAGATGAAAGATTATTATAAGGCAAAGGCAAAACAATTGACCGCAGTAGTCAGGAAATTCACTCTTGCTCCTGAAGCAGCGACCCCAAAAGCCTTTTCCATAGATGATCATGTTATCCAGAAAGAATATAAAACCTACATGAAAGGGAAAGTGTAGAAGATTATATAGAAAAGATGCGTACTCAATAAATTTATTATCTTACAGAGGTTGCTGAGAAGACAGAGAAGATGAAAAAAATGAGGACAGATTTAGAAGACCTCATCTCTCTTATTTCTCAAGATATTGACAGTACAAATAAATATCTTAGCAAGTGGGTAGAGATAAAGGATCTGAGGAAATGCACCTTGGTATCAATTGGTGTCATTGACAATAAATATTCTTATGTTGAAATCAAAGAATTATTGGTATACAAAATCTAGGTACTTAAGGAGCTGATCGAAGATCTCAAGTCTTCCAAGGATGCTAGTGAAAAAAGTGACACAGGCCTGTTGAACAGACTAGAGGAATTGCCTTGCGATCTCACCTCTAGAGATAATCAATTTCTTTCAGTAGAAGAGATGATTCAAGAATTCAAAGGCATGATCCAAAAGAATTTCGAAGAGAAAGTGTTTTCAATGACTTATGTGGATAACATCTTAGATACTCAGTTAACTCTAGATAATCTAAGAACTAGGTTAAGTAGTCATGCCAAAGCCATCACAGCATTGAAAGACGCTACCATCAGAGCCAAAGTGATCTTCAAAAATACTATTGCATCAGACAGTATAAGAATTCAGGCATCTATCGCCATATATGATGCTCATCTGAAGAAGTCCGGCGGCAAGAATTGAATCTTTCCTCCATTCTCTCTTCTTCCTCTCTTCTCATGTACTTTTGTCATGTAAAAGTACATGCACTTTTGTAATATGTAATTACATGTAAAAAATTTGAAAAATATCTTAAAATCAATGATGACTCATCTTTGACTAGATATTTTAATCTTTTTCAATTTTGAACGTTTCTCCTTATATATAGAGGGAACCTCTTTTGTAAGGTATCTCTGGATAATTGAGAGCAAAAACTCTGCTAAAATTAAGACAAATCTTGAGACTTTGTGCTCAACTTGTAAATCATATTTTATCGAATGAATGAGAAACAGATTTATTTCAGACTTTGTTTTAGAGTAATTTGTGTTATTTAAGAAAGAGTTTTTATGTTCTCTTTCCTGATAATCTCTTATATGTTCAATTTAATAAGCAAAGTGTGTGTATTGAAATTATCTAAAGACGTTTCTAAAAGATAAAAGAAAGACTTTGAGCTGATTTTATCTTGGTAAACTTGTTATTTATTGTAGTTTTAGGCAAAGACTTTGGGCTTTGTTTCACTCTACTGTTACATGTGTTTCGAAGGAGTGAAAGAGGTAACGGAAGATTTTGTGCTTTCATGGGTTTCCTTATGGACTTTGTTACTACTTTAAAGGATTTTCTGCTCTACGCTGGATACCATTCCTGAAATAAGAGGAATGCTTTTATCCATCGATCGAGACTTTCCTCTTTTATTCTTTGGACATCCTCTATGAAAAAAGAGAGATGGATGGTGTTATACTACCCTGAGTATTATTTTCTGCTTACTTATATATACATATATATCATATAAGTGATTTATAGGGAACCTCCCCTTGATGAGAGGAGAGATTCATCTCATTAAGATGTGGTAAACTTACACTTTTTCTGGCATAAATCTCTTTATACAATGGTTGATATACCCATTTTGTTATCAGTTAGTTGACAACAAAATATTTACCCAACAGCTTTTGGCAACTTTATTGGGGACACGAACGTGCATTTTGAAGCCTCAAGCTTCAACTTGAATCTGTTTTAGTTCTTTTTTTATTTGACACTCTGGCAGATCCACCGTATACATGAGGCCAGAGAGCTCAAGTCATTATTGATCCCGTATTCGAGTTGGTGCGACAAATTAATTTTGAGATTTCTCCTCTATCATCTCACCTTCAACGAACTAGGAGTTTCCATCCTACCAATGCCAAATCTCCCATACTTGGTGAAGCTTCTAGTCTCAATACTAGTAAAGATTTGTCTTTATTGACCCCACCAAGATTTGTTATCTCGCTATTTAACCATCCTATTATAATGGCTCAAGGTTCGTGGAGTAATTATTTTGGCCCTCTCAATTTGACCCCACCCTTAAATGAACTACCTCGTAGTTTTAGGAAAAAAATTCAAGTTTTTCAATGATGGGAAGGTTCACCCCGATGAACATATTGCCGCCTTCTCTATAGCATGCGGCATAATCGGTGTAGAATTTGAAAATGTAGTAGTGAGACCTTTTATAGAAACTCTGCAAGGCACTGTCGCAGATTGGTTTTACCACCTTCAAGCTTGAACTATAACTGACTAGAATACACTCAAGTCCAAATTTAAAGCTAGGTTTAAATCTGCTGAAGATGCACACGCCTTGTTAGCTCAGCTTACATAGATGAAAAAGGAACTCCATGAGCCCATGAGGGATTTCATAGCCAGATTTAATAAGTTAAGGAATCAGATTCCTACCATCGCTCAGCCCACACCAGAGAATCTCAAGTGTTTTTTTATCAACTCGTAACTTCCCAAAGTAAGTTTTCTGTCAAGGCGATCTACCCCTATAGATCTCGCATTGGCTCAAAATTTAGCTACTAAGATTGAGGATGATCTTATCCTAGCAGATAAGATCATAAAAGACTCCAGTAAAAATAGATTTTCTCCATCTACTGAAAGTTCTTTTATAAGCACTACAGATCTTATGGTGCAGAATTTGATAAATAAACTGATAGCTTTGAAAAGACAAATGGCCAAAGATATGTCTGCTCCCACTTATAGGGATATGCCAAGGAGAACATTCTAGAATTAATAATATCAAGGTAATGCTTCCTGAAACCAAGGGCAACTAAATCGCCTGCCTCCCCCTCATGAGAAACTTGCCATTGAAGCAGTACCTACCAATTCAGTGATCGGTTAACTGGAAGCTAAACACGATTTTTTATTCCAGCCTGAGTTGGACCATCAAGATGATGCTAATCTCTTTAAAGAGTAGGAAGAAGAATTAGCTGGCAAATCCAATATCGGTTTCCTGAATTACCAAGATGAAGCTGGAAGTAAAGGAGAAGGGTTTGATGGATCCTATATTGTTTTTACCAGATCTCAAAACTAGTCAGCTCCACAAACTGACAAAGAGAAAGTAGAAAAAAAACCTCAACTGGTGGTCTCCATCGCTAAATGAGGGACTCCATTCCCTTTCCAACCAAAAGATCAGGTAACTAACAAAAAAGTAAGTACCTCAAACCATCCCATATCTTCCACCTCTATTTCTCATACCAGTGCCACACCCACTAAATATCAAGATGATGGGCCCTCTTCCTCTATCTCAAATTCATTTCAATTATTTTATATAATTGCTCACGCCAGAAAGACTAAGATTCAAATGACTAAGATTGAGTATTTGCAAGCCAATCTTGAACAGTTTGATAGATTGGTAGATTATGTAAAAAATAAAGCCATCCCCAAAGGACAAGATTCTTCAAAGGCAACTCATGATTCCCTCAAAGATAAATCCATCCAAAATAATCTTTTCGTGACTCTTCCTGTTGCTCTCAGAAAAATAAAACATTTTTATGTTTCCTTGCTGATAAATGGTTATAAATTGAGTAATTATATAATAGACTCTGGAGCTTCTGATAATGTTATGTTTGCCAAGGTGGCAGATTCCCTTGGTCTAACTTTGACCAAAATTTTTGAAACATTTTTTTCTATGGAAAACAAGCAAGTCCCACTCCTTGGTCAAATAAAAGATACCCAATTTACGTTCGCAACTTTTCTAAAAAAGAGAATAAAAATGATAGTTCTGGTGGCCCATGTTCCAGCCTCTTACGGCATCCTTCTTCTGTGAAATTTTTGTAAGGATCTTGCGGGTGAGCTAAGCATGGACTTGTCAGAGGCAAAGATCCCAATTCAAGGTATTATGAAGAGATTGCTTCTTGAAAAAGAGGCAAAATATGTAGTCACCCAATCGTCAGCACCAGAAGCTCAAATTTTATTTGAGTCTTCAAGCATGGGTAACTACTTCCTGTCTATAGATGGAGTTCATGAGGCATCTGACGAAACTCCTACAGGTAATAACTTGGAAATGTGTTCAGCTGACAAAGCAAGAAGATTGGTAAAGCAAAAAAGAATGCATGGAAGAACTTCTTCCTCTAAATAAATGAGTTTTTAAAGAAAAAGTGATGTCTAGTGAGGTATGGATCTTAGAATTTGATGGCAGTTGCTCCTCTACCGATTCAAGAGCTCAAGTTGTGTTGGTATCACCTCAAAGAGATATTGTTTCTTTATCCTACAAGTTGCAGTTCAGCAACACCAACAACATAGTTGAGTATGAATCCATGTTGCTTAGATTACAGGTTGCTAGTGAAAAAGACATTAAACTTTTTCATGCTAAAGGAGATACTGAATTGGTGGTTTGTTAGGTAAGGAACCTCTATCAAACCAAGAACGAAAGATTGTGCCACTACTGTAATCTAGTCTGGGACCAAATTAATAACTTTGATGCTTTTAGCATCTCTGTCGTTCTGAGAGAATTCAATGATCGAACGAATGCATTGGCTATTTTTGCTACTCTCTTGGTTCCCCACCCAGACTTTAAAAGAAACAAGTACACTATTAAACTAATTTTTTGACTAAGTGTACCTGATAATGTCAGCCATTGGCAAGTGTTTAATAATGATAATCAAATCATTGCCTTCTTGGAGCAAAAAGACAGCTTCGAACAACTACACTTTGAAGGAAGTGAACTTCAGAAATGTGAGACAACTTCTGAGTCAAATACAGACGCAAGTGAGGAGTTCCTAAAACTTAAGGGGAATAAGATTCCCAAAGGCTTGGGTTCCCTAGAAAAACTATTTAATAACCATGACAGGTTCATCAAACAACAACGAATGGATTCAAACTCTTCTCAAAATTTTGATCAAGTAAATATGGGAATCAAGAGAGATTCTAAGATGGTGAACATTGAGAAATGTTTCACTCCCAAGGAGAGATTCAAGTTCGCTACTCTACTCCACCAATATATAGATGTCTTAGCATATTCTTATGACGGCCTAAAATCACTCAGGTTTGATAAAATTCACTATGACATTACTCTTAAGGCTAACTCGGTGCCTTACAAGCAAAAGTTTAGGCAATATAATCCAAAAATATCATGTACCATTTTATCTGAGATACAAAAAATGCTTGATGCCAAGATATTTTTTTCAATCTGTCACTCCACAAGGATTGCCAATATAGTGCCTATCAGAAAGAAGAATGGTGAAATTTGAATCTGCATGGATTTCAAAAACTTGAATCAGTTATCTTTAAAAGATAACTACCATCTCCCTATCATGAATCAAGTTCTGTAGATGGTGATAGGTTCAGAGATGTTATCAATGTTGGACAGTTTTTTGAAGTACAATCAGATTAAAGTTAGAAAAATAGATCAGCATAAGACTGCCTTCACCACATCATGGGGCACCTTCGCTTATCGAAGAATGCTTTTTGATCTGATAAATGCAAGTGCCATATTTTAAAGAGTGATGGACCTCACTTTTAAAGATGAAATGGGTAAGTTCATTGCAGTATACCTTGATGATTTGATGGTATTTTCAAAGCATCATTCTTACCATGTCCACTATTTACAAAGAATACTGAAACACTGTCGTCAAAATGGTATTTCTCTAAATCTCAAAAAATCCATCTTTGGGGTGATAAAAGGGAAACTTCTCAGATATATTGTGTCCCAAGAAGGTATTAAAATTGACTCGAAAAGAGTCAAGTCCATCCAAGAGCTTACTCTGCCTACCAGTAAAACTGCGGTTCACTCTTTCTTTGAAAAGGTGAATTTTTTTTTAAGGTTCATCCCTGAGTTTACTAATAAAACTCACCACATTGTCAATATGATGAAAGGAAAAGCTACCTTTAGGTGGACTGCAGAGGGACAATCAGCATTCAAAGACATCAAAGAAGCAATCACTCGTGCACCAATTTTGGTTTGTCCAGACTACACCAAAAACTTCAAAATATACAGTTATGCTTTCGAACATACACTCTCAGCTATTTTAGTTCAACAGAACCAAGGTGTGGAATCTCCTATTTCCTTCATGAGTTGTCTGCTCAAAGCTCATGAGCTAAAATATTTAAATATGGAGAAGAATGCGTATGCGATGGTCAAAGTAGTTAAGTATTTTAGGTTTTATATCCTGAATTCACATAATAAGGTTTTGGTGCCTGATACAACCATGAAGTCCACTTTGACTCAACAGGAGTTTGGTACGAAGAGGGGTAATTGGATTGCCAAGATTTAGGAGTTTGATCTAGTCATCAAACCTACCAAACTTGTGTGAGGAAAGGGTCTTTGTCAGTTGATTGTCGACAACATTCTCAAGGGAGCAAAAAATAAATAAATAGAGATCGAAGACATGCCTACGGTCCTCTTTGTTGTCACTATCGATGAGTGGTATTCTTACATCATCCATTTTCTAACTTATGGTGAGTGTTTCGCTCATCTCTCCTATAAGAAAAAATAGAATGTCAAACTAAAGGTTGCTAGCTATGTTTTGTGGGATAATGGTTTGTATAAAAGAAGCATGGATGGGGCATTTCTTCATTGTGTCGATAAGATACAACAAGATAAATTTTTGAAGTCTTTCCACAATTTGGCTTGTGGAGGACATTTTTCTACACCAATGATAGCGCATATAATTCTACGAGCCAGGTACTATTGGTCTACGTTGTTTGAAGATGCCTACAAATGGGTGCATAGATGTGAATTGTGTCAGCAATTCGTTGGAAAGCCTAAACTGGCCACATTGCCCCTCAAGTTGATAATAATCGAAGAGTCTTTTTAATAATGGGGTATTGACTTCATTGGAGTAGTTAACCCATCTTCAAGTGTCAGACATGATTATGTCCTAATGGCAACTAATTACTTTACCAAATGGGTGGAAGCCATCCCAACCAAACACGCTACGTCCGAAGTGGTGTGCAATTTTCTCATGAAAAATATCATCTCCTAGTTTGGGGTTACACTCAAAATTATAATAGATAATGCAGCCTATTTCTTTTCACATGAAATTACTCAATTTTGCTTTTATTATGGAATTATCCTATCCCATACTTCAGATTATTTTTCACAGGAAAATGGTCAAGTAGAATCAAGCAATAAGAACTTGGTCACTATTATCAAGAAATTGGTAGATGACAATCAGAGAACTTGGCACAAAGCACTATTTGATATTTTATGGGCAGATAAGATTACACCCAAGAGGGCTATAGGCATATCGATGTTCCAACTTTTATACAGCTTGAATGCAGAGATACCCATTGCCCTAAAACTACCAACACTCAAGTTAGCTAAAGCAATCGAAGATTCAACCTTCAAAAATTTGATCGATAAAAAGATCATGTGTCTAATTGAATTGAATGAGTAGCGAACCATGGTGGTGGACCAGATTATGATACATCAGAATCAGGCGAAGAAACTTTTTCACAAAAGGGCTAAAGTTCATAATTTTTAAATTAGAGATCAAGTCTTGTTGTGGGACAAGAGGAGAGAACCCAAGGGAATGCATGGCAAATTTGATTCTTTATGGAGAGGTCCATTTACCATTCGACAACTCTGTGGTGAGAATAGCTTCTTGCTAGAGTATCAGGATGGAGCACTATTTTCACTACCCCACAATGGGTAGCATCTGAAGCATTTCAATCCTTCAAATTTAGATGGATCCACTTGTATATTTATATAGTTTTTATATTTTATTTGTTTTATTTCATTTTTGGCGTGACTCCGTAGCCCAATGGCTTGGATGAAGGTGCTTAGAGACTGGTTTCTACTCTCGTTGATCGATTCAACCAACAAAAGTTCTCCAACAAGAGCCAGTTGTTTTCAAAATCAGCTCAGCTCATTTTTGAAACAACCCCCTGCAAAACTTGTTCATTTTCTCTTTTTCTCTCTAAGTTCATTTTTCGAGACAAATTTTTTTGTTCTCATATTTGCTCAACTGACATCGCTCAAAGTTCATAATGTCTCTTTATTACGTTTTCCCCAAAATGTGAAAGTTGTTACGATCTCGATGCGACCAGGGGACAAATTTCCCTTTTTCTCAGAGTTAGTTTTTTCTTTCATTTTAAGGCACGGGCGGCAAATTTTGCCGACAATATATTTTTCTTCATTCTCCATGTAGGAGCGATGATTTTCACTACCCTTACATCTAAAATGCAAGAGCAATAAATTTTGATGCCCCTGCATTTTTCTCCTTCACATGCAGGAGTGGCAAAATTTGATGCCCCTGCATGTCTTTAAAAAATTTAAGTGTAGGAGTGGCAAATTTTATCGTCCTTACACTGCCTCATTTTTCATGCACAGCATTTATGGCCTCACGTGTCGAGTGGTTGGGGCCATTTTTTGCCCCATTTGATCTCTTTTTAATTCATTTTAATTTATTTCTTTCAATCCTCCTCCTGCCCTCTGCCTTTGGACGATCTTGCAAATGGGAAGAAGCATTTTTCATTGGATTCAACTTCTCGACGTGCATCATTTTCCAGGTAGGTCTTTGTTTTTGCATTTTATTTTGTGTTCTTCCTTTGTGTTAGGTTTTCTTATCATTTTTATTAGTTTTATTTTTATTTTTCCTGTCTCCCCCATCGCGCTCCTTTCCTCCTCTTCCCTTCCTCCCCGTTCAACTATCCATCCTCTTCTTCCATGCTAGGGCGGCAAATTTTGCCGCCCTCCCTTCTCTCCCAAATTTTTAAACCCATGTAAGGGTGGCATTTTTTGCCACCTTAACTGCTTTTTCCTCTCTTATACTAGCGACAAATTTTGCCACCGATGCATGTCTACTCGACCGAGATGTAAGGGCGGCAAATTTTGTCGCCGTTACACCTGAGTGCAAGGGCGAAAAATTTTGTCATCCTTACACTTTTTCTTTTCAGTACACACGGATGGCAAAATTTGATGTCTGTGCATTTTTTTTATTTCACATGCACAAGCGACAAATTTTGTCACTTGTGCATGCAGACCGTCCCACATGCCAGGGTGATAAATTTTGTTGTCCTTGCACCCTTTTTCTCCATTTTCTCTAACTCCAGACAAATTGTCATTCCTTCTATTTTTCGCCTCCTCCCCATTTTTCTTTCGCTTTCCAACCTGCTTTCACCTCAGCCCTATCAAGTGCCCTTCATTGATCACAACCACCTGATGTGTAATTTTTTTAAATTGCCCATTTTTTCCTAATTACACGATCATGGTTTTTATCACAGTTCCCCCTGAGGATCCTCCTTCATCGACGCCTTCTCGACAAAGGCTCATCTTGACAACTGAAAATTCTCTAAAGAAGTCAAAGGCCATAAAATACCAATACTAAAGTGTTTTTCCAATCACCTCAGTCACTTCTAATGTCGATGACATTAGAGACACAGATATCGGCCACGTGGATATGGTTGAGTTCATGGAGAGAACCAAGGCGACTAACTCGAGCTCAGAGATGAAAAGAATCATTGAGAGCAACATCTTTCTAGTCTCCTCTTTCCCTGTAGCGGTGCATCACACAGAGTTCATCCTCAAGTGCACCCAGTTCTATAACAAAGAGACCAGGTCAGTGTCAAATGCCAATGGCAACACGATAATTTGACTGAATCCCAAATTAATCAATAAAGTCTTCATGTACCTCATGATATCGATGTGCTAAAAATAGACTATGTTGAGGCACAGAAAGAGTACGACAAAGATCTCCAGAGGGCAAAAAAGGTGATGAACAATAGATGGCTCAAGACTCTCAGAGCCAACTTGTCTAGATGCCCACATAATTTTTTAAGAAGTGATTTTATAAAAGAAGTTGGCGACTTAATTACTCTTCTCAGCAGAGTACAAGGTCTACCATCTTCTTGCCAATTTCATGAATAGATGTATCCCTTTATCATAAATTTTCTACAAGGGAAACAAGTCATCTTCTGGGGTGAGTAGATCAGCAACGCTCTTCATGAGCAATTGACAAAAGTGTCTACTACTTTGAAGTTCTATATGACTTCATATTTAGTGTACATTTTAGCCTCTATGCGAACCTTTCCAGATTTGACAATAGAAAGAGACAAAAGAACCACCCTAATTTATTCATATTACCCTCAGCTGACACTAAAAGGATCAATTCGTCACTTTAAGAGGGTAAATGATGTCTTCTTCGCAGTGTTTTTGTGCCTTTTTTATCCTTAGCTAGAATAAAAAAGAGTATTAGATGAAGCTTGGATAGTTGTCAATGATTTCAGGTGCATGTTTTTACAATTCCCTTCTTTTTGCTATATATGGGTTGGCTTTTTTCAAAGCTATCCCTACATGCTTCCCTAATTTTGGTAAAATAAATTAGTCTTAATAGAGCTATGTAGGTAGATTATTATCGTACACGCTAAGAAAATGGAACTTAAAAAGTCAAGTTTCAGGTTCCCAATAGAAATTGGTAGATACTTAGTTTTAACTATCGCTAAAGCAAGGGTAATGGAGACAGAAATGCAACTGGTCACCATGAAGCAGTTTAAGAGAAGGTCCAATTTTGACTATAGGGGTGTCAAAGATATGATATGAAGAAAGACTCAATTTCATAAGCCCATGATTGAGGACATCTGGGTAGACCTGAGAACAATGGAAGAGACCAGAAAGATGGACTAAAGTAGGCTGACTCTAGAGCAGATCAAATATCTAAAGCTTGCAAATATTCTCCCTAGACTTGTTGATGATAAAAACATAATTAATAGCAGATACCTAGCTGAGAAGGTCACTAATTCTCTTCTTCCTTCAATTCAGTGGTCCCAAAAAGAATTGACTTCTTTAAGAAAGAGATTCGAACCAATATTGGCTAACACTAATGATTGGCTAGCGGCCAAAGAAATCACGTTGAAGAAATTCATCACAAAATCAGAGGATGAATTACAAAAAAAAACAAGAAAAAGAGCAGAGAACAAAACTAAAAATAAAGGCAATTTTCCTTCTCTGTCTAGGCCTCACAAGCTTAGAATCATCTTTGTGTCTAAGAAATCGAAGGTTGCTGAGGAGCTAAAATCAATAGCTATGGAGGTTGGAGAACAAAGCACTCAAGAACAGGTAGTGAAATAGATGGAGACAGATGACAGGCCAATAGAGCAGTAAAGAACTGAGACTCTATCTCCCCAAAAAGGGGCACAACCACTTGCAGGAGTTTTTTCTTTGCCACCTCAATCCCTTATGGCATCTCCTTCACCTCTTTCTCCCATCAGTGTTCCTTCTTTTGGAGCTTCCTCTCCTTCTGATTTTATGTTTGTTGATCCTCAAGGTGTTTCTGGAGACGTTCTTCGCTCTTCATGTTCTATCCCTAGTCTATCATCTCTTTCTTTCAATATCAGAGAAAGTTTTGCCATTGAGCAACCAGTGATCGATATAGTTTCACCTGTTACACCCATTGTTTCCACTAGCAGTATAGACATTACCCAAGTGACACCAGCTATAGGGACTGTTGCCACATAAGTGCTTCTACTCTCCAACCTTGGTTATTGAATTTCACGCTCAAAAAGAAAAAGCAAGCCACCTCTATAGATGATTTTGATTTTGGCAAAATAGTGTCAGTAAAAGCTAAGACCCCTAAGAAACCAAGGACATTTTCAAAAATGGTTAAGAAAAAGGGGCACAAGTTTTTGGAGATAGCCAAACCTCCACAAGATGCAACCCTAGAAGATTTTGACATGAGCAACTACTCCATTTCTCATGTTGAGTTGGGAAAAGTCACTCACGAGGGTGTAAAGAGCGACCTAAAATTTGATAGGGAAAAGGAGATGAAAGATTATTATAAAGCAAAGGTAGAACAATTGACTGCGGTAGTCAAGAAATTCACTCTTGCTCCTGAAGCAGCGACCCTAGAAGCCTTTTCCATAGATGATCTTGTTATTCAAAAAGCAGAGAAAACCTACATGAAAGGGAAAGTGCTTGAAGATTATATAGAAAATATGCATACTCAAGGAATTTCCTTGCTTATAGAGGTTGTTGAGAAGACATAAAAGATGAAGAAAATGAAGATAGATTTAGAAGACCACGTCTCTCTTATTTCTCAAGATATTGATAGTACAAATAAATATCTTAGTAAGTGGGTAGAGATGAAGGATCTGAGGAAACACACTTTGGTATCAATTGGTGTCATTGTCAACAAAGATTCCTATGTTAAAATCAAAGAATCACTGGTATACAAAATCTAGATACTTAAGGAGTTGATCGAAGATCTCAAGTCTTATAAAGACGCTAGTGAGAAAAGTGACACAGGCCTGTTGAACAGACTGGAAAAATTACCTTGTGATCTCACCTCTAGAGATAATCAATTTCTTTCAACAAAAGAGATGATTCAAGAATTCAAAGGCATGATTCAAAGGGATTTTAAAGAGAAAGCGTTTTCAATGACTTCTATGAATAACATCTTAGATACTCAGTTAACTCTGAATAATTTAAGAACCAAGTTAACTAGTCATGCCAAAGCCATCACAGCATTGAAAGACACTACCATTAGAGCCAAAGTGATCTTCAAAAATACCATTACGCCAGACAATATAGGAATTCAGGCATCTATCACCATGTACGATGCTTGTTTGAAGAAGTCTGGTGGCAATAATTGAATCTTTCCTTCATTCTCTCTTCTTTTTTTCTTCTCATGTACTTTTGTCATGTAAAAGTACATGCACTTTTGTAATATGTAATTACATGTAAAAAATCTGGAAAATATCCCAAAGTCAATGATGACTTATCTTTGATTAGATATTTTAATTTTTTACTTTTTTTCAATTTTGAAGGTTTCTCTCTATATATAGAGAGAACCTCTTTTATAAAGTATCTCTAGATAATTGAAAGCAAAAACTCTACTGAAATTGAGACACTTCTTGAGACTTTGTGCTCAACTTGTAAATCATATTTTATCAAATAAATGAGAAACGGGTTTATTTCAAACATTGTGTTAGAGTAATTTGTGTTATTTAGAAAATAGTTCTTATGTTCTCTTTCCTGATAATCTCTTATCTGTTTGATTTAATAAGCAAAGTGTGTTTATTGAAATTATCTGAAGACATTTCTAAAAGATAAAAGAAAGACTTTGAGCTACTTTTATCTTGGTAACTTTATTATTCATTTTAGTTTTAAGCGAAGACTTTGGGCTTTGTTTCACTCTATTGTTACGTGTGTTCCGAAGTAGTGAAGGAAGTAACGGAAGACTTTGTGCTTTCATGGATTTTCTTGTAGACTTTGTTACTACTTCAAGGGATTTTTTGCTCTGCACTAGATACCATTTTTGAAAAAAGAGGAATGCTTTTAGCCATCGATCGGGACTTCCTTCTTTTGTTCCTTGGACATCCTCTTTGAAAAAAGAGAGATGGATGGTGTTATACTACCCTGAGTATTATTTTTTGCTTACTTATATATACATATATAGCATATAAGCGATTCATAGGGAACCTCTTCTTAATGAGAGGAGAGATTCATCTCATTAAGATGTGGTAAACCTACACTTTTTGTAGCATAAATCTTCTTATACTATGGTTGATATACCCATTTTATCATCAGTTAGTTGACGACAAAATATTCACTGAACATGTAGCAATTAGATCCACCACCATGGTTCGCTACTCATCTAGCTCAGTCAATCACATGATCCTTTTGTCAATGGAGCTTTCATACATTTGATCTTTGACTGCCTTTACTAATTATAGTGCTAGCAATTTTAGGGTGATCGATATCTCTGTATTGAGACCATACAGAAGTTGGAAAGGTGACATACCTATCGCCCTCTTTGGTATGATTTTGTCTATCTATAAAGCATCAACCAATGATTTATTCCATGTCTATTGATTTTCATCCACCAGCTTCCTGATGATGGTCACCAAATTCTTATTACTTGATTTGGCTTGGCCATTCCCTTATGGAAAATAATCAGAGGAGTGGGAGAGGGTAATCCCATAATAAAAACAAAACTGAGTGATCTCATGAGAAGAGAAATAGGTAGCATTGTCTGTCACAATCTTGGTTAGGACACCAAACTTAGAAATGATGTTATCCTTAAGGAAATCGCATATTAATTCTGAAGTAGCATGCTTGGTTGGAATTGCTTCCACCCATTTGGTGAAGTAATCTATTGTTGTGAGGACATAATCATGTCCAGCACTTGAAAATGGGTTTACAGCACCAATGAAATTGATTTCTCATTGCCAAAATGGCTCTTTTATCACTACTGACTTGAAAGATAGGGCATCTAACTTGAATCTTCTAACAAACTATTGGCACAATTCACACCTTCGTACCCATTTTGTATGCATCCTAAAACAAAGTAGGCCAGTAATACTTGGCTCTAATAATCTTGTGGGCAGTCACATGAGCAAATAAATTTGACTAAAGTATCAGGAACCAGGGCAGTAACACGTGAGTTCAGGATGTAAAAGTGAAAATGCTTCACTACTTTGACCACTGCATAAGCATGCTTCTCCATGTTTGAATACTTCAGCTCATGAGCTTTGAGAGGATATGTCATGAAGGATATGGGAGATTCCACACCTTCTTCATTCTACTGAACCAGAATGGCTAAAAGTGTGTGTTCAGAAGCTTAACTATACATCATAAAATTCTTGGTATAATCTGGACAAACTAGAATTAAGGCATGAGCAATGGTTGTCTTGATGTCCCGAAATGCTAATTTGCCTTCTTCAATCTAGCTGAAGGTGGCCTTTCCTTTCATAATGTCCACAATATGATGGGTCTTCTCAGTGAACTCAGGAATGAACCTTCATAAAAAATTCACTTTTCAAAAGAAAGAGTGAACTGCAGACTTACTCGTAGGCAGAGCAAGCTAGTGAATGGGTTTGAATATTTCTAAGTCAATCTTTATGCCTTCCCTAGATATAATGTGTCTGAGAAGCTTTCTTTTTGTCAATCCAAAGATAGACTTCTTAGGGTTCAAATAAATGTCATTCTAGCAGCTACGTTCCATCACTTGTTGCAAATGGAATACATGCTCAGGGCGATGCTTGAAAAAGATGGATAAGTCATCAAAGTATACCACAATGAACTTACCCATTTCATCTTTGAAAGTAAGGTCTATTGCTCTCTAGAAAGTGGCACCAGTATTTATCAGGCCAAATGGCATTCTTTGATATGCAAAAGTGCCCCAAGGTGTGGTGAAGGCAGCCTTATGTTGGTCTACTTCACCAACATCAACTTGATTGTATTCTGAGAAGCCATTTAGCATTGATAACATCTTTGAACCGGTCACTGTCTAAAGCACTTGATCCATGATAGGCAGAGGACAGTTATCTTTTAAGGATGATTGATTAAAATTCATAAATTTCACGCAAAGACGAATTTCACCATACTTTTTCCTCATAGGGACTATGTTTGCAATCCATGTGAAATGATGGATTGGGAAAATTATCCTGGCATTCAGTATTTTCTATATTTCAGAAAGAATAGTACCTAATATCTTTGGATTTTATTTCCTGGATTTTTATTTGTAAGGCATCGAATCATCCTTGAGAGGAATTTCATGGCAAATTTTTTCAAGCCTGAGCGACTTCATATCATCATAGGAGTATGCTAGGACATCCATGTACTGGTGAAGAAGAATAGTGAATTTGAATCTCTCTTCCTGAGTGCAGCACTTTTCAATGTTCACCATCTTGGGATTTTCCTTGGTTTCTAGATTTACTTGATCAAACTCCTGAGAAGAGTATGAATCCATTTGCTATTGTTTGACGAACATGTCATTCTTGTCAAACAACTTCTCAAGGGAAACCAAGACTTTGAGAATTTTATTCCCCTTAAGTTGTAAGAATTCTTCACCTGCGTCTGAATTTATTTCAAGGACTTGTTCACTACTTTCAAAGTGGAGCTGTTTAAAGCTGCCTTTTTATTCCAAGAAGGCAATGATCTGGTTATCACCATTAAATACTTGCCAATGATTGGCATTGTCAGGTACACTTGTTCAAAAGACTAGTTCTATAGTGTACTTATCTCTTTTAAAATCAAGGTGAGGAACTAAAAGAGTTGTTGAAATAGCTAAAGCATCAGCTCTATCATTGAATTCCTTAGGAACTGTAGAGATGCTGAAAGCATCAAAGTTTTTAATTTGGTCCCAAACTAGATTGCGGTAGTGGCGCAATCTCTCATTTTTGGTTTGGTACAGATTTCTGCCTTGAAAAACCACCAGCTCAGTGTCTCTTTTAGCATGAAGGATATTGACACCCTTGTCTTTAGCGGCCTTCAATTCAAGTAAAAGAGACTCGTATTCATCAGTATTATTAGTATTGCAAAACTACAACTTGTATAATGAAGGAAAAATATCTCTTTGAGGATATATCAACACGATCCTGGCTCTTAAACTAATAGAGGAATAGTTGCCATCAAATTTCAGCATCCATACCTCATTTGAGACTAAATTTTTCTTAGATTTCTCCTTGCTTTGAAGGGGAATTCTTCTACGTTTGTACTGTGTTCTCTCACATCTTCTGTTGTTATGTCTAAACTAATTTTTAGACTATCATTTTAAGAAATTTTTTTAGCTGAAACATGAATATCCTCTGTGGTCAAGAAATAATTACCCATGCCTGAAGACTCAAACATAATTTGAGCTTCAGGTGCTGATGTTTTAGTGACCAAATATTTTGCTTCCTTCTCACAGAACAACCTCTTCATGATGCCTTTAACCAGGATTATTGCTTCAGACAAGTCCATGCTCAACTCGCCACCAACATTTTTGCAGAAATTTATCCTGAGAAGGATGTTGTATGACATTGAGATGTCAGCTAATAGAATCATCATCTTGATTCTCTTTTTTGGGAATGTTGTAAATGCAAATTGGGTGTCTTTGATTCGTCCCAATAGTGACACTTATTTTTTCTCCATAGATAAACATCTCCCAAATGTCTTGGTCAGTGTGAAACCAAGGGATTTAGCTACTTTGGCAGGCATGACATTATCTGAAGCTTCAGAATCAATGATATAATTGTTTAGCTGATGTCCATTTATCAGTAGGGAGACATAAAATGGTTCAGTCCTTCTAAGAGCATCAAGAGGAGTAATAACAAAGTTATTCTAAGTAGAAGTGGGAGTGACCTTTGGAACAGCTGGTCCTGTAGGGACTATTTTATTCCTCACACATTCCACTATCTTATCCAACTGCTCAAGGTTAGATTAAAAAAATTAAATTCAAGCATTTGGATCTTAGTTTTTTTGACATGGTCAATTATATCAAATGTCTGAAATGAACTATGAAGATGGGAAGGGAGTTCATCCTTCTAATTTTTTGGAGGGGGAGGACTGATCTGCGAATTTGAAGTAGAAGGTGTAGGCAAGTTTGGAGCACTTACTTTTTTAACAATCACGGGGTCCTTTGGCTAGAAAGGTAGAGTGGTTCCCCACTTAGTAATTGAAAATCTAGGCTGAGATTTTTCTCCTATTTTGTCTTTAACAACTGATTGGGCTAACTGATTCTTAGATTGCGTGAATACAGTGTATGATCCCTCAGTTGCTTTACCTTCACTTTTGGGTTCATCCTAATAATTTAAGAAACAAATGTTGAAGTCGCCAGCTAATTCTTCTTCTCCTTCTATGAAGAGATTACCATCATCTTCTTGATTTAATTCAAGCTGAAAGGAGAAATCTGATTTTGCTTCAAGGTATCCCACTACTGAATTGGTTGGAGGCGCTTCAATGGCAAGTTTCCCCTGAGTGGGAGGAAGACGATTTGGTTGCCCTTGATTCTTGACAGCATTGCCTTGGTATGCCTAATTAGAGATTGTCCTCTTTAGTATATCTCTGTACAAAAGAGCAGATGACATCCCTTGCACCATTTGATTTCTAAGATCAAGTAACTCATTGGCCAATTTTTGCACCATTGGATCAGTGGTGCCTATAGGTGAGTATTCTAAAGATGGAGAGGATTTACCTCTATTAAGATCTCTCATTATCTTTCCTACCAAGATAAGGTCATCTTCCACTTCAGTAGCCAAGTCTTGAGCAGTAGTAAGGTCTATGTGGATAGCAGGTCTTAGTAGAAAACTCAATTCAGGTAGCTATGAGTTGATGAAGAAACATTTTAAGTTCTTAGGTGTAGGCTTAGCAATGATAGGAATCTAATTTCTCAACTTATCAAACTTGGCAATAAAATCCCTCATAGGTTCATGAGGTTATTTCTTCATCTATGTGAGATGGGCCAGCAGGGCATTTGCATCTTCTGTAGGCTTGAACCTTGCTTTGAATTTATCTTTGAGTGTGTTCCAGTCAGTCACTGACCGATCCTATAGGTGGTAGAACCAGTCTACAGTAGCACCTTGTAGTGTTTTCACAAATAGCCTAACTGCTACGTCCTTAAATTCCATGCCTATTACACCACAGGCTATGTTGAACGCTGCAATGTGTTCATCAGGGTGAACTCTCCCATCACCAAAGAATTTAGAGAAATTCTTCTTTAAACTATGTGTAAGTTCATGTTGAGGTGGAGTCAGATTGAGTGGACCAAAAGAGTTACCCTAGGGGCCTTGAGCTTCCATGATTGGATTATTGAAGGCAGGGATAACAAATATGGGTGGAATATGTATAGGTAAGCTCTGGTGATAGCAGAAAAAGCTATACCTTGTATTGGTGACCTGGTACAGATGGGAGGAACACTCTTGGATCATTGAACTTGACATTGTGGAGGAAATAAATTAAAATTTTCTTACTGCACCAACTCAAAAACTAAGTCAACAACACCTTGGGTTCTCTGACTTCTGGTATAACATGGAGTTGCCAGATTGTAGGATAAAAATGAGAAAGAAACGGTCCAACTTCAACTTGAAGCTTGAAGCTTCAAATTGTTTGTTCTTCCATAGCGGTTCTAGTTTTGCAGACCAGAATATATAATAGAAATGGATAAGGCTATAATGATAATGGGTAAGATACAAACCAGAGAGTTACCAGAATATATAATAGATAAGGATAGGAATTGCTTCAATATGAGACTTGAGGCTTCATATTACACGTAACATCCCTAGTGGAGTCACCAAAAAACTATTGGGTGAATATTTTGTCAATCAGCTAACTGATGAGCAAAATAGATCTAATCAACCACAGCAAGGAAGATTGGTCAGCCTAGTGTGCAGGTTTACCACATCAAAAGGGGACAAATCTCTCCTGTCATCAAGGGGAGGTTCCCTATAGGTATGAAGGGGATGTATACTATAAATATATGCAGAAAATAACACTCGGGGGTAGGGTATCACCATCCATCTCTCTTTTTTCAAAGATGATGCTCACAGACAAAGGAGAAACCTTGGTGAAGACACTAAAGGCACTTCTCTTCTTTCAGAAGTGGTCTTACAAGAAATAGCAAGAGTTCTTTCAAGTAGTGACAAGTGACTGGTAACAAAGGTGTAGAGTAACCAACAGCCTGAGATGTAGCACAAAGTCTCCACCTCGACTGCCCAAGAGTGAAATATGAAAGACAATGAGGGAAAAAATTCATCCCAAGGTCTTTTACATAGAAACAAAAAATAAAGAAACACACTAAAGGCAATTGTAGATAGCACAAAGTCTTCTTACAATTGGCTTCAAGTCACCTTCTTGATTATCTCCACTAGCTCTGCTTATTTCATTTAATGGATAAGAACACATTTAGGAAGCAGACATAAGAAATATTCTCTAAATGATACAAGATATAATAGCACAAAGTCTGAAAGTAACTTGCTTTCTCATTCAAAACAAATAAATATGATCAACAAATCTGAGCTCAAAGTCTCAGTAATGGCCTCTCAATTTGGCAGAGTTTTGCTTCATTTTATCAAAAAGGTCTCCCTTGCATAAAAATAGGATTTACAATATATAGCAGCCCAAAAAAGACTGGTGCTTTGTTCCATGGGGTGGCCCATGTTGAATTTAATGCTTTGAATGCATCTTCAGTTCTGTCCAAAAGAACCATGCTGAAACAGTGCAGTTGTCTTGACTGTGGCGTATCATTTCCTTTCAAATGTCTTCTCCTAGGTCTGGATCATCTAGTTTGTCACCTTTGATGTCTGCATAGTTGTCCATTTTGTCTTTACTCCAAGGGAGATAAACAAGTGGCATCTTCAATGTTTAAGGGCTCAAATATCTATTTTGCGAACTGTTCCACCTATTGGAATAATTACTGAGTAGATATTTCCCTCTTTGGCTCTCTTTGGTTTTGTCTTTTTCTAGAATTTGAGCTCTCAAGGCTACGTTCTAAGCTTTGCTAGCTCTTTCAGCTCTCTTATCAGTGGTTCTTCCCTTTTGGCCTTGGCCTTAAGCTCTTTGAATGCATTCAGGTCTGCGTTTAAGTCTACAAGGATCAATGGTTATTCCATTGTTGCGACCTTGACGTCTTTGGGCCCGTCATCATTTGAAAGCCAACGACTAGTTTGTTGCCCTAATTTTGATGGCTGTGAGGACGTCACCAAATTTTTGGGTCCCAACAGCTAGTTCATGATGTTCAATTTTGATGTTTGCGGGCCTATCACCCCCTTTGGCAATTCCTTTGGCATTGTTATTTTGTCCTTTCCCAGAGGGGACCTGCATGTTGGGGTCTTGAGAAATGGTCCACTTTTCTTGGTGAGAGCCTCCTGGAAGGGTACCTACCCTTCAAGCTCCTTCGAGCGGCCTTCAGGGTTTAATTTCTTTGGCGGGCTTTTGTTTCTTTGACAGACTTCATCCTTTATTTCCTTCAAACAATTTGTTTAAAGGAAATATTTCCTTGGCTTTGCTTTGAATGTTTTTCCACCAGGTTTTGCTTCAAGATTTTATTTCTTCAGGCTTTCTTACCGGGTGAATTCCTTTGGACATTTTGTCCAAAGGACTTTTGCCTTAACAATTTTTGTCGCGGGAACTTTTTTGAAAGAATTCCCTTTATTTGTTTGGCCTTCGAAACAGTCCACCTGCTCCCCATTTTCCCTCCACAAGAGTTGTCTAACCTCCAAGGTTGCCTTTTGAAAAAGTTACAAGGGTCCATTTTGGCTACTAAGTGCCCTCTGCAAGGGCACTTGTCCTTTGGGCTCTTGGAAGACCTTCCTTTGAACTTCTTGATTGAAAAAATGGCTAAGTGTTGACCCTGTTTCTTTCCTGCAGAGTCCGTAGATATGAGTTCGTAGAATTGGGGGAGTCCATCGAAATGAGTTTGTAGATTTTCTTCCTACAGAGTCCATAGATTTCTTCTTACAAAGTCTGTAGATTTCTTCCTGTGAAGTCCATAGATTTGAATATGTGGATTTCCTACCTGCAGAGTCCATAGTTTTGAGGCCTTGAAGTCCGTAGAAACTGAGTCCGTAGAAATGAACCTGTAGAGTCCGTAGAATCCAATCCTATAGAGTTCGTAGAAACTAAGTCCGTAGTTTTCTCTAACTTTGAAAGAGTCCGTAGAAATCTAGCTTGCGGAGTCCATAAAAACTAAGTCCATAGTTTTCTACCTGTGGAGTCCGTAGATGTCTTCCTGCAGAGCCCATAGATTTCTTCCTACATAGTCCATAGAAATGGGTCTGCAGAGTTCGTAGAATTGAGTCTGCAGAGTCCCTTAGCTGAAAAAGTTTGAAAAATAGAGAATTTGAAGGCTCATAACAATTTTTTGAGAAGGGAAGAGAGAATTTTTGGCTTGTAAGACCAAAAATAGTTCATGTGTTGTCCCAAAAAATGAGTGACAAACTTTGGGAACAACACACATCACACATTCTTGGACTATAATACATATTTGGGCTACTTTTAAGGGCTAACGCTAGATGTTGTGCACTTGTGAATATGACTATAGTTTATTATGCACTAGTCATTATGATTATAAGCTTATACATAGTTTTTACTAGCATTTTAAAACTACCTTCAAAATTAAATCCAACTTATTCCAGCCTTTTATTATCTAAAGACTTCTTTATTTTTTCACTAAGTTTTCCAAACTTATTTATGAATGACTCTAACCAACTTCCTCCCATCCCTTCCTTTGTACTTGGTGTTTTTAAAAAATAATTTTGGGTTGGGGGATACATACTCAAGAAATGAATGATCTTTATCCTCTACTTCTTCTAATAGTGACATTGAACCTGTTATACTTATGTGCTTCTACATAATCTCTTCTCATGAATATTCTTCCACTACTTTTATCACTTTTCCTCTTAACTGTGAACTACTTCTATCTTTTAATTATTCTACTTTTATTCTACTTTCTTCTTCTTCTTTGTTCTACTCCATCTCTTCACTAATTACAACTCTATCTTCTTCTTCATCGAGGCCTTCTCCTTCTTGATCTACATCTACTCTATTTATAACACCTTATTGTTTCCTCTTTCTCCAACATCTTCTAACTTATTCTTACTTATGTTCACAGTTAAGTATGGATTATTCAATTCGTTCCATTTTCTTTGTTATCGTAGTTCTCTTTCTAATCCCAAAATCTTATTTAAACTATGGCTCTTTTTATCCTCCATATTATAGGTTAAATTTAAATTTTATATGTTTAGCTTCAAATCAATCACTCCTACATTAAACACATCCCCATAATGCCTGAAGTGACTACTACATGTTGACAGGAGTGAGCACCATGCCCTTTTCCATAACCAACATCTTAATCAGAGTCGATAGTCACTTAAAAAACTTCCTGTAGATTCCCCTAACATATTAATCTTATGAAGCTTCAAAAGATAATAGATTGAAGCAAATAAATTACTCATTGTGCACAGAACAATGATAAAAGACACATAAGAAAACCATTACAAAACAATATGTATTTATCTTTATTACATCAGAACCATATACAATTACAAATGAAAAATATCTATAGAGTTTTACTAGGCATTGTCTCTTCATATTCTATCCTTTTGATATGCCTAAAAGGAGTGACTCTTCCAATTTTATCATCTATACTTATGCTTACATAGTGTCGAATACATATAAAATATTATACAAAAGATAAAATAGTTCAATTCACACACATGTATATCAACTATACTCTCTGATTTTAGTAAGCCATGTTATTCACCCAATAATATTAGGCACAAAATTAGAAACAAAATCTAAGCAGGTCTATTATAAGTGGACAATGACACAGTGTACCTAAGTCTATTGACCACATACTTGTCTCAATTGACCATGACATAATATTATCAAAACTAAATAGACAAAAGTAAGATATAGAGATGATAGGTTAGAAATAAACATATAAAAAATATATAGATAAGTTTGTTATAGACATACGACAAATCAATGTGCCTGAATCTATTGACAATGAATTTTTCCTAGTTAATATGATATATAACTAATTATTTCACCCCTATACATACATTGATTAATGTTGTGGATGCATCTTTGGATCTATAATAACTAATAAATTACATTCAATGATCAAACCTTAGTTACCTACACACAAACCAAATTGGAATCAAATTGGGGGGGGTTATCAAACAAAAGGGTTTGATTTGGACTGACCTTGGTCAATCTCCATTGAAAAGTTAGGCATTGAACTACATTTCCAATACTTCAAAGAGGGATCAAACTCAAATGTATTTATCTCACTTATGTATGTGTGTGAAATGATGAATGCAAATATAGATACTCTTTCTCCTATTTAACACTTGTCACAAGTATGCAGATGAAGATTCAATGTTGAATATTAATTCAATAGACCTATAGATAAAACATTAAAATATTTGAATAACTTTTGAGAGTGAGGAGAACCATCGACAATGCCTTAAAGGAGCCTTATACTTATATATGTTTTGATTTTAAAATTAAGACCTGTTGATGTGTAAAATTTGACCTAAGATAAGACCCAACATAAAAATAAGAATAAAAAAAACACATGCTCTGAAATAAGTTCTAAAAGTTATGCCTAGACAAGTTCGTGCTAAATAGACAAGGCCGCATGTCATTCCTATCCAATTACTATGGACTTATCGAGAAGGACAAATGATTTAGACTAGGGATCCTCATGATAAAGTGGAAAGATAAATGACCAATAGACAAACTTACAAATCAAAGTAGAGAAAGACTTGAGTAAATTATGATAATAGATGCATCATTTGTTATCAATAGTCTATGTGTACAAATTTGTAATAGCTGACATAAAGGATGGACTTTTACAAAATTTGGGTATTTATAACAATATAACAACCAAGTAGTACATCAAATTTTTGAATGAATATGGATTGAACCATCAAAAAAGTGTGCAATGGGTGGGTTGATCCACTACTAAAGCACACATTGGGTGGGTTAATACACCACAAGAAGTGTAAGTAAATGGTCAATTAGTGAATAACTCAAAACTACATGAGTGTTTTAAATCCAATATTCAATGACTAAATAACTGATAGATGTTGGGGATGTTAGATAGTAATACTTCCAAGTTAAGTGTCTAAAGTATGAAGGAGTTCACCAAAATTAAATTCCATTAATTGAAGAAATTTATTGATGTAGATGTTGAGTTTGTGCCACTACAACGAAGCTACTCATAACACTTAATTGAAATTAGTATAACCACACCTACCCACATAATTTCGAATGGATGAAGTGGATGAGAATATTTGTATGAGTGGTATCAATCCACTAATATAACACTAAATAACTGACAGATGTTGGGATTGTCAAACAATAATGTTGTTAAGGTGAAGTGTTGAATATATAGATTTACTCCAAACAAGGGAGCATTGCTATGCAGTATGAAAAGTGTGTGGATGATATAGCTAAATGTTAGAATAATCACACCTGTAGAATCCTAAAAAAGAGCATTGATGACACCACCATAATTGATATGAAATCCATCTCGAATGTACATGGATGGTAGAAGAAGATGCTTGCATGTGATTTAGTGCTATAGGCATAAACAAGCATGCAAGGAAACATCTAAATTTGTAAGTGTGTTAGGATGTTCATGCCTAATATAATAAATTTGAGGGATCTCATTCTTGATTGAAGGTACAACAAAACTCATGTGCCATTAAATGTCATCATGAAGAGTGGAATGAACAAAAACTAGAGTTGAGCTTGTATCAATTAGTCCTAATGAAGGTGAAATAACTATTTGATAGCCACTGCCTTGTCAAGTGGTTGGATAAGGGAAACAATTACCTTTGAGTGTTTAATAATACCTCTCCTAAGGTAACCCACAAAATGGAGTATGTGGGAGCCAAAATTGGTGGTGTGTTTATCAACATATATGTAAGTGTTGTTGAAGTAAAGTGTGTTGTAGGTGCATGCTTCAGATTTTAAAGGTAACTTAGGAACTGGTAGATCACAGTTTAAAATCACATCGGGGGATGTGAACTAGATTCATGAATAGGTAACGAATTACATGATGGACTAACTCAATGAAATGTGTGTCCAATCATGTTACAAATGTGCAATTGTGTCCTGTAATGAGTGAATGAGGGCATATTTGGTAGAAACAAGTGAGAAAAATATGGAATTTTTTCTTTAATTTTATTTTTCTATTCAACTATCACGACCATGTTATATTGAAGTGCACATACTTCAGAGAAAAATATATTATTTTTTTACTGTAATTTATTATTGGCCTATGTGAGGGTGAGGAGGTCTTTGCCTGAAGCTATTACAATAAGGCAAAACAAAGGCCTTGAAATGAACCTTAAACAAAAAACACACTCACGAAGATAAAAACTCCCCAAAATACATGTTTAAATAACTTGGAATATCTTAAAAATAGTGGTAATTCAAAAATATTAAAAAAAGATTAAATTGCTTAAAAACACATAAAACCATTGTTTGCAAAAAAATCAACCCAACCCATAATTTTTTAATTTTTGGTACAAAGTTTGATGATGATAAAAATGCCATATAGATGTTGAATTTATACCTAATAATTTTTTTTTAATGTAAAGTCAAATATCTACATTATGGTAAAATTTTAGGTCAAACTAATCATTTTTATTTTACATGATTCTCAAGGTAGCCCAAAATGTTGTACGGATGCCAAATCGACACTTGATGCATAAGGATAGTTTGTTGTAGAGGACAAAAAATACCTGTTGGTAAATATTTAGATCAAATTGATAATTATTATTTTTTACAAACCTTGAGTACCCTTTGAAAATGCTTAAAAATTATATGATCCAAGGAATAATGACTGAATGGATGGGTGGTCCATAAATAGATTTGTAATGGAGATGATGCATCGTGTATAAGAAATGGATCTAGTGCCATATCAAAGTGTTTATATAGGTCAAAAATTATTATATCTAACATAAAATTTACATACTATTAGGATGAAAAAACCTAATCTTAAAACATGTGAAAAAATTAAATGCAAAATTAAAACAAGCTATAGTAAAAACATAAACACATGAGAGAGCAGTAAAATAAGATATTTGTGGAAACCTTACTAAACTAGCAAGGGAAAAACCACGGGGAAAAGGAAGGATCCAGACTTCATATTTCATTATAAAAACTTTCTCTACAACATTAGTTACTCTCAGCAACTCCTTTCCAGTGCTTACAAGCACTCAAGTGAACCAAACTTGTAACCAAGCCTTACAGTCTCCAACCTCTAAGCTACAACATACAAATCCATCATGATGATAACACCATAGCATCCAAGGTGAGCTCCAAATCATCAACCTTTATCTCCATGAGATGAGTTAACAAGCCTCCAAACTCCAATCAAGTGAGCTAAGCTAACATAGCCTTTCAGGCTCTAACCTCTAACCTCAAGGATCTCCATGCTTACATACAAACTAGGTGAGCCATGCTCTGATCTAAGCCTTACATACTCTAACCACTTAAGCATAAATGATCCTTACAACCCAAGCATCTACGTGAGATAAGCTTCCATGTCTTCCAAGCTCTAACCTGCTATAATGATCCAAGATTGGATAACCCCTGATGGGATTCTCACAAATAAAAAGGAGAATGCAATGTTTTATAACATTTTACATGAGAGAGAGAAAGAGGGATAAACTTCATGGTTACTCCAAAACTGCACCATACTTTGGGTGTAGTAACATGTGATCCAAGTTTGTTTGTCATCATGTGAAAAAGTCTTCAAAGAAGATCCTCTATGACATAAGAACATGTGTCACCTCCATGTGGCTCTAAAACATATGCCCCACTTCCACAACTGAGTCTAAACACTTAATAATATTTTTGTCTTCTTTATCAAGGGTCAATAAAGTGGACCATCCACTTTAGATAAGATTCCATCCATTTCCACGTGCTTCCAAATATGGTGCTCTATCCACACATCCTCTAACAACAAAGAATTCTCGCCTTCTTCTTCACATGTGATCACAAGAGTCCAAAAGGTGTTTCAGTCACCTTTTGACCTTTCCTAGACATGTGAATCATGGATCCTCTTAAAAATTCAACCCCATATTATGACCCTTATCTTTTACACCATGTGACAACTAAGGACAAAACATGTCCATAGTGGAGTGTTATGCCCCATACCATATCATCTCAACTTGATCATATCCTAGGACCCACCATGGGCCCTCTTGACACATCAACTTCCTACCACATCACCTACATTACACATCACCTACATGCCAACTCATTTGCACACCCACATATCACATCACCAAGATGCCATCTCAACATATCGCATCACCATGAATAGTGTCCATGAATAGTGACCTATGAATAGTGGCTTTACACCTTAACAATCTCCCACTTGAATTCATATACATAGGACTTTACCATACCTAATTGTTTTAACAACCATCTATCATCAATGCCCACTATTACTCACACACAAGCCTTTTAGAAGTTTTTTGCACTACTAAGACTTCTCTGCCCTGATTGACTTTGTCAACATCTGCTCCTCCAAAACAGATTTGTAGTAACCTGAAGTGACTCCCACTTCACGACAAACATATCCTTCTTCAAGATTTTTCCATGAACTGCTCACTTCTGCCACTGCTTGGAACTATTCAGTCTAGTGCACACTATAGCTCTCTTGAGGCTTCCTACTCCTGATGAATACACTACATAGGACAATTTTACTCTCCTTGTCTATTATAGGACACTCCAAAAGACAACTAAAAATACTAAAATAAGTGGAATACTTGACTTTCGTGCTTTATGTTAATTTTGCATCTCCATACTTGGTTTTCTCCTCCATCTCATCTTAGTCACCCAAACCATCTCATCACTGATCATGTTGGGGCCTATAACCAATATGCCATCTACACATAGCAACAACCTCTACTAAACCTTGGCTCTTTATGAATGTATTCATGTATTGCATCAACATGCCTATTGTAACATGTACATTCTTCAAATCTACAAACCAACAACTCTTTGCCTCATCCTCATGGCCTTCTGGATACTCCATCTCATCATGAGATCACCATGTAGGAATGATGCTTTCACATCCAGGTAATCCAGCAACAAAAAGTGCACACTATACTATTGAAAGTAGTTATCAATAGGAGAGAAAAAACCCAAAGAAGTCAACACATGACTCCTCCATATGTAGCATACTACTACCCAACATGATCAACATGGTACCTATCCATAGTTATTAGGAAGTAATCATGCTACTTAGTACATAACTACACCTGCTAAGGTTTCAATCCCCAAAGATACCATCAAGCTACATCTTACTCTATCACATGTCACATAGATGACCACCTCCTTCCACAAAACCTCAAGTTTCTTATTTTTCTCTATCCATCCTGAACTAATTCAATAATAGGAGAGAAGAACCCATAAAAGTCAACACCTAACTTCTACATGTAGTAAACCACTACCTACCATGCTCAACATGGTACCCATCCATAATTATTGGGAATTTATTGTGCTACTCAGTGCATCACTACACCTACTAAATTTTTGAGCCCCAAAGATATAGACAAGTTGCATCTTGCTCTACCACATGTCAAACACATGACTTTCTCCTTTCACAAAACCTCAAGTCTCTTTTTCTTCTCCATCCACTAGGTACAATATTAGGTTTCTTGCACTTCCTCCTCTACATGGAATTTCAACATCATCTCAACTCACACATTATGGTAATAGGATCCCACAACTTGTACCTCTTCGCCAGTTGAGAATACAAAATAATGTAGATGCTTTGTCATCTCCCTCCATCTACACCAATGAAGACTAGCTTGCTCCACCATAAGTTATATCATTGCTTACTCATCAAGAACATTATGTTGGTATTGATCCATGTTGTAAATATTTATGTAGTGGATTACACCCTTTGAAAGGAGACTCAGCTCCCTTCCTCCACATGACACAATGGAGACATTCCTTTTGATGTGGGTTGTAAACTTGAGGGATAAATCTCTAAATAGGGCATAACTCCCCTTGATGCACCTTGAGGCCTTAGTTTTCCTACTGCTAACAATGAGGGGTGTGAAAAGAGAGAGAAATACATAAAATAGAACCTAACTAATGTGGTGATGCACCAAACTAGTTGGTCTACTCATATTTGACCTACACTTTACACCAGAGAGAAGCAAACATACACTTCATTCGAATGAGAACCTTTCCTACATCAATGTTTCAATAGGGGATCTTATGGAGATATAAGGAGGAAGGACTATCAGAGGTGTTCTAAGAAACACTATGGACAACCTATTCACATGCACCTATACTCTGAGTTGGACACTTCTAATTGACTTGCAAGAGAAGAACTTGCAATACACTAGATATGTTGGGATAAACTTATGAAAGCATGAAAAGGAAATGACTTAACATAAGATAAAACCATAGACATATGCAAAAGTGCAAGCTCAAATGGAGGTAAAAATGCTTCTTTTGATTCAAGGTAAAATTCTTCAAGGCTTCGCCATACAAATGATGAGAGATCCTTCCCAAATGAGAAGTTACAAATATATATAAAAAGCTTAGAAAATAGATAATTGACCAGTCAAGAGATGGAAACCCATGTTATATTAAACACTTCTACAACAACCACAAGCCCATGCTATTGTTGTATCCTTCCAATTGCGTATGGGAGAGCCATGATGTAGGTGTCCAGTCACTACCCTTACTATCCTGGCCCTGTGAAAGCATGGGATACTCTTTTTAGTAACTGATAAAGCCATCCCCAAGTTGTGTTGACTGGGCCATGCTCTTTTTAATGTTGAGTGCAACTGGCTATACATTAATGGTGAAGTACAAAAACATGGGCCACTCTCTTCTATAGTTCAAAAACCAATCCCTTTATTGGTTTTTGGTAGAGACTATTTCACCTAAGTACATTTACTTTTCCTACTGATAACACATATGCCACCTACCTTGGTCTGGTTCATCCTTGGGTCTGCACTTTGACTTGTTATGCCACTTAGAGAATTTTTAACTTTTGTTTTATTATGTGCGTGCCCATGTTCTGGGTTACCCACCTTATTTTTATTACTTTACTATTTTCCTTTTGTCCTTAGCCATTCAAGTTCTTGGATGCTTATTATTTTCTCCCAGGTTCCACTTTTTGCTTGCTCGCTCATTCATTCTTTAGGCTTTTCCAGCTTGAATTCCTTCAGACAAAATGTTCAAAGGAATTCTCCTTTGATTACTCCTAAACGGTTGGTTTATTACCCTAAATTTTACCTTCACAGCCCTGTCTCTCACTTTTGAATCCCAACAACTAGTTGATCACCCTGAAGTTGATGTTCATGGGCCTGTCACCCACTAGGACAATTCTTTCAACATTTTTCAAATGAATTCTAAAGGGAAAGTGACCCTTTGAAAAGATCAAAATGGTCCTTTCACAAAGCTGAAAATGACCTTTGCCTTTAGAAAAAAAACCTTCAGAAGAGCTACAATGGTCCACTTTGGAAAGAAACTGACCCTTCAGAAAATGGAAATGGTCCACTTTGAAGACCAAGTACCCTCCATAAGGGGACTTACCCTTCGGTCTTTTTACGACCATCGAATTTCTTCAGATAAAATGTTTGAAGGAATTTTCTTTTGATTTTCCTTCTTTGGTTTTCCTTCGAACATTTTGTAGGAAGGAATTCTTTCCACTTGTCACCTTTTTCTGAAGGACAAGTTCCCTTCGAGCTTCTTGTCTTTGCCCCTTTGCTTCAATTTGATATACTCTACAAGTACATTTTCAGCCCAAAGTGCCCCTCAACTTTTGCACTGGTCCTCGCATCGATGAAAAGCCCTCTGAAAGGTCCGTCCTGCCTTCCAACATACCCTTCAAAAGTTTTGTAAAGGTCTATTTTATCTTTAAAGTGCCTCCTATAAGGGCATATACCCTTTAGGGAAAATGCAAATGACCCTTCAAAAATCCCAAGTGCATTCTGTGGAAACACTTGCCTTAAGGAGCGTCTAAGACCAATTTGGGCTCTTTTGAAGGACTTACTCAAAAGCTTTGAAGTAAAGACGTCTCAAAACCCGATTTCTTCTTCCTTACCCTTTTGGGTTTGTGAATGACTCTAACTCATGAAAATTGGTGTTGAGCAATTTTGGTCCTATAGGCCAAAATTGAGCGCTCCCTTTCCTTTTCCTGGCAAGGTCTGTTAACCAGTTTCTAAAAAGTTCATCCCACAGTAGTCTTATGGGTTTTCTCTATGAAATACCTGTTTCCATGAAAGAACAAGTGTTTCCTCCTTTTGAAAACCAAGTGTTTTGAGTCTTACAAACACTTGGGTTGATTTGGAACTCATTTTGATCCTAGATGTTTAGTAGAGCAAATAGATTCTTTAGGTGGGCCTTTGATCGGCAAAATAGACCAAGTTTAAAAACACAAGGCTCTTTTACAAAAGGTCTAAAAGGTAGATACCCTTTTGGAGGGCACTCAGGTGTAGAACATGACATTTTCAAAAGGATTGAAGGGCAGACTTGGGCTCAAAGTGCCCTTGCAAAGGGCAGAGGGTCTACTTGCAAGAGGCCAAGGAAGGTCTCTGTTGATGCAGTGGATTGCACCCAGGGCAGGACGCCTAGCTCCTGCCTTCCACACGTCAAAATTGAAACTCCCCTCTCACCTGTGGGACTGGCGAAGCTAGAGGGGAGAATCTGTAGGTAAGGGCTAGCTCCCTTTGATGCATCTGAGTTGTTCCAATAAGTGCTTATATATATAATGGGGGGGATGGAAAGGGAGAAAGATTACAGGAAAACAAAACTACTCTAAAAGAGGTGATGCACCAAACGATTCAACCTACTCACACTCACACTTGAAGCCAGACAAACACATACGTACATTGTAAACTGGCAGAACGACTAGGATGCAAGAAACCTAACGGGGAGGCTATAATGGAAAACATAGAAAATAAGGACTCACCATAGGTGTTGTGGAAAGGGCACACTATATAGTAGCTTCTTTCTATCTCTACACTTCTAGGTACAGCTCTCCTTGTCACCTGCAATAATGGCACCTTATAGACACCAGGTGCATTGGTGTTAACCCTGTGAAAGCATTAGGAAGCAATGACTAAACACAAAACCAACACTCAGACACACATAGAGATATCTAACCAGAATAGAGGTAAAAAAGCGTTTATTGATTTTAGGTGAAAATTTGCCAGGGCTTCGCCTTACAAATATGACAGATCTTTTTCCAAATGACAAGTCTAAAATATATAGAGGAAGAAAGGAGGCCTTTTGGTGCCCTTTTTACAAATGACCCATCTACGTTCTGATCACTGGGAAGATCCAACCGTTTAAACATCATATGAGAATTTATGGGCCGCGTCATTTGTCTGCAAACAAGACCGCTCCTTCAATATGATTACGCAGCTTGTCTGCTTATTAATGCAAAATGAATAAATTGGGTCCCACTGTTAGCCATTTGCACCTCTTGATGATCAATTCGCAGACACTGTATCACCTGCTGGAGTAACTGCTTGAGTAGATGCCTTCCTTCACCACTTGGACTGCTTGTTCATTTCTGCACTTGGTCTCTCTTTTGCCTTTAAACCTTTGAATTCCTTCAAGTTTGTGCTCTTCTTGACAATTCATTCATGTCTCTCCTGCTTGCCTTGGCTATTTTTCACTAATTCTAATAAGTGACACATGGCGTGTTCCACCACTGAAACTGGCAGGACACGTGGCAGCATCTGCTAAATTTATAGAAGCTTCAAACACCTTTGGGGAGTTCTAAAGAAAATGAAGTGTGGCAGCTTTCGCTCTCTTCAGCAGTTCCTCAGGGCCCACCACAATGCTTTGTGGGACAAAAAGGAAGGGACAGTGGGTATTGACACTTGTCAGCTTCTGTTGAGCCTTGTAGGGAATACATGGAAAATTTCACTTCCTTTAGAGAAAACATGTCAAAGCTTTCATGGTTGCCACTTGGCATTTTCCATGCTCTGGCTTTCCCTAGTTTTGTCGCTTTCTAGCTCCTTCGACCCTTGGGCTATCTTCTTGGCGAGTCACTGGCTCCTTAGCTCTTTTCTAGTTGGCACTCAAGCATTTTGAAAACAAACAGCTATTTCACCATCTTAAATTTGACGTCTGCACACCCATCATTGCGTTTCAATACATGATGGCTAGTTTGTTGTGTTCAACTTTGACGTCCTTAGGCCCGTCACCCTTGGACCTTCCTTTGACTTTTCTATGGGCTTTTTGCGCAGACAATTTTCCCGTGGATAAAAAGTCTGCGAGAATTATCCTGGTCGCTTTGACTTCTTTCAAAATTCTCCTCAGCCTTTTCTCTCTCGTGGCCCTTCTAAATTCCTTCAGACTTTATGTCTGAAGGAATTCCTTCAGACAAAAATCTGAAGGAATTCAATGCCTTAAGACTTTTTATGCATTTCTTGAAATCCTTCAGCTGCCTTCGAAGTGCCCCCTGCCCTCCACAAGGGCTTTTGAACCCAAAACTGCCCTCTGCAAGGGCACTCATCTTCTAGCTTTAGGACGCTCCTTTGAACTAAGCTGTTGAACCGACCGATTGAACCAAAAATAGTTCAATAGTTCAATACTACGCGCCACTCATTCATTGAACCGAGCCTTCGAACCTATCGCTTGAACCAAACACTTGAACCCAGAAAGGTTCAATGGTTCAATGCTTCGTGCCATTTGTTGAACTTTGACAATTTAAACCAAGCCCCTTTGAACCTTCCGTGATGAACCAAGGCATTGAACCAAGTGATTGAACCAAGCTATGAACCGAGGCGTTAAACTGAAACTGTTGAACTCAGCTGTTGAACCAAAGCGATGAACCAAGGCCGATGAACTTGAGCTTTGAACCAAAGTGTTAAACTTTGTTGTTGAACCAAAGCATTGAACTTTGCGTTGAACTTGAGCGATAAACTAAGGCTTTGAACCGAAGTGATGAACTTGTCGATTGAACCAAGGCATTGAACTGAAGCGATGAACTTGTTGATTGAACCAAGGCATTGAACTGGTTCAATGGTTCAAAGATGCCAACCTTCCTTGTGAAATTTCTTTAGACAAGAGACCAAAGAAGCCTTGTAAAACCCAACACTCTCTGAACTGATTCCTCATGCGCCAAAAGACTAACCTGTAGAGTTCGTAGAAAAAATCTTCTTTACAGAATCAAAAAAATGAATTGGCCTGGAATAACAGGGGAAGAAGGGGACCAATTTTTGGCCTATTGGGAAAAAAATGGTCAATAAATTGGTGACTCCCAGGGGAAGTATGCCTGCTATGCTTAAAAGCCAATTGCCTCAAAATCCATTGGGCACGGGGTCAAATTGTAACTTAAAGATCAGCAATAGCTCCGATAAATTCTAGAACCAATCACAAAGATTTACCTCAAAAGGAAATGAAAACACAAACAAAGCTAAGAAAACTACTAACATGTGCAGAAAGCACTTAGGGAAAATAGGAAAAAAGCAAGGGAAATATATACATGATGAAAAGGGACTCAGTGGTAGTGCTTAAGATGTATCCCATTAACTGGGATATACAATTTTTCACCATCTTACTTGGAGAGTTAGAATGCATTATGTTGCTTGCACTAAAATATTACGTATGGGCCACTCCATAGGGCATCAAACTTTGTATACTTCCAGGCTTAACTCGGTCCTCATCCCATTTCAAGACAATGTCTCCTCCAGAGAAACCTTTTGATGAAGATTTTTTGTCGAAGTGTCTCTTTGTTTGCTATTGGCGACTGGTCATAGAAGCCATAGCCCGGTCCCTTGTCTCTTAGAGCTCCATCAACTTGCATAGCCTAACCTCCATGTTATTTCCTTCTTCTAATTGCAGCTGGCGAGTGAGTTCCAAGGCTAGAAATTCAAGTGAAATGGGGAGCCTAACTTCCCTTCCATAGACGAGCATGTATGGTGAGTTGCCAATTGCCCTCTTCAGGGTGACCCTATCCGCCCACAGGGCTATTTTCAACTTGGCATGCCAAGTCCTCTAATTCTCCTCTATGGTTCGCTTCATGATCCTGATCAAGTTCTTATTTGTAGACTCAGCCAACCCATTCCCCTGTGGGTAGTAATTGGATGAAGTGCTGAGATATATACCATATCTTAGCGCCCATTCACTTATTTTGGTTCACAAAAAAGTTAATGCATTATCTGAGATTATAATTGCTGAAACCCTAAACCTTGTCACCAGGTCCTCATAAAAATCTAGGACTGCACTTTCATTAGCCTACTTTAGAGCAGCAGCCTCTACCCATCTTGTGAAATAATCCATGGTGGTCAGGACCCACTTGTTTCCAGCACTGAAGGGAGGATTAATCATCCCTATGAAGTCCAGGCCCCATTACATGAATGGTTGCTCCACTTGAATAGGCTGTAAAGGCATGGCAGCCAACCATTGCTTCCCATCAAAAAATGCACACTTCTGGCACTTTCGTAACCAGGAATGGGTGTCCTTGAAAAGAGTAGGCCAGAAATAGCTAGCTCTCATTATTCTTGCTGCAGTAGCCCTAGGAGTAAAATGATCGCTAGCTGACCCATCATGGAACTCAGATAGCACCCTATTGGCCTGTCTTATGTCTAAACATCTTAAAAAGGCTCATGAGAAATCTTTTCTAAATAGCACTCCATCAATCAGGACATAAGGGAGACACTAGAGTCTAAAATATCTCCTCTTGGTCCTATCAAGGCCCTACAGGCACTCACCAGTGAGAAGGAAATGCCTCATGTCTGATGTCCAATCTTTCATGATAGTTGGTTCCTCTATTGTAGCTACATCATGAATTAGTAGACAGTCCTCCTTTTGCTGCTTAAAGTCTGTAGTGAGGTGTTCACACAGGCCTCTCCCTCTTACTAGTTTGGTGATCTTGATATCTACATCATAGTCCATCACCTTAGTGATCCACCTTGCTCTCTTTTCATTCAGATCTCGAGTCGATCAAGAAATCCTTGACGCCGAGATGTGGGACCATAAGGTGGATTCTGCTATTGGATAGCATATGCCTGAAATTCTTAAGACTCCGTATGACCGCTAGGACTTGCTTTTCCACATATGTGTATCTGACTTCAAAACCTTCTAGGCCTTGGCTAAAAAATGCAATTGGTTGATAAAGGTTATCATCACTTGCTTGGGTAATCATGGCAGAGATTACCTCTTCATTGCCGAAGGTGTAAAGGTTGAAATATTTGGTGAAGTCAGGGCTGATCAAAGTAGGAGCCCGGGCTATGCCCTGCTTGATTTCTTCAAAACTATCTTTTCTCAGTGTTGTCCATGTGAACTCCTCACCCTTCCTCAGCATAGAGGTCAATGGCTTGACCATCTCCACAAAATTTGGGATAAATCTCTGTATGAAATTTATCTTGTCAAAGAAGCTTTGCAGGCCTTTCTTGTGCTTAGACAAGGACAGCTCCAAGATGGAGCAAACTCTTTCTAGATCAATAGTCAGGCCCCCTGAAGAAACAACGTGACCAAAGAGCTTTCCCTCATGGACAGAAAACACGCATTTCTTAGGATTGAGAGAGATATCGAACTCTCTACACCTCTAAAATATTTGCCCGAGGTGTTTCATGTGTTGGCTTGCTTCCTTGGAGAAAACTGTCACATCATCAAGATATACCAGCATAGTATTATTTATCAGGCCTTGAAAGGCCATGTCCATAGCTCGTTAGAAGGTGGCACCAACATTAGATAGTCCAAAAGGCATTTTCTTATAAGCAAACATTCCCCACTTGGTTGTGAAGGCCATCTTGTGCTGGTCACATTCTTGCACCAAAATCTAGTTATATCTTGAATACCCATCTAGGAGGGAGAAACGTGCACTGCCTGTCACCATTTGCAGGATCTAATCCATGCTTGGGAGAGGATAATGGTCTTTCAAAGAGACTCTGTTGAGGTCTCTGAAATCAACGCACAGTCTGATCTCCCCATTCTTTTTTTAGACAGGAACAAGATTGGCCAGCCAAGAAGAGTGTTTGATTGGAAATATTATCCTAGACTGAATCAACTTGGTGAGCTACTTCTGCATGAGAGGCTCAATCATTGGGTTGACAGGCCTCTACTTTTACTTGATTAGTTTGGCACATTCTTCTATCTCAATGGTATGCTGGGCCAAACTTGGGTCAAAACCCTTCAAATCACTATGCTTCCAAGCGAAGATATCAGCAAATTCTTGGCACAACAAGATGAAAGCCTGCCTTTCACAATCAGTGCACACTTTCCCAAGTGCAAGCAGCTTATCCTTGAATATTTCCACCTTCTCATGGTGCTCCTCCTTTGTTACAATGCATGCCTTGTCGCTTCTCAATTGGTCATCTCCATTGAAGATACTCTCTAGAGTGACCAAACCTTTAGGGAGCTTATTGTTCTTCAGCTGAACAATTTGGCTGCCATATTGCTGATGCAGCTTAACTTGGTTTTTTGTATCAAACTCAGCTTCTTCCTGAAAGAAGAGTGTTATTTGTTGATCGCTATTGAATACCTACCAGTTGGTAACGTTGTCAGGTATAGAGGGCCAGATCACTACCTTCAGGTGACGTGAGTTGTGGTCTCGGCCTATCTCCTGAGGGATATCAAACTGGGAACCAACTGTTGCCAGCCTATCTGCTTGCTTGTTCCACTCTCTAGGAATGGAGGAAATATTGAAAGCAAATAAATTTTCCACTAAGTCCCATACCCTATGTTTGTAGGATTTCAGTAGAGAATTCTTCATCAAATTCTAGCCTCTTACTTGATTGACAATTAGCTCACTGTCACCAAAGACTTGCAGCTCTTTGACTCACCCTTTCCTCACCCATTCCAAACCATGGATGAGGGATTCATATTCTGTAACATTGCATGTGCAAGAAATTTAGAACCGAAAGGCTTAAAAATACCTCTCTTTTGAAGGAGAGACCAACACCACTCCACCACCAGCTCCCAACTTACTTTTTGAACCATCAAAGAATAGCTGCCATAGACATGAGTTTTCTTGGTTGGCTTTCATCAAATTTGGTACAAAAGTACCTTCTTCATGCATGTAATAAATTCTGAGGCCCGCCTCCTCTATGAATTTTTAAGGATCATGCTCAAAGTTGTCGCTTCCCCGTTCATCTAAGATCAGGTCTGCAACTCCTTCAAGGGCAGAGGATGGAGATTGGTCTACTTGGGACTCTTCTTGGTCAATGATGGCATAGCTGACATTTGTTGCCTTGAGTCAGTAAGGTTCTAGATGATCTCTATGGAGTGGCTCAGATTCAATCTTGATTTTAGTCCCATACTTGGTTCTAAAAATAGATAAGACCAATTCGCTACTAAGTAGCCACCTATCTTGGATGTAAAATCCCTGGATAAGCAGATGGAAAAGTAGGGAGGGACATCCACCATTACCACATCATGAGGAACAAAGAAATTCAGGAAAGCATGCAGCGTCAAGCTCAGACCTCTTACCACCCCAACTGTCTTTGTTGGGGTTCCATCCAACTGCATGACTCCCTTGGTCATTTCCTCATATTTCAAGCCTAGCTTGTTGGCTCTGCATTTGGGCATCACCGAGGTGCTTGATCCGCTTTCAATGACACAATTGTGCACCAGGAAATCTCTTATTACCAAGGACACATAAAAAAGAGGAACGTTTTCTTCTTTTCAAGCTTGTCCTGAGGTGGAAGGTTGTCTGTTCATCATCAAGACATTATTAGCCTTTGATGGGACAACTTATTCATATAGCTCCTACAATTCCTTTTGTAACATGTCATTTTGCCCCGATATTGACAGCGAATCCCACAAAGAGATGTTCATGTGTAGCTTCTTCATCTGGTCAACCACATTGACTCGAGGGTTGCCTTCAAATTTTCTTTGGAATTATTTACATCCTGAGGTGCAAGCCGAGGAGCTAAAGGTACAACCAGCAGTCTGAAGCTTGGGACTTTTTGATTTACAGGTGATGAAGAGGGGATTGCTGATGTTTGGGTAGCAGCTTGAGCTTCTTCCATTGCTCTCCTTTTGAATCTTGTCTTGGCTGCAACAGAATCAACCTGATTGTCTGCAACACTCACATAATTCACTGAATAGAATTCTCCTTCCAAATGATTCATGAGAGTAGAATCAGGTTGGGTCTGATTACTGCTCGTGCTAGGTTGCATTAGAGCCTCAAAGACTTGGGAATGGGCAACTACCTGATTGTCTTGCACATTTGGGTAATAACCCATCATTTCATTTGTATAAACAGCCTGCTCCTGACTATATCCCATGGTTGAACAACTTGGTTTTTCTTACACCAGATTGTTTTGAATGGGCACCATAGCCTTAGATGATGAAGGGGCACCTAGGATGTAACCTTGAAATGGTCTGGTCTGAGTAAGCTGACCCTATCCTTGATTTTAATTTTGGAAAGGGGGTCTCGAAGCTTGACCATACTACTAATATACTTGGTTTGGTCAGTTGCTTTGAGCTTGTTTCCTTTTAATAGCCACAAGTTCATTTGACATATTTTGCAACAGACTCTTGAATTCATGAAGCTCATTAGATGGAGCATCAACTGGTTTCTCTATGCTAGGTAGAAGAGCTATGTGGGAGCAGCGGTCTAAATTTGAGGCAACATTTCAGGGAAAAGTGGCATATGGGGTCTAAGAGCTATTTTTCCAGCTTGCACTAGGCAATTTTTAGCTACTATAGCTATGTCATAGGCAGCAGGCAGCACATGTCCTCCCATGGATTGTATCATAATAGTGATATCACTGTTCAATGCTCTTAAGTAATACAGAAAAGCATAGCTAGGAGTACGTTTTACCAGAATGGGGATTATATCCCATGTCTTTTGAAATCGAGCGTTGAAATCCTACATGTATTCATGTGGGGCTCTTTTCATGGTTAGTCAGCTGCTCGGTAAGTGAGAGGTGATCACTATTTTCCCCAAAATGGTCTATCAAGTGAGTGCCCAATTCATTCTAGGAACTTATTGAATTTATAGTCAAATTCCCATACCAGTCAAGAGCTTTGCCCTTGAGAGACAATGCCAGCAATCTGATTGCAATATTTTCCTCAGTGACATTATGAATATTGCAGAGGTTAACAATATTTTTGATGTGTTCGATGACTGTAATGGGCCCCTCTCCATCAAAGGAAGGCACACATTTGAGAGATACTCCTAGAGTTAGGTCATAATGTTGGATATTTAAAGGACTTTGACCACGAAAAGTCATAAAGGGTAATGCCATAGCTATGACAGGATGTAACCGCGACCTTCTTGCGTAGGTATTCTTTATAGCAGGTTTTGGAAAGTGGTTTGTTGAATATGGATGGCTCCTCTCAAATCTCAGTCGCTTTGCTAAGTTCAAAGGTAATTCAATAAATTCAAAAGGGACACCCTTAGAAGCAGACCATGTGGTGACTTTAGGCATAAGAAGTCAGACTGGTCTTCGATTAGAAAATGAAGTTCTTACCAGTGGAGTCGCAAGATGCTAAAAAAAGTTGATTTGTTGTATTAGGACCAACATCAATCTTGAAACTTTACTGAGTCTAAAAAAAACTAAAGTCCCACTGGGCGTGCCAAAAACTGTTAACACAGTGGATTGCACCTGGCGTAAGACGCCTAGCTCCTGCCTTCCACACGTCAAAATTGAAACTCCCCTCTCACCTGTGGGACTAGCGAAGCTAGAGGGGAGAGTCTCTAGGTAAGGGCTAGCTCCCTTTGATGCATTTGAGTTGTTCCAATAAGTGCTAATATATATATATATATATATATATATATATATATATATATAATGGGGGGGATGGAAAGGGAGAACGATTGCAGGAAAACAAAACTACTCTAAAAGAGGTGATGCACCAAACAATTTAACCTACTCACACTCACACTTGAATCCAAAAAAACACATATGTACACTTCAAACTGGCAGAAGGACCAGGCTACAAGAAACTTAATGGGGAGGATTTAATGGAAAACAAATAAAATAGGGACTCACCATAGGTGATGTGGAAAGGGCACACTGTATAGTAGTTTCTTTCTATCTCTACGCTTCTAGGTACAGCTCTCCTTGTCACCTACAAGAATGGCAACTTATAGACACTAGGGTTGTTGGTGTTAACCTAGTGAAAGCATTAGGAAGCAATGACTAAACATAAAACCAACACACAGATATCTAACCAGAATAGAGGTAAAAATGCATTTATTGATTTCAGGTGAAAATTTGCTAGGGCTTCACCTTACAAATGTGACAGATCCTTTTCCAAATGACAAGTCTACAATATATAGAGGAAGAAAGGAGGCCTTTTGGTGCCCTTTTTACAAATGACCCATGTGCGTTCTGATCATTGTGAAGAGCCAGTCGTTTAAACATCATATGAGAATTTATGGGCCACGTTGTTTGTCTGCAAATAAGACTACTCCTTCAAGATGATTACGCGACTTGTCTGCTTATTAATGCAAAATGAAGAAATCAAGTCGCATCGTTAGCCGTTTGCACTTCTTGATGATCAATTTACAGACACTGTATCACCTGCTAGAGTAACTGCTTGAGTAGACACCTTCCTTTGCCACTTGGACTGCTTGTCTATTTCTATACTTGGTCTTTCTTCTGCCTTTAAGCCTTTGAATTCCTTCAGGTTTGCGCTCTTCTTGACAATTCATTTGTGTCTCTCTCACTTGCCTTGGCTATTTTCTATTGATTCCAATAAGTGACACATGGTGTGTTCCACTGCTGAAACTGGTAGGACATGTGGCAGCATTTGCTAGAAGCTTCAAACACCTTTGGGGAGTTATGTTGAAAATGACACATGGCAACTTTCGCTCCCTTCAATAGTTCATCGAGGCCCACCACAATGCTTCGCGGGATAAAAACGAAGGGACGGCAGGTGTTGACACTTGTCGGCTTCTGCCGAGCCTTGTAGGGAATATGTGGCGCATTATGCTTCCTTTAGAGAAAACATGTCAAAGATTCTACAGTTGCCACTTGGCACTTTCTATGCTCTAGCCTTCCCTAGTTTTGTCACTTTATAGCTCCTTCGGCCCTTGAGCTATCTTCTTGGTGAGTCACTAGCTCCTTGGCTCTTTTCCTATTAGCACTTAGGTATTTTGAAAATAAATGGCTATTTCATCGTCTTAAATTTGATGTCTATGCACATGTCACTGCATTTGAATACATGACGTCTAGTTTGTCATGTTTAACTTTGACATTCTTGGACCTGTCACCCATGGACCTTCCTTCAGCTTTTCTGCTTCAACCCTTTTGCCTGTGGGCCTTTTCTACGGGCTTTTTGCGTAGACAATTTTCCTGCAAACAAAAAGTCCACGAGAATTGTCCTAGTCACTTTGACTTCTTTCAGAATTCTCCCCAGCCTTTTCTCTCTCACGGCCCTTTCGAATTCCTTTGGGCTTTTTGTCTGAAGGAATTCCTTCAGACAAAAATCCAAAGGAATTCAATGCCTTAAGACTTTCTACGCATTTCTTGAAATCCTTCAGCTACCTTCAAAGTGCCCCTACCCTTCGCAAGGGCTTTTGAACCCAGAACTGCCCTCTGCAAGGGCACTCATCTTCTGGCTTTAGGATGCTCCTTTGAACTAAGCCATTGAACCGATCGATTGAACCAAAAATGGTTCAATGGTTCAACACTGCGTGCCATGAATTCGTTGAACTGAGCCTTCGAACCTGCCGCTTGAACCAAATGCTTGAACCCATAAAGGTTCAACGGTTTAATGCTTCGTGCCATTTGTTAAACTTTGCTAATTAAAAACAAGCCCCTTTGAACCTTTCGCAATGAACCGAGGCGTTGAACCAAGCGATGAACCGAGGCGTTGAACTGAAACTGTTGAACTCGACTGTTGAACCAAAGCGATGAACCAAGGCTGATGAACTTGAGCTTTGAACCAAAGTGTTGAACCTTGCCGTTGAACCAAAGCGTTGAACTTGAGTGATGAACTAAGGCTTTGAACCGAAGTGATGAACTTGCCAATTGAACCAAGGTGTTGAACCAAAGTGATGAACCAAGGCATTGAACCAGTTTAATGGTTTAATGGCTCAAAGATGCCAACCTTCCTTGTGAAATTTTTAGACAAGAGCCCGAAGAAGCCTTGTAAAACCCAACACTCTCTGAACTGATTCCTCATGCGCCAAAAGACTAACCTGAAGAGTCTGTAGAAAAATCTTCTTTACAGAATAAAAAAATGAATTGGCCTAGAACAACAGGGGAAGAAGGGGACCGATTTTTGGCCTATTAAGCAAAAAATGGTCAACATTTTCTTTTGGGAAACATGAAAAGTCTGAAGGAAATTCAATGAAAAAACTCAAGGAACGAATTTCTTCAGACAACATTTCCAAAGGAATTCCTTTAGATATTTTATTCGATGAAATTCACCAAGGAAATCCAAGAAAGGATGCTAAGGCACAAATTTCTTCAGACAAAATGTCCGAAGGAATTCCTTCAGACATTTTATCTAAAGAAATTTGACAAAACAAAAACTAAAGGGTAGGCGCCCTTTCAGAGGACACTTGGCCATAAAAAGAGGGCCATCCCATTTTTTTTCAAGGGTCACTTTCCTTTCAGAAAAGTCCATTTACAAAAAAGTTGATAAAATTACTGAAGGGTAGTGACAGGCCCGCAAACATCAAATTCAAGGTAGCGAAATAGCTATTGGTTTTCAAATAGTGACAGGCTTGTGGATGTAAATTTTGATGGGATGTGTTAGCCATTAGAGAGAAGCCAAAGAATAAGTTCTTTCAGATAAAATGTTTGAAAGAATTATTTCAAACATTTGTTCCAAAAGAACTCATGAGTGAAGGCCCAAAGAAATTCAAAGGCATAAGCCGAAAGGAAACTCAACGACCTACCTAGAAAGGAACCCAAAAGAGAAAAGGAAAGCCCTAGGAGCTTGAACTGCTAGGAAAAGACAAGAATAATGATAAAATAGGAGAGAGAGCATGGAGAAGAACATAGCCATGCATATATAAGACAAACACTTGAAATGCTCTAGGTGGCACAACAAATCAGACGTAGGGATGAACCAGACCATGCGAGGTGGAACATGAAGTGTCAGTGGGAGAATTAAATGCTTACATATGGAATAGTCTCCACAAAATATCCATTAAGAGAGCTACATGAGTGTTCAAGGGAGCGGCCCATTTTTTCTTTGTTTGACATTAATAGGTAGATAACTACCTAAGCTTCTAATGGAGAGCATGGCCCAGGACATGAGGAGAGATGGATTTGTCAGTTGCTGAGAAAAGTAACCCATACTTTTATAAGAGTGTTTAATATGCATAGGCAATAAATTCAATATATGAGACACCTACAACATGGCTTTCACAGGCATGTTTAATGAGAAGTGACAGTAGTATGGGCCTCCTGCTCTTGACTAGTCAAAGATCTTTCTCCAATTTCTATATATATTGTAACCTCTCAGTTTTTGAAGGGAGATCTCTCAGTTTTGTATGGTAAATCCCTGACAAAATTTTCCTTTAATCAAAAGAAACATTTTACCTCCATCTATTTTTTTACACTTTTGCATGTCTATGTATTGCCAAATGTTTAGTCATTTATTTTGATGCTTTCATAGGTCGATGCTAGTGTATCTAGTGTATCCAAGATCTTCTTCTATAGGTTAACAAGAAGCATCTAACTTAAAGTATAGGTGTAGGTGAGCAACCATCCAATAGTGTGCCTCTAGAGCACCTATGGTAGGTTCTTCTTCATTATACCTCCATCAAACCCCTTGTTGAAACATTGATGAAATCTAGTTTCTTATTCAATTGAAGTGTATGTTCGCTCCTTTTGATACAAAGTGTAGATAAAAAATGAGTATATCAATCAATTTTGGTGGATTAAAATCTTAGTTAGGTTCTATTTTCATATAATCCCTATCTTTTTTAACCCCTTGTTGTTAGTAGTAGAGATTCAAGACTTTAAGGTGCATCAAGGGGAGCTAGCCCCTTATCTAGAGACTCATTCCTCAGTTTTGCTACCCACAGCAAGAGAAGTGTCTCCATTGTGTCGCATGGGAGAAAAGAGATTAGCTTCCTTTTCAAAGGGTATAATCCACTACATTAAAAGTTTTGGGCACACTTGATGGGATGCAATTTACGTCTTGTGAGTTTTAGGATTGATGTTAGTCCTGTTACTACAAAAAATCCAAAAGTAAGAGCTATAATTTATCATCTAGCAACTCCATTTTAAGAATTCAGTCTCTATTTACTGATTAGCCTAGCACCCCATGCCTAAGGTCACCACAAGATCTTCTTCTAAGGGTGTCCCTTTCAAATTTGTTGAGCTGCCGTTGAACTCAGCAAAGAGGCTAAGGTTTGCAATGACTCATCCTTATACGGTAAACCAGTTTTTGAGACCTGCCATAAGATATACCTACATAAGGAGACCTAGGTTGAACCCTATCATAGCCATGGCTTTACCTTTTTTGGCCTTCAATGGTCAGAGTCCTTTGAACCTTCTGTAGTTAGACCCAATTCTAAGGACAACCCTCAAGAGTGTTCCTCCCTTTAGTGGAGAGGGACCAATCACTACTATTGAGCATATCAAAAACATAGCCAACCTCTGCTATATCCATAAAGTCACTAAATAAAATGTAGCCATCAGGTTACTAGCCTTGTCATTTAAAGGTAAAGTTTTGGATTGGTATGGGACCTTGCCTATGAATTTAGTTGGCTCATGGAATGAATTAAGCACCCTCCTAACAAATAGGTTTAGAGAGAAGAGTGACCATCTGTCTCTAGCTGAGCAATTAACCACTATGAAGAGAGCTCTGCATGAATTTATGCAGGATTTTAACACTAGGTTCCAAAAGACTTGAGACAAAATCCCCATTCTAGTGAGGTTGACCCCAAGCTATGATTTCCTTTACTAATTAAAGGCCTTGAATAGAGATATTATTGTCATGATATAGTCCATGGGTGGATAAGTTTTACCCGCTACTTATGAAATAGCCATAGCTACTGAAAATTATTTGGTGCAAGTAGGAAAGATAGCCCATAGACCTCATATGCTACTCTTTCTTGATTTATAACCCCCAGCTCAGCCAGCCACACCCACATTAGCTCCTCTACCTAGTGTAGAAAGGTTGGCTGCTACCTCTACAAATGACCTCCATGAGGTCAAGAGTTTACTGCATAGTGTTACCAATGAATTAGTGGCCCTCAAGAGGCAATATGCCCAAAGCTATCGATCGAATCAAGGGTACCAGTAGTTCAGGTAAACAAATAGACCTCCTTTCCATAATTATAATCAAGGGCATGGTCAAATTACAAAGGTCAGACCTTATTAAAGTTATAATCTAGGTGCCCCTTCATCATCCAAGGCTCTTATCCCCACTCAAAATAATTTGATAAAGGAACAACCAAATTATTCACCCCTAGGGTATGGTCAAGAACAAGTTGCTTATGGTAATGAGCTACCAAATCAATGTATACCCACACAAGGTGATCAAACAGCTCAATTCCTAAGTTTTGAGGCATCAACACAATCTAGGATGGACAATAGGCAAGCTCAATCTGACTCCACTCTTATGAACCACCTAGAAGGGGAGTTCTATGCAGTCAATTATGTGGGGACCACAAATAATCAGGATGATTGTGTTATAGCCAACACTAGGTCCAAGAAGAGAGCTATAGAGGAAGCTGAAACAGCTACTCAAGCATCTAAAACATCGCTTTTATCACAAGTAAACTAGAAATTTTCCAATTATAGACTACCAGTTGCAGCTTTAACTCCTCAAGGTGCACTTCAAGTTGCAAATGTCCCCAAGGAGAGCTCAAAAGGGAGTAACCCTCCAATAAATGTGGTGGACCAAATGAAGAATCTGCACATGAACATCTCATTGTGGGATTCCTTAGCAATGCCAAGATAAAAGGATATACTCCAAAAGGAATTGCATGGGCTGAGTGAGCAAGTTGTCTTAGCAAAAGCTGATAATGTGTTGATTGTCAATGGGGTTCCTTCCATGGGAGGTCAAGAAAATAAGGATGAAAAAGTTCCTCCTTTCTACCTATCCTTTATTATTTGTGACTTATTGGTCCATAATTACATCATTGATAGTGTGGAAATCACCTCAGTGATGCCCAAATGCATAGCTGACAAGCTATGACTCAAATATGAGCAAATGACCAAGGGAGTTTTGTAGTTGGATGGATCACTACCCAAGACATTCGGAGTGGTAAGAGGCTTGAATCTAACTCTCCATGCCTCTCCAACCTTCTCTATTCCCCATGATGTGGTCGTGGTAGATGTTCCCCCTTACTTCGCTCTTTACTTATCTAGGGATTTCACGTCCAAGATAGGTGGGTACTTGGCAGAAAATTGGTCTTACATGGTCTCTAGGATGAAGTATGAAACCAAAATAAAGATTGAGTCAGAGCCTATCCACAAAGATCACCTAGAACCATACTCACCCAAGGCAACAAATTTCAACTATGCCATCATTGATGAAGAAGAACTCCAGGTAGACCAAACCCCACCATCTTCCCTTGAAGTAGTTACTGACCTGCTCCTAGATGAATGGGGAAATGACAATTTTGAACATGATCCTTACAAGTTCATTGAAGAGGTAGGTCTTGGAGTTTACTGCATGCATGAGAAGGATACTTTCATGCCAAATGTAATAAAGGTAAATCAAGAGAGCTATAGTTTGTGGCAAGTTTTCTTTGACAGATCTAGAAGCAAGTTGGGAGCTGGTGGTGGAGTAATGTTGGTTTCACCTTCAAAGGAAAAATATTTTTTAACTTTTAGGTTCTAGTTCTCCTGCACTTACAATGTAGTAGAATATGAATCTCTTATTCATGGTTTGTAGTGGGCAAGAAAAAGAGGAATCAAAGAATTGCAAGTTTTTGAAGACAACAAATTAATCGTAAACCAAGTGAGGGGTCAAAACTTGACCAAGAACTCCTTGCTCAAGTATTAAAAGCATAGGGTGTGGGACCTAATGGAGATTTTCACTACTTTCAACATCACTTCCATCCCAAGAGAACAAAATAAGCATGCAAATAGACTAGCAGCAGTCGGTGTTCAATTTGACATTCCCAAGGGAATAAGTCAGGACAATAATCAACACCATTTAAAGGTGATAGTGAGACCCTCCATACCACATAATGTCACCAATTGGTAGGTGTTTGATAGTGACTAGTTGATAACACTTTTCTTATAGGAGGAGGTTGAGTTCACTTATAAGAATCAATCCAAGCTGCAGCAGCAGTATGAAGGCTAGATTGTTTAGCTAAAGAATAACAAACTTCCTAAGGGTTTGGTCACTCTTGAGAGAATCTTCAATGAGGATGACAAACTCAAAGGTGACAAAGTGAGCATGACAACCAAGAAAGAGAAATATGAAAGGGTAGAAATATTCAAGGATAAGTTACTTGCACTTGGGAAGGTATGTACCAATGAGGAAAGACATTCTTTTATTTTGTTATGTCAAGAGTTTGCCGATATCTTTGCTTGGGAATATGGTGATTTAAAGGGGTTTGACCCAAGATTGGCCCAATACACCGTTGAGCTGGAAGAAGGTGCCAAACCCATTAAGAAAAAATAGAGACCAATCAATCTAAGGATTGAGCCTCTCATGAGGAAGGAACTCACCAAGCTGGTTGAGTCTAAGATCATTTTTCCTATCAAACACTCTTCTTGGTTAGCCAATTTAGTTCTCGTTAGGAAGAAAAATGGTCCTATATGATTATGTGTTGATTTCAGAGACCTTAATAGAGTCTCATTAAGAGATCACTATCCCTTCTCAAGCATGAAATAGATTCTCCAAATGGTGACGTGCAGTGAACGATTATCCCTCATAGATGGATACTCTGGATTCAATCAAATTCTAGTGCAAGACTGTGACTAGTACAAAACAACCTTCACCACCAAGTGGGGAACTTTTTCCTACAAGAATATGCCTTTCAGGTTGTCAAATGCAGGAGCTACTTTTCAATGAGCTATGGATATGGCCTTCCAATGTTTGATAAATGACATCATACTAGTTTATCTTGATGATGTGACAGTATTCTTCAAGGAGGCAAGACAACATCTGAAACACTTGAGGCAAATATTTGAGATGTGTAGAGAGTTTGACATCTCTCTCAACCTTAATAAATGTGTGTTTGTTGTCCATGAAGGCAAACTCTTGGGTCATATCATTTCAAAAAGAGGCTTGACCATTGATCTGGAAAGAGTGCACACCATTTTAAGATTGTCCCTGCCTAAACACAAGAAGGGCCTATAAATTTTCTTTAGCAAAATAAACTTTATTAGGAGATTCATTCCTAATTCTACTAAACTAGTCAAGCCACTAACTTTCATGTTGAGGAAGGATGAGACGTTCACATGGATATCATGAAGGAGAGATAGTTTTGAAGGGATCAAACAAGCTATTACCTAGGCTCCCACCTTGATTAGTCCTAACTTCTCCAAGGACTTCAACCTCTACACCTTTGGTAATGAAGAGGTAATCTCTGCTATGCTCACCCAAGTGAATGGTGAAAGCCTCGAACAACCTCTTGCATTTTTTAGCCAAGGCTTAGAGGGCTATGAGATTAAGTACACTTATGTTGAGAAGCAAGCACTTAACGTCATATGAAGCTTGAAGAAATTCAGACATATGCTATCAAATAGCAAGGTTCACATCATGGTGCCACATCCTAGTGTCAAAGACTTCTTGATAAGCCATGACTTGAATGAAAAAAGAGTAGGATGGATCACCAAGGTGATGAAGTACAATGTGGAGATCAAGACTACCAAGATGGCAAGGGTAAGAGGGCTATGCGAGCATCTAGCTATAGAATTCAAATAATTTAAGGAGGGCATTTTGATACTCAATGATGGCTATAGTGGAAATGCCCACAACCACGAAGAGTTGGACACAAGATATGGTCCATTACCTTTGAAATGGTGAGTGTTCACAAGGCCTTGATAGAACTAAGTGGAGATATTTTAGGCTCCAATCTCTTTCTTATGTTTTAGTTGATGGAGTGTTGTTTAGAAAGGATTTTTTAGGGGTACTCTTGAGATGCATCAATTCAGATCTGGTTGATAGAATACTATTTGAATTTTATCATGGACCAGCTGGTGATCACTTTTTTCCCAAGGCTACATCTTCAAGGATTATGAGGGTTAGCTACTTTTGGCCCACCCTATTAAGAGACACTCATGCTTGGGTGAGGAGATGCCACAAAGGTGCTCTTTTTGACAGAAAATAGTGGCTATATGCAATGTCTCTACAACCTATTCAAGTGGAACAACCATTCATGCAATGGGGTTTGGACTTCATAGGGATGATCAACCCTCCTTTTAGTGCTGGCCACAAGTGGGTCTTGACCACTACAAATTATTTCAAGAGATGGGTAGAAGCCATCACATTAAAGGAAGCCAATGAGAGTGTGGTCTTGGACTTCTATGAAGGCTTGGTGACGAGATTTAGGGTCCCAGCCACAATCATTTTGAAAAACGCATTGGCTTTCTTGAGAATAAAGACAAGTGAATGGGCATTAAGATATGGCATACAAGTCAATACTTCATCCAACTACTACCCACAAGGCAATAGGTTAGTTGATTCCACCAATAAGAACCTGATCAGGATCATTAAAAGGACAATGGAGGAAAATCAAAGGACTTAGCATGCCATGCTGAAGATAGCCCTGTGGGAAAACAGGATAACTCCAAAGAGGGTAGTTTGAAATTCTCCATAAACACTTGTGTATGGAAGGGAAGTTAGACTTCCTATTTTAATTGAGTTAAAAACCTTGGAGCTTACCCATCAGCTATAATTAGAGGAGAACAATAGCCTACAGGTTGGATTTTGTAAACTGATGGAGCTTCAGGAGGAAAGAGACCAAGCCATGGATGCCATGATCAGATGCCAACAGTAAACAAACAAGCACTTTGACAAGAGATCTTCATCAAAATAATTCTTAGACGCTAACATTATCTTGAAATGGGATGAAGATCAAGCTAAACCTGGAAGGCACACGAAGTTTGATGCCTTGTGGAGTGGTCCATATGTCATCACCCAATGCAAGCAACATAATGCATTCCAACTCTCTAGGTTGGATGATGCATAACTACATATCTTAGTCAATGGGATATATCTTAAACATTGTTACTAACCTTCTCTTGTTATGTACATAGTTTCCATGCTTTTTTCCTCATTTTCCCTAAGTGCTTTTATGCATATTTGTAGTTATTTGTAGCCTTGTGTGTGTTCTCTATACCCTTTGGGGTAAAATCTTTATTGGTTCTTAGGTTTTTCAAGGCTATCACTAGTCTTCCAAGCTGTAGCCTGACTCCATGCCCAATGGACCTTTAAGCTACTAGTCTTCTCAAAGCATAGCAGGCATGCTTCCCCTATGAATCACCAAATACGTTGACCTATTTTGGTCCTGTAAGATAAAATTCAGCGCTCCCTTTCCTTTCCTGGCAGGGTATGTTAACCATTTTCTGACAAGTTCATCCCACAACAATTTTATGGGTTTTCTCTTTGACAGGCCTATTTCCATGAAATACCAGGTGTTTCCTCCTTCTGAAAACCAAGTGTTTTGAGTCTTTCAAACACTTGGGTTGATTTGGAACTCATTTTGATCCTATATGTTTAGCAAGGCAAACATATTACTTTGAGTGGGCCTTTGATCAACAAAATAGACCAAGTTTAAAAATACAAGGGTTTGAAAGGTAGATACCTTGTGGAGGGCACTCGGGTGTAGAACATGACATTTTAAAAAGGCCCGAAGGGAAACCTTGGGCTCAAAGTGCCCTTGCAGAGGGTAAAGGGTCTGCTTGCAAGAGGCCAAGGAAGGTTTCTTTTGGGAAACATAAAAAGTCCGAAGGAAATTCAATGAAGAAACTTAAGGAATGAATTTCTTCAAACAAAATGTCCAAAGGAATTCCTTCAAACATTTTATCTGAAGAAATTCACCAAGGAAATCCAAGAAAGGATGCTAAAGGCACTAATTTCTTCAAACAAAATGTCTAAAGGAATTCCTTTAGACATTTTATTTGAAGAAATTCAACAAGACAAAAACCCGAAGGGTAGGTGCCCTTTTGGAGGACACTTGGCCATCAAAAGAGGACCTTTCCATTTTTTTGAAGGGTCACTTTCCCTTCCGAAAATTCCATTTACAAAAAATCTGAGAAAATTGTTAAAGGGTAGTGATGGGCCCACAAATGTCAAATTCAAGGTAGTGAAATAGCCGTTAGTTCTCAAATGGTGACAGGCCTGCAGACATCAATTTTGATGGGATGCATTAGCCGTTAGAGAGAATCCAAAGAACAAATTCTTTTAGATAAAATGTCTGAAAGAATTTTTTGACATTTTGTCTGAAAGAACTCATGAGCGCAGGCTTAAAGAAATTCAAAGGCATAACGCTGAAAGAAAATTCAGTGACCCACCAAGAAAGGAGCCCGAAAGAGAAAAAGATAGCTCCAGGAGCTAGAACTACTAAGGAAAAGATAAGAATAATGAGAAAAGAGGAGAGAAAACATGGCTAAGAACATAGCCACACACATATAAGATAAACACTCAGAATGCTCCAGGTGGCACAACAAATCAGACGTAGGGACGAACCAGACCATGCCAAGTGGAACAGGAGGTGTCAGTGGGAGAAGTAAATGCTTGAAAATGGAATAGTCTCCACCAAATATACATTAAGAGAGATGCATGCGTATTCAGGGAGTGTCCCATTATTTCTTTGTTTGACATTAATAGGTGGATAATTGTGCAAGCTTTCAATGGAGAGCATGGCCTAGGACATAAGGAGACATGACGTTGTCGATTGTTGAGAGAAGTAAGCCATACTTTTACATGAGTGTTTAATACACCCAAGTAGTAAAGTCAATATATGAGACACCTAAAACATGGCTTTCATAGGCACGTTTAATGAGAAGTGACAGTAGTATGGGCCTCTTACTCTTGACTAGTCAAGGATCTTTCTCCAATTTCTATATATATTGTAACCTCTCAGTTTTTGAAGCGAGATATCTCAGTTTTATATGGTGAAGCCTTAACAAAATTTTCCTTTAATTAAAAGAAGTATTTTACCTCCATTTGATCTTTTACACTTTTGCATATGTCTACGTATTGCCTTATGTTTAGTCATTTATTTTAATGCTTTCATAGGTCGATGCTAGTGTATCTAGTGTATCTAAGATCTTCTTCAGCAGGTTAACACAAAGCATCTAAGTTGAAGTATAGGTGCAGGTGAGCAACCATCCAACAATGTGCCTCTAGAGAACCTATGGTAGGTTCTTCTTCATTATACCTCCATCAAACCCCTTATTGAAACACTGATGTAGTCTAGTTTCTTATTCAAATGAAGTGTCTTTTCGCTCCTTTTGATACAAAGTGTAGATAAAAAATAAGTAGATCAATCAATTTTGGTGCATCGCCATCTTAGTTAGGTTCTATTTTCATAGAATCCCTCTCTCTTTTCACCCCCCTATTATTATTAGTAGAGATTCAAGACTTTAAGGTGCATCAAGGGGAACTAGCCCCTTATCTAGAGATTCACTCCTCAGTTTTGTTACCCACAGCAAGAGGAGTGTCTCCATTATGCCACGTGAAATAAAGGAGATTAGCTTCCTTTTCAAAGGGTGTAATCCACTGCATCAATAATTGGCAAGTGAAGTACTCTACAAAACCTGACTTGCACTAGAACTAGTTGTTGGGATAAATATAACGGAAGCACACAATTGATTACTAAGCAACTTAATATGCGAAAATTAACCAGAATCAACAAGTAACTAGAATCTAGAAATAACACATGATATGAGAGACAATACACAACTTGTATTAAAACTCTTTCAGAAGGAAATACAACAAAGAAGGCTGCCACAGTTCTTCTTCCTTACACACCTCTAGGGCTCCCACACCTCTAGGGCATAAACAGTAAATCTTCCCTCAAAGCTCTCTCCCTTAGGTCCCAACACCCAACTCAAACACAGAGTTGGTGTTCACCTTACACCTGTGCTCCATGCACTCCACAAGTGCTCCACACACTCCACAAGTACTCAACGTACTCCAAGTAGATCCCACCTGATTCTGCTCCCTGTTGTGTTGCTGTCCTCTCTGATCTTGCACACCTACAAATCAATCTGGTTCTGCACACCTGTGAACCTTGACCTTGCACACACATACACCTCCAAATCAATGATCTTACTTACCATGCAGATCTCCTATCGTAGCCATGCTCACCTGATGACCAAGATCATACACTCTGAAGAACCCTGCTGATTCTCCAATCCAGCACCCACACTTGGTACTGTGGCACTAGGAGGAACACACCATGCTCACCTCACACACAGAAGGAGCTTATAATATTGCTCTATTACTCTATAGCTCTAGTTTACAATACAACCAATGAGTCTCTTAAATAGATCACATGCAAACAATAATTAGACACCTAATTACAATAATTAGATCCACAGCTCTTAGTCTAAAAATTGGCTCTCAACATGCAAACACTTGGTTCGTCAACTAACTCCCCGTAATATACTCACAGCTCAAACCACAGGTGACCGACGTTGGTCCCTATTTGCCTGGGGGGTGCCAACACCGGCCAACTTTTGACCGACGTCGGTTGCCTTCCTGTCTCCTACCTACCGACGTCGATTGGCCTGACCGACGCCGGTGACAGTAACACTCTGCAACCCTTCTACAACCTCCTTCCCTGCTTGCATCAGTGAAGCTTTTAGCTCCACAACCTAACAATCTCCCACTTAGAGATAAATAGCTACACTATACCTGTACATGTACCCCATCTAATCTATTTCTTGGCTTGTATCCCTCTTCAAGATCAATCTTGAAGACAACCCACCACACAACCTGTGGTGTACCTCCTGTCATCCGAGTACCCTGCCACATCCAAACCTACAAAACCATGTAGTGAAGTCCTGACCCTAAATAACATGAATCCCTACTGCTGGTCCCTCTCACATCTCTGAGAATCAACTTCTCTGAATTGGCTCCTAACTCTCTGACAGCTCCCACTACTTGGGAAAACTCAGGTCTATATTAGACCTCATGTGATTTCAGACACTGAACTATCCAGCCCTTAGTGTGCTCCGGCTCTGCATCCTGCGTAATGAACCTCGCCAACACCTGATTCACATCAGCTCCCATTGGAGACAAAATCAACCTATGATCTCCATGCCTCCCATGCCAAAGAATTTCACTGCTCCAAATTCTTCATAGCAAACCACTGAACTAATCTTACCCTTACCTTAGCAAAACCCTGTATGTAAAAACCTGCTAGCTAGCATACCATCCACATATAGCAACAGAATGATGTTGCAATCACCATCCCCCTGGTACGACAAACCACAGTAGTTACCCTGACGTTGACTAAAGTCATGTTTTGTCATCCACCTGTCAAAACCTGTACCACTATCCTACAGCTTCCTCAAGACCATATGACCTGGTCTTCTGTCTCACGTGTTCGTTCTCTCTATTCTTCAACTAAGGTATCCATTTGTCTATGTGCTTTCATACCTGCTGGCATCCCTACCAAATCTCTGCTTGGTTCTGCATCATAATCCTGCCATGCTCCCACTATTTCCTAGATCCTTCCTGCTCTGCAATCAGCAACTAGTATAAAGAAGAGGAACAACAAATTTGAGGCTTACTTACCACCTTCAGTCCTCCATATGGGTGTTTGAGACTCCTTGATAGCTTGCTATCCACCCAAAATCTGTTACAGTGACCGACCTCGGTCACCACACAGTCTGCATCCAACCGACGTCAGTTCCTACGCCTGTCCTGACTACCAACCCTGCCGACGTCAGTTTTCTTGCCGATGCCGATACTTGTGTTTTCCTGTGAGTGATGACTTTTTATCCGCAAGCTCCTTTGAATCAATCCCATGTCTAACCTACTCTGCTCAGAAGTATCCAGCCCCATCCACTGGTCTCTGTCTGCCATCTCCTCCAAGAACACCAAGGCTTTCCAGTTCTTAAGCCTGCCAAATATATCTATCTTCCGCTTAAGAACATGCATCTCCTTCTTGCTCATGTGACCAAGCTTACGAAGCCACATCTTCACAACAAAGGAGGCATCAGTAATATAAACAAGTAGATAAAGAGTACCTATTTTCTTACCACCAGCTAATTCAAGTGCATCTAATGTGAGAGTTCTTGTGCATCTCTCATCACCCAACTCTTCTGAACAAATTAACCACATCTCCAAACCTGGGACCTCCTTCAACACCCATGTGTTGGCCGCCTACAATTTCAGCTTCACTTCCCCTTTGCCAATTCTTTGGCAAGGCTCACCAGCTCCTCTCCCTGGGGCTGCATGGAAAGAGGCAACAGAATCTGTTATCCAAGATTCAACTTTATCCAAGAAACCTCCCAAAGCATCCTATGCAACAACCCCTGCAACATCTACATCTTCAGTTCCTTCATGCTGATCTACTACCAACCAACAATATTCTTTTACCTGCTCTTTCTTTCCATATGACCGTAAGTGACCATCTGTGCTTTTCAACTCCTCCATTCTTAGCTTACTTTGATCTGCCATTGCTCTACTCCCACTCAATCAGAAATACCTGAGAGTGACCTGTAACCAAACACAAAACTTGCTCCCTGCAACCTTGGCTCTAATACCACGTGTTGGGATAAATATAACGAAAGCACACAATTGATTACTAAGCAACTTAATATGCGGAAATTAACAAGAATCAACAAGTAACTAGAATCCAAAAATAACACATGATATGAGAGACAATACACAACTTGTATTAAAACTCTTTCAAAAAGAAAAACAACAAAGAAGGCTACCACAGTTCTTTTTCCTTACACACCTCTAGGGCTCCCACACCTCTAGGGACTAAACAGTAAATCTTCCCTCAAAGCTCTCTCCCTTGGGTCCCAACACCCAACTCAAACACAGAGTTGGTGTTCACCTTACACCTGTGCTCCACGCACTCCACAAATGCTCCACGCACTCCACAAGTACTCAATGTACTCCAAGTAGATCCCACCTGATTCTACTCCCTGTTATATTTTTGTCCTCTTTGATCTTGCACACCTACAAATCAATCTGGTTCTGCACACCTGTGAACCTTGACCTTGCACACACATACACCTGCAAATCAATGATCTTACTTACCATGCAGATCTCCTATCGTAGCCATGCTCACCTAATGATCAAGATCATACACTCCTGAAGAACCCTGTTGATTCTCCAATCCAGCACCCACACTTGGTACTGTGGCACTAGGAGGAACACACCATGCTCACCTCACACATAAAAATAGCTTATAATATTGCTCTCTTACTCTCTAGCTCTAGTTTACAATACAACCAATGAGTCTCTTAAATAGATCTCATGCAAACAATAATTAGATCTGCAGCTCTTAGTCTAAAAATTGGCTCTCAACATGCAAACACTTGGTTCGTCAACTAACTGCCCGTAATATACTCCCAGCTCGAACCACAGGTGACCGACGTCGGTCCCTGTTTGCCTGGGGGGTGCCGACGCTGGTCGACTTTTGATCGACGTCGGTTGCCTTCCTGTCTCCTACCTGTCGATGTCAGTCAGCCTGATCGACACCGGCGACAGTAACACTCTGCAACCTTTCTGCAACCTCCTTCCCTACTTGCATCAGTGAAGCTTTTAGCTCCACAACCTAACACTAGCCATAGATCCCTTTAGGTTTGCCAAGTGCTCCTACTTCTCACTTGTAAAGCTTACAAGTAATGTTGTTCTGAGAACCTGATTACTTTGTGAGTGCTAGAAAAGACCAATGCTTGATGAAACAACACCTGCACCTACATAAAATCAACTTTTTCCTTGATTTTGAAAAGGGTTAAGACCTAGTTTTAGGGCAAAAAGGCATGAAGAGCAAGGCTTCAAGGCAAAAGAAGGGGGTGCCCATTTTGACATGCAGGATTCACAAAATGGTCAACAGTAAAGCTTGTTCAACTTTTCCTCCATTCTCCATCTTTGCCAAGAGATAAATACCTACCATGCAAACTTTTTTTTTTCTTTTTTCTTTTTTATTTATATCTTGGTCTCTCCACCTGTAGCTCCCACTTGCACAAACTAGACAACAACCATGGCTTTGATACCAGTTGTTAGGATCAAAAAACCTAATCCTAAAACATGTGTAAAAATTAAATGTAGAATTAAAACAAGCTAAAATAAAAACATAAACGTAAGAGATAACACATTACATAAGATATACGTGAAAACCTTGCTAAACCATGCAAGGGAAAAACCGCAGGGTAAAGGCAACATCCAGACTTCATATTTCATTATCAAAAATCTCTCTATAATATTAGCTCCTCTTAGCAACTCCTTTTCAGTGCTTACAAGCACTCAGGTGAACCAAACTTGCAACCAAGCCTTATAAGTTCCAACCTCCAGGATACAACATGCAACTCCATCATGATGCTAACACCATAACATCCAAGGTGAGCTCAAAAAAATCAACCTCTATCTCCATGAGTTGAGATAACAAGACTTCAAGCTCCAATCAGGTGAGCTAAGATAACACAATCTTTCATGTCTTAACCTCTAACCTCAAGAATATCCATGCTTATATAAAAACTAGGTAAACCATGTTCTCATCTAAGCCTTAAAGGCTCTAATGACATAAGCATGAATGATGTTTATAACCTAAACATCTAGGTGAGCTAATCTACCATGCCTTCCAAGATCAAACTAGCAATAATGATATGAGATTAGATAGCCTCCACTAGGCTTATCACAAACACAAAGTAGAATGCAATGCTTTAAAACATTTTACATGAGAGAGAAAGGGGGAAAAACTACATGGCTACTTAAAAAATGTGTCATACTTTGGGTAGAGTAACATATGATCCAAAATTATTTGTCACCATGTGAAAATGTCTTCAAAAAAGATCCTTCATGAAACAAGAACATGTACCACCTCCATGTGGCTCTAAAACATGTGCCCCACTTCCACAAGTGAGTCTAAACACTCAATAGTGTTCTTCTTGTCTTCTTAGTCAAGGGTCAACAAAGTGGACCATCCACTTTAGACAAGATTCCATCCACTTTCATGTGCATTAAAATATGGTTCCCCATCCACACATGTGAGGTCAAGCAACAATAAATAATCCTTGTCTTCTTCTTCGCATGTGATCACAAGAGTTTAAAAGGTGTTGCAATCACCTTCTGACCTTTCCTAGACATGTGAATCATGGAGCATCTTAGAAATTTGACCCCATACTGTGACCCTTGTATTTTTCACCATGTGACAAATCACATGTGACAACTAAGGATAAAACATGCCCATAGTGGAGTGTTATGCCCCACACAATATGACCTCAACTCGATCATATCTTGGGACCCACCATGGGTCCTCATGCCACTTCACTTTCTTGCCACATCACCATAAACAGTGTTTGTGAATAATGCCAATGAATAGTGTTTTCACACCCTAACACATCCATAATACATGTAATAATATAAATCAATGAAAGTTTTAAATAAAAAAATACACGAATTTACCACATGTAGTGTGACTACCCCTTTATATTAAAAAGCTCTGGAATAAATTTATAGTATAATAATAACTTTATTCCACAATGGTAAGAAAGAGGCTAGGTATAGGGTTTGGAGAGGATATTGATAGAGTTTTGAGGCAATTCAATGTGGAAGAGAGTTGTTAAAAATTTAGGCTAGAGTTTTTTGATATAACGAGGTAGTCATGCTACCAATGATAAATATGTGTATTATTTTTATTTAAAACTTTCATTGATTTATATTATTGCATGTATTGTGGGTGTATGTCTTATGGTAGCTACAATGATTATAGACCATATCCAAACACTTTAACATATAAAAGTGATAAATACTTAGGATACTATCCACAATACACACTCCAATGCAATAGTATATTACTAGATTTCTAGATTTCTTAATTTAAAATATACAAGTCCTTATATTTATAAGAAGGGGTATTGTTAAAAATAACTTGTTAAAATAGCTTGTTAAAAATGAAAAATTAAAAGAAGAGTTGCAATATCACAAAGATAGAGCTGTAACATCACATAGTTAGTTTACCTAAGTTAACCTAATAAAATGTGAATATATAAATATTACACCAATATTTTATATAGAACAATGTAATCATGTGAAGTACATATACAAACATGATAATTTATGTCATCATATAGATATTTGATTATTTAATTATGTAACATATAATCCAAGGTGATTGACATACAAGTGTCATGTCAAGTAGATATAATAATTAAGCATGCAGTAATAATTATCGAAATATAAGTATGATATAAATCATGACATTAACACAATATAAGTATGTGTAATATAAACTTTGGCACCGAGCTCAATAAAAATAATATATACATATAATATCATGATCATGAAGTACGCAAGAACTCAAGACATGAATCATCTCTAACCCAACATGGCCATGACACAAACTAGAGGATCCTTTGACATAACTGACCTTTGACGTGATAACACATAATCAATGCACTCATATAACATGAAATATAACACACATCAATGATCACACAATGTAGTAATCATCAACATTAAGCAAATAATGTAAGTTCACATAGTCAATCAATGTCATCATCCAATATAACAAAGTACAATATCCATAGAAAATAACACCCTAAAAAAATACGTAAGAACAAGTCACATGTATAATCTACTATGATAAATGGGTTAGTATAGAAAGATACAACTTAATAAGTGTAAAAAGATGCCCCAATGTTGAAAGGTAGCCTATAGATATAATGAATGTCACATATATGTATGTCTATGTATCATATGTAATCTATATGTTCTGCATCTCACTCATGTATACTTTGAAAATTACGTGCATAGAAAATGCATATATATTTTACCATATATATGATAATTAACATCAACCAATAATATATATTAGCAAAACATGTCATGCATACATCCTGGTTTTATATTTTTTGATTTTTTTTTGAATATTTGAATATTATGATATTGTGCCATTTTGAATTTTTACAACCTTAAAAGTACATCTAAGGATGTCAAAATTAAGACAGGGGATCTAGTGATAGAGTGCTTATCTTTGGGTATAAAATCATATCAAATGTCCACATATTATGATTAGAGTCATCATCCCTTGATATATCAATCATCTTTTCCTTTGCCCTTTCATGTATTTTATGCATAAGTATTACATTTTTCTCAACACTACGTGAGAGTTCGAATGTCATTTATGAAAAAATACACTCTCATTTATTTTTAAATCTTTGATCTTTTGGTGCTTATTATTTTCAACACAATGAACTTTAATTGTATTACCTTCAAACATGAATGCAAAACACTTATTTGAAGTATCAACTATAGCTTACATATATTGTAACCATTGTTGTCCAAGTGTAGCACACAATGTTTTTTGGTATGTATCATAAATATCAATGTGTCCAAAACCTTTGTTCGCAAGCAATTGGTAATATAATATGACCTATCGATCCACCACAATGTATAATGTATTGTAGTTCATCTATTGTGTGACCCAATTGATAAAAAAATTAAATACTATATGTAGTAAACACCCTCGATGAATACTTGAATAGTCAATGGGTGATCTTGAATATATATATTGATAAATTGGGTTATGAAAGACAATGTGATGGGTAGACAAATAGGAGAAAGTGTGCACATGAGTTAAATGTATGCACACGAGTTAAATGTATACACACAAGTCCAAATATGTCAAAGTTGATGTTATCAATTGTCTCCACAAAACTAACCCACTAACCTAATAATAGTGGTAATAATAATAAGTAATAAATAGATAAAATAAATTAGATTAGCAAAGACAAAATGATGGATAGACAAAAAAAGAAAGTGCACACAAAAGTCAAATATATACACACAAGTCCAAATATATCAAATTTGATGCTATCAAGTGTCCCCACAAAAATAACCCACCAACCTAATGATAATGGTACTAATAATAAGTAATAAATAAATAAAATAAATTAGATTGCCAAAGACAATATGATTGGTAGATGAAAAAGGAAAGGTGTACACAAAAGTCAAATGTATACACACAAGTCCAAGTATATAAGAATATGTCAAAATTGATGTTATCAAATATATACTACCAAATTTACATATTTACATAAACCTCAAATCCTCATAAAACCAACCAACTTAATAACAATAACAATGGTGGAGGAAATAGTGGCATCCATGGACCTCACGCTAGTTGGTAAGTTTTTTTCTTTCCGTCCTAATTCTAAAATGCTTAGAAAATGGATTCTGTCTAGGTGGAAAGTCAAAGGTAGTGTTTCAATCACAGCCATGGCTAGAGGTCTATTCCTTTTTAGATTTACAAATAGGGAGGACACGATCGTTACCCTTCCTGGAGGTCCCTGGCTGTATGGACCACATTCTCTAGCCTTATACTCGTGGAAACCAGGATTTGATCCTAACTCGGACCTCAATAAGACAACACCTGCTTGGGTAAGATTACCAGGATTCCCTTTGGAATTCTGGGATGAAATTTTTTTCACAGCTATTGGCAATTTTATTGGTCAATATGTCACCTCAGATCATATAACCAGAACTAAGTCCAGATGTGTGTATGCTAGACTCTGTGTAAATGTTGAAATAAATAAGACTCTCCCTATGTCCATTAAGCTAAACTCTAAATATGGAACTTGGACTCAACCAATTACTTATGAGAATGCTACCACTTTTTGTCAAATATGTAAGACAAAGGGACATCTAATGACATAATGCAAAGTGAAGCAAAGGGGGATGAAAGAGGATTCCCAGAATGTAGAGGAGGAGCAAGTGAATAGCAAGCAGGAAATAAAGAATAATGTGGAAATTCCTGACGATACAGGAAAAGGAGAGGAGGGGAAGGGAAAGGAGGCTACCTCTAGTAGTGAAGGTGAAGTTGTCCCAAAGGAAATTATAGGATTAGATGATAGTGAAAAGGCTATAAAAGAAGGAGAGGAGGAGAAGAGAAAAGAGGATATCATCAATAGTGAGGGAAAAGAGGTCTCAAAGGAGAATATAGTATCTGATGACAGTCACAAGGCCACATATAACACAATCTACACTTTAGAAAAACAAACTAATATGTTTAAGGAAGGGGCAGGAGGGGACCTTTTGCTAAAGGAAGTCAATGAAGATGACAAAGTTTCAAGGATTGAACAGGAAGAAGTAACACCTGAAAGTCACACTCAATGTGTACCAGATTCACAGTCAAATACAGACATTTTTCGTGCTCTGGAAGATGGAGGCTAGTTAGAAAACAACTTGGCAACAGTGGTAGTAGGACAAGATGGCCGTAATGAATAGGAAGAATGGGTTACCCCAAAGAAAAATATTTAGAAAGGTAAAAAATATGCAGATGTTGGTACTGAGCCCAAACAAGGGAGGCCAACCTTAAGGGAAACAATATAAAGAGAGATTGCTAGGGAGATTGCCAGTGGAAAACAAAAAACACTGGAGTCCCAACCCTCCAAACTCTCTAAATGAGAATATTATCATGGAATTTGAGGGGCTTTAACAGTCCCTCAAAGTAGTTTGAGGTTAAAAACTGCATTTTAGATAATAAACTAGATATTCTGTTACTCCAAGAAGTCAAGATGAAAGAGGAGAATTTTGCAAAAATTGTTGACTATATATGGCCTAAGGTGGCTTTTTGTATTAGTCCTGCTGAAGGGGCTTCAGGAGGGATTATCACTATGTGGAATAGTGCTAAAATCCAAGGATCTCTTATGGCCCATAATAAGCATTTTTTGATTACCAAAATTTCCATGAATTCCTTGAACTGGACGTTGGTAAATGTTTATGCACCGAATAACAGAGCATTGAGACATAAATTATGGATAGACTTGAATAGCTACAGGAATAATCCTCATAATTCTAAATGGATGTTAGCCAGAGATTTTAACACACCTTTATACCCTTCTGAAAAATAGGGTGGAATTATTGATTACTCGGACAACATGTTCGACTTTGTTGAATTCATCAATGATTGGGGATTATTAGACATAGAGCTGCAAAACCAAAATTTTACTTAGACCAATAGAAGAAGAGGAGATCAAATGATTCAGGTTAAATTAGATAGATTTCTGATATCAAGCAACTGGAATGATTATCAGAATATGCAAGCGTAGACTCTACCTAGAACCATGTTCGACCACTGCCTGATTATCCTCAATTGGAGAGATCAGGGACATCACAGACCTCCTCCATTCCATTTTGAAGCTATGTGGATTAAACACAAAGGTTTTAGACAAATGGTGGCTCAATGGTGGAATATTTCCATTCAAGGTACTCCCATGTTTAGAATAGTCAAGAAACTCCAGCACATTAAACAAGAAGTTCATGGCTAGAATAAATACAGTTTTGGGCAGGTTTTCCAGTAGAAGAAAAATATATTGGGAAAACTCAAGGCTATTCAGTAACTGATTGATCAAGGGGATGACTCTGAGAGCACCTTAGAATAAGATAACAACCTGTCTTCAGAATGGAAGAATCTTATGGAAAGGGAATAGGTTTTCTGGAAACAAAAATCCCATGTTCAATGGCTTAAAGAGGGTGATAGGAACACTGCTTTTTTCATCTCTCAGCTATGAAACATAGAAATGCCAACTCAATAACTAAACTTGTCCTAGATAATGGAGACACTATTACTGAGGATAATGAAATAAGGGAGCAAGTCAGGGTGTTCTTTCAGAACCTACATACGGAAGAAAACAATGATGATAGAATTGATAGATCTATGAGTCAATTCATTGATAAAATCCCCTATTTGATAATAGAAGAAGACAATCTGGAAATGTTAAAGCCTGTATCTGATGAAGAAGTACATGCTATTTTATTCTCCATGGGCACTTTTAAAGCCTCAAGTCCTGATGGCTTTCCTCCTATATTCTTTCAGGAATATTGGGAGATTGTTGGAGCGGACCTCACGACTGCAGTTCATGATTTTTTCAAATCTGGAAAACTTTTGAAACAAGTCAATAATACCTTCATTATACTTGTTCCTAAAAAATCTCAACCTTTACACCTTACTGATTTCAGACCTATTAGCTTATGCAACACTGTGTATAAGATATGTACTAAACTGTTGGTTATGAGAATTCAACCCTGGCTTGACAAAATTATTTCTCCTGCTCAAAAAGGTTTCATCCTGGGCAGACAGATTATTGATGCTGTGATCACCACTCATGAGACTATCCACTCCATGGATAAGAGCAGAATCCCTGGGATGGCCCTCAAGCTTGATATATCCAAAGCTTATGATAGAGTCTCATGGACTTTTCTATTCCAAGTGATTAGAAAATTTGGGTTTAATGATAAATTGTCTTGCTTATTATGGAACACGGTCTCTTCTGCTAAATTCTCAGTGCTGGTTAATGGTGTTCCTAAAGGGTTTTTCTCCTCCTCGAGAGGAATTCGTCAGGGAGACCCTCTCTCCCCGTACCTATTCATCATTATGGCTGAGGCACTGGGAAGATACATACAAGCTGATATAGTTTCAAAAAAGCTAGTAGGCATCAAACCTGCCTCTTCCCTTCATCCTATGGTTATACAACAGTTTGTGGATGATACCATATTATTTGGCATATCATCGGTGATCGAAGCTAGAAGATGGAAGAATATACTTAATGATTATGCCAGAGACTCGAGACAAAGAATAAATTTCCAAAAAAGCAATGTGTACTTCTTCAACACTCCCAATGAACTTAGACATATAATCATTGATATCTTAGATTGTGTTGAGGCTGGCCTACCAGCTACCTACCTAGGTCTCCCACTCTTGGTCAAAGAGGTATCTTCAGGTTTTTCGAATGGTATTGTGGAATGCACATAGAGGAAACTTGTTGGGTGGAAGGGGAAACTACTTAGCAGTGCTGGTAAGCTGAAACTTCTTCGGGAATCCTTGCAAGGTATTCCTACTTACTTCATGTCTCTTTTTAAAACTCCTACGTATTTTGCTGAAAAGCTAGAACATATCCAAAGGAAATTTTTATGAACGGGAATGGAAGACAAACAGAGAATGTCTTTAGTCAGATGGAAAAAAGTGTCTCCCAAAATCTCATGGTGGACTTAATATAAGATCCATTAGGAATATGAATAAAGCCCTCCTCTCAAAATTTAGCTGAAATCTGATTCACAACAACAGTGAGTGGGGGGAAATAATGTATGCCAAATACATGCATAGCATTGATGATTCCAACTTTCTTCAATAGGCGGGATTACCCGAGGGGTCTGTGATATGGAATAAAATGCTAAAAAGGAGAAGTCTTCTCAAACAAGGAATTAGGTGGAAGCTTGGAAATGGCTGGCAGATTACATTCTGGGAGGATAATTGGTTAAGTTACAAGCCTCTCATCTCCTAATGAAACTATGGAGAAATTATAAACCTGACTACTCAGTTCTTTAGTGATAGGGTTAGTGATTATATGGAAAATAACAATGGGATAAGGAGCTGGAAAAACCTTTTGGATTGCTGTGTGCACAGGCCTGAGCTTATCCCAAGAATTCAGGAGATCCAACAATGTGTTCAGGAGATCAGAATCCTACTCTTCCCTCGGGAGGATGAACAATATTGGTGGCCAGATAAGAATGGATTGTTCTCTGTCAAATCTGCCTATCATCTGCTTACACCTGAAGCTCTGAATAAGGAGGTATGGAAAAAGGTTTGGAATCATAAACTCATTACAAAGATTAACTTATTTTGGTGGGTTGCTGCCCATAACAAAATCCTTACTCAGGACAACCTTCAAAAGAGGGGGTTTACCTTGGTCAACAGATGTTTTATGTGTGGTTCTAGAGAGGAATCAGTTTCACACCTATTCATACACTGTGAGTTTACCTGGGATTTATGGGCCACAATACTTAACAACATTGGCATTGAATGGGTTTGCAATTCTGACCTTAAAGAAGTAATTCTCAGTTGAAACTCAACCTTCACACATCCCTGGATTAAGGAATTATGGAAGCAAGCTCTGCCATGCTTGAGCTGGACTTTATGGAAAGAGTGAAATCATAGAATTTTCAGGGACACTGCTAGAAATGCTGCTCAAGTGTTTAACTCCTTAGCTAGGACCATCTTGGAAAGTATTACAACAGCTCATATTAGTGTTGCAGAGAAACCCCTATCTCAATTTGAAAGTCAAATTGCTGCCAATTGGAAGGTTTTAAACCTTATCCCTAGGCATGATAATTCCAAAATTCTTCAGAGACTTCATACTAAATGGATACCACCTAAATCTAATTGGATGAAACTCAATTTTGATGGGGCATCCAAGTTGAATGGTAAATCAAGTGGAGGAGGAATAATAAGGAATGAAAAAGGATGGATGTCTGTCGTCTATGCTGGTGGCATAGGTTACCAGAGCAATAACTATGCTGAAGCTATGGCTTTACTTTGGGGATTAAAGCTAGCTATATCCCTAGGAATTAGAAATTTAAATATTCAGGGAGATTCTAAGTTGGTCATTGATGCCGTTAATAAAGCATCTAATGTTGGTATCCATTTAAAAGACATTATTACAGACATCCAGTTTATTTTACAAAAGTTTTCCGAAGTTGAGATTACCCACGCCTACAGAGAAGGTAACAGGGTCGCTGATGCTTGTGCCAACCTTGGTCAGTAATTCTCAGGATGGAGGGTATGGCGACAAGGGGCTCATATACCCCTAAACATTAGAGAGATCATTCAGAAGGAGATGACAGAGCACGAATGATGCACATTGATGACGAAGATAGCTTTCAAAGGCGGTCCACGTGGAGAAGGCCATTACAGATCTTAGAAAATGATAACCTTAGTACTTCCTTGATTGTCATGATTATTACCTTGTATCATGAGGTGGAGGTGCGAGAGTCACACCATGAAAACCAAGGGGGAATTATTTTCAAGCATGAGAGTAGACGTCACCGCGGCGGGACACTTTGTAAAATGAGCCTTCACATCTGTATTCAGTGCAAACAGAACTGAGGGCTAGTTACTTGTTTGAAGCTCAAGGTGGTAATTGGGAATTTCATCAACTGGGCCTACAATTACAGAATGGGGGGAGATCGTATTCGTACTGAACCGGTCTCCTGCTGTGAATTTAAGGACAACCCATTAGTCTGGCATTACTGTAAAGAAGGAGGTATCAACCCATACTTGGAAAGGCTGAATGGTTATGATGAAAATTTGTCTGAGCAATTTGCAAGATCCTGGTTGAATAGGCGGGTCACTGTGGGGGGTATTACCTTTGAAATCTTTGAAAAGGTGATTTCAATGGCCACAAGAATGACCATGCAGGGTTTAAAGCTCCAAAGGAAAACCAAAATCATGGATTTGGCTAGTCATAAACTGTTTCTAGGTGAAGGAGAAGAACTCATCCCATATCAAGGAGGGTTCAAGCGCACCAAACTGCCAGAACCATGGGATGGTGTCTGTTTCATTCTTATGAAATACTTCACTCTCAAAGGGTGATATACCAAGTTTTATAACTATCACCTTCCTTTGTTGAATCATTTTAGATGCAATGCTATTATCAGCTTTCCTTTCTACCTACTATCCTCATTGGAACACTCTATCTTGAGAGTGAGAGCCAAAATGGCCAAGAAGCTGGACTTAAAACCTATTCCCCTTCACCAGGGGCTTATTTTTTGTCTCTACAATTTCCATTATTCCCTTGAGCCAAACTTGAATATCAGAGGTGTCAATGAAGACATTCCCTCAAACCCAATTTCTGGCGATGCAATTGATGAATCTTGGGTTTCCCCTGCTCCTAACAAGACCAATGATGCCCCTCTCTCCACCCCTGTTACGATCCTTGCTAATACTCTGAGCTCCCTTGCGAGCAAAAAGGGAAGGAAGAGGAAGGTTGATGGAGTAAAAGGAAATTTTAAAGAGACTAAGGAAGGGACCCACAAAAATCATGATGGGGCCATGGAGGGTCAATGTGGAAAACCCCACAGACCCTCCAAAATCAGTAAGGATGGTTTCCCTTTGAGAGTGCACATGTCGGGGCAGATCGCTGGAAAACCAGCCCCAAAGATAAGGTTAATTGAGTATTTTGAAAGTGCTTCTGATGACGAAACCTAGGATGAAGAGTATGAAGAGCCAAAAATTCAAGAAATTTCAGAGGACACTGGTGGGAAACATGCTTCTCGAGTTTTTGAGGTAACTGAAGAGCAGGGTGCTGATTCTAGGGAAACTGCTGATAATAAGGAAAAGATGCATGTAGAAGAAGCTGGTGAGGGTTCGGAGAATGAGAATGACTGGAAAACATAAATTGGGGCCTTGAAGGACCGCATTCAAAAGCTGGAAAAGGTCTTCACCAAAGGCCTTCGAAATAACATTCTACTGAATATGACTATGTTGGAAGTGGTGGGTAACCCAGGGAATGTTGACAATGCAGACAATGAGAATCTCAAGGATCTGGTCAATTCTATAGTTTTGTAGTTTCATCCTTTCTGAATCTGGTCTTTCCAATGTTTTGTTTTGCTTCTGATTGTGTTTCTCGACTGTGCCGTTGGTTCGGTGCTGGCATCTTTTGTTTGCTAGCCTTCTTGTCTTTTTTGACTGTATAGGGTTCGGCCCCTGGTTTGCCGCCTTAATTAATCAAAAAAATAACAATAACAATAATAATAATAATAATAATAATAATAATAATAATAATAATAATAATAATAATAATAATAATAATAATAATAATAATAATAATAAGCCCGAGGCTTATACGTTGAGGCACTCACTTCAGATTCATCTCACATGAGACTAAAAAAAAAGAATATGTTATTTTTGCCTATTCAATTGTTGACACCATTTACCAAGGCTTGCAATATGTGTTATGCTAAGGAATTTAATAGGTGTTTTACGGTCAACTTAATAGATGTTTGTGGTCTGCCATTCGGGCATTAACCAATTCTGGTGATGAGTTTAGTGTAGGGAAGGGATGAATTACAAGATCAAGGAGTCGCATTGGGTCTGCAAGCCGACATTGCCATTTTTATTATGAGTGATCATCCAAATATCATAGGTAATTATTCTTTAGTTTGTCTTATCTCTTTAATTCTTCTTTTGTTTTCTCTAAAATCAGAAGAGATGGCAAAGAATTTTGTGTTTGGCATGGATATATGATGCACATTCAATGTAATTATTGTGGTTTTGAACAATTTGAAATCGTGTAGTGAAGGAATATGAATTTATGTGAAGGGAGGTGCTAAAATCAATCAGTTTTGAAGGAAAACAAAAGATAATAATGAAACTTGAGTAATAAAAAAACCACACTATGATTTTACTAAGAAAGATTTTTGAAAATTGCTTGACTTGTAAATGTCAAAACCAGAACATAGTGACAATAACTATTTAAAAATATCTTCATTTTTAATGAAAAAAAAAAACAAAAGCAACCATAGATGTAAGGTGAAATGTTGACAACAAAATTATTGTATTATTGAGCTGGATGATAATATTTACGTGTGTCCCCTGTATTAGAAGGATCTGTGAATCTTGTCACAATTGCTTCCTGACTAGGAGTTTGTCTGCTTATTTTAGATGTTTCATTAGGATCCAAGCTTTTATTTCTAATGTTTTGTTTGGAAGGTGCCAAATGTATAATTTCGTCATTTTCCTCGATGTTATTTCTTTGCATAGAGTGTGGATTTGTGGATGGAATATCCTTTTCTTTTTCTTCCAACTCTGAAATTTGTTCCAAAAGTCCATGCTTGAAGGAACTTCTTTCATATTCACTATCATTGCCATTGGCATTTGTGTTTTTAAAACACAAGCCATCCTTATTTTAATCATTTGTAGGGACTAGTGATATACTTTTGTGTGTGGGCATTGTCTTCAACATTCCAATACCCCTTATAACTGAAGACATGTGCAAGGTAGGCAAGACAATTTTTTAATAAAAAGACATCCAAATTCAGTTGGTTCTTCACCATAAACCTTAAACCATTTAATGACACATGTCGTCTCAGAGCCATGGATCAAAAGCCAAAGATGCCACTAAGTACATTAAAGCGCTGAAAAACTTCTGTAATAAGATCCAACACATGTGTTTTAAGTCACGGTCCCCCTTGAAAGAGGCCTGCATAGTAATGCTTATAAAATGACTATAAAATGGTTGTGAAAATATATAAGGCCTTCAACGACTATAACGCTTCTTTGGAGATAAAGTGTAGAAACCCCTCCCATTATTTTCTAATGCTGATCTAAAAAACAAAAAAAAAACAAGAAGAAATAGAAAGCTTATACCAATAATTTTCCAATCAAGTCCCACAAAATCATGCGGTTTCAAGAAACATAAAGCATATTATGTCTTTTTTAATAACCTAATATTTGGCGAACTCGATGCTCGTATCACATGTAAAGAGCTCTCATGGTGGGATACCTGTCCAATTTTAACAAACAACATGGCAACAAATCATTGTCTCTTAAAAAAAATGTCTTTTATTCACTGACAATCATATATAAATTCATATCTTTATAAAACCAATGTTTAATCCTGCATGTTAGGATCTTTACATCATACAACAATTGGTGACACGTAATGTAATAGGCCAACTAACAACCTTCTAGATGGAAGAGGATCAGATACATGAAATACCTTTTTAACTTATTTGACGTTACAACTAAAATAGTAACATCCATATCAATCCGGCAAAGATTTCAACTAAAATTTATCAAAGTCAAAGAAAAGTGGAGGTTCATACAGGTGACCTGCACATCAATCCGACTTGGGTGACCCTTGTTCATTTGTAATTTTCTTTATTTAATAGAATAATTTGTGGTGGTCCTAAGAGGTTAAAAAAATGTCTATGTCCAAGGTACAATTAGAAAATAAAATAAAATGAGGTTGTGCTATGATTAAAATTATTTCCATATTATATTTAAGTATAATCTGCACCAGCAATCATCAACATTCCAATTCTAAACCTTTTTGCAAAATATGTCATCCAGAGTTCATGATTGATTGTATTTGCGCCTATTAGAATTTGAACTTACGTTTAGGTGTTTGGAAGATTGTATGGATTTAAGGAAGTTATTTGATTTGCATAACTTGCACTCATCACAAAGAGGTATGCAAATTGTATGGTGGTGGATCCTTTGATTGAACATTTGCTATTGTCAAGGGTTGACAAGGACATAGCTCGCACGATGGTGCCATCTTCTATTGACAAAGACTTTGCGTTTGACGTACATCATATCAAACGAACTTACAAATTAAATCCCTCTATTTATTTGTCTCGTCGTTTAAGAGAAAAGATCCTCACTTAACGATCACTCCCAAGTAGAAAATAATATAATATGATATGAGAATTTCTATAATGTAAAATTTTTTGTATTAATTCTTGCATAATTAAATTTCAAATTGATTAATATTATTTAGATTTTTATAATGTAAGTAATTTTATATATATTAATAATATAATGCTATTAACATAACACACGATAAAAATAATCAATCACAATATAATATATTTAAAAAATATATTCCACAAAAAAAAAAAAAAAACATTTACAAAATATAATCACAAAAAAAAAAATACAATTCCTCCAACTTTTTTTACACCTTCGATTAAGTGTGAATAATAATAATAATGAAACAGCGGCCCCCTTCCATAATGGAATAGGGCGCTGTTCCTATCGAGGCACTTGCTATGGTTCGCCTTTTAAGCTATTTAAAAAGAATCGAAAAAATGGAAGAGGATAGATGGCCTAAAGTTGTTTTTAGTGATACACTATGTAAGCGAAAAAGGACATGGATGCAACAAAATATCACATGGATGAGTAAATGGAATATTCAATTCAATATGTGCCCCACAAATAATAAAGAAATAAAAGTCTTTGTTATGGAGAAATTTTACAAGAGAAATTGGGGAAGCGAGATCGGGAGGAAGAAACTATATTATATAAATGAGTTCAACCCCACTTGTGATCAACTCCAAAAAGCGTACATAGGAGCCAACATTTCTTGGAAGGCTAAAATTCTTATTGCTCAGCTGAGAACCAACTCTCACCAACTTCGTTGTGAGACCGGGCGTTGGAAGAGGCCAAAGGAGGCTTGGGAAGAGAGAATTTGCAGATTTTGCAATTCTGGGAAAGTGGAAACTGAACAACACTTTATTCTAGAATGTGAGGCCTACAAAGATAGCAGAGATAAATTTGCGTATACTATATGTGACAGTTCTTGGCATACCTATTCAACGAAGAGCACATTGAGCAATTAGGGGGGCTCATCATCAGCCTACACAAGAAGCGAACAGTGCTACTTAAATCTGCTTGAGTTGTCTTGCTGCCATAGAGTATTTTTAGTCTCGTGGACGTTAAAATTTTTATTATTATTATTATTATATAAATCATAAAGCTGACGGCCAATACTGCCATTTCAATTTAAGGGGAAGACTCAATCGGAAATCGTGCCCCACAAGAAACAAACGCAAGTCCGCGGGGACAAAGATTCCGAAAATTTTGAAATATTATGTCCAGGTCTATATTTGAAAGCATTGTACACTTTTTGGATCAAAATCTATGCCCAACGCCTGTGGGCCGAATACAACTAGTGCCCAAATCTAAGGGGCATTCTTCTGCATTCATTCTTCACCTCCATTTTAATTTTTTGTTTAATTCATTTTAAAAACAATGGAATCCCATGTCCTGCACTTTTTGCCAAACACCCTTCTCAAAAAGAATCATAGTTGTGTCCAGAGCAAATTAGGGTACTCAAAATGTCCCCAAGTGCCTTTTAGGACAGCCTCAAAGGAATACTCACTCAAAAAATATATGCCTTCGCAACATGTTTTACTCGCCATGCATAATAAAAATTGGAATCATAGAATGTCCAGCAGAGAAAGGGGCACCCAATTCAGACCAGCATGCTTTGGGAGCGAAAGCAGTCAGCATATCATTGACAAATATTCTGAATTTAATTCAGAAATTGTAGAGGTAAGTGCTGTGGCAATAGTGGGATTTAAGGAAAATGTATCCAATGGCAGTGGGGGGAGTGCTACTGAAGAGGAAGAGATTGAAAACTTATCAGTGAATGCTGCCAATGAGGATTTGGAAGAGAATAGTGTAGATGGATTTAAGTTTATGGAGAGTTCTCAGAGTATGTGGCAGCAGATGAAGGATGTGGTCATGTTTGCAGGGCCTGCTCTTGGAATATGGTTATGTGGGCCTCTCATGAGTCTTATTGATACAGCAGTCATTGGCCAGAGCAGTTCTTTGGAGCTCGCAGCAATGGGTATGTATTAATTTCTATAATCTTTTTAAGAGGATGATGTTTTTTTATTTTAATATAGGTTATGATGCAATTCAGGAAATTCCCTAGGACAGCCAAGAGAATCACTCATAATACTAGAATAAACCTCACAGAAAATAAACATAAATGAATTGTCATTCTTGCAGGATTGGCACTCTTTGCATCACCTGATGCAATGGGTGTCAAGTGGACCATTCCATCTCACAAGAGAAAATGAGTTATTGAAGGAATGAATCAAGTATTAAATACTTGAAGCAGTTGGTCCCGAAAGATGATGATAATATATTATGTTTGACTGGAGAACCTCCATGCTCAAAGAAATTAACATAAACCATGGCAGAAAAAAACATAACCTCCACAAAGTTGTTACCAAACAGAACTCATCTGTAAGTTCCTTCTTTCAATTGAATACCAAGTTACATTTATTCTGAATCAACTTCTGTAAGAACCCTCAAACATAGTTTGCATCCTTTTCTAAAATTAGTTTTCTAGAAACCAACACAACTGTAAAGATAAGTTTTTACTTTGTATCCTCCGTTTTTTATTTTGAGTTGGTAATTTTCCTTGTGGGGTAGCCTTCGGCTTAGATGCCACAAATGAGGGGTGTCCCTTCTATCAAAGTCACCCAGAACTTGCACTTGGTCTCGTTTCTTGGGCTATGTCACACCTAGCGAGTTGGATATAGTATTTTAGCCAATTTCAACACTTTACTATGTTTTGTGTGGATTTGAACTCGGGTCCCCACTTTGAAAGCCCCAATGCTTTTGCCACTTGAACTCATCCCATTAGACTAAAATGTCAAGGTAAACATTAGAGCAGAGTTCATAGAGAACATGGGGGTGAGCTTGGGTCCTCAATATGCGTACACTTTATCTCTACCTCTAGGTGCCCCCATGGCAATACATAGGGGTGGGCTTAGGTCCATGCATTGACATAAGTTTGATCTCTGGTTGTCCACATGGCTATTACAAGGTGCCTAGGAGCCTGTGGGAACAAACCCTAGCCTTACGTTGTGGAACTCATTTATATGCTATCTGATTCCTTATCCTTATCCTCTATCCTTATCATAAACCTCACAAAACAAAACTTACATCCATAAATATTTATCAAACTGATTTTTTTGTAACTTCCTTCTTCTCATTGAATGCCAAGTTACGTCTATAAATGTCTCGATAAGCACCCCATGCTTTTCAGACGATAATTGGTTTCCAATAGGAAAAACCTTTCAAAAAGGGGCCCCATAGCAAATATTTCAAACATCTTGTCGACAATTTAGTAACTGAGGATCAAACAGTCCAATGACTAACATGTCCGGAGTGATAGAGTTTTCAAGTAATATCTCACGGAGCAGCAGGTTGCTGATTTTGGTTCATTATCAGAGTAGTTTGGAATAATAAGGGAAGCAGGGATTCATTATTTCAATTTGATTAGTCAATCTAGTTGAGGAGTGTTTTGTGAAGAAATCCTCGTATTTACTAAGTATTACAGCAATCTGCAAAGATGTGAGTATAGGAATCAGTTGTCCGATCATTGAGTATATCATTTCAGGGTGTTTTGATAAAAATATTAGCCTTGCCGATCATGCAATCAGCTGAGAAGGTTTTAAATGAAAAATTGGCTGTCATGGACCATGCCAATCATTGACATCTTGGCTCATTGGTTGGAGAGTCTGTACCGAATAGCAATCACCCTGGAAAAGATGGAATGTGAAAACTGACTAAGTACTTGATGGCCCCGATTATCAGCTTCTCGGCTCATCAGCTAGGGAATCTTTGGCGATTGGCGATTGGCTGATCATTTATTGCTTCCTAAAAGTGGCTAAGTGTTGGTTGTTTCTGTTCATGAGCTTCTCAGCTAAGGGGTGTGGGCTGATCAGCCAATCAATTGAATCCTGTTGAAAATTTGTAAGGCATAAGCTACTCCAATCATTATCTTCTCAGTCCATCGGTAAAGTGTCTTCACCGATTTATCAATTTGTCGAACATTGGAAAAGGAATATACTTTGTAATAAAGCAATATTCTTTCTTGGTTCATTGGTTGCTTTGCTTATCAGTTCTTCAATCGTTGCTAATCGCTGATCAATGGATCAAAGTGGCGGGCCAGGTGGTGACATTTGAATATGAAAATTAATGTGGCAATTTCGTAGTTAGATACATGGTCGTTTAAATTAATGTAATATTGAAGTGAAATTTTGTATTATGTCATTTCAAATATAGAAGGCGATGGGCATTCCCCTCTGGATTCTATAGATAGGGCTGCGGCCTTAACAAAGAGGGGCTCGGGTTCCTGCCTCCCGGTGGGTGAGTAAGCATGCTTGGCCATACCAGGCCTTAAGTCTACCCCTCTATAAAGGGGATAGTTGAGGGGCGGGGGAGAAGCTATACACAATATAGAGTTGCCCATATCTATATCTACATCTACATCTACATCTACATCTACATCTATATCTATATCACTATCTATATCTATATCTAGGGGAAAGTGAGGGCCTATCTATATATATGTTCTTGCCTCCTCTATATATATATGGGAAAGATAGGGAGGTAGGGGCACTCGACTAGATAGATATATAGGGGCTTGCCCTATAGACCTATCTGGGCGAGGGTGTATCTATATATCTATATCTATATCTATATGGTCTCGTGTAGCATATAAAATGGCACTCCCAGATAGAATAGATAGGGCTGCTTGCCTTATATATCTATCCTATCTAGCGAGGGCCTATCTAACTATATGGGCATAGTATGTATATAGTTTCATTGGCACTCCCAGATAGAATAGATAGGGCTTATATATGCATGTGGGAGGGCCTATCTAATTAATCTATGTGGGCGCATCATATAGAATTTCTTTGTCACTCCCAGATAGAATAAATATATATGCCCCCTATATATCTATATATAAACAATATGTGAGATGGCCCATCTAGATAGTGAGATAGATGAGATCGCGAGATGGCCCTATCTATCCACGGTATATAGTTGAGTTTAGATAACTATATACCATGGGGGGCACCCCCTCTATATAGATATGGGCCTATAAATCTATCTGGAGTGGTTGACACTCATTGTATTATATAAGTCATAGTGAGATGGCATCCACGGTTGACACTCAGCCCTATTATATGAGCCCTATCTATCTATCTGGTGTGAGATGGCCATATAGATCTATAGGGCTCACCTCTCACTCCTCTCCCCAGTGGTTGAGTGCCCCCTATCTATATGGGATAAGGCCCGCCCCCTATATCTCATTTGGAGGGGCCCTTGACAGCCTACTATAGATATAGATATAAATATAGATATAACTGGGGGAGGGGGCTACTTTAGATAGGAGGCACTCGACCCTCTCCATATAGATGGGATATGGGGTTGGCACCCTATCTATATATTATGGTGACCACATATATATATCTCATAGCAAATAATATATCTGTCTGGCCCATATATATAGAGGGGGGAGCTATTACTTCACGTCACTTGAAATATAAACTCATAGTCATGGATGCGATAGTTTCGGCGTTATACCTTAATGCTGGGATATGGGTCCCAAAGTTATATAAAGTGAATAGTGTACTCATTCTTCATAAAGCTTCCAAGAATTCAGAGGAAATACTCACGAGGGATTTACTAGAATATATTGTAGAAGGGTGGACATGATGACTGCAATAGGAGAAAAATATATGTGGAGGATCCTAATTTGAATCCAAAGACGATATTGTGGATACTGGGGAAGCTGCACATGAGAGTAAGTGTTCTCTGACAGGTACCATGCAATTCAAGTATTTCAAGAAGCGAACCAATATGAAGTCCTTGGTACAAAGGGTTTGGTGGAGCATTGTAGCACAAACAACTATTTTAGAAGTGTATTGGGTTTCACATATCATTCAATGTATCAATGATAGGTATCACTCAACTGCCAGGGAAATCATAAATGATCATCAGAACATTGTACTTACAATCAGCGCTGATTCCATCAGAAAAATGTTGTGTTTCCCTGAATGAGAGCTCAACTTGATAAGGAAGAGGCATTTTGTGAATCTATGAATAATATTTCCAAAATTGAAGAAGATTTCTCACCTTTGTATTGGAATGGAAGAGAGAAGAGTGCAGGCAAGAATTTTTCATGCAAGACAAACAAATTTCGGTCTCTATTCCATGAGGATATTGCTATGTTCTCATAGGGTATGAGGCGCTCTAATGGTTCTTGGCTTATGGGGCATATGATTCTAGTTATTTCAGCCATTCTTTATGTGACAAATATTCCTATATATGATTGGGCCGCCATCATCTTTGAGAAAACACATCATTAGGTAGCCTCGTTCGGGGGAGTAGGAGAATTCAGGAACTATTATATGTTTTGTTGTTTATATGTATACCGGAATTTGAATAAATTCACTGGATTAGGTTTAAAGATGGTAGATGATATGCTAGCTCATATTCGTTGTAAGAATTTGTGGCTGAATACAATAATGGAAAATTATGACTTGTTTGTCAATAAATTTGTGGAAAAAATGCTCTCTGTTGACGTGTGATGAAGCTTTGAGGTTTACAAAGGGGTCCATGGACTATACAAGGCCTGAAGATGAGGAATTGAAGTGTTGGGATTCGGTACATGGAGGAGGAATGCTGTTATTTAAGTGTATTTTAGTGCTCGAGTGAATCCTTTTAAATTACCAAAGTATGTGGTTGATAGCACTTTCTCTTTAGAATTCTTTAGACAGGGGTTTTCTGCAGACATTGTATTCACTGTGCACAAGAAGGGGGTCTCATATTTTTGCCTGTTGCCTTCGGAGGTATCACACTATTGAAGGAACCATCATCTGTATGCAGCAATAAAATACTAGTATATAAGTTTGGGGACTTGCCATTAAGAACATATGATCCCAACGGATATTATACAAGGAAATTGAAGTTGAAGAAGTTGGGCAAGCTGGTTCAAGTCAAGAATGAGGAAGAAAAGAAATGGAAAAAATGCTCTTCCTGGGATGATCTTACTGAGGCTAAGGGCCTGAAGAACAATTTAGAACCCATTATTGGAGAAAGGTGAAGAAATCCTCTAAAAGAAAAAGCTTTTTGAGTGGTTAGGAAGAAGATGATAGCAATCCTAACCCTATTGCGGGTTCTTCTTCGCCTCTTTCCGTTCTGGCTACTCTCGCTATTTGTTGTATTATTTCTCTTTCAGCTTTGTTTTCTCCTTGGGAAACCGTTTGGTCTTCACGCTTTGCTTTGACACTTTTGTACTCTACAGTCCCTTTGACCTACTTTTGTGGTCATTTGTCGGACATTAATATATTTATCTTATCTTATCTAACTTTTGCAACTGGTCTCACCCAATCAAGTTTGCCTATGTCCTCCAAAAGAAGGTCAAAACAATGTGCCACACAAGGTGTCCAAAAGCGAGATGGATGTCTCTCCTTAAGAAGTCTCCCAACCACCACATATGCTGCTGCATTGTCTGTAATAATTTGGACAACATTCTTGATGCCCACCTCTAAGACAACCTCCTCTAGCATCAAGCTCAAAGTTTATGCATTTTTAATTTTATTTGATGCATCAATAGACTTAAAAAATACTAGCTCACCATTTGAAGACGTCAAAAAGTTGATGAAGGTGTAGTTCTTTCCATCTGTCCATCCATCAGAAAGAATGGTGCATCCAAATTTACGCCACAACCTTTTCTGAACTTTGACAATCACCTTTATATCTTTAACTGCATTCTTGAGCAACTTCCCACTCTAGTCTTTTGGAGAGGGTGCCTTGTACCCTTTCTATGCAACTGTCAAAGCTGTAACAAAATATTTTCGGTACGAGCTCCTTGCCACATTGAAGGGAAGGTTGTTGGTACGAAAAATTTGAGCATGTTTTATTTGCTTTTGTATGCGCCTGCTTGTTCCATCCTATAGCTTGGAGTGAAGGTTGTGCCCCAGATGTGTTTCTAGGCACAAAAAAGGAGTGTAACTAAGACGAAGGCGGTGTAGATGTGCCATGGCGCTTGCGTGGACCATGACTAGAGCCCACATTTTTTGTTATTGCTGTCATTTTTTTCTCTGCTAATGTGGCACCAATGGTCGCTGCTAGGGCTGCTTGCATCCTTTGCCCTCTAATTTTTTTAATCCAGTGATGCAAGCTCCGACATCATCTCTCGTTTTGCCTCTTCAGTGACATTGGGACAAGACGCAATGTCACAACAAGGAATACATGAAAGGGGGTACTTCATGCAATTGATGCCATCTAACATCCTCTTTGAGCAAAAGTTATAAATTGAAACCGTCTGGGATGTTCCAACCTGCATGGCATACTTCCTTGCACCGGTGCAAGCATGAGGGCGAGCCAACTGGCTACTGCTGACTGAATCTGAGCCTGATGCACTACTAGATGCCATTGTTTGCTAATGAATAATTTGCAAAGCGCAAACATGTTAAAAACAATATAAAAAATTAAAAAAATAAAAACATTAAATACAAATTATTAATTAAAATACAATAAATAAATGATAATTATAAACTATAAAACGGAAACTAAAATACATTTATGATTTAACGAACAAATTATAAATATAATCTATGTTGGAAATATGATTGTCATTGATGTCAAAAGGGACATTATGAGCATCTCATTGATGTCAAAAGGGAGATCATTGGCATTTTGGATGACATTGATGTTTAGGGTTGTGTATGGTGATTTGAGGATGTGCAAGGGATCCTATCAGAGGTCAAGCATGATTGGAGTGTTTGTGTGCATGAGTGGAATTCATTCGGTTCTTTATATTGATCATCTAAACATTTTGGGTCTATGACAAGAAAATCTGAGAAGGCAGTTTGCTGACGTCACCATTGCCATGTGTGGACGAGTCTGGGAGAGTTGGTCATATGGTTGTGATCACATTAGTCCTTAGTTGTTATGCACCAGATTTGAAGCCATGCGATGAAGCGCAGCTAAAGATATGGGGATGCAAAGTTGGCTACTCAAACAAAATTCACTAAGTTTCTATACTTAGACAAATTTGCAAAAGGGTTCAAGCAAAGCCAAGTAAGCATGTTGATGAGGTCAGCATTCGCACACATGGAGGTGTCAAGACAAAATGATCATATGGGTTTGTTCATTTTTGTGCTTAGTTTCTATGCACTGAATCTCATGTCACGCGATGTAGTGCGACAAAAAATATGCATGAGCAAAGTTGGGCTCCCAAGCATTTTGACAGTGTTTTCCCACAGTCAAATTTGCAAATGGTAAGAAAAAGCTGAGTAGACATTTTTATGATGTCATATATTGTATGTACGAAGGTTTCTAGAGCAAATGAATATATGGATGGAATCCCCTATGTGAGAGGATCTTATGCGCCAAATCTCAAGTCATGTGTCTAAGCGCAACAAAAGTTATGCAAGAACAAAGTTGGCTTTCCAAACAGTTTTAAGCATAGTTAGCTCTATGACAAAAAAATCTAAGCGAGCAGATGCGTTATATCTCACATGCGTGAAGGATTCAGGAAGAAATGAGCATATGGGTTTGTTCATTACCATGCCTAGTTTATATGGTCCAAATTTCAGAACATGTGGGTGAGCGAAGCAAAAGATATGAAGGTGCAAAGTTAGCCTTCCAGGTATATTTGAGATGGTTCCCATACTTAGTCAAATCTGCACAAGGTAAAGCTCGGGCAACTCTCGAAGATATCAACGGAGCGTGTTTGCTCCAAGAAGTCTAGATGCAACGAGATGAGGACAAGTGATCAAAGGTTAACGTTAAGCAGAGATATAGATCGAGCTTGTTAGAAGATCTAACGGTTAGCGTTTAATCGTACGTTGAAGATCCAACGAAGTGGAGCAAAGTCAAATTGTCAAAGGTACCTCCGAGTGAACGTGCGAGTGCCAAGTGTCACAAGTTTAGGGACTGACAATGTGCAGAAGGAACACGCTAGTGACAAGTGTCATAATAGTGGAAACTAACAACAAAGGTGCAGAAGGCACACGCTAGTGCCAAGTGTCACACTCATAGGAGCTCATCAGAGATAACGTTCGAGCTTGTCAGAAGATTGAACGATGAGCGGTTGATCGTGCAAAGAAGATCTAACGGAGCGAGTGGACTCAATGCAATAAAGTGCTCAATGCTTAACGAGACAGAGGCGAGTTAAAGATCGAGCTAATTTGACAAGATTGATGGAGCGTATTCGTTTCAAAGACTCAGGAAGCAACAAGATTAGACCATGTGCTCGAGGTTTAAATGACAGACAAAAGTAACGATTGTGCATCTTTAGAGATCCAACAACACGTGGGAGCTTGGATCAAAAGATCTAACAGACGCGTTTTAAAGTGAGAACATTAAAGCTAGGAAGTGTACAAGGACCCAACGAATAGCGTGAGCCTATTAGAACGTGATTGAACAGACGCGTTTTGAAGTTGAGCTATTTGAATAAGGACCATCAGATTGTGGCGCCAAACTTAAGATCAACGGTCGATATTTAAAGATATGATCAACCTAACGGTCAAGCGCAAGAACATGCAGGAACATGCAAGTAAGCCATAAATTACGATACAAACAACGAGATTGATTGCTATAATTGATCAAATTTGTGTAACAAGTCATGTGCATCATAACTAGAGCCTGATATTTGCTAAATATAGTAAATGACCAAGAATCACGACGGTGGAGATTGAGTTCAAGACGTGAGATACTTGCAGAAGCATGATGTGTTACAGTCCAAATGTAAACACTGAGAAGAAGAGAACCCTAGATCAAACACACACACACACACACACACACACACACACATATATATGTCATCTAGGATACATGGAGAGGTTGTTGGTATTATTGAATTGTGTCAAATATAGAAAAATATAGACAGAGACAGAGGGGCAGAGAAGAGAAGAGAAATGGAGAGATGAAGTGCAGAGCATGAGCCGTTACAAACTAGACCTGTAACAGAGAACAAAGGATTGGATTCTTTTATGAATCTATTTTATAATTTGGAGTTGTAGCTCCATATAGATCTGATTGGTTGGTGCCATCAGACAAGTTGAGTTGGGGCTCAGATAGGGAGTGGGGGCTTCTTTAGAGTAGGTGCTCTTAAATTAAGGGATTGGTGTCTCCTTAGGGTTGGTGCCCTTAAATATTGTAAGCAATGAGGTTCTTGATTGTGAGGCTGGATTAGAACAGTAGATTCTAGCAACTATTCTCATGGTGTTTTTTATCTTATTGGGTTTTCCACAGTATATCTAGTGTTATGTCTATTTGTGTGTGTGTGATCTTTGCATATATGTTTTAGTCTGCATTGAATGTTTGAAAAAGGACTAAGTTAATCTACTGAGTCACCCCCCTTTCAATAGATAGTTGTGTTCTAACAATTGGTATCAGAGCCTTGGTTCCTTATAAGAAGCTTAATTAGCTCAGGTAGATCTTGGACGGTGAACACAAATGGCTAGTCAAGAAGGCTCTTCCTCAAACAAGGCACCTCTCTTTGATGGATCAAACTATGCATTCTGGAGCATTAGAATGGAAGCATATCTATCTTCATTAAGGTTTGATGTATAGATGTCTGTTGTAAATGGATATACAGCTCTTGCCACAACTCCTACTGATCAGGCTGCCAAGAAAGCATGAGAGCAATGACAAGGCTAAGAATGCTATTCTATGTGGATTGTCTAATTTAAAGTTTTTCAAAGTGATGCATTGTCAAAGTGCACAAGATATCTGGAACAAACTAAAGAGCATTTATGAAAGTGATGACAAGGTAAAGCATGCCAAGCTACAAACATTCAAAGGCAAGTTTGAAAGCTTTAAAATGAATGAGGAAGAGAAAATTGCAGACTATCTCCTCAGAGTAGATGAAATAGTCAACATAACAAGAGGCCTTGGAGAAGAGTTGAAAGAATCAGTCATTGTTAAAAAGGTTCTAAGATCTCTGTCATCAAGGTGTGACTCTAAAATCTCTGCAATAGAGGAAGCAAGATATCTGGATAAACTCACTGTTGATGAGCTGCATGGAACCTTCACAACCTATGAGATGAGAATGGGAGAGAAATACTTTTAAGAGAGAAGCTGCATTCAAAGCATCCAAACCAGTGAAGGCAGAAGCACCTACATCTGGATCTGAGGAGACTGATGAAGAAGAAGCCAATTTTGTCAGAAGATTGAGAAGAGGGTCTGGAAAGTACAAAAGTAAGTTACCTTTTAAATGCTTTAACTGTGGTAAAGTAGGACATTTTGTTGTTAAATGCCCTTATAATAAAAAGAATAACTTTGAGCAAGAAGAGAGTAGTAAGAAGGTGAAGCCCCATTATTCCAAGAAAAAGAACTTAAAAAACAAGAAAGATCTATATACAAAAAAAGACTGTGATTCATTGGATGACAGTGATAGTTTTGATGATGATCATGACTGCATTTTTGTGGCTGAAGAAAAGGAAGTCCTATTCATAACAATAGGATCAGCTTCTGTGGATCAAGAAGAAGTTGAAGACTTAGATGAAGGAGAAGTGGATTTAGAATGTGAACTCATCTGTGCTTTAGAGGAAATTGACAAGCTGAAAAAAGAGAGCTCAAAACAGAAGAAGCTTGTACAAAAAGAAATTGAGATAATGTAAGGTCCCCTTTTCTAAGGGGTTTATTTTTGTTCAACCTTTTGAAGACCTTTAGCCTATTTTATTCCTCGTGGGCTAAGGGATGATGCAAGGAGAATATTTTTAATAAATAAGAGATTGCTAGAGAGTGATTCTAATCATTTGAAATTAAAAGGCAATTTATTTATTTATTATTTTGTAATTTATTATTTAATTGACCCTCAAGTAATTTTAATTACTATATTAAGAGGAGTAAATTAGATAATAGAGTAAAATGACACTTTCATGAGGACTTGACCCTAAATTAAAAGTCCTTAATGACTTTATGTAAATGGACACTCTCATGAGGACTTGACCCTCAATTAAAAGTCCTTAATGACTTTGAGCTTAAAAGAGAAGACCCAAGTGGCTAAAAGAGGTCCATTTTTGCCAAATAACCCCCACAAGTGGTTCGCCCACCTTGAAGGAGTTATAAAAGTAGATTTGAAATATTAGGAAGACATTTTTTCGTCAATCAATTTTATTTTTAGGTTATTGGAGTTTCAATCTTGAATCAAGACGCTTGGAGTTCCAAGGAGATCTTGAAGAGACATTTTCACTTCAGAAATTACAAGTGTGCTGAGTTGATTTGTTGTTGTTGATTTGAAGAGGATCTTTGAAGAAAATCCAAGGGCAGAATTTTTGTTCATTTGCAGATTTCTATTTTTCTAGGGTTTGACTACATAGTTTCAGATTTGGGTGACTTCCACCCAAGGGAAAATTATAACTGTTGTTTCATTTGAAAGAGCACATTTTTATCTTCAGTTCAAGTTATCATTGGTTCAGAAATTCTGAGTATTTTGCAAGTTGTGAAATTTATAAGTTTCACCTATATGTTTGTCATATAAAATCAAAAAATAAGATTTTTGCAAATCTAATTGTGGAATCGTGTTTGAAATATTTTTATCCATCTATAGATTTAATTTCGTACTTTTTGGAGCAGTTTTGAGACATAAATCAGCGCCAAACCCTAGTCGCCTAGGTCTTTGGGCGATTCGTAGTTTATGGAAAATACTGCAATAAATTTCAATTTTATGGAATTCTGATTTTTTCTAATAATTTGTGGGTCTAAGCTGGGATTTACGGTATACCCTTTTTGTTTGGTTTCAGCCAAAAAAGGGACCTTACAGATAATGTTCAAAAGTCTTGAAAAATATGATCAGATGGTGGTTAGCCTAAAGACACAAGTTGAAGAGGCTAAAAGAATAGAAGATGTCAAACTCGAACTGCAATCTAAATCTAATGAGTGCATGAAGTTAGAAGCAGGGATAGTGGCTTTGAGAAAAGAGCTTGAGAAAAGATCAAATAGACAAAGGTCTGAAGCTGAACGGAGGATCAGAGATTCTTGATGATTTGATCAACTCTCAAAAGCCTTCAAAAGAGAGATCTGGTCTTAGCTATGAAAAAGGAAAAAGCTCCATAACTAGTACATCTGCTAACCTATATGTCAACTTCAAAGCAGAAGGAGAATCAGGAGCAAAGAAAGAGAAAACTTGCAAAGATACAAAGACAGACACAAGCATTGCTGATGTGAAGAAGCCTGAAGAAAAGAAGCAGACAAAGGTAGCTGATGCAGATGGTTACACAAGAGTGAGAGACTTGAAGAAGCCAGAGTTTAGAAGAGCTCCTCATCTTGCACCAAAAAATGTTATGACCAGGTATTCCTTATCTTTCTATGGTTATTGTTATACCTGTAATCAGTTTGGTCATAGGGCTATTGATTGTAGAGTTGTACCTAAGAGGAGAATAAATTTTGTAAGCAGAAATTCATTTGCTCCCTTGTTAGATACAAATATAATAATATAATATGTTATAATTGCAATAATTTTGGTCACATAGCTAAACAATGTAGAACAAACTTTGTAAGGCCAAAAACACAAAATAAGAAGAAAGACATATCTCCCAATGTGAATAAAGGTTCACAAGTCTCTAAAAATGAGAAAAAGAAGCCAAATAAAAAACCCAAGGATGTGTGGAAAGTGAAAGACCAATTTATGATTGCTCAAATTACACTCCATGCCAAGGAGCAGAATTTGTGGGTAATAAACAGTGGTTACTCAAAACATATGACTGGTGACGAGCAAGTTCACCAAATTGAGCAAATGTAAGAAAGGATTTGTTATCTTGGGAGACAACACTGCAGTAAAGATCAGAGGTAAAAGAACCTTGAGCATAGATGAAAAACTGCCTGCACATGATGTCCTTCATGTTGAAGGATTGAAGCATAATCTGCTAAGTGTTAGCCAAATGTGTGACAATGGATATAAGGTCACATTTTATGTAGAAAGCTGCAAGTTAAAGAGATCTGAAAAATTTGTTGTAGAAGGAAAAATAACTAAAAACAATATCTATAATCTTGTTGAAGTGAATGGTAATAGTTGCCTGATAGAAAAGATTGATGAGAGCTGGTTATGGCATAGAAGAATGGGCCATGTCAATTTTGACAACCTGGTGAAAGTGAACTCAAATAAGTGTGTTAGACACATGCCTAAGATAACTAACCCTGCAAACACTACTTGCAAGGAATGTCAACAAAGCAAGCAAACAAAGGTCAAATTTCAAACAAAGGAGTATGCAATTACAAAGCCTCTAGAATTAGTTCATACTGATCTTTGTGGTCTTAACAAGACAAGAGGATCTAAAGGAGAGAAATAATTCATGTTATTTGTAGATGATTACTTAAGAATGACATGGGTAACCTTTTTGAAGGACAAGTCACAGGCATTTGAGAGATTCAAGATCTTTAGGGCCATGATAGAAAATGAGAAAGAAAGAAAAATCAAGTGTTTAAGATCTGATAAAGGTGGAGAATTCACTTCAAATGAGTTCATAGAGTACTATGAGAAGTATGAAATCAAAAGACATTACTCTGCAGCAAAGACTCCACAACAGAATGGAGTTGTTGAAAGAAAGAACATTATAGTCAAGGAGATGGCCAAAACAATGTTAAAAGAGGCCAGGTTACTTGATGGATACTGAAGAGAAGCAGTCCAAACAACAATATATATCTTGGATAGAGTTCAACTAATGGTAAATAGTGACAAAACTCCCTATGAACTATGGTATGGAAAACCTGTCTCTGTTAAATATTTCAGTGTGTTTGGTAGCAAATGTTACATTAGGAGAAAAGAAGACAAATTAGGAAGCTTTGAATCAAGATGTGATGAAGGAATATTTTTTGGTTATTCCACCCAAAACAAAACTTACACATGTTACAACAAAAGGCTACACAAGATTGTAGAAAGCATTAATGTTAAGGTTGAAGAAGGCTTGAAGCATGTTAAACCTGACAAAGACATCTATGAAGAAGAATCAGAGTCTGAAGAGGAGGTGGCTAATGAAGAACATGAGGAAGAAATTGAAAAGGCACCTTTAAGATTTGTTCAAAAGGATCATTCTATAGAGTAGATCATTGACAATAAGAATGAAGGAATTCAGACAAGGAGAAGAGTTGCACAAAACAATGAGCAAATAAGTTTTGCTCTAATGTCTGAAATTGAGCCCAAAAGCTATGTTGAAGCTAGCAAGGATGATAATTGGCTAAAAGCCATGGAAGAAGAATTGAGCCAAATTGAAAAGAACAAAACTTGGTAGTTAGTTCTAAGACCTTCAAACAAGAATGTGATAGGTACAAAATGTGTCTATAGAAACAAGCTCAATGAGGATGGAGATGTTGTAAGGAATAAGGCAAGATTGGTGTGCAAAGGATATGCACAAGTTGAGGGCATAGATTTTGAGGAAACATTTGCTCTAGTTGCTAGATTGGAAGCCATACAAATGTTTCTTGCATTCTTTGTTTACAATAAGTTCAAAGTCTATCAAATGGATGTTAAGTCTGTTTTCTTGAATGGGAACCTAGAAGAGGAAGTTTACACAGAACAATCTGAAGGTTTTCAGCTGTTAGAGGAAGAAGATTATATGTGCAGACTAAAAAAAGCTCTGTATGGTCTAAAACAGGCACATAGAGCATGGTATTCAAGATTAGACCAGTACTTGCAACAAAAAGGATTCAACAAAGCATGTGCAGACACCAATTTATATTTCAAATCAGAAGGAAAGCATATGTTGATTGTTGTTGTTTATGTAGATGAGATCATTTTTGGTGGTAGCAACAACATAATGTGCAAAGAATTTGCTACACAAATGCAAAGTGAGTTTGAGATGTCTATGCTTGGAGAACTTTCTTTTTTCCCTGGTCTACAAATAACACAAACTAATGAAGGGATATTTATATCCCAAACCAAGTATGTTAAGGAAATGCTCAAGAAGTTTGGAATGGAAGATAACAAACCAGTTAGTACCCTCATGATAACTGGTTGTAAGTTGAGCAAAGAGGATGAGTCCCTTGATGCAAATCAGACTATGTATAGATCAATGATAGGTAGTTTGTTATACCTAACTGCATCAAGACATGATATCATGCAAACAGTGTGCATGGTTGCAAGATTTCAAGCTGCTCCTAAAGAGTCACATGTCAATGCAGTGAAAAGGATCTTTAGATATATCAAGAGCACAATTGACTATGGCCTATGGTATCCTACAAGTGAAGATTTCATTTTGATAGCATATACAAACGCTGATTGGATAGGAAGTGTGGATGATAGAAGAAGCACTAGTGGTGGTGCATTTTTCCTTGGAAATAGACTTGTTTCATGGCTAAGCAAAAAACACGAGTCAGTTACTCTTTTCACAACAGAAGCAAAGTGTGTGGCAGCAGTGACATGTTGCACTCAAGTCTTATGGATGAATCAAACACTCAAAGACATCAAGGTAGAGTACAAATCACCTATCTCTATTCTTTGTGATAATTCAAGTTCTATTAATATATCAAAGAATCCAGTGATGCATTCTAGGACCAAACACATATCAATCATCACTTCTTAAGAGAAAAGGTTGCAAATCAAGAAGTCACAATGGAGTATGCACCAACTCATAATCAAATTGCAGACATTCACCAAACCTCTTCTCAAGGAACAATTTGAGTATCTGAGATAGAAGTTGGGAGTGGTGGCTCCTACATCACATCACTAGATCCTAGTGATAGGGCATGAGTCCAGGGGAGTCTCATGGAAGCTTTGTTAATCCCTAGAAGAAGAGAAAAAAAAACTCAGGAATGAATATTTTTGAAAATTTCTAATGAGTTGATGGTTGCAGATGCTTGGACAAACTCCTTTATTTGATAAAGTGGGAGAAACATTTGGACAAACAGTGTGAAAGAATCCCTTTGCCATTGATGTCAAAGGGGGAGAAAAAAAGAGCAAATACTCTCTATTGGAGAAGTGCAAATGCTAAATAAGATCAAAGCATGTGTCCAAGTTGAGCTTAGGCAAATGTGCCATTGCTTAAGAGGGAGCAAGTTTGGTATGAACAACTTTAGTTCATACTCATTAGAAGCCAATGCAAGCAATGCTAGAGAAGGAGCAAAATATTAGAAGATCAGAGCATTTAGTTTGCCATTAATGACAAAGGGAGATTGTTGGAAATATGATTGTCATTGATGTTAAAAGGGACATTATGAGCATGTCATGGATGTCAAAAGGGTGATCATTGGCATTTTGGGTGTCATTGATGTTCAGGGTTGTGTATGGTGATTTGAGGATGTGCAAGGGATCCTATCAGAGGTCAAGGATGATTTGAGTGTTTGTGTGCATGAGTAGAATTCATCCGGTTCATATTGATCATCTAGACATTTTGGGTCTATGACAGGAAAATTTGAGAAAACAGTTTGCTGACATCACCATTGCCACGTGTGAACGAGTTTGGGGGAGTTGGTCATATGGTTGTGATCACATTAGTCTATAGTTGTTATGCGCCAGATTTGAAGCCATGCGATGAAGCGCAACTGAAGATATGGGGATGCAAAGTTGGCTACTCAGACAAAATTCACTAAGTTTCTATACTTGGCCAAATTTGCAAAAGGGTTCAAGCAGAGCCAAGTAAGCATGTTGATGAGGTCAACATTCACACACATGGAGGTGTCAGGACAAAATGATCATACGGGTTTGTTCATTTTTGTGCCTAGTTACTATGCACTAAATCTCAGGTCACACGATGTAGCGCCACAAAAGATATGCATGAGCAAAGCTGGGTTCCCAGGCATTTTGACAGTGTTTTCCCATAGTCAAATTTACAGATGGCAAGAAAACGCTGAGTAGGCATTTTTATGATGTCATATCTTGCACGAATGAAGGTTTCTGGAGCAGATGAATGTATGGACAAAATCCCCTATGTGAGAGGATCTTATGCGCCAAATCTCAAGTCATGTGTCTAAGCACAACAAAAGTTATGCAAGAACAAAGCTGGCCTTCCAGACAGTTTTAAGCATAGTTAGCTCTGTGGCAAAATAATCTGAGTGAGCAGATTGATGGCGTTATATCTAGCATGTGCGAAGGATTCAAGAAGAAATGAGCATATGGGTTTGTTCATAACCATGCCTAGTTTATATGGTCCAAATTTTAGAACATGCGGATGAGCGAAGCAAAAGATATGAAGGTGCAAAGTTAACCTTCTAGGCATATTTGAGATGGTTCCCATACTTGTCAAATCTGCACAAGGTAAAGCTCGGGCAACTCTTGAAGAGATCAACGGAGCGTTTTTTTCCAAGAAGTCTGGATTTAGCGAGATGAGGACAAGTGATCGAAGGTTAAGCAGATTTATAGATTGACCTTGTTAGAAGATCTAACGGTTAGCATTTAATCGTACGTTGAAGATCCAATGAAGTGGAGCAAAGTCAAATTGTCAAAGGTACCTCCGAGTGAATGCGCGAGTGCCAAGTGTCACAAGCTCAGGGACTGACAATGTGCAGAAGGAACACGCTAGTGACAAGTGTCACAATAGTGAGAATTGACAGCAAAGGTGCAAAAGGCATGCGCTAGTGCCAAGTGTCACATTCACGGGAACTCGTCAGAGATAACGTTCGAGCTTGTTAGAAGATCGAACGGTGAGTGGTTGATTGTGCAAAGAAGATCTAACAGGGCGAGTGGAGTTAATGCAATAAAGTGCTCGATGTTTAACGAGACAGAGGCGAGTTAAAGATCGAGCTAGTTTGATGAGATCGACAGAGCATATTCGTTCCAAAGACTCAGGAAGCAATGAGATTAGACCATGTGCTCGAGGTTTAAACGACATATAGAAGTAAAGATCATGCATCTTTAGAGATCCAATGACACGCGGGAGTTGGGATCAAAAGATCTAATAGACGTGTTTTGAAGTGAGAACAGTTAAGCTAGGAAGCGTACAAGGATCCAACGGATAGCGTGACCCTGTCAGAAAGTGATCGAACAAACGCATTTTAAAGTTGAGCTATTTGAATATGGACCATTAGATTGTGGCATCAAACTTAAGATCAACAGTCGATATTGAAAGATATGATCAACCTAACGACAAATGCAAGAACATGTAGGAACATGCAAGTAAGCCATAAATTACGATACAGACAACGAGATTGATTGCTGTAATCAATCAAATTTATGTAACAAGGCATGTGCATCATAACTAGAGCCTGATATTTGCTAAATATAGTAAATGACCAAGAATCACGGCAGTGGAGCTTGAGTTCAAGATGCGGGAAACTTGCAGAAGCATGATGTGTTACAGTCCAAGTGTGAACACTTAGAAGAAGAGAACCCTAGATTAAATGCATATATATATGTCATCTAGGATATAGGCAGAGGTTGCTAGTATTATTGAATTGTGTCAAATATAGAAAAATATAGACACATAGACAGAGGGGCAGAGAAGAGAAGAGAAGAGGAGAGATGAAGTGCACAGCATGAATAGTTACAGACCAGACCTATAACAGAGAACAGAGGATTGTATTCTTTTATGTATCTATTTTGTAATTTGGAGTTGTAGCTCCATATAGATCTGATTGGTGGGTGCCATTAGACAATCTGAGTTGGAGCTCAAATAGGGAGTGGGTGCTTCCTTAAAGTAGGTGTCTTAAATCAAGGGATTGGTGGCTCCTTAGGGTTGGTGCCCTTAAACATTGTAGACAGTGAGGTTCTTGATTATGAGGTTGGATTAGAACAATAGATTGTAGCAACTATTCTCATGTTGGTTTTTCCCTTATTGGGTTTTCCTTTGTATATCTAGTGTTGTGTCTATTTGTATGTGTATGATCTCTGCATATATGTTTTAGTTTGCAACAAAAGTTTGAAAAAGGACTAAGTCAATCTATTGATTCACTTCCCTCTCAGTAGATAGTTGTGTTCCAACAATCTATAACGGTTATTTAATGGAATAATAAACAATAATTTTAAATAAATAGTAAACATGAAAATTTAACCGAATGCATGAAATTCGATGGAATGCATGAAATTAAAACAAAATGCATCAAATTTGTATGCTAAGCATTAAAAATATTTATCAAACATGTATTTAATAAAATAACAATTCGCTTACATGCTTGGAAATTTAAAAAATAAATAAATAAATAAATGCATAAAAATTGACAGTGTATGAAATTAAAATGGAATGTATCAAATTTGTATACTAAGCATCACAAATATTTATCAAACATGTTTTCAATTAAATTATAAATCATTTACATGCTTGGAAATTTAAAAAATAAATAAATAAATGCATGAAATTTGACGGAATGCATGAAATTAAAATGGAATGTATCAAATTTGTATACGAAACATCACAAATATGTATCAAACATGTTTTCAATTAAATCATAACTATTTTACATGCTTGATAAAAAAAACAAAAAACAAATGCACTAACCTGGAAATTGCTTTGCTCAATTCTCTTTAATTCGCCTTTGAATGCTTCAAATCTTGTGTGAGGAGGTGTGTTGCATTTTATAAGACTCCATTCCGCGTATTTTCTGCATTTTAGGAGTGTTTGGAGGGAAAACCCGCGTTTCTCAACGGTTTTGCGCGTTTAACCCACATGGGTTCCGCGGAACTCAAAACCGCCGAGTAACAGGGGGTTACTTGCTGGCTATTTTTTTTTTCCCTTGTTGCCGGCGGTTTTAAGTGGCGAGTATTCCCCTGATGAAATTCCAAGCGAGTAAGCGACCAACTGGCGGTTACTTGTCAGTTATTCCATCTATGGATCACCCCTCTGCTTTGTAACACCACCAACATGATGCACCATGGCCGAATTTAAGGAGGATGCATGCAATTTGGATCCAAATTGCTTCCTCTTTGAGCTATTTGAAAAAGATCAAATGCCAAGGTTGCATTCATTCTTTCACAGGGAGCTAGTGGCCTACATATGCAAAACTACCCATGAATTTGAACACCAACAGCTCTAAAATTGCACTAATATGATGTGCCATGGTTGCTTTAGAGGCGGATAGCTCCAATTTGAACTCAGATGGCTTGAATCCTTTGCTGTTCACCTCTGAGGTTCACCATGGGAAACATACATGCCCAACAACTGCCCAAAACACAAAAATGATGCATTGGCAGTCAATACACCTTGATGCCAAGCACCTTATTTGCTGATTGAACGAACCCATTGATGGGAGTGGAAAAATAGCAGCCGTGTTTGATCAGTGGGCTCCATGATACTAGTTTTGAAATATTAACACTTAATCAAAGGTAACGTATGAGAAAGAACAACAAAAAATTGTACCTTTTTGCTTTCCTTTTCTTGGCAAAAAAGATTTTTCTCCCCCTCCTTGCTCATCCACTTTGCATCTTTATTTGCATATTTCTTTGGCTCTTGGAGGTGCATCGGCTGAAAACTTAGGAGTTATGCTCTTCTCCATACTCTGCAATGGGTAAAATTGGCGGCTCTTTTCTTCTAAATGTGCCATCATCTTGCCCCCACACACCATTATTAATCTGAGAGTTGCCAAAATTTGGCTTACAGTGCACAATGAATCCTAAAAGACTCTTAAATCTCATAGAATAACCACGTCTTATGCAAAAACTCATATAGTTGTCCCAACAATTGGGATCCTTTGTATTGCCAGTGAAGTTGTGAACCTTACATCCATTTGCGGATCTTCTACGATAAAGAGAACACATTTTTTTATACCAAGAAGAACATAGCCATTAAGAAAATAGAGAACAAGTCCATTGGCTGATCTTTTTCAAGAATAAGAACGTATCTCTTCTCATCAAGGAGCACATAGCCTTCCCAAAAAACAAAAAACAAATCTGTTGCATAGGTAGAGAAATCAGGCTCATCAAAATAAGGTGAAAAATTATTTATTCCATTTCTAAGCCCTCCCTTGCACCAAAGCACTTATCAGTAAATTTTCTTCTTGGGCTTCAAGGGTTATTTAAGCATCTCCTTCCACGTGTTCTTCATGAGGAGACAGAGTCTCATCTTCACAATAACTCCCTATTGCAATCAGCAATCCGTCCACGTCTTCTTGACTAGAAAACTCTTCATGAGAAGAGGCACTTCATGCTACTGGTTTTTTTGGAAGGATATCAGCATCTTCTCCCATAAATATGCTTTCTTCATTTTGACAGAAAATACCATTGTTTGTCCACTCATTCCTTGCAGAGTAAGCTGGATTTTTCACAATTTGGTGGCTGTCCACCTTAGAACATGCTTAAGTTGAGGAGGGGAGGTACTCAAATTGCAAGAGGCTTCTTTAGCTTGTATTGGATAGGTAGGAGGAGATTCCTTCAGTAATTTAGTCTGAGAATATTGATTACTGGCATAATAAAAACTTTGGGATTTCCTTGAATAATAAGCTGTTCATGGAAATTTTGGATGGAAAATTGATTTTATAGAGCCTAGAATTCATTAGAAACCTCTCTAAGAAGGATTTTCACCTCAGCCATTGCACAAGGGTTCATGGATTCAACTTTGGGTGATCGCGATGGGCTTAGGATTTGCATACAAGAATATTGGGATTTTGGGAGGACATTGCATGACTTAGGAGACAAGGAGATTATAGGCATTGAAGCAAGTTTCTCTACCAGTATTAGATTATTTTCATTTCTTCTAGCAATATTATAGGCCTCTGAGAGTGTCATTTGAAATGTCCCCAAATTGGGATATGTTCTGAAATCTGATTTTTTATGTCAAACCCTAGCAAAAAGACTTCTGATGTTTAGAACAGCACACCCTAGCTGATTTAATATGCCAAAAAATCACATAAAATATGCTAATACCAATGCATTACTTGGGCAACCCAAACATGCCAAAATAGCCCTTCAAAGGGTGAAATGGAGCTTCAAATCCTAGGCATCCCCCTTGGGAAAATTATCAGATTTATTCCCTGCTGTTATGACAAGTTTCAGAATGCTGTACTTGCTCCAAATTGGCATAAAACATTATTCAAATATTCTCAAAATATTATAGAAAAATGCAACCAATGTTGGGGTCCAATTGACCTTCCACAATATATCAAAAATTAGGAATTAATTCAGAAATATTCCTATAAAATTCAGAATCAGGTTTGGGCATGAGAAAGCCCTCAAACCCTACTAAACAACCTCCAATCCAAGTTGCCCACTGCTGGAAAAAATATATAAAATATTGTAGAATATTCTAGGGCAAGAAATGGCCCTCAAAATATGTCAAAACCCTTCCAAATTAGATCACCCAAGTGCAGAATAATACAATAAAATCAGAATAATATCTAGGGCACAAAATCACCTCAAAACATGTGCAAATCACCCTCCGACCAAGTCACCAACCTCCACAAGCAAGTCACCACACTTGGAAACCCCTCTTTTATCTTTTTCTGAATTTTGAAGAACAATGGTAGCTCCTAGATGAAGTTGCCCCATAGGAGAAAGAGGTTTTGCGTCCTCAATCTCTTTGCTTGAAGGTTTTCGTCTTCAAAGCAATGGCTTATGTTTTCATGCCTAAAGTCCAAGATTTGAATATCCAAATTTGCATCCCCTTCAATTGATCCTTCACTTCCTTTTTATACACCTCCTCAAGGGTGGCGCCCAAGTTGGAGGGAAGGATCTAATTCAAATCTAAAAAAGAGTAACTCTTATAATTTCCACTCAAGTCCTTGGGTTCCCATGATCCTCAAAAGAACACAACTTAAGTGAAAATTAGAATGATAAAGTGCTTTTTACAATTACTCTTAGAAACCAAGGTGTTTCCCTTTCTTTTTCTCTTTTCCCTTAGCCCTTGGGAAACAAGTGAGGCTAAGGGTCTTCAATCGCTTCATGTCCCAAAGGGTGACATGACATCTTTCCTCCCAATAATTATACCATAGCAGCAATATCAGAATTTAAAGCCCTCAAATAATATAAATACGCCATACCTGGTACAAGGTGAACCTCAACATATATTCTTTCCCATGTCCTCTCGACTCTGAAGTTGAAATCCAGTAGATACTCCATGGAAGATCTTTATTGTAGGTGCCTCTGTAGGATAAAACTTTAGAACAAAAATGGGCTCCTACCAAGAATTTTCAAACAATAGGTACACTAGATACTGGTAGCTCAGGTTTGAAACCACAAGGGACACATTTGAGTACACAAAATAAGGTTGAAAATATTGACAAAACTAAGCTCAGGGGACAGCAGTGGTGACATTAAATGGAGAAATGTTTAACTCCAAGTGGAACAATGGCAGGACCCCTCTCATTCAAACAACAGGGCAGCCACCACCTCGTGAAGCATTTCAGCCACATAAAATCTCCATAAAAAGCTCTTTTGCAGTCCTCGAGCAAGGTCTTGATATAGATTGCCTATGAAGCTGAAAATATCGGCCTGGAATGTTAGGGGAGTATCTGGAAGTGGTAGACAAGCCCTTGTTTGATCAGTCATGGCCAATCTTTATACAAATATTTTCTGCCTTCAAGAAATAAAGGTAACAAGGTTCCAACTTTGATTATTGATGCACAATTGGAATGAAGATTATATTACCACCTCCCATGAAGAGGTTTAAAGGAGGGGCTATATGTGTCGTTGCTTCTTGGCTTAGCCTTCACATTATTTATCGAGGTGAGGACCCCATGGCACGATGTAGTTGGATGACAATTATGCTGTGGCAAAGTGTGGGGCTTTTGTTTGGTATATGCACCTAATGACACAATAAGTAGATTGCAGTTGTGGGAGTGGATGGCCCACTCACTCCCCACTATTGAATGGATTGTGGGGTGTGATTTTAATATGGCGGAATGGGATGGGGACCGGATTGGAGGATGTGAAACTTCTCTTCTGGAAGAAAGACAAGTTTGGAATGACTGCAAGAGGACACTTGGTATTTCTAATATTAATTGGGGGCAAAAGAATCTAGATTCAGCTGGTTGGTACTCTTGGTCTAATCGACAAGCAAGGAACAACCAGATCTATGCTAGGCTGGATAGGTTCTATGCTAATCCTCAAGAAACTACTTTCTGTTCTTGTGGCAAGCACTCAGTTTTTGTGGACTCTTCTATCACTGGATCTGATCATGTACCAATTTCCACTCAGTTGATAATTGGTGCCGATGTCCAAGGAGAACAAAAATCCTCTTACAAACTAAATGTCTCCCTTTTCGAATCATAAGAATGCTTAAGAACTACTGCTAGAATTCGGTCCTTAGTTCCTGTTGTCAACCTGGAGTTGCGCCCTGATTCGAAGACGTGCGTGAAATGGCCAGTCCTCTATCTGGATGAAACAATGGGATCTTCTCACGAGGGTGGGTGCCTCAACGGTGAGAAGAACTTCCAGAGAAGGTTGGTTCCTGTATGATGTTTCAATGAAGATCCCTACTCTACGTTGCGGACTACCATGGAAAAGGGAGAAGGAAAACTAAAGGGGAAATCCTACCTAAAAATGGTGATACACCAGAAGTTCGATCCACTCAACTTGGAACCTTGAACACTGAACGAACAAGGGAAAATGAAGACCTATGATTTCAATCAATCACTTATGCACAAGTATTTCATGGAGAGGTTCGATCCAATGGCCAAAACCCGAGGGAAAACAATGGAGAGAGGTCTGATACAAGACACTTTGCAGCCACTTAACATCCATTTACAGCTTCAACAAGGACATAAAGAACACTTTAACATGACCTGCATAAAGATAATCTAGCAACTAGGTATGAACCAAAATTTGGGAAGGGAGAGAAATCTACCACTTATGCAAATTGCTGAATGAAATATACACTATGCCAGCTCTTGAAATCTGAAAGTGCAGTCCTATTGATCGAAGAGGTTACACAACTCACCAATGGCAGAGTCTAGTCTAACCAAGAGAGAGATTGGATCCTTTAATCAAGGCTCAAAGCCAATATATAGAAAATTACAAGAGGCCAAAGATTGGCATTGAAAATTTGAAGAGAAGGATTAACTTAGGCTAACTCAAGGCTGACTTGGCCTTTCAATAAAATATGTTTTCTTTTTGTTTTTGCATGAAGCTCCTTGCGCTTGGGAAAGTGAACTTGCCTTTGTTCTGAACCACCCACCTCTCTTTGCATGGAAATCCACACAAATGTCAATTTTATAACTTCGTGAGCTGCTTGATGCCGAGTTGTAGTGTTTGAAAGCTGAGTTAAACGAAGAGATCATGCTGAGTCGCATGGAAAGCTCCTAGTGAATGCGGCGTTTAACAATTAGTTAACTCTAAATCTGGAACATTCAACTTGACATTCAAATTTGGAACTTTGGTTGAAGTTGAGTTGGACCTTCGGATGCATGAGTTGACTGGAGATGAGTAGGACTTTAATAATCAGTCAACTGAAGCTTTGACCGTGTTTGAAAATAGCATCTGCTTGCATGTATTCTGTCCTATTCTGGTCTGCTGTTCGTGTCTATTTCTGGCGGGATTCTATATTCGGATGTATTTGTCTATATTTTTAACCGTTTGGTCTTTTCTTTCGGAATTCTAGCATTAACCCTGTTCCAATGGTTACTTCTCGCGGTCAAAATTTGATGTCTTGCGGGACGTCACCCTTAGTCTTCTTATTTCCTTCAGAATTCTCTGCTTGGCAATTTCCTTCGGGTTTATTTCCGCAGAATTCCTTCAGACTTATCTCTCTTCGGATACCTTTCTTTACTTGTATTTGTTCGGGCTTTTTCCCGCGGTCTTTTCTCCGAATTCCTTCTGACTTTTTCTCCGAAGGAATTCCTTCAGACAAAAGTCTGAAGGATATCTTCCTTTGTTGCGCCTTCGTTTTACTTGTTTTTTGCTTTTCTTCGGACTTTGCGTTGTGGCCTTCAGAATTTCTTCGGACAAAAAGTCCGAAGAATATCTTCCCTTGCCTTCTCCTCCGAAATGTGCCCTTCGGGATTTCAAATGTGCCCTTTTGCTGACCAAGTGCCCTCCGCAAGGGCTAGTAACTGTCCCTTTTTGCCCTTCGGAAAAATTGGAGGACACCTGGGTTATTTGCCAAGGTTCCGAATTTGCTCCTGTGCCTTCCCGAAGGGTACGTGCCCTTCGGGATTCTTGTAAATGACCCTTCCGAAGGGTACCCTTGGCTTTTCCTTGCCTTTTGTGCGGACTTTCCTTCTTAGTGCTCTTCCGAATTTCTTTGGACTTTTTGTCCGAAGGAATTTCTTCGGACAAAAAGTCCGAAAGAATTCATTATCCGAAGTAAAAACCTTTTTGATGAACCATTCCGAAGGAATTCATCCTTTGTAGCAAGGACCCTACCAAAACAATGTACTCTTCTTCCTTGGCTAGAGACGTGAATTTTCCAAATGGCGAGAGACAATCTGACTTGTGGAAGAATTGTCAACATTTCCCACCCCAATTGGTGACAAAGGGTGGATACTTTGGTGACATAGAAATGTAGAGATAAAGAAGCTCGACTTCAACTCCAACAAGTTAGGCACATGTTGGAACTGGATCCTTTCAATGTAGAAAATCAAAAAGCAGCTAGTGATTTGGAATATCATCTCAAAAAATTTGAAGAGTATAGGGCAAGAGGAGCTAAAATTAGAGGGTGTCTTCATTGGATTGTAGAAGGTGATATGCCCTCAAAATTATACTTTCAATACTTAAAACGAAAGCATAATGCAGAAAGAATTCTTGCGATGCGAGACTCTCATGATAACCTTTTAGAAGACGAACTTCAAATCTAAGAGATTTTTCAAAGCCACTTTCAAAAGATCTTCATTTGTGGGTTCTAATCCTTTACATGAGACTTGCATGGTTCTTGTAAAGGAAGTGGTTCCTAAAAAAGTGTAAACTTATGAATTTTTTTTTTTCTAGAGGCCTGGAACTAGAGGAGTTTGAGGCAGCAATGAAAGACATGAAGACTGATAAATCCCCAGGACTTGATGGCCTCCCAGTGGAGTTCTATAAGAAGATGTGGCCTACCATTGGTTCAACTTATTTAAAAATGTGCCAAGAATTCATCAAAAGGGGAGTCATGGGGGAGCTACTAAATGGAGGTTTGATTAAACTCATTCTAAATGGATCCAAAAGGGAGCGCATAAGTGGTTGGAGACTGATTACCCTCCTTAGTATCTCCTATAAAATTTTAGCAAAAGCCCTTGCTAGAAGGATTAAGATATTGGTGTCACGAATAGTTCGAAGAGAGCAGACTAGTTTTATGAAAAGCAGATTTATTATGGATAATCTCATTACTGCATATGAGGGCATGAAGTGGGCAAAAGTCTCTCTTTTCGAAGAATGACTTTGATAAAGCCTATGATCGGATAGAGTGGGATTTCATCTTGAACATGCTGGATTGGTTCGGCGTTGGCTCTTTTTTCCACAAGGCAGTGGAGACTCTGTTTTCAAATGCTTTTGCAAGGTTTAATGTGAATAATATTCCCTCAGAACCTATCCAATTGTCGTGATCCATTAGGTAGGTATGTCCATTAACCTCCTATCTCTATGCCATTGCTGTAGATGGCCTTGGGTATTTATTGGAGGCAGTGAGAATTTAGGGACAAATTGGAGGGATCTTTTTACCCAATGGCATTCAACTCCTCAATGTTCATTTTGCTAATGACTCGTCTCTAACTCCTGAGCTAACTCAACAAGTTGTTGAAGGTACATTGCTTTGTTTAGAGACTTTTGCCAAGGCTATTGGAGCAATTGTTAGCGAAGAAAAAATGAAGGTTTTGCTCATTGGTCAAGATGACCCTCCTTCCTGGTTGAACCAATGATGGAAACTCATAAAACTAGGTGAATTTGTTTTCTATTTGGGGATTTCGTTTGGTAGCCATCTCTCTATTGCTGAACAATGGCGATGGATTCTAGAAAATTTTGAAAAGAAGTTGCTAATGTGGAATAAACTTGACCTTCCTCTTGCTGGGAAGGTTACCATTGTTGACATAATCCTATTAGCAGGTCATATGTTGTTCTACTCTTCTTTCTTGTTCCCTATCCAAAGCACTTTTAAAATGCTTGAAAGGGCTCTAAGAAGTTTTTTATGGGGCAAACAAGGAGGATAAAAGGACTCCCCCTTGTTTCTTGGGATGTTTGCATTCTCCTAAGAGAAAATGACTCCCCCTTGTTTTTTAGTAGTTCGAGACGAAGTTTTTTATACTAAGTGTTTATAGTCAAAATTCATCTCTCGTGTTTGGTTTGTGCATTGGGACAACACTAAAGAGCTTTCTGAGAAGTTTGATTTTAACTTAAATTTTCACTCTGGTGTTGATAAGGTCAAATGAGTGTCAATTGCAGATCTCAATATGCGACCCAAGCCTTGTCCATTGGGCTACAAAGTCAATGTTACATTTTGAAAATTTTTACTATCCCTATCCTTAAAACATCTTTAATTGCCTGTATGAGCGCGATGGGGGGTGTTGTCGCGAAATTTAAAATTTCACGACAACACCACCTTCAAACAAATGGGCAAACAAAGATTGTGAATAAGTGGATTGAAGAATATTTGAGGAACTATGTAGTAGGGCAGCAAACAACTTGGATCAAATGGCTTTGTATGGGGGAGCATTGCTACAACACCTCACACCATATGTCAGTTGGTATAACTCATTTCAAAGCCTTGTATGGTTATGATGTTCTTTCTTTTGTGGACTTGGTCATCACAGACAATAGAGTGCCAGAGGCAAGAGATTTGGTCACACAGAATCAAGAAATATTGGAGTCACTCAAAGTAAATCTTTAATGGGCACATGATCAACAAAAGTTATGATCCTAGGAATCCAAGAAGGGAGGTTAGTATAGTGTTAGTTCAAGCAATAAAAACTCAAATAAAAACACACTAACACTTACACTCCTAGCCTAGAACTTAAGGAGAGCCTAGTAACAAAAGACTAAATGAGAGCACAACTAAAATATAAAAGACACAAATCCTTTACCTTCTTTGGGAGCTCCAAATGCTTTGTTGAGTGGCTTGCTCGATTTGTGCTTCAAGAAGTCTTTGACAATGGAGGTTGTTGGCTCCTTCTCTCCTTGGCACCATTGGCTTTGATATGGCTTGATGTTGATTTGGCTCAAGATTTTGGCATTATAACATGATTGCAAAGCTTGTCTCTCTCCAAATTTGCATTATAACTTTGGCTTATGAGAGCTTAGAATTCAATTGGCATGGCCTTGTATTTATAGCTTTGGGAATTAACCCTCACCCAAGGTGAGTTAGGGTTGAGTTAAAACTTGCAATGGGTTCAAACTAAACCTAAGTGAGTCAAATCTAACCCCAGTAGAGTTAATAGTTGTCAAGTAATCATGATTTACAATTATTAGGCATGGGTCTCCAAAATAGATATTTTAGGACATTTTCAAAGAGCTTGACAACTCATAAAGGCAATGATGAAAGGCTAGGATATTTTGAATTTTTGAATTTTCTTTTTTAAATATTCATTAATTGCAAATGGATAATTCAACTAGGCATCTAATCATGTTTAGCTTGTTAATTGATTTTGATTAGCCTTTTAGCAATTTCAATATTTGATTTAAATGTGCAAGTGCCCCACTTAATAGGTCCATAGGCCATGTTGACTGTTGTGATGCCTCAAGGTGCTTAGGGATGAATCCGTGAGAGGTTATTATTGCATATGATAAATTATCCCAATTAGGGATGTCTCAACATGATTCTGAGCTTTGATGAATGATGCACAAGCAAATTTGGGACGTTTAGTGATTCCTAGGCTTAATTTGCAATGATTGTTAGGAATCGGTCTAAAGTCTGGTTGAAAGCCAATTGTGTCCAGTTTTAGGTGTCTACAATATGCAAACCACTGTATTGAGAGAACTTTTGAGGTTGGAGACATGGTCTTCTTGAGATTGCAGCCCTATAGACAATCCTCCTTCAAGAAAAGTGGAGCTGAGAAGTTCAAACCCCATTTTTATGGGACTTATAGGATCAAATGAAAGATTGGGGAGGTTTTTTATAAGCTTGAGTTGCTAGAACACAACAATATTCATAATGCATGTCATGTTTCATGCCTCAAAAGGGCACTGGAACAACACATCATGCCTTTGTTTGAGTTGCCTCCTTTAGATGATGAAGGGAAATTGATTGTGGTTCTGGAAGCCATCATGGATATTGTTGTCAACTTGGAGCTGCGCCCTGATTCGAGGACGTGCGCGAAACTGCCAGTCCTCTATCTGGCTGAAACAATGGGATCTTCTCACGAGGGTGGGTGCCTCAATAGTGAGAAGAACCTCCAGAGAAGGCTGGTTCCTATATGATGTATCAATGAAGATTCCTACTCTACGCTGCTGACTACCGTGGAAAAGGGAGAAATAAAACTTAAAGGGGAAATCCTACCTAAAAGGGGTGATACACCAAGATTTTGATCTACTCAATTTGGAACCTTGAACACTGAACGAACAAGGGAGAAGGAAGACCTTAGACTTCAAATTAATCACTTGTGCATAAGTATTTCATGCAGAGGTTCGATCCAATAATTAAAACCTGAGGGAAAATGGAGAGAGGTCCGATACAAGACACTTTGCAGCCACCTAACATCCACTTATAATTTCAACAAAAGACAATAAAGAACACTTTAACATGACCTGCACAAGGATAATATAGCAACTAGGTATGAAACAAAATTTGGGAAGGGAGAGAACTCTACCACTTATGCAAATTGCTGAACAAATATACACTATGCCAACGCTTGAAATCTGAAAGTACAGTCCTTCTATTGATCGAAGAGGTTACACAACTCACCAATGGCAGAGTCTGGTCTAACCAAGAGAGATTGGATGATTTTTAATCAACGCTGAAAGCCATTATATAGAGAGAATTACAAAAAGCCAAAGATTGGCGTAGAATTTGAAGAGAAAATTCACTTTGGTTAACTCAAGGCTTTACTTGGCCTTTCAATAAAATATATTTTCCCCTTTGTCCTTGCATGAAGCTTCTTCGCTTGATGAAGCAAACTTATCTTTGTTATGAACTATCCACCTCCTTTTGCAGGGAAATCTACGCAATGTTAAATTTAGAACTCCACGTGAGCTGCTTGATTGCCAAGTTGTAGCGTCTGAAAACTGAGTTAAACGTTATATAAGCTGAGTTGGACGAAGAGATCATTCTCTTTCGCATGGAAAGCTTCTAGTGGACGTGGCGTTTAATCAATTAGTCAACTCTAAATCTAGATCAATCAACTTGTCATTCGAATTTGGAACACCTGCTGAAGCTGAATTAGACTTTCGGATGCATGAGCTGGCCGGAGATGAACATGACTTTAATAATCAGTCAATTGAAGCTTTGACCGATGTTGGAAAATAGCTCCGATGTTCGAAAATAGCTCCAATGTTTGCATGTATTTCATTTTATTCTAGTCTGCTGTTCGTATCTATTTTTGGCGGGTTCTATATTCGGATATATTTGTCTATATTTTTAACCATTTGGCCTTATCTTTCGGAATTCTTTAAGTAACGGTTACTTCCCGCAGGCAAAATTTGACGGCCTGCGGGACGTCACCGGAAGCTTTATTATTTTCTTCGGATTTCTCTGCTTGGCAATTTCTTTCGGACTTTCGTCTTGCCATTTTTCCTTTACTTTTATTTGTTCGGGCTTTTTCCCGCGGTCTTTTTGTCTCTGTGGTCTTCCGAATTTCTTTGGACTTTTTGTCCGAAGGAATTCCTTCGGACAAAAATTCCGAAAGAATTCATTTCCTTCGTTTTTGCCTGTCTTTTGTCTTAGGACTTGTTTTTCTTTGGACTTATGTCTTGCGCAAGCTTTCGAATTTCTTCGGACTTTTTGTCCGAAGGAAAAAAAACCGAAGGGCACATTTGAATAGTCCGAAAACAGAAGCCTACGGCAGGAGACAAGTCCGATGACAAAGCCGACGAGAAAAGACAAGAAAAAGCTAAGTCAAGAGAAAATGAATTCTTTCGGACTTTTTGTCCGAAGGAATTCGCAGGAGACAAGTCCCAAAGCCGACGAGAAAAGACAAGAAAAAGCTAAGTCAAGAGAAAATGAATTCTTTCGGACTTTTTGTCCGAAGGAATTCCTTCGGACAAAAAGTCCGAAAGAATTCATTTTCTCTTGACTTAGCTTTTTCTTGTCTTTTCATTCCTTCGGACAAAAAGTCCGAAAGAATTCATTTTCTCTTGACTTAGCTTTTTCTTGTCTTTTCTCGTCGGCTTTGTCTTCAGACTTGTCTCCTGCCGTAGGCTTCTGTTTTCGGACTATTCAAATGTGCCCTTCGGTTTTTTTGAATTCCTTAAGGACAACTGCCCCTTCAGAAAAATTGTCATGGACCTCTTTGCCGACCAAGTGCCCTCTGCAAGGGCATTTAGCTCTCCCTTTGTGCCATTTGGAAAAATTGGAGGGCACCAGGGCTTTTTGCAAAAGTCCTTAATTTAGTCTCTGTGCCTGCTCGAAGGGTATGTGCCCTTCGGCCTTTTTGAAAGTGATCTATCCGGAGGGTACCCTGCCCTTCGGAAAAAATTGGAAATCCCCCTTTTTCCGAATTAATCTTTGGCTTGCCTTTTGCGGACTTTTTGTCTTGTGGTCCTCCGAATTTCCTCAGACTATTTGTCCGAAGGAATTCCTTTGGACAAAAGTCCGAAGGATATCCCTTCTTCCTTTGTCTTTTCTTCCCCCTTTAACTTTTTCTATCTTCCCAAATTTCCTGATTGAGTTCGTATAAAATTGCTTGATTGAGTCCGTAGAAATCCTGCAGAGTCCATAGAAATTTTCTGCTTGAGTCCGTAGAAATCTTCTGCTTGAGTCCGTAGAAATCTGAAGAGTCCATAGAAATCTTCTGCTTGAGTCCGTAGAAATCTAAAGAGTCCGTAGAAATCCTCTGCTTGAGTCCATAGAAATCCTCTGCTTGAGTCCATAGAAATTTGAAGAGTCCGTAGAAATCTTCTGGTGGCAAGAGAAAATCTGATTTGTGGAAGATTTGTCAACATTCTGGCGACTCAACTGGGAAGCATGCCTGCTATGCTTGAGAACTCAGACCATGTATAGACGTTATTCGAATTTTCAAATGGTGAACCTGATCTTTGATTGAAAATCTGCTCTGATCATGGCTGTAGTAACCTCCTTCTTCAAAATAAGAAGGGAAACACACGAAAGTGGAAAACTAACTAAAATGCAAATGTGCAAATAAGCACTTATTGGAACAAAACTGAAACAAACAACTGTGCTTGAACAACACTTAGAGGAAAGTAGAAACAACTTAAATAACCTAGCTAACCATGATAAGGCACGATCCGCCTGGATCAAATAGAAAATTCTTGAACTCGCTCCTTTCGAGAGATGGTAAAATTTGCAAAGCAGGATGTTTATTAGTCATAACCTTTGATGAGGCAGTTGCCTTGTTGACCAACTATACTAGCATCTTCTCAAATGGGTCATCAACAGCAAACCAGTCACCAACAAAGACAAACTCACCAAGTATTTCCTGATTGTTTTCAGAGTGCTTGTCATCTATCACCATGTCAAGTGATACCCCATCTATGCATGCCTTTTGAGTGACCACGTCCTTATTGACTGCTGTAAGTTCATCTAGCTCTTCAAGGAGCTTTGAATATGCAACCCAATCTATACTGGGATCTTGAAGAGGTGATTCTTGATCAAATTTCTCATAAACATGCTCTTTAATAGCCACCATATCCATACAAAGCTCTTCAATCTCTTGTAGAGATTCAAGGTACAACTGCCAATCATCTTTTTGTTCCTCATTTTGATCTATTTTTACTGAATCAGCTGTTACGCTATCTGAATCCTTCTCAATAGGAGATCCCTGTGACTCATGTATGACTTCAATTTGTATCAGCTCCTCTTGAAGTTCCTCTATATCAAGATCAGTCTTCTTACTCTCAGCTATAACTGGATGCTCAATTACAATCTCAAGTGAAGTGTCAATAGGAAGTTCTTCAGACACTTCTGAAGCATCCTCTACACATTTTGCAAGAACTTGTCTTGTAGTTGTAACCTCCTCAATATTCCAAAGAATAGGATCCTCCTGAGAAAGGGGGATGGTGGGAGGGTGATAAAATTCATTTTTTTGAGAGGGAATATGAAGCATGGGAGGTCGATCATGGTCGGATTTTGGAATCTCGAGGGAAAAGGAATTATCTAAGGAGTTTTGGAGGGGAGAGAAAGAGAAATTCTTAAAGACCTCTGTATTCTGTTCCTTCCATTTGGCCATTGCCTCATCAAAGTCTGGAACTTGCTTGTTCTCCTGGACAACTTGACCTTGAGAGATGATTGGTGAGGTAATGGGACTATAGGAAGGTATAGTCTCATGAATAGGCTCTTGGATATGCTCTTGAATGGGATCTTGAATAGGCTCTTGACTCCAACTAGGAAGCTCCCTTGGCACACACTGGGCATGGTTAAGAACTTCATAAGAATAAGGAGCACAATAGCCCTTTGTAGACAATTGGTTTAACTCAATTTTTTGCCTTTCCCAAGCCTCCATCTTTTCCAATGCAAGAATACATAGTCCATTTATCTCTTCTGGATCATTGGACACATTTCGAAATAGACCATTCACTTCCTCATATTGAGAGTTAGAACAAACCTTTCTTGCATATGCTAGTATTCTGAGCTCTATTTCATTCATTTTTTTTTGAAGGTAATACTGCTCATATGCAACATCATAACCATATGGGAAAGATGAAATCTAGTCCTGGGACTGATATGGCTCACAAGGAAGGTAAGAGTCATGCTCTTGATAATAAGGATCATGAGAAACTTGATAAGGCTCAACATAGCTTTGATAATAACCTTGATAAGGCTGATTAGGCTCATAGATATCATGACCAGACTGGTATGATCCATCATTGGGCTGATAAAGAAATATACCATAGGAATTCTCTTCATATACAACCATCAACATTCATTCACAATAAAAAAAGACTTACATGGAAGCTGTCCTGAACTATTAGAAGCAACTGCTTGAGCTTGTAGTCACCGAATACTTCTTGAAGAACACTGCTGTAACTGCGATTTCATTAAAACCAGGAAAAATATGTCCCACCGGGCGTGCCAAAAACTGTTGTCAACTTGGAGCTGCGCCCTGATTCGAGGACGTGCGTGAAACTGCCAGTCCTCTATCCAGTTGAAACAATGGGATCTTCTCACGAGGGTGGGTGCCTCAATAGTGAGAAGAACCTCCAGAGGAGGCTGGTTCTTGTATGATTTATCAATGAAGATTCCTACTGTACGCTGCTGACTACCGTGGAAAAGGGAGAAAAAACTTAAAGGGGAAATCCTACCTAAAAGGGGTGATACACCAAGATTTTGATCCACTCAATTTGGAACCTTGAACACTGAACGAACAAGGGAGAAGGAAGACCTTAGACTTCAAGTTAATCACTTATGCATAAGTATTTCATGCAAAGGTTCGATCCAATAACTAAAACCTGAGGGAAATTGATGGAGAGAGGTCCGATACAAGACACTTTGCAGCCACCTAACATCCACTTAAAATTTCAGCAAAAGACAATAAAAAACACTTTAACATGACCTGCACAAGGATAATACAGCAACTAGGTATGAAACAAAATTTGGGGAGAGAACTCTACCACTTATGCAAATTGCTGAAGAAATATACACTATGCCAACGCTTGAAATTTGAAAGTACAGTCCTTCTATTGATCGAAGAGGTTACACAACTCACCAATGGCAGAGTCTGGTCTAACCAAGAGAGATTGGATGATTTTTAATCAACGCTGAAAGCCATTATATAGAGAGAATTACAAAAAGCCAAAGATTGGCGTAGAACTTGAAGAGAAAATTCACTTTGGTTAACTCAAGGCTTTACTTGGCCTTTCAATAAAATATATTTTCCCCTTTGTCCTTGCATGAAGCTTCTTCGCTTGATGAAGCGAACTTATCTTTGTTATGAACTGCCCACCTCCTTTTGCATGGAAATCTACGCAATGTTAAATTTAGAACTCCACGTGAGTTGCTTGATTACCAAGTTGTAGCATCTGAAAACTGAGTTAAACGTTATTTAAGCTGAGTTGGACGAAGAGATCATTCTCTTTCGCATGGAAAGCTTCTAGTGGACGTGGCGTTTAATCAATTAGTCAACTCTAAATCTAGATCAGTCAACTTGTCGTTCGAATTTGGAACACCTGCTGAAGCTGAGTTAGACTTTCGGATGCATGAGCTGGCTGGAGATGAACATGACTTTAATAATCAGTCAATTGAAGCTTTGACTGATGTTGGAAAATAGCTCCAATGTTTGCATGTATTTCGTTCTATTCTGGTCTGTTGTTTGTATCTATTTCTGGCGGGATTCTATATTCGGATATATTTGTCTATATTTTTACCCGTTTGGCCTTATCTTTCGGAATTCTGGCTTTATCCCTGTCCCAACGGTTACTTCCCGCAGGCAAAATTTGATGGCCTGCGGGATGTCACCGGAAGCTTTATTATTTTCTTCGGATTTCTCTGCTTGGCAATTTCCTTCGGACTTCCGTTTTGCCATTTTTCTTTTACTTTTATTTGTTCGGGCTTTTTCCCGCAGTCTTTTTGTCTTTGTGGTCTTCCGAATTTCTTCGGACTTTTTGTCCGAAGGAATTCCTTCGGACAAAAAGTCCGAAAGAATTCATTTTCTTCGTTTTTGCCTTTGTCTTTTGTCTTAGGACTTGTTTTTCTTCGGACTTATGTCTTGCGCAAGCTTCCGAATTTCTTCAGACTTTTTGTCCGAAGGAATTCCTTCGAACAAAAAGTCCGAAAGAACTCATTTTCTCTTGACTTAGCTTTTTCTTGTCTTTTCTCGTCAGCTTTGTCTTCGGACTTGTCTCCTGCCGTCGGCTTCTGTCTACGAACTATTCAAATGTGCCCTTCGGTTTTTTCGAATTCCTTAAGGACAATTGCCCCTTCGGAAAAATTGTCATGGACCTCTCTGCCGACCAAGTGCCCTCCGCAAGGGCATTTAGCTCTCCCTTTGTGCCCTTCGAAAAAATTGGAGGGCACCCGAGCTTTTTGCAAAAGTCCTTAATTTAGTCTCTGTGCCTGCCCGAAGGGTATGTGCCCTTCGGCCTTTTTGAAAGTGATCTCTCTGAAGGGTACTCTGCCCTTCGGAAAAATTGGAAATCCCCCTTTTTCCGAATTAATCTTTGGCTTGCCTTTTGCGGACGTTCTGTCTTGTGGTCCTCCAAATTTCCTCGGACTATTTGTCCTAAGGAATTGGGAATTTTCTACGGACTCAATCAAGCAATTTTCTACGGACTGAAGACATAAAAAGTTAAAGGGGGAAGAAAAGACAAAGGAAGAAGGGATATCCTTCGGACAAGGCAATTTTCTATGGACTGAAGACAGAAAAAGTTAAAGGGGGAAGAAAAGACAAAGGAAGAAGGGATATCCTTCGGACTTGTCCGAAGGATATCCCTTCTTCCTTTGTCTTTTCTTCCCCCTTTAACTTTTTCTGTCTTCCCAAATTTCCTGATTGAGTTCGTAGAAAATTGCTTGATTGAATCCGTAGAAAATTCCCTGATTGAGTCCGTAGAAATCCTGCAGAGTCCGTAGAAATTTTCTGCTTGAGTCCGTAGAAACCTGAAGAGTCCGTAGAAATCTTCTGCTTGAGTCCGTAGAAATCTAAAGAGTCTGTAGAAATCTAAAGAGTCCATAGAAATCTTCTACTTGAGTCCGTAGAAATCTGAAGAGTCCGTAGAAATCTTCTGCTTGAAGAGTCCGTAGAAATCTAAAGAGTGGCAAGAGAAAATCTGATTTGTGGAAGATTTGTCAACAGATATCAGTGTAAATAAACTAAGAAACATGAGCTTAATGGAATACTTAGTGCGTTGGAAGGATCTCCCACTAGAAGACGCTACATGGAAAGTGCGGAGATTTTGAGCATCATAATATGCAATTGCTTGAGGGCAAGCAATTTCGGGTAGGGCGGACTGTCAGGTCCCCTTTTCCGAATTAATCTAATCAAAGGACCCGTAGCCAATTCTCTATTTCCCGTAGGCTAAGGGATAAAGTTAGGGAAATGATTTAGTAATATCTTAATTGGTCTTAAGTCACTTTAATTTATTATAACATGGTAAAAGAACACTTATGTATTATTGTAAAGCCGGCCAAAAATATTTTATTGAAGTGTTTTAAATGCTTTTAGGGTTGGAATTAAAATGATTATTATAAAAGGAGGAGCTGGGCTCAAAAGGGGTTATTATTCATTACTCATTGAAATCAAACCCTATTCCAGAGTTTGAGCCTTTGTGTTCATCTTTTTACTCAAGGACAAAAACCATTTGGTGTGTAGGACTGGAGGAATAAAACCCTCTAATTTTAGTTGTGGTGATTCCATCTAAGGATCATATTTTTTGCCGAAATATTGAAATTTATTCCATTCTCAGTTTGCTACAACGTTGCTACAGTGAACTGTACAACCACTACGGTGATCTGTACCGTTGATACAATGTTCTGTACGGTCATTATAATGATCCGTACAATTGCTATAGTGATCCATACCGCTGCTACAATGATCCATGCCATTGCTACAATGATTCATACCGCTGCTACGGTTCTTTTGTACCTTGTCATCAGCTATATTTATGATCAAATATTCAGTGTAGATCTGTAATGGGTATTTTCTGTTGTATGTCCACAATAAACTTGGGTTGTACCCTACATATTATATAACCAGGTATTTCTGTATGTGTTGTTCCAATACCTAGCTGTCTTGTCATCTAGATTTAAGAGTATTCAGCGCATTACAATAAAAGATTTCAGTTGCATTATTTTTCAGCTTATTGAAATAAAGAAATCCTTGGGGTCTTGGTGTTATTAGGAGGGTTTAGAATATTAATCCTGTATGTTGCTGCTTATTATGTTATTGATACTCAATATTGGAAAAATAATTCACAAAAAATTCAGAGTTTATAAATAGTGGGAAAGGGACATTTCATGCAAGTAAAAGGGGGAAGTTTGAGACTTCTCAACAAATTGTAATCAATCTTTCAAGTTTTGCCTGATTTCAAATATTGGCATTGTTAATTGGGGAAAGAAACTAAATAAATTTTATGTTAAATGTTGGATGATTGGTCACACATACAATATCAATTAAAAATCATATCTTGCGAGGATGGATATCCAAATCACTAATAGTCCTCTAATTGTTCCGAGCAAATGGAATTTCACTATCATACTATAACTGCTATAATAATATATGTACAGTATTTGTCCGGACTCCAAATTAAGACGTATATTTCTTGTCTTCAGAATGCAATCATTGATCGTAAAATGATCCCAAATGGCACAATTACAAACACCATACATTAGTAACAAATTATATGGCAGGAATCACTCATCAGTCTTCATTCAGTAAAAAATAGATACCGTCTTGCATGACTTGCACACAATATTTACCAAAAAAGTAGTAATTTTTTTGGAATAGTAGTTTGGCACTAAATCGATATGCTAATCTTTCTTATCTTACAATTACTGATGTTTAAAGCAAACAAGCAGCATATTTTTGGCTAATGACATGTAGACCGACCTTGTGGTCATACTGCAATAGTTTCAACATATAAGACAAGTTTACTATCACTAAACTTTAGTTTAATAAAATCATGCGTGTTAAGTATGTTTCAGACTGGTGGACAATGATATAGCTCTTCAATTTTTGGTATATTGTAATGTTCTTTTATATAGAGGTTTAAAGCTGAGTGAAAATAAAGTTGAAAATTGAAGGATTAATTATGTGTTTGTTTGTTTCAATGTGAACTGCAGGACCAGCCACCGTTGTTTGTGATTACTTATGTTATATATTCATGTTTCTATCTATTGCTACTTCAAACATGATTGCTACTTCTCTTGCTCAAAAGGTCAGCTGTGGTACTTACAAAGCTGCCTGGGAATCATTATGATTTGTTTTTGGGTTATCGAAAAAGTAGAAAATAGATTGAGATATTCTTTAAGAGTTTAGTAGGAAACTATGGGACGATGCTAGGAAACAAGAAAATGAATGGCTTTCAAGCCATCGGAGTTCTTTCGAATAACATTTTTTATATCTATTAAGAAAGTTATAGTTTTGAGTCATTAAGATGGAAAAATGATGGCAAGAATACCTCAAATCTCCATTTTGAAAGTCTTTTTCCTGGTGTTTTTCCAAGGCAAAATTAAAATGACTTTGAAATAACTGTCTTTTAATTGCTAGAAATTAGAATAGATCAAAGCTTTGTATGGATCTATAGGTAATAGGTATAGAGCAATATTTACTATGTAGGTTGCTCTGAATTTCCGAAGGTGAATGCAAGGAATTCCTCCCATTTACATGAATAAGGTATAAAATGATGAACTTGCTTCCTTCAATCTTAAATGACTCTACATTTTATTTCTGCTAAAACACATATTATCTTGAAGAATATCACATTATATTTTTAGGACTTATTGCTTTGTTAACATTTAAGTCGTTGGTCATTGTCATGGCTTACTCTCATACAGGAATTGTGGCTGCAGGATGAAGTTGCAATACAACAACAGTTATCCAGGTTGTTGTTTGTTGCATTAGCATGTGGAATTGGGATGCTACTGTTTACGAAGATATTTGGTACACCACTACTTCATGGTATGGGTAAACTCAGACAGTTAGCTTCTGTTTTCATTTTTTTAAAATTTTCAATGCATCTTGGTATTGGATAGGTATGGATTCTTGCAGTTGGATGAAGCCATATCTAATACATATGATCAGAATGTCTTGCTAAAGTTTTTGGAATTGAAGTTTCTATTGAATTTATTGCTTGTTGAACTTTCCAGCTTTTGTTGGGTCCAAGAATGCCAATCTAGTTCCTGCAGCAAGCACATATGTTCAGGTGAATACCAGGCTTGAACTGGTTGAGTGTAAACTTTTTCTATCATATCATTGTCACATGTAATTTTTTTCTTTTCAAAGTCCATTCAAGACCTAGCTGCCAGGCATATCATTGAGTTTTTTAAATGAAATTCTTTTTCTTCATTACAGGAAGCATGTTATCGGAGACACTGTCATTTATGTTAGACAATAGTAGGTACTTGTAAAACACCATAAAATAAATGGAAGAGAATACATCTAATCATACCAATCAAATATTGCATCATATAAGTGCAAATAATCTACCAATAGGAGCCATATACAACATATTTTATTAACCAAGAAAAGGTTGTTTGATTCTTTACTTCACCACGAAGTGCATTACTAGTCTACCTTTAAGATAGTGGCAGGCAAGTCTAGAAACCATCAATGCAGTATAAACGCAGTACAAGTTATAAAATTAAAAGCTGTGTGGACCAGATGTTTCCAACAGGAATGGTTGATTCCTTTTCAACGCTCAAAAAATTCAAGTCTTCTGAGTATGTACATTTTCAGCTGGTGCATGCCTTCATAGAGAATCATTAGCTTTGAACAAGAAATAGGCGTATCATTAAAGGAATTTGCCATGTGAGTAATAGATTGGTATGTATCCTCCATGGTGCAAATTTTCAGCAGTTAAATCTTAGGGTGTCATCATAATAACTATAGTTTACAACTATCAAAAAGTTTAGGAAGTCTAAGAATCTAGGCTTTGAATTGGTAATTCGGTAGTCTGGAACTCATGGCACCTCAGTTTCATGCATTGTTGCAGGCATGGTTCTAATACAAATGCCTAACATTAGCCGGCCATATCCAGTCATGTTACATGTCTCCTTCCTGCACTACCATTCTTTGTCAATGCAATGTGGAACATAATTGTTCAGATACAATATATTGGTAATAACTGTTATGTATCCTCTATGGTGCAAATTTTCAGCAGGCAAACCTCAGGGTGTTACCATATCAGCATAATAACTAGAGTCTACTACTCTAAAAAGATGTAGGAAGTATAAGAATATAGGCTTTTACTTGGGAAGTTGGTAGTCTGGAACGCATGGCTCCTTAGTTTCCTGCATGGTTGCAGCCATGATTCCGAAACAAATGCATAGCGTTAGCTGGCCATATCCAGTCATGTTGCTTGCTTATTTTCTACACTACCATTCTTTGTCAATGCAATGGGGCACCTAATTGTTCAGATGCATCATATCTTAAAACAACGAGCCAAATTCCTCCGTGGCAGAATTATTGTTCAACGCAACATGGCACCAAATGATTCCAATACAAAAGATTTGCAAGATATGTCTTAAACCTCTCAAGTGCAAAGCGACTTATGCAAAATCAGTTTAAAATGTCATCTTTTAGTGAAACTCTTCAATAGATTTCAAGCGTCTAAAAGACACCTATGAGAGAGTATCTTCATGTTTTTTTTTTTTGCGCATCCAACCAGCCCAATTGATTTCATACCTTGTCTCAAGAAATCTTGTTCAAGATCAAAATAGGAAAAAATATTAATTTAATGTTGAATCCCAATAAGTTTTTCATGGGATGAAAGAACAAATTTGGGATTGATTTGATTTAACTTTGAATAAGTACTTTTTATTATGTACAAAACTATTTATAAAGTGACATCTGGGCCCACACCCTTCCAGCATATGTATGGTCAAGAAAAGAAGCAAGAAGGAAATTTTATTAATGTCCACAAACGACCAAAGCAAGTGAATAAGGTTTAAAAGTATATTCAGTTGCATTAGATAAGTACTAGGGAAAGAATGCTATGTTCAAGAAAGAAAGCACTAAATACTAAAACAATGTAAATGTAACTAGTGGGGCTAAACCTGAAGTGGTTAAACCCCAAACCATATGATCTACGTTTTACCATCAAAAGCTATCTAGGGGGAGGACCCTGTAATTTTGAAGATCAAAGTTGGAGAACAAGACTTGAATTCAATTCTATCGTACATCCATAACAAGGGTTGGGCTAGAGGAATCAATGACACCCTCATCTGGCACCATGAAAGGGTTAATGCAAGATCCTTTAATGTTCGACAATCCTAGCAGAGGGTAGCTTATCACTCCTAGAATCTCTTCTAACACTCAAGGTAACTTTGGGAGGTAAGAAAAAAACAATTAATGTGCTCTTGTCCCCATGACATGGGCTGCGGGCTAGGGGGACTAGAAGGTCCTCGATGTTAATGTGCCTAGAAGGGGGACTAGAAGGTCCTAGAAGGTAAAGAAAAAACAATTAATGTGCCTTCTACCCCCATGCAAGACACATAGCAAAAAAGATATGATGTTATTGATAGAAAAAATGTGGACGGTGAAAGTGGCAAGTTATTTTTTGGTTGTTCTTCCATTTAACATTGCTTGATCACACTTATGGAAATATGCCATACGCATGGTAAACAATGCGTCCAAGGGGTCTTTGACTCCTAGTTCTAAAAAGCTTCAAATTGTTGTTTTGAGTGATGAGAAAACACGGGTTGAGGGTAGATCGAAAGACATAAAAGAAAGTCGTTCCTACATAGGTATATCAATTCTTGTAGATGGGTGGACCCATGTTACTCATAGACCTATTATAAACACTGTTGTCTCCTCCCCTAAAGGTGCCATGTTTTTGAAGGCACATAACACTACTGGTCAAAATAAGGATGCAACTTATTTGATGGGTTTGATTTGAGATGCAATTGAGCTTGTAGGAAGACAAGTGTGGTGTAAATCATTAAAGATATTGCTTCAAGCAATGTACTAGTAGGAGACATGATCAAGGACGAGTATCCAAAAATATTTTGGACACAATGCACAGTTCTTTGCATGAATCTCTTACTTAAATATCTGCATAATGGCCTTCCTTGGATCAACCAAGTCGTGTTGGATGCAAAGAAAATTCAGCATTATATTGTTTATCATTCCATGCCCTAGGCCATACATAGGAAGTATGCTTATTTATGGCTACTCTGATGTGTTGCTTCCGTATAGATACTCTGATGTGTCGAGACTAGATTTGCATCCTTATTTATTATGATTGATCACATCTTAAAATTAAAACAATCACTTAGAGTGATGGTTGTGTTCGTTGAATGTGAGAGGTGGAAGAGATGACCTACTGTTAACACCACCTTATGCATTGAGATTTCAGAGTTCATTATTGGTGCTGAGTCTGTTTTATTTGACAAAGGTGTTCAAATCTCTGTCTTCTTTACAAACCAATAATGAAGGTCCTTTGTACTTTTGATAGTGATGATCCATGCATGGAGAATGTTTTTGAGGATTTTGACCAAATAAGGAGACTCCTTAGAATATTTTGATAGCAAGGGCACCTTCTTTTGATTGAGAGTCAAAAGATTTAGTTTGGCTTTGCAATGTCAATAGATGGAAGATGCTTGATAATCTCTTCACTTTGTCGCTTTATTGCTTAATCTGAGGTGGTTTGATAAGAAACCATGGATGGATGATGTTAGGAAGTCCTATTGTGAACATTATATGGTTTGATAATGTTTACGTAGTGGTAAATATTATTGTGTGTAAGTTAGGTTGTTGTAAACAACCTACATAAATAGCTTGAATATTAAACGATTTGTTAAAACAACTCGTGTATTGTTAGTGAGTAGTTAGTGGAGCTATGTTAGGCTTCCTAGATTATAGGAGCAACATTAGCCTATATATTTGTAACCTATGATTGTGAATGTAATACGAAGCGTTCATTATTTAGTGTTCAGCTCTATTGTTCATTGCATGAATTAAATCACTGCATAATCTCCTTAGATTATTAACAGTGGTATCAGAGTGGCTTGGTCTTGCACCTGTTATGAAGTTTAGATGAGAGTCTATAAAGGAGAAACATGTATCATTTGAGGGATAAATCACATTTTTGACAAAGCGTCTATATGCTTGTTTGACCAGAGTGTATCTTCCGATTGTTGGTAAATTATTGATCTGCTTGCACCTATTGATGCAATCAATCTACGGATCATGCTCTACAGAGTCTTATCTTGCATTGCCTATGTCAATAGTTGTTACCTTTGTGTCACTATACAATTAATTCCATCTGCATCGATTTTATTGATTGACTCATCTTATCAGCGTTAGTGTATCCGTCTACATTCAAATGTGCTCGCCTTATTTCCACATACCTTAGCATTTCGCGCCCTGCATGTGTGATGAAATCCTTAAGAGTTCGTGTTGTGCATGATTAGATCTACATCAAGTGCATTGTATAGCCATTCCATCATTCCATTTATGTATATTTGCATTTGTTCTATTCATGCCTCTGATGATTACAAAAATGTGAGTATTAATTATTCCAGCGTGCATTCCCTTTTTGTGCAGATCCAATTAGTGTGTAGATCTCTCCTGCATTTATAAATTCGTGTGACTTTACAAAGACCATTGATCGATGCTCAACCTGTGTATGAATGATGAATTTGATGATTTGTCTTGCAATTTTGTCAAGTACGGTTGGTCACCAGTAGTGTCAGGGACTTATACAAAGTTGTGTGTTTGTTTATACAAGTCGTGTTAGAGTAATAGGTTGATCATTATTAAAAAAATAATATAGTACCTTGTTAGTCAAATGTCAATATGTTATTTAAATGGGAGATGATTATAAAGTTTGTAAAAGGGTCCATTTAAATTAGATGTTATTAGAAAATTAAGTTTTGTCCATAGATGATATTCTGGTTGAAAGCTTAATTAAAGCTATATTAGTTGGGTAGAGTCTAAAGTTTAGTTTATAAAGTCCTTAGGTTATAGGTGTTTTTTTAGTGTGAGTTTATTAGTGAGTCAAGTTCAATATGTCGTTTTAATATGTCAAAAGAGTCAAATCAAAAAATCCATCCTTGTAAAGGACGCATTATCGGGTAAACCCGACGTCCTAAGTCAAATGTGTCAATTGTATGGATTTATATTATCAAAAATGACATTCTATTGAGCCTCAATGCAAAATTCGCTAAGTAGAGACATGAAGGATGTTGGAGGAAATGGAGGGAGGCTTTCTACGCCTCTCGTCAGTCACCAATGACAGGATCCATATGATTTGGTGGCATTTTATTTCAGTTGTGTGTTTCATTTTTCAACATTCTTGTTTTCAGTGTGTTGGTTTACAAATAAACCCCACTGTAGAAATTTGGGAAAAATTCATGTTTTCAAAAACTTACTTTTGGGGAGTAAGAGAAGATTTCGAGGTAAATTCTGGGATGGTTATCCAGTTAGTGCCAAGCTTGTGGATCTTGGAGATTCAGAATTCAAGGGCCCAAGGAGGAAGGAAAATTCCCATAAGAAACCAAAGAGGAAGGGATAGTCTTGCGTAATTCGGCTCGTCACTACACCTTCATGAGGGTAAAGAGAAAATCTATGGAGTTTGTACCTGGTATAGGCAGTGCTTTCAGGAGGTGGTTAAATCTTTTGAATGTGATTTTATCCCCATGTTCACACTAAGGAGGTGAATGTTAGGAAATTACTATTGTGAACATTATATGGTTTGATAATATTTACGTAGTGGTTAATATTATTATGTGTAAGTTAGGTTGTTGTAAACAACCTACATAAATAGCTTGAATATTAAACGAGTTGTTAAAAGTTAAAACAACTCTCGTATTGTTAGTGAGTAGTTAGTGGAGCTATGTTAGGATTCCTAGATTATAGGAGCAACATTAGCCTATATATTTGTAACCTATGATTGTGAATGTAATATGAAGAATTCATTATTTAGTGTTCAGCTCTATTGTTCATTGCATGAATTAAATCATTGCATAATCTCCTTAGATTATAAATAGATGAGGAGGTGGAATCAGGATGGCAGACCTATATTGATAGGTATTACCCAAATAGAGATGGTCGTGCTAAATTAAAAGAAGAGCATGGAAAATATATCAAAATGAAGGGAAACTTTGCCCAACTTGATGCTTCTTATGAATGCAACCACTTGAAGATTAACACATTTTGGGAGTCGTATGGGAGTGGCACACCCTTGCTTAAAAATATAACGATATAGGTCCTCACTTAGGTGAAAATTGTGAGTTAGTTTAAAAAAGTTTAACCGACTATGTAACATCCTACATTATTTGGAATTTAAAGCAGTCTTTAATTTATTTATTTTTTGTTTTATAGGTTTCTAATACTTGAGTCTATGAAAGAAATTGTAGTGATTATACATTCTTCCATTTGATGAAACATAATAGGCTAGGAAGAAAAAAGTCAAAAGATCTTGTTTTTGTTCACTCAAACCTCCGCCTTTTATCTCGAGCTTCAAAAAAGTTCAAATCAGGTTTCAGAATGATGGTGGCTCATTGGATGATGGAAATGATGATTTTCCAATTGACGTGGTCAAGGATGATGAAGAGGACTGTTTGGCTCCAGAGGTTCGACAAAATTTTTTTAGGGAGGAAGGACAAGGTAGTAGAAATGTTGGGTTACCTTCCATGTCGAGCGTAATAGGGTTCAACTAGGCTCATACTATTTTTCTTTTAATATTTTATTTAGACATTTAAATTTGTTTATTTACCCAAATCATTATGACTTTAATTGTTAGGCTTTTTTTTAAGAGATTGTCTCAACGTGGTTTCAATTTCATATGATGTTGTTTTTTGAAAGTGATTATGACTATTTGTGGTATCATACATGCACCACACTACTTTTACAAAATATGGTGCGTAGACATCTTTTGATTTCATGTGCACATATTATGTTCAATTTGTTATAAGTACTAAAAATAAGTATATATGTATGTGTACAAAAAATTGGTCTTCAATATGTATGTGTAAAAAAAACTGTTCTTCAATATTTATGTGTATGAAAAACCATTTCTCATTCGTTTCTTATGTAACCTCATCAAACCCTTGTTTTCCATGATGTTGTTTCCATCACATTTTTTGTTTCTCATTTTTGGTAACCTAGCTTTAGATTATGAACATCTATTGTCTTTGATCGCGATCCCTATTTTGCAAGACACTTTTGGCATGCCTATTGGGAGATGACGGATACACAATTTGATTGGTCCACAACATTTTATCCTTGGACAGATTAACAAACAAAAGTTGTCAGCTTCACACTTGTTCATCTGCTGCATATGTACAAAAAATTCACATCCGTGCACTTGGGATGATAGTTTGCTCTCCATTAACATGCCTACAAAAAAGCTCTTAACAATTCTACGGGGCATAATCTGTTTCAGACATTTCTTGGGTTTCAACAAATGAAACCTTTAGACATCCTATTGTGTGCCATCTGACACAAAGTCATGTTAATACGAAAAGGAAGTAGATAAAGTCCAAAAGTTTTGCAATGCATCGAGTGTGATCCCCTGTAGGTTTAGTAGATACTCTCGTGCTAAGTACAAAGAGCCCCATGACGCACATTGCACGTCTCATGAGTTCAAGGTGGGTGATAAGGTCTAGTTGCATCTTCGGAAGGAATGCTTCAAGGGTCCTCATAGGAAGATCAAGCTTCCGTGCTATGGTCCCTACACCATATTGCATGTAGTTGGGGAGAATGCATTCATTTCTTGATCTGCCATAGTACTTAGGTCTACGTTCGATACTCAATGTGGAACTCCTCAAGCCATTCTTCCTACCCTTCCGTGTGCCAACAACAACTTGACATCCTTCAAACTTGGATCTTGAGTTCTTGAAGACAGCACCAAATAATTAAATTGTTGAAGTCACAACAACACAAACCTGCCAAGGCAAACATCAGTGGTTCAGAATGGTCAAAGAAATACTATATTTTGTTTTGGCTAAGGGGCACAACTTTCAACAACTTTAGGTTCACTTGCTGCTATTGACTGAAAACTTGATGGAAGCCGTTAATCCTCAAGAAGGGGGGAATGATTTGAGCCCAGCCATTATGGTCCCTACTCTTCTCCTAAGGACATTTGACACTTAGTGCGCACACGTGTGTTCCACACGACTTGCACACCTCAATGGAATCTCATGTCATTCACACACTTTTTTTGCATTGCTACGTGTTTGTGCAACATCTTCGAGCACATCATAGAGCACTTAATACTATGCAAATCCGTCAACACTTAGTGGTCATGTGAACACCATTCCATGTCGCGCAATGCCAGGTAGCACTCCCCAAACTTGTGCCATGACAGAGCACCAAGAAGCATACTTTGAGCCCATAAGGCTAGTCGTCATATCTACAAGAAGGTGAGCCGACAACTGTTGTATAAGTTGAACTATTTCATAACAATTCTCTTTTGTATCTGTGTTCTTATAATGATATATTATAACCCATTCGATCCTAAGCGGATATGTTAGCATGCTTTGAGCATTTAGTATTGAATGGTTGTCTATTTTCACATTATAGTCCACAAAAATCAGTTAGGAAGTGTTTCCTCCCTTTTGATCACGAGAATCTTTATTCTCAACCTTGTTGCACATTGTACACATATGTATATTACCCTATTCTTTCTCCTTGAATAGAACTATTACATTCGTGGATGTGGGTGCAAGGGCAGCCACTATATTTTTTGATTGATGGTGGTAGCATGAAGAACTTCATCTTTGAAGCAACTGTGAAGCGACTAAATTTGCCAACATGCCTCATCCACAGTGTTACGGATTGAGATGGTTCAGTTCCTGCGACACCAAAGGTATATGTAATAGCATTCTTTCAAAGAGGAGCTAGTCTGTGATATAGCGCCAATTAATGTTTGTGATGTACTCCTTGGGCATCCTTACATGCACAGTCACAAGTGTATGTACAATGCCAATCCTTGCAACGTAATTGTATCAATGTGTTGTAAGAGATATCAGATTCCTGAAGTGATTCCATGCTCTAATCATGTTGTTCCAACTCCCAAGAAGATTGTGCCATAAAGCTATGCATTTTCAACATTTAGATCATCACCTCCCAAGAACACACGACTTGAACAAACAAAGATGGATCAGATTTTGGAAACCATGTTTACACATAACTTGTCTATGCATATGTATAGAGTTGTCAGAGCAGGTTATCTCCCACAACAAGCCAAATGGATCATGAGGTATTAGCTAGAAGCCAAGGTTCCACACCTACTTCCTAGATTTTTAATGCGATCGGGACTATTGCTTTACAAGAAGAGTGATTGATCCAGGAGGATCTACCAACAACGGTTCCAATAACATTGTCGAGTTTGTTCTCATAGCTTACAGTAATTGATGTTCTTCCATGGTTTGTGGTACTCCAGAGCAACCTCTAGAGGTTCGGTGGTACCCTCCAAGATCATCAATCCATCTCTAATGGATGTCATACACACTTTGGCTGCACCCCAATGTAATTTACACATATTAGACTTGACACCATCCATTTGTGCGCCCAATGTTCTCCGGTATCTATCACCACTGACACACCTCTAGGCCAAACCGCAAAGGCTAACTCACACCACACATTACTTAGTTGTTCTGAGTGTTCCATTCTTGACACCGATCAACATAGATCCTACACCATGCTAGCTGATAGGTGGCACTCCTAGGGCTTGTGTTATGCCAAAGTTTCTATCAACATACCACACACCGATCAGTTAAGCCATGTAACTATCAGACGATGAATAGTTACACATGGAAACGGTTCAACTTCCATATGGTTCTTCATGCCTTCTGGGCTTTGGTAAGCAATTAGAGAAGTAGATAGACAATCAGACATCTTTCTCAAGAGTATGCCATGTACAAGACACATGAGTAAAAACATTTTTTTGTTCTAGTTCTATTATTTCTCTCTCCTAATTCTCAACACATTTTATCTTATAGCTTCTGCATATGCATATAACACATCTACATCCACATTTAGGGTGTTGTCCATTGGGTCACCTCTTGGGCCCTAGATCAAGGAGAGATGGAGTAATAGAAAGGCATCTATATGGTAGACCGTACCTTTAAGAAATTACTTTTGCAACTTTGAAGAATTTAGTGATACTGTACATTGAAGATCAAAATATTTTGCAATAGTAAAATCTCCTACCGTATACTTCGCTTTGGATCTGATTTTTTTTGAAATGATTTGCTTTTAACAAACATGAATCTTTATGAATCATTGTTTAAGGTTGTTTCTTGCTATGCTTGGCTCTTTGTAAGATACCACAGGTTTGTAGTTTGGCTATACTCTTATCTTTTATTTTCGTTTGAAGTTTTGGTTTTTTTTTTATGTAGTCATATGTTATTTCATTTTGCACACTTGTAAGGTTTGTATATAAAAAATCCTAGTCAATGACCTAATGTGTTTTGCAGATTCGAGGCCTAGCATGGCCAGCAGTTCTTGTAGGCATGGTTGCTCAAAGTGCAAGGTATGTCTGAAGTGCTTTTAAAAAGAAGAGATGCATCATATATTACTTCAAAGAATAAATGCTGAGAATTATGATTACAATAAATATCTTTCCTTACATAGGCAAGGAAAGAAAGCACCTTGCGCAATGAATTCACATCCTTTTGAAACCGCACAAGCTTAGTTTGCATGGTAAAAGCCAACTCTTGTCTAAAAATTTGCAACTTTGCCATACTGAGTGGGGAGGTATCTTCCTGAAAAATGGCTTTGCAACAAGTCCTCTAAATAAAACTGATCGCAGCCAACTGAATTGTGTGCCATAGACTTTTGCAGTGGTCCTTGAACATCCAAGATTCCCCTAGAAGTGATACTCAGCAAGTGAATGTGGCTGTAAAAAGGATATTGAACTTGGCAGAATATATGGTCAACTGTCTCCTCTTTCCCACAAAAAATGCGAAAAGCATCCCTTTACCCACCTTATTCAGCGATACTTTTATAGTTAAAACTTGATGTACGACTAGCAATCCCAGCACCTTGTGATTTAAGGAGGTTCTTGCTTGATATGGCATTGAATATGCAATTTGTGTTATTATAATCTTTATTGATTAAAACTGTTGGAATTTAACAGGTCAATTCTGCGGTGTCATCCCAATGTTAGAATTTAGCGAGAACTTCATATATATTGGTTTGGTGAATTTTGAGATACCAGTTTGAGTTTGATGGAAACATTTTCCTTGGTCTTGTCCTTGTTAATCTTACTCTTATTTGTTCCTTCACTCTACATTTTTTTTGAAGACGCTTCTAATATATGACACAAGGAATAAAAAAGGATGTTTTTTATACATGAAAATAAAATGAAAAAAAGTCAGTTTGAAGTGAGTTCAAAGTTCCGATTACATTGAAGTTTTATTTTAGGTAAAATCAAGTGTGAAGCCTACATCCAATATTACAAATCATACCTATGTACATGATACAATGATAAATGCCTATAATTGATAACCTAAGTTACAATATTACTGAAGGGTACATAACCCTCTAGTGATCATATCAATTATTTTTTTATTGACATTCGAATTGAGCTCAGTTGACTTGTCAGTTAGATGGTTCAGTAGTCCATGGAACTATTTGTGAGAAATCCCAGGTGATGTAGGGCACAATCACATTGACCCATGCAAGAAACCTTTTCTCCAAATATGGAGTACTTACTTAGAAGCCATTTCTCTAAATATGGAGTGAAGAAAGAAGATAAATTTTTTTCAAAGGTAAAAGTGGACGAATGCTTTTAAAATTAGAAAAGAGCTTAAACATGAGTAAAAGAACACAGTGCCCTTTGATTGAAAAATAACATACTTTTTTGGGGTAAGTGGACTTGAAATAAGAACATTATGTGGTTTTGGTTTCACTATAACATCTTCAATCTGTTTTTGATAAGTAAAATTATAATTTTATTATAATATACAAGGACAATTAGAAAATACAGAAGCAATTCTACAGCCATTAAGACATAAGACTCGACAACTTCAACTCTCTGACTGTTTAACACTACGGAAAAGCTTAGCAGTCAATGGCAAAGTTTCTCATTTATACCGAGATTTGAACATTTAAACATTTTAAAATGAGAGATTAACAAAAACCAAATAGGTAGGCCACACTTATCAAACTGAAGTACTAGAAGACTTAGATTCGTAGCTAATAACTATAGTCTATGACTAAACTGGATTACATGACAAAAATGTGAAAGTGCACTGGTTTAGATAAATTTTTTAGGGACAGTGTACTTGATATATTCTCCTTGTCTCTCACATCAGCTATCTCCTGCACATTTTTAGCATCGGTCAGATTCGGAGATGCATGTGGAGCTTGCTTCTTGGGACTCTGAAGGATACTATTTTCCTTGGAGGTTGGGGATGCTATCATTGTGTTACTCTTTTGTCAGGAGTGGTGTACTCTGAGAAACCCTCACTGTATGAAATCCTTCCAGGAGCTCGGCTTGAGAGTTGTGCATTTAATTTTGGAAATCCTGGATTCTTAGTTCAATTGTTGCAGCTTGTGGATCTTCTAGTACATCTTGAGCACTTCTTGCTGGAGCTTTTGATTCTGCTTTTCCATGTCATGATCCATCCATTCCACTTGTTTCTGATACCTTGATTTTGTTCTTGTATAACCCATTCTATCCGCTCCATATATTCCACTAGGAAGTAGACATTGGTTCTGTAGACTCAAGTAGGGGCCTGAGGGACACTTTTCTCAACTCATGGTTCTTGGGTCGCAAAGGAGATAAGTGCTTTCCAGCATAGGTGGATGGATGATTTGGTTCAGCAAAGGCCGATTGTTCAGCTGATCCATTACCGGTTATTTGAATGCTGATTTGGATTCAAGGAGCAATTAGGGGGACAACACACTAATTGTAGAATCTAATATGTTATAAGCAGAATCAAATTTATACTTTTTATTCTTTTTCACGCAATGGAATGCAGAAATAGAACATGAAACTGCAAAAGAAAATTAAAAACAATATGCACTGTGGAAACCTAAATTTTAAAAATATTATATTGGCAGTAAAGAACAATTTTGGCAATAAGAACTGAAATATAATTTTTTTCATATAATAATTTTGTTCAATGTAGATCCACGAGGAGATGCAAGACAGTGCAGATCTGTCTCTTCCAAGCATGCGATGAATTTTATACAAACTATGTAGAATAAGAATTGAATAGACACTGGGGGAAGATGAGTCAATTCAGTTTCTGGCGGTTACTGAGAGGTTGAAGCTGTAGAAATGCTGTTGACCCTACAAGACGTTTTCACTTGACTCTGCATGGAGAGAGCAAGGGAAACGATGAGGCCTCTAGTCAAAATTGAAGGTTATCATCATTGTTTGGGGCCCCAAACCTCTCATTTTGGTGATCACCCTAGAGTTTATGTTATGACACTGCTTACATCAATAGGAAGCCATTACACATGTTGACATGATTTCTGTGTTCTCTGACCTCTTCTTGGCAGAATGCTCCACTAAACATGGACTTGAAAAATATAACGTAACACTACCAACCACTTTTTGGTCTTCCATTGGAAATAGGTTTACTTGCAATTTCTTCCGATTGTTTTGATCATCCATGGACATTATAGTTTTGCATTTTTTAATTTATTGCTCAGAATGGTCTACAAACTGCATTGCATACCGACAGTGAACCATATGCCTATTTATGAGGTACTGGGATTTAAAGCTCTCATCTGTTTCTTTATGATTGCATTAGCATGAGCTTGTAAGAGACATTCAATAAGTGTTTTCCTCCACATGCCTTAGTTGCAGATATTGTCCATTTAGATGTAACAGAGACAGAATGGACCTCATAAAAGGGGGACTGCATCAGTATGCTTGCATGGGCATCTTGAAAATCCTTTGTCAATTTCTTGTTCCCTTTGATAATTTCATTTAAGAATCTCTGGATAGGAAGTTTTGAGTATTCCTGTTTAGTCCTTTTAAGTTTAACCAGTATGCTTATGAAATATGATTTGATTCCTTCCTTGGCAGCCTAGGCATGAAAGACTCCTGGGGTCCTTTGAAGGTGTTGTCTGTTGCAAGTTTGGTAAATGGCTTGGGTGACATCATCTTATGTAGTTTCTGTGGCTATGGCATTGCCGGTGCTGCTTGGGCAACAATGGTTTCACAGGTGAGATTATTCAAACCATCAAGTACACGATTTTAGAAGTATTTCTAATATTCAATGTAGATTAACGAGGGAGCACTAGTTGAATATTTGCTTTCAATTGTCTTATCGTCTTCTTAATGTTTCTTCTGATTTAACCAATATAAGTTCGAAAAAATAAACAGTTTGTTGCAGCACTTATGATGCTCGGATCAGTTAACAAGAAAGGCTATAATGCACTTGCACTCTCTGTTCCTTCCTCAGAAAATCTAATTCAAATAGTCCAAATTGCTGCGCCAGTATTTTTAACGATGATAAGCAAGGTAACTAGTTCAATTTTTTTGTATCTTGGCATCTGAGAATTTATTATATTAAATTTTTAGTCAATATAAATCTGCAGTGTAAAGAGGTACAATCCTATTCCTATAAAGGATTAATATCACTTTATAAGTGTGTAATGAGATTTCTTGATTGTTAGATTGCTTTCTATTCGCTGATTACATACTCTGCAACATCAATGGGACATGAGACACTTGCAGCCCACCAGGTAGTCTATCATGTCTTTTCTTTGCTTCAGAATTTTAAGATACACACATACACACTCGATATCAAAGAAAATTCTTTGTTTCAGCCTGTCCTTTAGCTAAGACACTATTTTTCCTATGAGATAAATTTCTACTGCACCGCATCTATCCTTAGAAATTAACGCTTTGAATTTAGCCTTGCTTATGAGCTAAGGATTTCATTCCACTATAATATCTATCTATCTTATCATGGTAGGTTATGATTGGAGTATACTGCATGTGTACTGTTTTTGGGGAGCCATTGTCACAAACTGCCCAGTCCTTTATGCCAGCACTGATTCACGGTGTCAATCGGAACTTGAAAAAGGTGTGTTTTATCTCTTTACTTCTATTTATGTATAGGTCATTCCTAGTTTCCTCTTGTTAGTGCTACATGCTTCAGACCTGATTAGTGTTAATGTTTTCTTTTGCGAATCTGTAAAGCATTTAGGTTATCACAGTACAAAGTTTTTTTATATCTTATTCAGCACTAGGAAGCCTGCATTAAAGTGCATGTACCAACAAAATGCTTAAAATAAGTATCAAAATAAAAATTGACATTGACATCAACGATCCAGAATAAGTGGAAACACAAAGCAAGTTCAATGTCTTCTATTTTCATGTTTCCAAACTCTCACCTTTGTTGTCACTTGCCTGCAGAAGAACACTCTTCTGTGGAATGGCATATGTTAATTGTATATAATCATTTAAAAGAGTTTACATTAGCTAAATCATCCATATAGAATTTTTTAATTTTTTGGATGCTCCTTTTGCAAAATATTGTGGATGAAGGATCGGAGGCTTTGCCATATTTAAATTTGAATCCTTCCTTATGTAAGTGCTAACAGAATTGTTCTGTCGTTGCTTCTGGGTGCTGGAGAAAGACAAAGCAACAAACCTTGCTTTGAATTTTTCCACACCCATATGATGTAGATAAGCAAGTTATTTTTTATTTAGTTAGTCTTTGATCTTAGGGTCCTTTTACCCTAGCACTCTCTATTGTAATTGGATGTATTCTTGAGTCTCACTGACCTACTTTTAGTCATTCATAGCCAATAATATAATTTCTTTCTTTCTTTCTATTCTAGGTAAGGGGTATTTTCTTCTTATTGGGATATTTTTTAGGTTATGTAGTGTGCACATATCCTCATTGTTCTGTCCTCTTTTGTGACTAGAATGCTTGACATGCCAAATTGTTGTTTAGGGTCGTATGCATTTGTTTTTCAATCGACTCTTGGATTTTTTTTATAATTTCTTGTTTTTGACATAGCTAAGTCTATAAGGTGGTCTGATGGTTGGTTTTGTGTTTCGTCCAAGATTTTTTTCATAGTCCACATTTATTTTGGGTGCTAATCTTGGTGGTAGGTTTTGTGGAGAAATGTCTTTATACTTATCATATCCGAGTTTGCCGGAACTTAGATTTTATTTTAACTATAATGTATAATCTTGCAAACTAATATAAACATAATAGTAACTTACCACATTTTCGAAATCCAAAGTTTTACAGGTTTCTACCATTGCAGTGTGGAAGACCTTAATTCTTGTTGTCTCCAATTGTTTTGTAGTCCCATATTCAGATTGCCTCCCAAGGAAACACAAGGACGAAGCTCATGGCAGATAGTTCCCTCCCACTAGAAAAGAAGGTAATAAAAGCGAGAGAAGCCAAACATAGTTTTCCAAGAAGCCCACAGAGTCAATAGGAAAAAGCATGAAAGCCTTAGCATTATTAGTAATGTTATAAAGCTGAAAGAGGACTTTGATACCCTGAATATGATAAGCAACTTGGATGTGTGACAAAATAAAATATGCTGTGGTTCATCACCCTCTACTGCTCTAAATAAGCATTTTATAGGAAGAAGAACACCATGGGTTCTTATGGTGGGGACTCCCTATAGAGATATAGGAAGCCCATGAAATATCCTTGAAATAGATTCACTCCAATAACACAAGAAACTTTTGTGAGACGAAGAAAATAGGCAACAACGAAAATTGTATTGCTCAATGAAAGAATTGCAAAAGTATGTTACAATAAGGAGACGAGGAGTGTATATAGTTTTTTCAAGGGCTAACTTCTCTTTTTCTATTGGTCACTTAAGTGGTCCATGTGATTGGCCCACTTAGAAGTGGCCAAGCATTAAATGCATGCTTATCTTCATTCTAAGCTTAGAGATGTGAACAACTAGCTAGACTTATTAGAGAAGTTAACTGAGTTAACTTAACTAAAAGTGCATATTAAATATTGCACTAACAACCCCCTTAAGTGTAACTTAGGCAATATATATCAAAACGAAATAGACATATCCTTTGAAAATGTAATGTCCCCAAATGAGACGATTCAACCAAAAAGGGGTTTCCCCTAAAATCTGCAAATTCTGAAATAATAATCAGCAAACCTTAGTTTGCAAGAAATATTTCAAAACCCTTACTAAAGCCCATGAAACCCTAGGCACCACAATGTAAGGGATGTGAAGACAATTTCCAGCCACTATTTTATTCAAAATTCATTTGAATGCTTGCCAAAATAACCAGTAAATTAAATGTAGGAAAGAAGTGCTTTTTTGCCAAATTATTGAGGATCAAATGCCACTTTATGATGGCTGTAAAAATATGATTTTTCACTCAAACACAGCTGCTGTTCCTTGCTATTTTCTGCTTCAAACCCTCGCCAAAAATATGCCACAAGTGCCTAAAAATCAAGAAAAATTCCAGCGAACTCCTAGGGCATCCGAAATGGCCCAAAAAGCCCTCCAAACCAATCGCCCAAGTCGCCAAGGTGCAGGAAAAATAGTAGAATATTTCTTGAGCAAGATCTCGTCTTTCGCAAGTGAAAAAGAACAAGAAACCTGTCAAAATAATTAAATAATAATCTAAAAATTATTATTTAATATTTTGTCAATTTTGAGCCCCAAATCTTCATCAATTCTTCTTCAAAACCCCACGCCAGTATGCAAAAAATTAGTAAATAATTCCAAAATATTAATTTGCACAAATAGACCCCAAAAAGGATCTCCAAATCCTCAAACATGCCTCCAAAACAAGTCGCTCCACTTACAAAATTAGTGCAAATAATAATCAGAAATATTATGCATCAAATTTACCTCAAATAATCCACCAAAACCTTACAATAGTTTTTCAAAGCAAATCGCCCTACTTAGGGCAAGTAACAAAACCTCCTTTAGCAAAGGTGGCATCAAAAGACATTCTGTAGAATGATCAACACCAAATCTACGAACACCTATTGGGCATGCATCCTAATAGCTTCTTCAAGCATGAAGAAACAATTATCAAATTCAACATATTTTCAATTATGATCTTCACCTTGTATTTGTACCTTCCAAAGGCAGGCGAACCACCTTGGAGAGGTAAAATACCTCATAAGCCTCACTTGGCTTTTTTAAATATATATTTTTTTCTTTGCTTTATTTTCCAAGCTGACATTGTTGAAAATTTGAGCAAGGAGACAGTTGACAGCTTTGATATCAAGATATAGAAAGTAGTCTGAGGACTGAACAGTTATCATTTCTATCTAGGACAGCATGGAATTGTCATTGATGTCAAAGGTTAATGTCCTTGATGTCATTGAGATTGAAACTGATCATGCATTAATGTCAAAGGTTGAGTTGAACAAACTTGTGGAGTAAATCGTGTTTGTGAAGTGCTCTTACTCATAAGAGGCAATCGGAATAAGTCAAGAAGACTTGAGTTGAGCAGATTTGATTGAGGGAATTCTTTTGGAAAAATTGACTAAGTCGTTGTCGTTTTCAAAGGAAATGAGTGCCACTTGGAATTCTTTCGAAGAAAGTGTCTTGGAGAATTCGTTTGAAAAAATTGTCCCGAACAAAAGTTTCGAAGGGATCTTTTCAGAAAGTCCAAAGGGTAAGTGGACCGTTCAAAGCTTTCGAAGGGATCTTTTCAAAAATGCCGAAGGGTATGTGGACCGTTGCAAAAGTTCCGAAGGGCAAGTGGACCTTTTCAAGAAAGTCTGAAGGGCAAGTGGACCATTGCAAAAAGTCCAAAGGGTATCTTTTGAACGTTGCAAAAGGCATGTGGACACTTGTAGAAAAGTCGAAGGGTAGATTGCAAAAAGTCTGAAAGGTATCTTTTGAATGTTGTCAAGGGCATGTGGACACTTGCAGAAAAGCCAAAGGGTAGATTGCAAAAAGTCCAAAGTAATGGCCTGTGGACAAAAAGCCCGAAGAAAAGCCTTGTGGACAAAAAGTTCGAAGAAATGCCTCGCGGACAAAAAGTCCGAAGAAATGCCTTGCGGACAAAAAGTCCGAAGAAATGCCTCGCGGACAAAAAGTCCGAAGAAAAGATTTCTGAAGGACATCTCCTATTAGAAGCCAATGACGATTTCTTTCGGAGAAATTGGAAAACACTTCAGGATGAAATAAACCCGGACAAAAAGTCTGCGGAAATTGTCTCTAAATGCCCTTGACAAAAAGCCCGCAACAAATTGTCCGAAGAGAAAGGTCACTTTCAACTTTGCCGAAGATAAAGTGTGGAAGTCTTATAAGGAATTCTCAAAGGGACAAGGCATGTTAAAGATCGAGCAAGTCTACAAGGATCAACGGTGCAAAAGCATTACAAGAATGCCGAAGAAAATGAGATCATGCCAACATGCCGAAGTTTAACACTAAATACAAAGGATAAAGATTGAGCATATCGAGGATAATCTAAAGGAGCGAAAGCGAACCCATGGTATAGAAAGCAACGAGATGCAAAAAAGGAAGAAAAGGAGTTCGATGGTTAATGGCAAAGCAAACTCAGATGATCCTTCGAGAGCATGCACATTTGACAAGTGTCAAAAGGTCATAAGGAAAGATCTAACAAAGAAAAGAATGTGAACTTGGCACGACAAAAGAATTTGAAAAAGCCCGCAATCAATGTCTTGCAATTGTCTGTATAGGAACAGTTGGAACTGGTGATGAACTCGATATATCTTCACAGAGCTCGAGATATTTCAATAGAAGTGATCAACGAAGCGACGCAGTTAAGTAGAAGTGCAGATGCTAACGATAGTAAAGGCATTTGAACGTTGCTGTTTGAAGCATGAATCGAGACATGAAGTTAGAGTCACATTGAATGCAGACCAGAAGTGATCGAGGAAGCGACCCAGTTAAGTGCAGTAGAAGTGCGGATGCCAACGATAGTAAAGGCATTTGAGCATTGCCATTTGAAGCATGAATCAAGACATGAAGTCAGAGTCACATTGAATGCAAACCAGAAGTGATCGAGAAAGTGGTGCAATTAAGTATAGTAGAAGTGCAGATGCCAACGATAGTAAAGGCATTTGAACGTTGCCAAGTGAAGCATGAATCGAGACACAAAGTCAAAGTCGCATTGGATACAGATCAAAAGCTTGAATCGGTTAAGTTCAGTTGAAGTGTGAACACTTTACAGAGAGACAACCCTAAGATGCATTTGTTTATATATGCTACGAATAGATCATTGGAATAGAGCTGTCTTTTTACTATTGCTGCAATAATAATTAGAGTGTTAACTCAAAATTGTCGAGAGAGGACATATGCAGATAGCGTGAAAGGGGCAAAGAAAATAAAGTGTCAAAGTAGAAGATATCTAGACACAAAGAGATAAAGGCAGAGAAGCCGAGAAGACACACAGCTAAGGTGTAGTAACAGACTAGACTTGTAACAGAAAAGTGTACAAGATTCATTTTGAATCTCTTCTGTATTTTGAAGTCGCAACTTCATTTCTTTGATAGGTTGGTGCCATCAAAAAAACTGAGTTGGTGCTCAGTTAGGAAGTTGACGCTTTCTTAGAGTGGGTGCTCTTGAATGTAACCAGTGAGGTTTGTCTGTGAGACTTCTTTTCTGTGAGGCTGGATTAGAACAGTAGCTTCTAGCAGCTTTTCTCACCGTGGTTTTTCTTTTTGGGTTTTCACGTTAAAATTTGGTGTTGAGCATTCTTGTGTATGTGTGATCTCTGTTCTGTTCTTTAATTTGCATATACTTTGAGTATCTTGTTTAAAAGTTCTAAGAACCAAGTTTTAGCTCATCTATTGATTCACCCCCCCTCTCAGTAGATAGTGTGTTCAACAGACATTCTTTTTAATTTCACTTTAGACCTTTTTGAATTACTTAAATAACTTGTCTTAATAATTTAGTAATTAAAATTACTTTTTGGCAAATTAAATAATTATTTTATATTAGGTCCTTGCTTAAATAATTAAATTGCTCTAATAATTAAAGTGATAAAAATCACTTTTCAAGCAATTTATTAATTATAAAACCCCTTAGAATAATCATTAAAATTACCTTAATTTTTCAAATGGTTAAAAACACTTTTTCGGTAATTCGAATAATTATCCAAGATAATTATTTTTTAATAATTAATTAAATTGCATTATATTTTTGAATGATTAAAATCACCATTCGGGTAATTTAATTAATTATTAAAATTATATGAAAAGGGGACATCACAGTCCTCCCTTCCCAAATTTGCTTGCCCTCAAACAAATGCAAGCTCATATGCCCAGTTACCATGTCCAAGTGGTAAAACCTGCTGTAGTGCTAAAAAAGCCTTGCCCCTGTACTTGTTAAGTGGAACAATTTTGTAAGAAGCATAACGTGAAATTCCCCAAATGGATAATAAATGCCATTCCACCTTGCCAACACGTTCCACAATGCAACCAAAATTTGTATATGTTTCCCAAGGGGAAAAAATATCCAAATCAAATTTGAACTTATAATACCTATAGTTTTGGGAATGCCCCAATGTGTCCCAAATCATAGGAAAGCCATCCAATGGCTCACTGCACTTGTGTGCCCCTATCTCACTCAAAATCGAGTGGGGTATGAAAAGATATCCAACCCTGTTGCCCCAACTATGTCCTCCAAAAAGTATCTGATGACCATTTTTTTGGTCTTGCAGACCAAAATCGGTCTACCTTTTCTTCTCCTTCCATTTCCATGCTCAGACATGAAGGATAATGTAGAAGTATACTTCTGCAACTCGTTTTTTCTCTTGGCATGCAAAAGGCCTAACTTCAAGCATTTGCAAGAACAGGCAGGGTTGGAAGGAGCGATTATACATGTGTTTGCAAAAGGTGCTAGCTTCATGAGAGTTCCCCCCCAAAGTTGAGTGTAAGTTCCGTGTCGCAAACGTCTAAAGAGCTCCGTGATGTGTTCTCGGGTCTGACAGAGCAAATAAACTGTTTCGGAGGACTTTTATTGGCAAAATAGACCAAGTTCGGAGGGCAGGTGATGAGCAAAGTGGACCATTACAAAGCTCCGAAGGGTAACTTTGGGTTTGGTTTAGCCCTTGTGGAGGACAGCTGGTCACAAGGCCCAAAGGGGACTTGCCCTTCGGAAGAAAGACCAAGACAGAGAATTCCTTCGGACTTTCTATCCAAAGGAAATTTGTGAGGAAATAACAAAGGATTTCTTTGGACAAAATGTCCGAAGAAAATCCATGAAGTAAACAAGACAAAGTTGAATTCCTTTGGACATTTTGTCCAAAGAAATTCACGAGGCAAGAGGAACCAAAAGGGAGAAATCTTTCGGGAAGATTTTCGCAGTGAAATTCATAAGGCAATTCCTTCAGACATTTTGTCCGCAAGAAGGCCAAATCGAAGGAAAGCAAACACTAAGGATTGAAGGGAACATATCCTTCGGACAAAATGTCCGAAGGAATTCCTTAGGACATTTTGTCCGAAGGATGTGACTACCAAAACGCACCCCGAAGGACCCCGAAGGGCAGGTGCCCTTGCGGGGGACTCTCGGCTGCCGAAAGGAGGACCTTCCCTAAGCCCCAAAGGGACACCTTCCCTTCGGGAGGTTTCAACGACAAAGGCCCGAACAAAAGAAAAGAATAGAGAGATATCCTTCGGGAGAAAGTTCGAGGGAACACTTTGGGAGAAAGGCCAAAGAAAAGAAAGCCGAAGGAATTCAAAAGGGTGACGGGCCCGCAGACGTCAGAGTGGGCATCATTAACTAGCCATTGGAATCTGGACGTCAGATGACGTCCCCACAGACGTCAAATTCAGGGCAATAAGATAGCCGTTGGATTTCAAATGGCGACGGGTGCGCGAATGTCAACTTTACGGCAATAAAATAGCCGTTGACCTTTAAATGCTTGAGCCCGAACCCGAAGGAATTCAAAGGCCTTAAGGCCAAAAGGAAGAGACCGACGAGAAGGGAGCCCAAAGAGCCAAAGATTGATAGAAGATAGCTCCGAGGGCTCAGATTGCCGGAAGGAGTCAAGAGAGGAAAAGACAAAACTAGGAAAAGACAAAGCTGGGAAAAGACAAAGCTGGGAAAAGACAAAAGCTAAGAATGAACTCAGCGACCTGCTGATGAAAGAGCCCAAGGAGCCAGCAAAGGACGATGAGATAGCCCCAAGAGCTCAAATTCCAAGAAAAGACAAAGCCAGGAAGAGACAAAATTATGAATATGGACAAAACAGCCCAGGTGGCAAAGGGGAGGCGAGTTATTCCTGCAGTTGGAATAGTCTCCGCCAAGTGGTCATCAAGGAGCGCAAATAGTGAACGACGCGACTTGTTTTTCCACACTTTGCATTGATGAGCAGACAAACTGCGTGAATATCTTGAAAGAGCGGTCCTGTTTGCAGAAAAAGAGGCGCGGCCCATGCTTTCACATTAATGTCTGAACGCCAAGGTCAAAACTGGTAGTCGACACAACATCTTTTTTCAGCGGCTTCCTCTTCCCAATGCTCTCAACGCACATGGGCCAACTTGTAAAAAGGGGCCAAAGTCTTTTCCAAAGGGGCGCCTTTACTTCTTCTCTCTCTATATATATTGTAACTTCTCATTTGAGAAAAAGATCTCTCAGCATGTAAGGCAGAGCTTTGCCGAAATTTACCTTGAATCAAAAAGAAGTATTTTTGCCTTCATTTGAGCTTGCACTTTTGCATGTCTATGGCTTTGTCTTGTGTTAAATCATTTTCCTTCATGCTTTCACAGAATGATTCTAGCATGTCTAGTGTATTGTGAGTTCTTTTTTTGCAGGTTAGCCAGAATTGTCCACAACAGAGTATAGGCGCATGTGAACAGGCTGCCATAGTGCCTTAGAACACCTCTGGTAGTTCTTCCTCCCTGTATTTCAAGAGGACCCCTAGCTCACTGATGCAGGAGAATTTCTCATATCAAATGAAGTGTACATCAGCTTGTTCTTGGTGGAAAGCGTATTTTCAAGCTAAGTAGATTGAACTTTTTTGGTGCATCACCCTCTTAGTTTAGGTTCTGTTTCAGTATCTTTCTCTCTTTTCAACCCCCCCATTATATATATGTATTAGCATATTATTGGAATAATTTAGAGATGCATCAGAGGGAGCTAGCCCTTATCTAGAGACTCTCCCCTTAGTTTTGCCAAACCCACATGTAAGAGAGGAGTTTTCATTGTGCCGCATGGAAGAGAGAAGCCCAAACTTCTCTCAAGGGTGCAATCCATAGCGTCAACAGTTTTTGGCAGGTCCGGTGGAACAAACTAGTTTTTATCCAAAGAGTTGAAGAATTTTGGTGTGTTCTTAAACCAACCAGCCTGTTGTCAACCTGGAGCTGTGCTCTGATTCGAAGACGTGCGCGAAACGGCCAATCCTCTATCCGGTTGAAACAATGGGATCTTCTCACGAGGGTGGGTGTCTCAATAGTGAGAACCTCCAAAGAACGCTGGTTCCTATATGATGTATCAATTTGGACTCCTACTCTACGCTGCGGACTACCGTGGAAAAGGGAGAAGGGAAACTTAAAGGGGAAATCCTACCTAAAAGGGGGTGATACATCAAAATTTTGATCCACTCAACTTGGAACCTTGAACACTGAACGAACAAGGGAGAAGGAAGACCTATGATTTCAATCAATCACTTATGCATGAGTATTTCATGGAAAGGTTCGATCCAATGGCCAAAACCTGAGAGAAAATGATGGAGAGAGGTCCGATACAAGACACTTTGCTGCCACCTAACATCCACTTACAATTTTAGTAAAAACAATAAAGAACACTGAACATGATTTGCACCAGGATAATATAGCAACTAGGTATGAAACAGAACTTGGGAAGGGAGAGAACTCTACCACTTATGCAAATTGCTGAAGAAATATACACTATGCCACGCTTGAAATCTGAAGTACAGTCCTTATTGATTGAAGAGGTTACACAACTCACCAATGGTTGAGTCTGGTCTAACCAAAAGAGATTGGATTCCTTTTAATCAAGGCTGAAAGCCATTATATAGAGAGAATTACAAAAAGCCAAAGATTGGTGTAGAACTTGAAGAGAAAGGTTCACTTTTGTTAACTCCAAGCTTTACTTGGCCTTTCACTAAAATATATTTTCCTTTTTGTCCTTATTGAAGCTTCTTCGTTTGATGAAGCGAAGTTATCTTTGTCATGAACCGCCCACCTCTTTTAGCATGGAAATCTACGCAAATGTCAAATTTAGAACTTCATGTGAGTTGCTTGATACCGAGTTGTAGTGTTTGAAAACTGAGTTAACCTTTTGGTAAGCTGAGGTGGACGAAGAGATCATTCTCCTTCGCATGAAAAGCTTCTAGTGGATGCGGCGTTTTAATCAATTAGTTAACTTCAAATCTGGAATAGTCAACTCGTCGTTCGAATTCGGAACTCCTACTGAAGCCGGATTAGACTCTCGTATGCATGAGCTGAATGGAGATGAACAGGACTTTAATAATCAGTCAACTGAAGCTTTGACCGATTATTGAAAATAACTCCGATGTTTGCATGTATTTCGTTCTATTCTAGTCTTCCTGTTCGTGTCTATTTGTGGCAGGATTTGTATTCAACTCTTCGTCGGATTATCTATTTTCTATTCTTTTTTGCACAGTCGACCTCCATTTATTTCGGATTTTTTGTCTCTTTGGTTCCAACGATTACTTCCCGCAGTAAAAAATTGACGGCTCGCGGGACGTCACCGAAAGCTTTTTTCCTTCGGATTTCCATCGTGTTACTTTCCGCGGCTTTCTTTCCTTCGCTTTATTGGCTTGATTTCTTTCCCGTGGGTTTATTTTCCTTAGGCTATTTGTTTGAATTTCTTCGGACTTCTTGTCCGAAGGAATTCCTTCGGACAAAAGCCCGAAGGTTCCCTTTGCTTTATTTCTTGCGGCCTTTTTGTTTTGTCTAAGCTTCCGAATTCCTTTGGACAAAAAGTCCGAAAGAATTCCAATTGTTTTGTCTCTGCTCTTTGAAATGTCCTTGGTCTTCTCTGTATAAATATTTCTGAATTCCTGCGGACAAAAAGTCCGAAGGATTCTTTTCGTTGCCTTTCCCTCCGAAATGCCTTTCGGGATTTCAAATGTGCCCTTCGGCAACCGACCAAGTGTCCTCCGCCCGTGTCCTTCGGAAAATTTGGAGGGCACCCAGGCTTTTTGCAACGGTTCTCAGAATTTGGTCTTGCGCCTGCCCGAAGGGTAGGTGCCCTTCGAGGATATTGAAAGTGACCCTTCCGAAGGGTAAGTGCCCTGCCCTTTGAGGATATTGAAAGTGACCCTTCCGAAGGGTAAGTGCCCTTCGAAATTCTTGAAATGGACTCTTCCGAATTGATCCTTGACTTTTCCTTCCTTGCCTTTTGCAACTTTGCGGACTTTCTTTGTCTCTGTGGTCTTCCGAATTTCTTCGGACTTTTTGTCCGAAGGAATTCCTTCGGACAAAAAGCTCGAAGGATATCTTCGCCTTTGTCTTTATTCCCTTTTAAGTGTTTTTTCTGTCCTCCTAAATTTCCTGATTGTCTGTAGAAATTTTCCTGCTTGAGTCCGTAGAAATTTTTCTGCTTGAGTCCGTAGAAATTTTTCTGCTTGCTTCAAGGAAAACCATGTGTTCTTCCTTCCTTGGCTAGAGATGAGAACTTTCCAAGTGGCAAGAGAAAATCTGATTTGTGGAAGATTTGTCAACATTCTCGCGACTCAACTGGGAAGCATACCTGCTATGCTTGAGAACTTAGACCATGTATAGACGTTATTCGAATTCCCAAATGGTGAACCTGATCTTTGATTGAAAATTTGCTCTGATCATTGCCGTAATAACCTCCTTCAAAATAAAAAGGGAAACACACGAAAGCGGAAAACTAACTAAAAAGCAAATGTGCAAACAAGCACTTATTGAACAAAACTGAAGCAAACTACTGTGCTTGAACAATACTTGGAGGAAAGCAAGAAAATAACTAAATATGTACATGGAACTTTGCTCTTTAATAGCAATGTTTCAGATGTATCCCATTCACTAGGATTGGAAGCTCTTGGCCATCCATCTTAGCAAGTTGGAAGGCGTTGTGGGATTTGCAGCTGGAGATCGTATATGGGCCACTCCAAAGTGAATCAAACTTTGTGTGCCTTCCTGGTTTGGCCCAATCCTCATCCCACTTGAGGACCAAATCTCCTTCATTGAAGCTTCGTGAGGAAGCTCCTTTGTCGAATGTCCTTTTCACCTGTGCCTGATGACTTTCCATGGCTAGCATGGCTTGATTTCTTGTCTCTTCCAGCTCCATAAGTTCTGCATACCTGATCTCCATATGCTCGTTTTCTAACAGTTCTAGTTGATGCATTAATTCTAAGGCTGGAAACACGAGAGAGATCGGTAACCTTGCTTCCCTACCATACACCAGTTTGTAGGGAGAGTTGGCTATTGATCTCTTGTAGGTGATCCTATCAGCCCATAGTGCTGACTTCAACTTGAGGTACCATGATCTCTGATTGTCTTCAATGGTCCATATGATCCTCAAGAGGTTCTTGTTTGTAGACTCAACAAGACCATTCCCTTGTGGATAATAATTTGATGAAGTGCTGAGATAGATTCCATGTTGGACAGCCCATTGGCTGATCCTAGATCCCACAAACGCCATTGCATTGTCAGAAATAATGGTTGAAGGGACTCCAAACCTAGTGACCAAACCTTCATAGAAATTAAGGACGCTAGTTTTGTTTGCCTCTTTTAATGCAACTGCTTCTGTCCAATGTGTGAAGTAGTCCGTAGTTGTTAGAATCCACTTATGCCTTGAACTGGAAGGAGGGTTAATGAGACCAATAAAGTCTAATCCCCACTAGACAAATGGCTGATCCACTGTAATTGGCTGTGGGGGCAGGGCTGCTAGTTTAATTTTTCCTACAAACATAGTGCATTGTTTGCACTTCCTAACCCATGCATGGCAGTCACCAAATATAGTAGGCCAAAAGTACCCACCTCTCATGATTTTGAGTGCTGTAGTTCTGGCAGAAAAGTGTCCTCCACCAAATCCATCATGGAATTCTTCAAGTAACCTTCGAGTATGGTTTGGCTCCACACACCTTAGTAACATTCTATTGATATCTTTCTTGAACAAGACACCGTTAACAAACAAAAATGGAATTTATTGCAGTCTAAAATACCTTCTTCTTGAAGCACTTAGGTGGGAAGGGTAGTGACCTTCTTGAAGATACCTTACCAAATCGTGAAACAAGCTGGAAGGTGAGGTCTGTACAACAGCAATTTCTACATCATTTGACACTAGAACAACTTCGTTGGTTTCTTGTAAGTCTTGAGCTAGGTGCTCACAAAGTCCTTTGCCCCTAACCAGTTTCGTGATCTTAATTTCTATATCATATTCCATCACTTTGGTTATCCAACCAGCCCTTTTCTCATTTATATCCTTGTTCAGAAGAAATTCTTTGATGCTTGGATGAGCAACCATTAGAAGTATTTTATTATTAGACAGTAAGTGCCGAAATTTCTTTAGAGACCTTATAACTGCGAGGACGTGTTTTTCAACAAAAGATTACGTTGTCTCATACTCTTGCAGGCCTTGGTTGTAGAAGGCTATTGGCTGTTCCAAGTCTTCATGGTTCTGCTGCATAAGAATGCTTGAAATGGTGTCCACATTAGCATATGTATACAGAATGAAATTTTTCTTGAAATGTGGATTCAAGAGCATAGGTGCACTTGCTATGGCCTTCTTAACATCTTCAAATCCTGTTATTCCCTCCTTGGACCAGCTGAAGTTCTGATTTTTCTTTAACATGGCTGTAAGCGGTTTAGCTATAGTAGCAAAATCTGAAATGTATCTCCTTATAAAGTCTGAAATGTATCTCCTTATAAAATTGATCTTTCCAAAGAAACTTTGCAAAGCCTTTTTGCTCTTAGGCAAGGAGAGTGCAAGAATAGATTGAATCCTTTCAGAATCTATGTTTAAACCGTGCTTTGAAACTACATGTCCAAGAAGCTTACCTTCATGAACTGAAAATACACACTTTTTGGGATTTAGAGATATCCCAAATTGCCTGCACCTTTCAAAAACATGCTGGAGGTGCACCATGTGATCTTCTGCGTCCTTTGAGAATATTTTTATATCATCTAAATAGACAAGCACGAATTTGTTAAGAAGGCCTTGGAAGGCCATATCCATGGCTCTCTGAAAGGTTGCTCCAGCATTGGACAAACCAAACAGCATCTTTTTGTATGCGAATGTTCCCCACTTGGTTGTGAAAACTATCTTGAATTGGTCCTCTTCTTTGACCAAAATCTATTTATAGCCACTGTACCCATTTAATAAGGTAAACCTCTCTGAACCTGAAACAAGCTATAAGATTTGTTCCATTGATGGCAATGGATAGTGGTCTTTAAGCGAGGCCCTGTTTAAGTCACGGAAATCAACACATAAACGAATCTCACCGTTCTTTTTCCGTACTGGAACGAGGTTCACCACCCAAGTTGAGTGCTTGATTGAAAATATAATAGCCGACTCTATAAGCTTGTGAAACTCAGCTTTCATTAAAGGCTCATGTTTTGGATTGATTGGCATTTGTCTTTGTCGTATTGGTTTAGTTTCGTCTTCTAGCTCAATAGTGTGTTGAGCCAAGCTTGGATCAAATCCTTTGAGATCGCTATACTCCCATGCGAATATATCAGCAAAATTTTGGCATAATTCAACGAAATCTTTCTTTTGTAGTGGAGTGCATACCTTGCCCAATTTCAATATCTTACCAGCTGCAATCTCTATATTGGCATAGTGCTCCTCTTTTGTTGTCAAAGCTGGTTTCTCTTTCCTTAGCTCATCGTCTTCACTGAAAATATTTTCAAGGGTCACCAATCCCTTGGGTAGTTTATTGGTTTTCAGCTACACAATCTGATCACCATACTGCTATAAGTGTTTTCCCTGATTTTATAGAGAAAACTCAGCGTCTTCCTGTAAGAATCTCACAATTTGATTGTCAATTTCAAATACCTGCCAATTTTCTTGGTTATCTGGGACAGAAGGCCTTACGACTATTTTAATATGTGATTGAGAAACGTCACTTTTAATGTCAGCTGGGATATCAAATTGTGCCCCAACAACAGCCAACCTATCAGCATGTTTATTTCTATCTCTTGGTATCGCCTGAATGTTAAAAGCCTAGAAATCTTCAAGTAAATCCCATAACTTGTGTCTATAAGATTTAAGTAACATATTCTTGCATACATTTGAGCCTCTTACTTGGTGAACTACTAGTTCACTATCTCCAAACACTTGTAAACAACTTGCTTTCATCTTCCCAGCCCATTGCAAACCGTGGACTGGTGCTTCATATTCAGCAACGTTCTTTGAACAGCGAAATTGAAATTTAATGGATGAGAAATACCTTTGTTTCGTAAGAGAAACTAACATCATTTCAGCTCCTGTCCCATGTTTATTTCTTGATCCATCGAAGTATAACTGCCATAAGCCTTCATTAGATTCGCGTTCTTTGACCATAGCTGGAATTGGTGCATCGTTCTCATGGAGACAATACACACTAGGGCCTTCTTCAATCAGCTTGTAGGGATCATGCTCATGCAAGGTGGAAGCCTACTCATCAAGAAATAAATCTGGAACTCCATCCAAAGGTGAGTCCTCTTCTACATCACTAGTTTGTACTATTTCATCAGAAATAATACAATTGGCATTGACCACACTTGGCGTATAAGGTTCCATGTGAAAACATGCAATAGGTTCTGAATGAATGGTTACCTTTGTGCCATATGTCAGGTATCTAGAACAACAAACATGCTCTGATCCCACTTGTCAGGATGCGAAACCGGAAACATACAATTGATTACCAAAACTTCAAGCAACTATAATATGCGGAAATAAACCAGATTCACCAAGTAACTAGAATTCAGAATAACACAGCATATGAGAGACAATACACAACTTGTATTAACACTTTATACAGAAAAGAATACAATAAAGAAGATGCCACTTCTTCTCCATCACCTTACAGAGGTTTCCCACACCTCAAGTGAACAGTACTTCTTCTCCCCAAAGCTCTCCCTCTCACAGGTCACAACACTCAACTCAAATACAGAGTTGGTGTTCACCTCCCATGCTCCACGCATAACACAAGTGCTCCACGCACTCCACAAGCACTCCACGTGCTCCACAAGTACTCAAGGTACTTCAAGTAGATCTCCCATGAATCTGCAACAACCTGCAATTCAACAGACCATACTTATGGAAGGAACTCCCTTGCCTTCCTCTTGCTCTATCCGAGTACACACCTGTACTCCAAGTAGATCCTGCCTGATACTGCTCCCTGTTGTGTCGCTGTCTGTATGACCTTGCACACCTGCAAATCAAACAACGGTTCTGCTCACCTGTGAACCTCGACCTTGCATACACATACACCTGCAGATCAACGATCTTACTTACCATGTAGATCTCCTATATAGGCCATGCAACTGTGACCAAGATCCTACACTCCTGAAGAACCCAGCTGGCTCTCCAATCCAGCACCAACACACCTGGTACTGTGGCACTAGGAGGAACGCACCATTGCTCTACCTCACACACAGAAGGAGCTTATAATTATGCTCTCTTACTCCCTAGCACACTTTTCCAATACAACCATGAGTCTATTATATAGATCTCATCCAAACAATAATTAGACATCTAATTACAATAATTAGATCCGCAGCTATGAGTCTAAAATTAGCACTCATCATGCAAACACTTGGTTCGTTAGCTAACTGCCCGTAAATAGCTCGCAGTCGAACCACACAGGCGACCGACGTCGGTCCCTGTCCTGGAGGTGACCGACGTCGGCCGATATATGACCGACGTCGGTTGCTTCCCTTTGCTATCCTGCCGACGTCGGCTGATCAGACCGACCCCAACTTCTCTGCAATCTTCAGCAACCTCCTCTCCTGTTTGCATCAGTGAAGCTTTTAGCTCCACAATCTTAACAATCTCCCACTTGGAGATAAACAGCTGCACTGTACCTGTACCTGTACTCTGTCTAATCTGTTTCCTGGTTTGTATCCCTCTTCAAGCTCCAACCTGAAGACAACCCACCACACATCCCGTGGTGTACCTCCTGTCATCCGAGTAACTTGCCACATCCGAACCTACAAATCCATGTAGTGAAGTCTTGACCTTGCATAGCAACACCTGCTGCCGGTCCCTCTCAGAAAACCTGAGAACCCACTTCCCTGAATTGGCTCCTAACTCTGACAACTCCCACTGCATGGGAATACTCAGGTCTATACCAGACCTCATGTGATTTCGGACACTGTACCTGTCCAGCCCTTAGTGTGCTCCGGTTCTGCATCCCGAACCTCGCCAACACCTGATTCACATCAGCTCCTACTCGAGACAAAATCAACCTGTGATCTCCATGCCTCCCATGTCAAAGAATTCCGCTGCTCCAAACTCCTCATGACATGCCACTGAACTAATCTTACCCTTAGCTCAGCAAAACCCTGTATGTACAAACCTGCTATAGCAAAACATACCGTCCACATACAGTAACAGAATGATGTCATGACCATCATCTTCCTGGTAAGTCAAACCACAGTAGTTACCCTGACATCGACTGAAGCCATGCTTCGTCTTCCCCCTGTCAAAACCTGGTACCACTGTCCTGCAGCTCCTCAAGACCATATCCCTGGTCTTCCGTCTCACGTATCCGTTCTCTCTATTCTTCTACTAAGGAATCCATTCGTCTCTGTGCTTTCATCCAACTGGCAACCCTACCAAGAAACCCCTGTTTGGTTCACCTCTAAGGAATCACATCCTCATCCATGCCAAGCTCACACCTGTTTCTTGGATCCTTCCTGCTATACAATCAGCAACAAGTATGAAGAAGAGGAACACGAATTTGAGGGCCTACTTACGCCTTCAGTCCTCCATATGGGTGTTTGAGACTCCTTGACAGCATGCTGTCCACCCAAAATTCGTTACAGTGACCGACCTCGGTCACCCCACAGTCTGCATCCGATCGACGTCGGTTCTCATGCGTCTGTACCTGACTACCAACCTGCCAGCGCTGGTGTCCCTTCTGCCGACGTCGGTCCTCATGACCGACATCGGTCTTACATACTGCCGACGTCGGTCCCATGACCGACGCCGGTCTTACCCTGCCCGACATCGCCGGCTTCGGTCTGCACATGACCGACATCGGCACCTGTCTGTTCGACGCCGGTTCCTCCTGACCGACGCCGGTACCTGTGTTCGCCTGTGAGTGATGACTTTTTACCCGCGAGCTCCTTTGGATCAATCTCCATGTCCAAACTGCCCTGCTCAGATGTATCCAGCCTCATCCACTGAACTCTGTCCGCCATCTCCTCCAAGAACACCAAGGCTTTCCAGTTCTTAAGCCTATCAAATATATCTGTCTTCCGCTTAAGAACATGCATCTCCTTCCTGCTCATGTGACCAAGCCTACGAAGCCACGTCTCCGCAATAGAAGAAGAATCAGTAATATAAACAAGTAGATAAAGTATACCTGTTTTCTTACCACCAGCTAATTCAAGTGCTACCGCTGTGAGAGTTCTTGTGCATCTCTCATCACCCAATCTTTCTGAAGAAATTAGCCATATCTCCAAATCTGGGACCTGCATGACCTTCATCAACCCCTGTGTGTTGGCCGCCTGCAATTTCAGCTTCACTTCCCCTTCGCCGATTCTTTGGCAAGGCTTACCAGCTCCTCTACCTGGGGCTGCATGGAAAGAGGCAACCGAATCTTTTATCCAAGATTCAACTTTATCCAAGAAACCTGCAAACACATCCTGTGCAACAACACCTGCTACATCTGTATCTTCAGTTTCTTCATGCTGATCTGTTACCAACCAACAATCTTCTTTTACCTGCTCTTTCTTTCCATCGGACCGTGAGTAACCGTCTGTGCTTTTCAACTCCTCCATTCTTAGCTTACTTTGATCTGCCGTTGCTCTACTCCCACTCAATCAGAAACCCCTGAGAGTGCCCTGTAACCAAAACACAACCTGCTTCCTGCAACCTGAGCTCTGATACCACTTGTCAGGAATCTAGAACAACAAACATGCTCTGATCCCACTTGTCAGGATGCGAAACCGGAAACATACAATTGATTACCAAAACTTCAAGCAACTATAATATGCGAAAATAAACCAGATTCACCAAGTAACTAGAATTCAGAATAACACAACATATGAGAGACAATACACAACTTGTATTAACACTTTATACAGAAAAGAATACAATAAAGAAGATGCCACTTCTTCTCCATCACCTTACAGAGGTTTCCCACACCTCAAGTGAACAGTACTTCTTCTCCCCAAAGCTCTCCCTCTCACAGGTCACAACACTCAACTCAAATACAGAGTTGGTGTTCACCTCCCATGCTCCACGCATAACACAAGTGCTCCACGCACTCCACAAGCACTCCACGTGCTCCACAAGTACTCAAGGTACTTCAAGTAGATCTCCCATGAATCTGCAACAACCTGCAATTCAACAGACCATACTTATGGAAGGAACTCCCTTGCCTTCCTCTTGCTCTATCCGAGTACACACCTGTACTCCAAGTAGATCCTGCCTGATACTGCTCCCTGTTGTGTCGCTGTCTGTATGACCTTGCACACCTGCAAATCAAACAACGGTTCTGCTCACCTGTGAACCTCGACCTTGCATACACATACACCTGCAGATCAACGATCTTACTTACCATGTAGATCTCCTATATAGGCCATGCAACTGTGACCAAGATCCTACACTCCTGAAGAACCCAGCTGGCTCTCCAATTCAGCACCAACACACCTGGTACTGTGGCACTAGGAGGAACGCACCATTGCTCTACCTCACACACAGAAGGAGCTTATAATTATGCTCTCTTACTCCCTAGCACACTTTTCCAATACAACCATGAGTCTATTATATAGATCTCATCCAAACAATAATTAGACATCTAATTACAATAATTAAATCCGCAGCTATGAGTCTAAAATTAGCACTCATCATGCAAACACTTGGTTCGTTAGCTAACTGCCCGTAAATAGCTCGCAGTCGAACTACACAGGGGACCGACGTCGGTCCCTGTCTGCCTGGAGGTGACCGACGTCGGCCGATATATGACCGACGTCGGTTGCTTCCCTTTGCTATCCTGCCGACGTCGGCTGATCAGACCGACCCCAACTTCTCTGCAATCTTCAGCAACCTCCTCTCCTGTTTGCATCAGTGAAGCTTTTAGCTCCACAATCCTAACACCATATCTAGTTCTGAACAACAAGTATGTCCAATCAGCTGATAGATATCCCCCAATCTTTGAGGTGAAATCTCTTGAAAGACACATGGTGAAATAAGGAGGTAGATCCACTACTACAACGTCCTACTGAATAGTTACATTAGGACAGGCATGTAATGTTAATTTCAAGTCTTTGATAATCCCTACCATCTTTGCGGGTGAACCATTCAATTGCAGTACCCCTTTTGTATTTGACTCATAGACAAGGCCGAGCTTGTCTGCAATTTGTTTAGGCATGACTGTACTGCTGGCTCCACTATCCACCATACAATTATGAACTAAGGTGTCTCCTACTATCAAAGAAAGATAAAAAGGGGGAGTCTTCTTTACTTTTATCTCATTTTTGTCCGCCTTTGATATCTTGTTTCCTTGCTGCACCTGCTGCTTAATTGGCGGATCTGAGTTTGTCAAAACAGTACTTCCTTGGTCTATTAATTTTGGGGACAATTCAAGAGCTGAAAGTTCTTGAATGAGTGTGTCCTTTTGGCCTGGAATTGAAAGAGTATCCCACATGCTAATATTGATGTTAGATTTTTTCATTTGATCTACAATGTTGAACTGGGATGGACTAACCTTTGATTGAACCCTTTGTGTTACTTGTTGCTCACGAATCAGAGGTATTTGCTGCACTTTGCCAATCTCTACATTCTGATTTTTTGTGATTGTGGGGGAAACAAGATGTTCTTTCGCACCTTGAGCAATAGTACTAGGAGTATTAGACGTACTTGCCACTGCTTGAGCTTCTCCAACAACTCTTCTTTTGTTTCTCTGATAGGTTAGAGCTGCAACTTGATCATTTGAAGCGTTAGTTTTAACATCTTGAGTAAAAGCAATATGATCATCTATTTGCCAATTCACATTAACAGTATCAGGCTGCCCTTGGATCGCTCCTTGTGATGCTAATCCTGTATCTTGATATTGGCTCTCATGAAAAGAGAACTCCTCTTGTGTCATCTGTGGCAAGGTGCTGTTTGATGATGCTGAATCCTGGTTTTGAAAATCATTGAAATTCGAACGCTGCCAACCTGAATCTTGCACTAAATTGTTCTGAGATGGAGTTGGAACGATGGCCTTTGAAGTAGAAGGAGCATTTGGATCAAGAGCAGCATATGGCTTAGCTGGAGTTATGGCCCCTTGTGTTTGATAAGGTGGTTTATTTTCTCTGAAACCCTGATAAGGAGATCTTTGATCTTTGAAGGGCTGATAGTTGCTTTGATTTTGCTGTTGATAAGGCCTATTTGATTGAAATTGCTGCCTTTTAAGTTGTACTATTTCATTTCCAAAAGATTGTAACAGACTTTTCAGCTCTCCTATCTCACTAGATTGACTAGTAGAGGCTGCAATAGGACGCTGAGGTGCTGGAATTGGAGCCAAAGATGGAACTTGAGGGACTTGAAGGGCTGGTACTGAACTTATCTCCGGAAATATGGGCATTGGAGGCCTTGGAGCAATCTTTCCTGCCTGAATCAGAGTATTTTCTACCCTTATTGCAACTTCATAGGCATCTGGCAAAGTAGTGCCGTCCATTGACTGTATCATAACACGAATATCAGAATTTAGAGCTTTCAAAAAATATAAAAACACATATTCTGGTGATGGCCTAATTAGAACCGGAACCCTGTGCCATGTCTTTTGGAATCTGAGATTAAAATCGGTCATGAATTCATGAGGAGCTCTCTGTATGGCAGTTAATTGCTCGACCAAAGATAGGTGGTCCGATTTGTCTTCAAACTGTTTGACCAAAGCAACGCCTAATTCATCCCAAGTAAAGATAGATCTAAGTGGGAGGGTTCTATACCACTGTAATGCTTTTCTTTTGAAAGAAGCAGCAAATAATCTGATAGCAACATTATCTTCAGCTACATTATGAACTGAACAAAGATTGGCAACATCCTGTATATGCTCAATAGGGGTCATTTGATTTTCCCTGAGAAGAATGGAATACTTTTGAGGGCATATATAGGTATATCATTTAGCTGTGCTAGATTTAGTGGGCTCCCTCCATTAAATGGAGCAAATACTTGATTTCTATTGGCCCTCTGTATGATGGGAATTTCAGTGTTGAGAACAATAGGATGAGGGGGAGCTAAATATTCCCTTTGAGGATATGGACTTGCTCTCTTAGATCTTGCTCTTTTATAAGTCAAAAATTCAAAAGGAATACCTTTGCTTGCTGATCTTGTAGTAACTTTTGGCATGAACTGATTGTCTGAATGATGCTATGAACTCTACTGTTGGCTGCAAATGGGCATCTTCCTTTGCTGCGAAGATTTTCTGAAAGGAACTCTTTTTCTGTCCCACCGGGTGTGCCAAAAACTGTTGTAAACCTGGAGCTGCGCTCTGATTCGAAGACGTGCGCGAAACGGCCAATCCTCTATTTAGCTGAAACAATGGGATCATGAGGGTGGGTGCCTCAATAGTGAGAAGAACCTCCAGAGAAGGCTGGTTCCTGTATGATGTATCAATTTAGACTCTTACTCTACGCTGCGGATTACCGTGGAAAAGGGAGAAGGAATCTTTAAAGGGGAATCCTACCTAAAAGGGGTGATACACCAAAATTTTGATCCTACTCAACTTGGAACCTTGAACATTGAACGAACAAGAGAGAAGGAAGACCTTAGACTTCAATTAATCACTTATACATAAGTAATTCATGCAGAGATTCGATCTAATAACTAAAACCTGAGGAAAAACGATGGAGAGAGGTCTGATAAAAAACACTTTGTTGCCACCTAACATCCACTTACAATTTCAGTAAAGACAAATAACACTGAACATGCCCTGCACAAGGATAATATAGCAACTAGGTATGAAACATAACTTGGGAAGGGAGAGAACTCTACCACTTATGCAAATTGCTGAAGAAATATACACTATGCCATGCTTGAAATCTGAAGTACAGTCCTTCTTATTGATCGAAGATGTTACACAACTCACCAATGACAGAGTCTGGTCTAACCAAGAGAGATTGGATTCCTTTTAATCAAGGCTGAAAGCCATTATATATAGAGAATTACAAAAAGCTAAAGATTGGCATAGAACTTGAAGATAAAGGTTCACTTTTGTTAACTCCAAGCTTTACTTGGCCTTTCAATAAAATATATTTTCCTTTTTGTCCTTGCATGAAGCTTCTTCGTTTGATGAAGCGAAGTTATTTTTGTCATGAACCGCCCACCTCTTTTAGCATGGAAATTTATGCAAATGTCAAATTTAGAACTTCATGTGAGTTGCTTGATATCGAGTTGTAGCGTTTGAAAACTGAGTTAACCTTTTGGTACTCTGAGGTGGACGAAGAGATCATTCTCCTTCGCATGGAAAGCTTCTAGTGGATGCGGCATTTTAATCAATTAGTTAAATTCAAATCTGGAATAGTCAACTCGTCATTCGAATTTGGAACTCCTGCTGAAGCCGGATTAGACCTTCGTATGCATGAGCTGAATGGAGACGAACATGTCTTTAATAATCAGTCAACTGAAGCTTTGACCGATTATCGAAAATAACTCTGATGTTTGCATGTATTTCGTTCTATTCTGGTCTTCTTGTTCGTGTCTATTTGTGGCAGGATTTGTATTCAACTCTTCGTCGGATTATCTATTTTCTATTCTTTTTTGCACAGTCGGCCTCCATTTATTTCAGATTTTGTCTCTTTGGTTCCAACGGTTACTTCCCGCGGTCAAAAATTGACGGCTTGTGGGACGTCACCGGAATCTTTTTTCCTTCGGATTTTCGTCGTGTCACTTTCCGCGGCTTTCTTTCCTTCGCTTTATTGGCTTGATTTCTTTCCCGCGGGTTTATTTTCCTCAAGCTATTTGTCTGAATTTCTTCGGACTTTTTGTTCGAAGGAATTCCTTCAAACAAAAGTGCGAAGGTTCCCTTCGCTTTATTTCTTGCGGCCTTTTTGTTTTGTATAAGCTTCCGAATTCCTTCGGACTTTTTGTCCGAAGGAATTCTTTCGGACAAAAAGTCCGAAAGAATTCCAATTGTTTTGTCTCTGCTCTCTGAAATGTCCTTGGTCTTCTCTGTATACATATTTCCGAATTCCTTCGGACAAAAAGTCCGAAGGATTCTTTTTGTTGCCTTTCCCTCCGAAATGCCTTTTGGGATTTCAAATGTGCCCTTCAGCAACCGACCAAGTGTCCTCCGCCCGTGTCCTTCAGAAAATTCAGAAGGCACTCGAGCTTTTTGCAACGGTTCTCAGAATTTGGTCTTGCGCCTGCCTGAAGGGTAGGTGCCCTTTGGGGATATTGAAAGTGACCCTTCCGAAGGGTAAGTGCCCTTCGGAATTCTTGAAATGGACTCTTCCAAATTGATCCTTGACTTTTCCTTCCTTGCCTTTTGCAACTTTGCGGACTTTCTTTGTCTCTGTGGTCTTTCGAATTTCTTCGGACTTTTTGTCCAAAGGAATTTCTTCTGACAAAAAGTCCGAAGGATATCTTCGCCTTTGTCTTTATTCCCTTTTAAGTGTTTTTTCTGTCCTCCTAAGTTTCCTGATTGTCCGTAGAAATTTTCCTGCTTGAGTCCGTAGAAATTTTTCTGCTTGCTTCAAGGAAAACCATGTGTTCTTCCTTCCTTGGCGAGAGACGAGAACTTTCCAAGTGGCAAGAGAAAATCTGATTTGTGGAAGATTTGTCAACACAGCCTTTGGAGGCTTTTTTCATCAACACCAATGGTGACTCCGAGTTGAATTAGCTGGTTAAACAGTCCAGGTGCCATCAAGAAATCTTTTTTTTGTATGTATAATCCCATTGCTTAGAATCATGGGCCTTGTATTCTTTCATATGGTTTTGATCAAGCTCATGTTGTTCATGGAATCACCTCAAACAGCTCTCCTAGTTGCCCTTCAACAATAAGGGAAGTAACACTGGAATTTGAGAAGCAGGTGATGGAGATAGACAGATTTGATGAGCAGTATAGATATCAGCAGGAGCTTATGTACAAAGATGAGTGTTTGTTTAGGCAAGCTCAGGGCTTACAATCCATGGAGGAGGAGGTAGCAAAATGGAAGAGTCCATTCATTCAAGGCAGTCAACGTTGTGTGTCCCCTCCTATTCTAAAGAAAGCCCCTTCTTATGCACCAAATCCTTTCTACCAGATAGCACTTGCTCACTCTAGCTCATTTGATGCAAGAATCACTCCTGCGCCTAATCCCTTGCGCCTAGCTTCCCAACATCAAAGGGCATTAGAGCAACCTTTCATGGAAATGAACCTTCTCAATTCTTTAGAGTGTGAATCCTCCTTGGAAGGGAATACCATGAACCAACACGTCTCTTCTCAGGAAATTCTCCCTGTGAATCAATAGTCCCTTCCTAATCTTCCTTAGCCTCCTCAAGTCTTTCAACATGATGTCAAGATTTCAAGTTGAAAAAGGGAATATCATGAACCAACTCGAGACCTTGGAGAAGATAAAGTTGCTGCATGTTCACAAGGGAAAAGTTCCAATCCCAAGGTCATGAGTTGGAAGCAAACAATGGAATCATGGGGCGGGAAGGAGGAGAAAGGTTTTGCTCAAAACCTTGAAGAAATCGAAGCTGCTCCTACTCACCATGATGATGCTTGTGACCTCCAAGAAAGGCTCTTTCAAGAGAATATAGCCAGGCGAATTGCAGAATTGGATTCCAGAATGAGGTTCCTCAGCCTGGGTGTGATGGACAGTTTAGAACAAACAACAGATTTCATGTCTGAGCACACCCCATCTACACCCCTCCAAGACAACTATCAAGCCACATCTGATATAGATGAGGTGCTGGCCAAATGGAAGGAGGAGAATCATTCGATTCTAGCTCAAGGACTGCCTCCTCTTCCACGTGAGTTTAACCATCAATGTTCTACTTCATCCCTTCTCAAGGAGGAACCCGTTTTGCAGGAAGCAAGTGAAGAAGAGAGGATCCAATTTGCAACTGCCCAAGAGGCTATCATGAGCGACAATGAAGATGAAATCATCATGGATGCTCTTTTTGAAGACATCATCAACAACGGATAGGATACAGGGCATGCATACATGTGGATGTTCCAGCAATATGAAGAGGAAGGTAAGCATGATGAGCTCCCTCCCCCCTTGTTTGATGAACTTCCTTGTTGCTTTGATGAGGAGGATGACCATGCCATGGAACTCGAGTTGGAGGAGGATCAGGTGGATGTCTTTGAACAGCTAGAGACTCTAGTCTTTGAGTAGGGAAAGGAGAGGCCTGTCTATCTTGAGGAAAGCTTTGACGAAGAGAGCCTTGAACAAGAAGGTGATGTTCTGTGGGATGAGCAATCAGTCTGTGATCTCATTTCAGACATCACAACAGTAACCCTTCTTCAAGAAAGCCATGATCAAACAGAAGATAAATTTGACAGTCTCTTCAATGAAGCAAAAGGGGACAAGCCAATTCATGATGCATATCAAAGGGCTTATGGTGACAAGCTAGCAGCCATTGATTTCTTAATGAAACACACCAGCATGAAGAACCAGCAGGAGGCAAGCTTCCAAGAACAAGATGAATACATATATGTTGGAAGCATGTTTGCTCCCGATTCACTCAGATATGAGCCAATCAAGGTGGTAGGCAAGAAGAGCAAGTCACCAAATCTCCATTCTATCCAGCCACTTGTCTGGGATCATAAGTTTTCTTGCCATGAAGGAGACTTACAAAGTTTTCCCTTTGATCCAAGAGGGAGGCAAATATACCTGGTTAGCTGTACATAGTAGTTTGCTTTCAGTTTTTCTTTCCCTGTTTTCCCTAAGTGCTGTTTGCACAGGTAGTGTTTTTTAGCCTTGTGTGTGTTTTCCTTTGTGTTTGGGGTAAAAAGCTTCATGATTGATTCTTGGATCTCTCGAGGCTGTTGCTAATTCTTTCAAAGCTGCATCTTGACTCCGTGCCCAATGGATTCTGAGGCTACTGGCTTCTAAGCATAGCAGGCATGCTTCCCCTGGGAATCGCCAAATTGTTGACCATTTTTTTGGCCCTGCAGACCAAAATCGGTCTCCCTTTTCTTCTCCTTCCATTTTCATGCTCAGACATGAAGGATAATGCAGAAGTATACTTCTGCAACTCATTTTTTCTCTTGGCATGCAAAAGGCTTAACTTCAAGCATTTGCAAGAACAGGCAGGGTTGGAAGGAGCGATTATACAGGAGTTTGCAAAAGGTGCTAGCTTCATGAGAGTTCCCAAAGTTGAGTGTAAGTTCCGTGTCTCAAACGTCTAAAGAGCTCCGTGATGTGTTCTCGGGTCTGACAGAGCAAATAAACTGTTTCGGAGGACTTTTATTGGCAAAATAGACCAAGTTCGGAGGGCAGGTGATGAGCAAAGTGGACCATTACAAAGCTCCGAAGGGTAACTTTGGGTTTGGTTTAGCCCTTGTAGAGGACAGCTGGTCACAAGGCCCAAAGGGGACTTGCCCTTCGGAAGAAAGACCAAGACAGAGAATTCCTTCAGACTTTCTGTCCGAAGGAAATTTGTGAGGAAATAGCAAAGGATTTCTTCTGACAAAATGTCCGAAGAAAATTCATGAAGTAAACAAGACAAAGTTGAATGCCTTCGGACATTTTGTCCGAAGAAATTCACGAGGCAAGAGGAACCAAAAGGGATAAATCTTTCGAGAAGATTTTCGCGGCAAAATTCATAAGGCAATTCCTTCGGACATTTTGTCCGCAAGAAGGCCAGACCGAAGAAAAGCAAACGCTAAGGATTGAAGGGAACATATCCTTCGGACATTTTTGCGGCAAAATTCATAAGGCAATTCTTTCGGACATTTTGTCCGAAGGAATTTGTCCGCAAGAAGGCCAGACCGAAGGAAAGCAAACGCTAAGGATTGAAGGGAACATATCCTTCGGACATTTTTGTCCGAAGGATATGTTCCCTTCAATCCTTAGCGTTTGCTTTCCTTCGGTCTGGCCTTCTTGCGGACAAATTCCTTCGGACATTTCAAAGGAAAAATGTCCGAAGGATATGTTCCCTTCAATCCTTAGCGTTTGCTTTCCTTCGGTCTGGCCTTCTTGCGGAAATGTCCGAAGGATATGTTCCCTTCAATCCTTAGCGTTTGCTTTCCTTCGGTCTGGCCTTCTTGCGGACAAATTCCTTCGGACATTTCGAAGGACTCCGAAGGGCAGGTGCCCTTGCGGGGGACTCTCGACTGCCGAAAGGAGGACCTTCCCCAAGCCCCGAAGGGACACCTTCCCTTCGGGAGGTTTCAACGACAAAGGACTAGACATAAGAAAAGAAGAGAGAAATATCCTTCGAGAGAAAGTCCGAGGGAACACTTCGGGAGAAAGGTCGAAGAAAATAAAGCCGAAGGAATTCAAAGGGGTGACGGGTCCACAGATGTCAGATTGGGCATCATGAACTAGCCGTTGGAATCCGGACATCAGATGACGTCCCCGCGGACGTCAAATTCAGGGCAATAAGATAGCCGTTGGCTTTCAAATGGCGACGGGTGCGCGAAAGTCAACTTTGCGGCAATAAAATAGCCGTTGACCTTTAAATGCTTGAGCGCGAACCCGAAGGAATTTAAAGGCCTCAAGGCCAAAAGGAAGAGACTGCCGAGAAGGGAGCCCAAAGAGCCAAAGATTGATAGAACATAGCCTCGAGGGCTCGGATTGTTGGAAGAGTCAAGAGAGGAAAAGACAAAACGAGGAAAAGACAGCTGGGAAAAGACGATGAAAGAGCCCAAGGAGCTAGCAACTTGCTGATGAAAGAGCCCAAGGAGCTAGCAAAGGACCCCTGAGAGCTCAAATTACAGGAAAAGACAAAGCCAGGAAGATACAAAATTATATGGACAAAACAGCCTAGGTGGCAAAGGGGAGGCGAGTTATTCTTGCAGTTGGAACAGTCTCCACCAAGTGGTCATCAAGGAGCGCAAACAGTGAACGACGCGACTTGTTTTTCCACACTTTGCATTGATGAGCAGACAAACCGCGTGAATATCTTGAAGGAGCGGTCTTGTTTTTAGAAAAAGAGGCGCGGCCCATGCTTTCACATTAATGTTTGAACGCCAAGGTCAAAACTGGCAACCGACACAGCATCCTTTTTCAACGGCTTCCTCTTCCCAATGCTCTCAACGCACATGGGCCAACTTGTAAAAAGGGGCCAAAGTCTTTTCCAAAGGGGCGCCTTTACCTCCTCTCTCTCTATATATATTGTAACTTCTCATTTGAGAAAGGGATCTCTCAGCATGTAAGGCGGAGCTCTGCCAAAATTTACCTTGAATAAAAAAGAAGCATTTTTGCCTCCATTTGAGCTTGCACTTTTGCATGGCTATGGCTTTGTCTTGTGTTAAGTCATTTTTCTTCATGCTTTCACATAATGATTCCAACATGTCTAGTGTATTGTGAGTTCTTCTTTTGCAGGTTAGCTAGAAGTATCCACAACAGAGTATAGGCGCATGTGAACAGGCTGCCATAGTGTGTCTTAGAACACTTCTGGTAGTTCTTCTCTGTATCTCCAGAGGACCCCTAGCTCACTGATGAAGGAGAATTTCTCATATCAAATGAAGTGTACATCAGCGTGTTCTTGGTGGAAAGTGTATGCTCAAGCTAAGTAGATCGAACGTTTTTGGTGCATCACCTTCTTAGTTTAGGTTCTGTTTCAGTATCTTTTTCTCTTTTCAACCCCCCCATTATATATATTAGCATATTACTGGTATAACTTAGAGATGCATCAGAGGGAGCTAGCCTTTATCTAGAGACTCTCCCCTCAGTTTTGCCAGACCCATAGGCAAGAGAGGAGTTTCCATTGTGCCGCGTGGAAGAGAGAAGCCTAGCCTTCTTTCAAGGGTGCAATCCACAGCGTCAACAATATCTAGCTCCATACTCCAATCCTCAAAAGTAATCTCCCAAAGATGCAATGTAGGAAAAAGAACCATACCTTGGAAGCAACTTACCCTTCCATGAAGCCTACTAGAATAGGTCACTCTTATGCAACAATCATGATCAACCCAAAGTTGCCCCTCCTTGTGAATGTTGGGTGGGAAAGTAACCTCAAAAACAACCCAAACATTCCAAAAATACCATGTAGAAAATTGCTGTACCTGTATCTTAAAATCAAACATGTACTTGGAAAGATACTGTAAAAGTAAACACGAACCTGATTTTTCCTTATGCCTTAGAGACAACCTGAATGGTGCAATAAAATCGGTCAACAAATGCTCTTCAAAGGGCTGTATACAAGACTTTTCCCCACTTTTTTCATCCTTATTAAGTTTTTGGAAATTCTCTTTTGACTCAGAATTTTTGGAGGCAAGATTTTTACGTATTCCAACCAACTTTTCAATATTTGATGACAGCTGTAAGCAATAGAAAAAATCAGACTTTCCATACCCATGAAGGGGCTTTAGTATGCTTTATTTTTTCTCCTCTTTGTTCTCAATTGGAGGTTGGCAATGTTCCCCATACTCAGACATTTCTGAGGCAACAAATTTGGAACTTACCCGCAAAATTTCAGAACTTTTACTTGGCTGTTCCATGCCAAAAGAGTTGCCTTCTACGTAGGATTTGAGCCACGAATGTAGCAAAACATCCTCAATTTTTTTGACAAGAAGAGAAACAAAAATTTGCTCAAAAACATACCTTCCATCCAGCTATGCACCACTTGGGCTTTTGCCCCATCCAAAGGGATCTCATGCCTCTTGAAGCCAAGTTTCCTATCCAAGTCTCCAAAATATAAATGACAAAAATCAGTTTCGTTCATGCTTACCACGGAATTTGTAGGGGATCTCCTAACAAGCTGGTCATGATGTCTTATGGGCATTGTTACTCTACCTTCAAAACTCTCTTTTCTCATGCTCACACAACCATTACCAAACATAAAGTTGGATGAAGATGTAGGACCCTCTTATTCATTTAAGTCATGCCAAATGACTTCCTTGCTTGCCACCTTTACAAGGGATCTCCCAAATAAACCTACACATGGAACAAACAATTTAGGAAAATTATTGGTGTTTAATAACACCCATTTGATCCACTTGTCAAGTTCTAGGATCTTTTTTTGATGTCTTGATCCTTCCTATCCATTTCACACAATGGATTGCCTTTTATATTCCACAATAAGTTGGAATCTTGATTTTCTCCCATAACTATTCTGATTGTATGCAAGTCCATTATAGTGTTCTTTTCGTTCAAGCATTCACTCATCTCATTGTGCATTGATCTATCAAGAAGCCCCTTTGTGCCATCCAACCTTGTCAAGGCTTGCAGTGCCTTCTTATTTGTGATTATGAATTGTTCCTTCCAAACTCTTTCATCAAATCTAGAGCATGCAACAAATTTGAACAATTATTAGATACCAAACAAAAATCATCATTCAACTTATACCTTTCAATGAATATCTCGGTTTCTTTGGCTTCTGCAAAATCATCTTTTTGAATCCCAAAGTTTGGGGTACTTGGTTGCCCCAAAACACCTAGCATCTCCTCATTTTCATCCATCATTTGCAGCCCTCTTTGTTGCTCCAAAGTGTCATCTTTTTGTAGCTCATCTTCCTCCTTCAAATCTGATTTTTTTGTTTCATTGACCTCTTCATAGGAACCCTCATGGAGTGCTGTCCCTTCATTCTTTTCCTCCAACTCTCCATGTAGTTCAATACTATCTTCCTCTACATGCTCCACTAACAAATAAGGCCTCAATTTTTCTTCACAATTAATTGCAACATTTTCAAACAACATATGTGCACTTGGAAAATTTTCCTTTTCTAGCCCCAAACCTGTCAACAAGATAGATACTAATAGCTTGGAAAGATCATCACTCTCATTGATTGTCACAATCAAAATTCTCTGCATAGAAGCGACAACATTTTTGGTAGGATTCTTACAAGCAATTGCAAAAAAATGTTGAAACATCTTAACAATAAGTTCATCACACTATATCTAACATCAAAATACATGCCTTAGTTGAAGCCATAGTTTCCAGGATGTTGACCCTTTTAGCCAAGGAGTGTCCTTTGTCCTCTTTGAGGCCTTGGAAGCTCTCCACAATCAATGAAAATATTTTTCTCATGATTTTATCACTATAGGAAATTTCAGGAACTATTAGTTTTAAAATATCATTAATACAACTAGTAACCAATAGCCTTACCTCCTCATCTGTGTCTTTCAAGAGTTGATTTTGAACCAAGTCCTTGAAGGCTGTACCGCCCACTTCATGGTCTCATAATGTGATTGATTTATCTTGGATAACCTTTTTTCTATTTCTTCGAAGGTGTTGATTACATCCTCCACTGGTTGGCATAAGTCCCCTAGCCTTCTACCTGCATTGTAGAGTCTTTCTTTCTCCATTTATTCCATGGCTTCTTCCTCTTTTTTGTTAACACAAAACCCTTTTACTTGCTTGTATCCAAATTAATACCAAACCTCATAGGTGGACAAGATCGATGCTCTGATACCACTGTAATGTCTCCAAATGGGACGATTCAACCAAAAAAGGGTTTCCCCTAAAATCCACAAATCCTAAAATTCTAAAATAAATATCAGCAAACCCTAATTTGTAAGAGATGTTTCAAAACCCTTACCAAACCCCACAAAACCCTAGGCGCCACAATGCAAGGGATGTTAAGACAATTTCCAGCCACTATTATATCCAAAATTCATTTGAATGCTTGCCAAAATAACCAGTAAATTACATATAAGAAAGAAGTACCTTTTTACCAAATTATTGAGGATCAAATGCCACTTTATGATAGCTATAAAAATATGTTTTTTTATTTCAAACATAGCTGTTGTTCCTTGCTATTTTTTGCTTCAAACTCTCGTAAAAAATATGCCACGAGTGCAAAAAAATCAAGGAAAATTCTAACGAACTCCTAGGGCATCCAAAATGGCCCGAAAAGCCCCCCAAGCCAATCGCCCAAGTCATCAAGGTGCAAAAAAATAGCAGAATATTTATTGAGCAAGATCTCGCCTTTTGCAAGTGAAAAAGAATAAGAAATCCTGTGAAAATAATTAAATAATAAATCTGAAAATTATTATTTAATATTATATCAATTTTGAGCCTCAAATCTTCATCAATTCTTTTCCAAAACCCCACGTCAATATGCAGAAAATTAGTAAACAATTTCAGAAGATTAATTTGCACAAATAGACCCCAAAATGGTTCTCCAAATCCTTAAACAAGCCTCCAAAACAAGTCACTCCATTTGCAAAATTAGTGCAAATAATAAGTAGAAATATTATGCATCAAATTGACCTCAAATAATCCACCAAAACCTCACAATAGTCTCTTAAAGCAAATCGGCCTACTCTTAAGGCAAGTAACAAAACCTCCTTTAACAAATGTGGCGTCAAAAGACATCTTTTGTAGAATGATCAACATCAAATCTGCCAACACCTATTGGACATGCATCCCAATAGCTTCTTCAAGGATGAAGAAATAATTATCAAATTCAACATATCTTTACTTTGTATTTGTACCTTTCAAATGGGGGCGAACCACCTTGGAGAGGTAAAATACCTCATAAACCTCACTTGTCCTTTTAGAATATCTTTTTTTCTTTACTTTAGCTCCCAAGCCGACATTCCTTTTAATTTCACTTTAGGCTTTTTTGAATTAATTATATAACTTGCCTTAATAATTTAGTAACTAAAATTACTTTTTGGCAAATTAAATAATAATTTTATATTAGGTCCTTGCTTAAATAATTAATTAAATTGCTCTAATAATTAAAGTGATAAAAATCACTTTTCAGGCAATCTATAAATTATAAAACCCTTTCGAATAATCATTAAAATTACCTTAATTTTTCAAATGGTTAAAACCACTTTTTCGATAATTCGAATAATTATCCAAGATAGTTCTATTTTAATAATTAATTAAATTTCCTTATATTTTCGAATGATTAAAATCACTATTCAGGCAATTTTATTAATTATTAAAATTATATGAAAATGGGACATCATAGAAAATGGATCCAACAACTAGGCCTGATTAGGTCCCCATGTTCAACGGAATAATGGACTCAAGATGAACTCCCCCCAAGGACAACTTCTTTCACCCTGAGTATCAATCACAATTGAAGATAGGGAGGCGATGACAAAGGCTTAATGACGAGGTCAGCAACTTGCTTCTTTGTATGCACAAACTCCAAGCTAAGGACACCATCCTAGATGATCTACCGAAGGAAGTGCATGTGGATCTCAATGTGTTTTGTTCGTTAATGCTCCAATGGGTTGCGAGAAATGTGTATGACACTTTGGTTGTCACACCAAATAATAGTGGGCTAAGTGTACGAAAATCCAAACTCCACCAGCAATTGACGAAGCCATAGAACCTCTTGGCTGGGTAAAACAACACTTTGATACTTTGCATTTGTGGATGATATTGCAATAGCTGATTGCTTCTTGCAAGACCAAGCAAGTGGACATGAACCAAGGTGATAGACAAAGCTAGAAGTGGACTTTCGAGTATTAATGTCACTGACCCAATTTGGGTCAGTGAAGCCCACTATTTGAGAAGAAGATCTGATGTGTACTACTTACCAAAGTGCATAGTGCCCCAAATGTAATTCAAAATATGCTTGTCTACTTGCCATTGACTCTCATGAGAATCCTAGAGAAACTAGAGACAAGGGCAACCGTAAAGGAAATATCAAGACAAGTGTGTAAGGTACAAAACGCTGCCTACCAACTAACGATTCAAAGTATGATCAACTTTGGGTGTAGCACAACTGGCTGGTAATGCATTCCTTGACTAAAATGGTGTTGAGACAAAGTTGCAATCAAACATACCAAAGCAATGAAGCGACTCATGAGCATACTTATGTTGAAAAATGTAGATCCCATCAGAAGACTTGATAATTTATAGCCCAAGAAAGTAGTGTAGAAGTCCCAAGTTTGTCATGTCAAATCACTCCATCAAATGGTGTTGTACAACTTGAATCATGGAAGGGGAATTGCTTGTAAGGATCAAATCATCAACATAGAGGACAAGTATCAAAAGGTCCTCCCCATCCCTTTGGATGTAGATTGTAAGGTCTGAATGGCAATATGTGAAAGTAGAAGTAAGCAGAAAATTGTCCATCCTCTCATAAGAATCTTTGGAGTTTGCTTGAGACCCTAGAGTGAATGATGAAGCTTGCAGACAAGGGAATAATCTTATACAAACCCCAATGGTTGATCCATATAAACTTCCTCACAAAGATCACCATGTAGAAAGATGCTCTTCACATCCATCTAATGCACTGACCATCTGTGTGATGCAACTAGAGAAAGCCCAATGCAAACAAAATCCATCTTGGCAATAGGGGCAAAGGTGTCAGAATCTTCAATTCCCTCTACTCGTGAAAAACCCTTGGCCACAAGACGTGTCTTGTACTTGTCAATACAACCATCAGTTGCATATTTGATCCTATAGACCTTATGGGGAACCAATTTTCTTCTTCGGAAGAGAAACCATATCCTTTGTGTTATTCTTCATCAAAGAAGAACACTCCTCAGCGATTGCTGCATCCCACTTTGAAATACCTACTACGTATGAAAACTTCTATGGAAAGAGCATGACTCATAAGACTAACCCCAACTATTTGTGAATGACTACTCCAAGTGTCAGTAGGATCAACTGTCAAAGAACTGACCTCTTGTCCTCCTGTCGAGTACAAACCCACTTGGGCAAAGACTGTGTAGAAGGAGGTGGTGGTGTAGGATCAACATCACTATCATCATCGAGTAAAGAATCCTTAAGTGATGGAGGAGGAATGAGTGAGGGAGAAGATGTAGAGAAAGGATCCATGGTGAAGTGCTCCTCTAACTGGACATCCTATCAAAATAGAATGTCATGAGTGAATGAGTCAAATAAATGATAAACCTTCACATCCTCATAGTAGCGAACAAAAATGTGTTATTGGCTCTTCTTCTCCATGGCTTTGCATTTATCATCAGGGATAAATGCAAAAGCCTCACTACCAAATGCTATGATTGAAGAAACATCATGCTTGGCATGGGATCAAACTTCCTTAAGAGTCATCTCGCATTGCCTTGTGGGGCATGCGGTTCTGAATGTAGTTGGCACAATTCGCTGCCGCAACACAAACCTCAAGTTCCATATTCTTGGTTTGGATCATGCAATTGGTCATCTCTCTCAATGTTTTGCTCTTCCTCTTAGTAACACCATTTTGTTGAGGGGTGCAAGGTATGTACTGATGTTGAATGGCATGCTCAATACAAAAATGCTAAAACGCCTTAGTCACATACCTCACCCCATTATTTGAGTGTATCTTTTTGATGGGAAGTGAAAATTGTTTCTCAACAAATGCCTTGAATTCATTGAAATTATCAAAGACCTCACTCTTGTACTTTAAAAAGTACACCCATGTACGACGTGAAAAGTCATCTATAATGGTGAGTATATGCTTGGCCCTTGGAAAATGAGTTAAAAATGACATGAGGTCACCATGTGCCAACTCAAGGGGAGCCTTAGTTGGCTTAGCCTTGCCTTTGGGAAGGATCTTTATGATGCTTGCTAAGAACACAACCTCGACAAACACCATCGGTACTAGACACGTTAGGAAAAACAAGAACCAAGTTTTGAGAACTAAATAATGGCAAATACTTGTATTTCAAATGCCCACAATGTTCATGTTGTAGTTTGTTTAAAGAATCAGCATGAGCAACAAAGGATGATCATAAAGAAGACTCAAAAGCATAAAAAACATACAAGCGTGAACCATGATCAACAACACCTAAAACAATCACTTCCCTTGGATTCTACAACTTCACAACATTACAAGGTGAAAATTCCAAAGTCTTCCTAGTTCTAGATTGACGAATCTCATAGATGTAAAGAAGATTATTAGAAATTTTAGGAACAAGAACATTGTTGATGCACCCATCTTGCAACTCAATTGTGCCTGAACTCAAAACATCTATCTGTGAAGAATCCCCAACTTTAATATGTGAAGTGTTGCTAGAAGTTTGAGAAACAAGAAGGTTGTCTGAATATGTCATATGATGAGAAGCACCTAAATCAAGCATCCAACTATCTGAAGAGGCAATCGATGTTTGAGCTGAAAGTGCTTTCCCTTTGCCTTTGTAAGAAGGAGAAGAGACAATAATCTTGTGATGTTTCACTGTTTCCTCCAATGCTTCCATTCTTGTCCAACACCTAGACTCAAGATCGCCTTTTCAACCACAAAACAAGGTACAATCTCACTGGACTTCTTATACATAGAAGGAGACTCATTTGAATTAGAAGGAAGAGGCTCAATGGATTTAGAAGTAGACATTGAGGAGTACTGAGTGGATTCTATATTGCGCTTAAATTTTGATTTTGGCTTACCTTTACCTTTAGGTGAATTAACTACTAATGCTTTAGAACTAGGGATAACATCAAGTTGAACAAGGTTAAATTGTTCCCTAGTGAGACATTTACAAATTGTCTTAAAAGAAGGCATCTGAAAGGCATCATCTAAGGCATCCATGGAGAAATAGAAGGTATAAGAAAAGACTTGAAATGGACCCTTTAACTTTGTAATGGTCTCAAATTGGAACAAAGGCTAAAAATAGTAATATCCTTCAAACTCCAACATAAACTGAATTCTAAAATATAAATCAACAACTTTACAAGTCCAAATTTATTCCAAATTTTCACGTTTCACACACAAATCGCCCAAACCCTAGGCGGCTAGGGTTTTTGGGTGATTTCAGCGCCTAAAACACCTCCAAAAATTATGAAATTTTGTAAGAACTTAGAGAAAAATATAATTGATTTAACTTTTTAATCAGAGTTGACAAAAACTGAACTTCTGAATTTATATGACGAAAATACAACTGAAACTTGTAAATTCAATTGCAAGATACTTGGAATTTCTGAGCAAATAATAACTTGAACCGAAGATAAAAATATGCTCTTTCAATTGAAATAAACATCAGATTTTTTCAACCACTGAAAGATCCTCAAATGATGCTTCAAAGTTTTAAAAACCCTCTTTTTACCCTCAAAATTAAGCAAAGAATTACTGGATATTTTTTAGGCATAGATTAGCCCCAAAACTTGCCGGCATACCTTAGAAATAATTCGTTCCACCAAGGAAAAATTGTATAAAAATATTCAAAACCCTAGGAGAGGGTTTCCACCAACAATAAGCCTCCGGAAGATGTTTTTCAAGCCCCCAAGCAAATCGTCCAAGGAATAATCAGCAATCTTTAGTCCTTAAGCAAATCTCCAACTTTTGGTGGCCTCACAAACCCCCTAAGTGGTTCGCCCTAGTCTTCCAAGCCAATTCGCCACAAGCTGCAAGTTTTAGATAAAACCTCAAATAATTCAACGGATTGAGCACGATTTCCAATCAATCGGTGGTGTTGATAGACACCGTTTATAGAACTAGTAGAACTTGAAGGGTAATATTCTTCAAGCATTTACCTTCAACAACCAAGCTTGACATACTTGATTATCAAATCCAAATATCCAAATTCTTATAATCTTTAAATGAATCTTCCTTCTCCTTAAATAACCTCCTCCAAGTGTAGCGCTCCAAAATAGAAACAGAGAGTTAATTTAAAAATAAACTTAAGTCTTATAAGCCAAGACCCAAAACTCCCCCACTTAAGTGAAATATCCATAAAGTACTTTTTTATTAAAACATAACTTAAAATTAGAAATTTAAAATAACTTTTTCTTTAGTAACTCTTCACAAGTGGTCCACCATGTCCCATAACCTTCTTCTACCTTTAGCCCTTGGAAACAAGAATGGGATAAGGGTCCCACAAAGATTTTAATAATAAATGAGGACATTACAATCCTCCCCGCCCAAAATTGTTTGTCCTCAAGCAATTGCAAAATCCAAATGGGTGTCCCAACACATTTTATCAAACAATGTCCACCTTTACCTGTTCCCCAATAAAATGAATCTGCAATTGACTTCTTTATACTGCTGTACTTGTGCCTTGGAGTCTGCCCCCCCAGTGCTGGAAGTAACATAATAGCCCTCCAAGGGCCTCTCATGTTCCCAATTTATCAATAGATGCATTACCAAGTTGTATTTGGGAAAGCTCTTCACCCAAACATCTCCAATGGACACCAACATGCCTGTACAAGGTGTGCGATTTGACCAAGAGCTGTCAAAAGAAATGCAATCAGAAAGTAATACCTTGCTGTCCCATATGAAAAGGTCCATGTGCTTTCCCTTTATTGAGGGCACACTACCTTGGCTGTCCAACGACTCATGTGGACCTCTCATGTGCCATGGCCAAACCGTCTAAACTTCCATACAAGGAACATTATTGAATTCAGTTGGAAACACACCTTGGGAAGAGAAGTCATAAAAATGCAAGCCACCTTCTATGATCCTCCTCATATGTGCCATGTGTTCTTCTACTAGTCGCCCTTTGTCAACATCTTCAAATATGTATGGAGCACAATGTGAATCTAACAAGCATTCAAAATCATTAATGAGATAGTGCTGTACCTTACTTGTGCTTTCCCATCTTTTGTCATGCATGAGGAGTTCCCAACTATGAGCATTTTCAGAACGTGCTAGGGGCTGGAATATATCAAAAAAATCAGACTTCACCCTCATGACACTGCTGTATGTACATGCTTATTTTCGAATATTCTTGATGACAAGGTCCAAAATGAATATATGCAATCTTTCCCTTGTCCAGAAGCTGTAACATGCCACAAAATTCAGAATTTCTTACTTCAAAACACAGCTGTAGATGGCCCTCTAATTCTAATTTTTTTTGGACACCAAACTCATAATTCGTACTTGCATTTGTCCATTCTTCTATGTGCTGAAAAATGTCAAAAAATTTCATATTCCTCCCCTCCAAAGGCTGTTGTATATGCATGCTTAAATCTGATTTTCTAGAATGGTAAAAATCAGAATTTTCATTTACACTTCTCTCCCCATTTTCTGATTGTTCTAGGCTCCAACAAACCTTATGAATTTCTTCATGCCAATATGAAGCATCTGAGTATGCAAAGAATACAAGTGAAATGCTTCCAACATACCTTGAACATGCCCAAATGGTTGCTTACTTTTGAAAATAAAAAAAATGCCTTGCACCCTTTATGCCTATTGCAACTGGTTCCCTTATTGACCCTACACATAAGGCAATCATGTTAGAAAAATCTTTAGTGTTTAGCAACACTTCTAGAATGATCTTATCATGCCCCATGAGCATGATATGGATCTCCTTTTCATATCCTATCTTTTTTCTGTCATAGCTGTAGTGTGTCTTTTTTTCCTCCCCATTCCTCCTCCTTGTAGTGAGAAATCTACTACTACATACTTGAACCAATCCTAAGGTGTTGAGCTGTGAGAAACACACCTTCTTAGGGCCCATGCTCTCCATGGTGATAATGAACTTCAAGGAATGCAAACTGAAAATATTAAAAACAACAGTTACCTTGATCCAAGGATCATGATGATTCTTGCTTACCTCCTCCCTTATGTTGACCCAAAATATGTCAGCCCTACTAATCTTGTAGAGCTCACTTGGATCCCATATACATGATGGATATTTGTCATGTTCCTTGAATTTGCTTTGAAGATTCCTTTTTGCCATTGAGTGCCCTTCACCTCCACTTGCTTACTTATACATAAATCTGATTCTCCTTCTTCCATATCTATTTTGAATGAATGTAAGCCCATTGTAGTGTTCTTTCCTCTCAAGCAATCCCTCATTTCATTATGCATTGACCTATCATGAAGCCTCTTTGTGCCAACTTGTACTTTCTTTTCACTTGTGATAACAATTGTTCTTTCAAAACTCTTTCATCAATTCTAAAGTCATGCAACAAGTATAAAAAATCATTAGAACAAAAACCAATAGTACTAACCACAACATACCTGTTCATGGGATCATTTATAAATATCTCGGTTTCTTCAAAATCTTCTTTTTGAATTTCAAAATTTGGGGTACTTGGCTGCCCCAAAGTACCAAGCATTTCTCTATGTTGAACTATCACTTGCAGCCCTCTTTGCTGCTCCAAAAACTCAGATTTTTGAGGTCCAACATACTCATTGATGCTGCCCACAAGTTTTTGATTTTTCTTCTTTTTTTACATTCTCCTTGTTTTCACCCTTTGTGTCTTCATTGTTATGCATACAATTATTAGAAAATAAATAGACATCTACCAATAAAAAATCCTTACCTTGTACTTCCTTTAGTTCATGCTCATTCATTTCTTCCTCCTTTGTATCATCGATTTGCAGCCTTCTTTGCTGCCCAAAAACCTCAGATTTTGGAGGTCCAACATCCTCATATGATGGCTGCCCCTTGTATAACTGAAAATTAGTTTTTGGCTGCTCTAAAAATTCTAATTTTTGTTCTTCTACATGCTCTACTACCTCAAATTTTAGAGATTCCTCCTTCTCATCAAACCATTTGATGAGCTTCTTACCTAATTGCTTATGAGACTTGATGAAGTCATGTCCTTTTGTCCTCAACTCAAGTTGCCACCAATCAAGGGCAGCTTCTACCAAGTGTTTTGTGATGAATTTTAGAGTTGCTTCTCACCTCTGAGCCTCAATTCAAGGTATTCATTAGCCTTGTTTACCTATGCTCTAACTGAAGTACCTGGATTTCCATCAAAGGTTGGGAGAACAATCCTCCCTAAGTCATCATGCATAACTTTGTGCCCATGGTGTCCTTTGCCATACCTTCAACCTAGCCAATACTCAAAACTTCTTTCCATTCTGTACTGTGGTGCAAGTGTCAAATATTCATCATAATCCTCCATCAATTCTCAATTGATAAAGGGTTCTTCCTCCCTTTCAAGGGGTTGGTCCCCTTTCATGCCCTTCATTGTTTGAAGGAATGCGTCTAAAGTTTCTATCAACCACTCTTGGGTTTGAGCAAACTTTTCAAACCTAGTATTGCCCATGTTCTTGAATAACACTTTCATCCCACAAATGGCCAAGAAATTGGCTTTGATACCACTGTAATGTTCTCAAATTGGAACAAAGGTTAAAAATAGTAATATCCTTCAAACCCCAACATAAATTGAATTCTGAAATATAAATCAACAACTTTACAAGTTAGAATTTATTGCAAATTTTCACCCTTCACACACAAATCGCCCAAACCCTAGGCGACTAGGGGTTTTTGGTGATTTCAGCCCCTAAAACACCTCCAAAAATTATGAAACTTTGTAGGAACGTAGGGAAAAATATAATTGATTTAACTTTCTAATCAGATTTGACAAAAACTGAATTTCTGAATTTATATGGCGAAAATACAGTTGAAACTTGTAAATTCAATAACTTGCAAGATACTTGGAAATTTTGAGCAAATAATAACTTGAATTGAAGATAAAAATATACTCTTTTAATTGAAATAAAAATCAGAATTTTCCAACCACTGAAAGATCCTCAAATGATGCTCCGAAGTTCTAAAAATCTTAGTTTTACCCTCAAAATTAAGCAAATAATTACTGGATATTTTCTATACATAGATTAACCCCAAAACTTGCCAACATACCTCAAAAATAATTCGTTCCACCAAGGAAAAATTGTATAAAAATATTCAAAACCCAAGGAGAGGGTTTCCACCAACAATAAGCCTCCAAAAGATGTTTTTCAAGCCCCAAAGCAAATCGCCCAAGGAGTCATCAACAACCTTTAGTCCTCAAGCAAATTGCCAACTTTTGGTGGCCTTACAAACCCCCTAAGTGGTTTGCCCTAGTTCTCCAAGCCAATTCGCCACAAGCTGCAAGTATTAGATAAAACTTCAAATAATTCTTCAAAGGATTGAGCACGATTTCCAATCAATGGGTGGTGTTGATAGATACCGTTTATAGAACAACTAGTAGAACTTGAAGGGTAACATTCTTCAAGCATCTACCTTCAACAACCAAGCTTGACATACTTGATTATCAAATCCAAATATCCAAATTTACATAATCTTCAAATGAATTCTCCTTCTCCTTAAATAACTTCCTCCAAGTGTAGCACTCCAAAATAAAAACATAGGGTTAATTTAAAAATCAACTTAAGTCTTATAAGCCAAGACCCAAAACTCCTCCACTTAAGTGAAATATCTACAAAGTACTTTTTTTTTAAAACATAACTTAAAATTAAAAATATAAAGTATTGTTTACATTAGTAACTCTTCACAAGTAGTCCACCATGTCCCATAACCTTCGTCTACCCTTAGCCATTGGAAACAAGAATGGGCTAAGGGTCCCACAAGGATCTTAATAAAAAATGGGGAAATTACAAACTTACATAGAATTGGAAAAATACACTCTTCATCCTTTCTAGTCTTACCATAGGGTTTCAATTGTGAGAGTATGGGCTTAAACTTGGCAAGAAAGTCTTCAATAGAAGGAAAATCAATAGGCGTGAGAGAAGAAAACTCAATATAGCTACAAAGCTCGGAATTCATTGATTTTTCCAAATAGTTCTAGAAACTTGTCCCATATTAATTTTTGTGTCAAATTCCATGATGTGAAACAACAAATTATCTGAAAATGCATATCGATGAGGTCCATTGCTTCATCAAGTTTGTTTGCATGTACACAAATTTCATATTCCTTGGTGAAAATTGGCGGTGTATCTATCAACATGGCCCATAACCCTTTTGATTGCAACAATTGTTTTATCTTTTGTTGCCAAGTGTGATAGTTGTGTGGTGTCAAGAGTGCAATTGACTTTGATTCAACCATTAATGCAAGGAAATGAAATAATCACAAGGAAATGAAACAACCAAGAGACAAGATGGCTCTAAAATTGTGCCTTGCAATCCCCTAGAATATATATTACGCACTAATAGAGAGGCCCCCCAAGCAAAAATAGGTGGCACTTTATAAATGTTGCGTTTTTAGGTACAAATTAGTAAAAAGTCTTGATATGTTATGGAGCAATTCTAATGCCATTGCTGCAAAGAGCATGAAAAATCATATTCTTTCAAAAACGGTAGGTGAATCGGACATAGAGATCAAAAGTTATGGTTCTTTGTTAAAAAAAAGGAACAATACAACAATCTCTATGGAATAAAAAGTTGTAGACAGAAAATGAAAAAAGTCACCAAAATCTTTGTGTCAAAACTAGGATTCTAGCAAAAAAACATGTCACTAGCCTTCTTGGATCGAAAAATATGGCCTTTGGAGCAAAAAGAGGTAAGATCTAGGGGCCCAATGGTGCAGGGTTAGCCCTTGTGGGCTAAAAATCTGTAGCCATCAGTCATGTTGTGTGATTGTCGTTGGTGTTGATTGCTAATCGCTATTGTTTTTGCTGACAACAATTTGGGTGGTTGCATGCATTGTTTGCTAGGCGGTTTGTGTTGCACTCAATTGGGTGGAGCAGTCGAACATGTGCAACGTGATCATGGGGCAAGCGCATGGGGCCAAGCGGTGCAGGAGTATTAGCAATGGTGGCATAGGTGTTCATAAGGCAGTGGCAACAGATCTGGGTGGTGCAGGAGTGGCAATGGCAGTCGTAGATTTGAGCGATGCTGCCCACAGAGCCACTGGAATAGTGTAGATCTTTATGAGCTTCTCCTCTGCACTGCTGAAAATTTAAATGCACGCCATAGGAGCTCCATTTGTCCAATTTGAGCAAATTTGGACTTTTCGTTAAGCTCTCAAAACACAAAATCCAAAAATGTATGATTCTGGTCTTCAACTTGCACAAAATTCAAGAAATTCGTTGAAGAGCTTGCTGGTCCTTGCTTCTCTTGGGAGTGTTGAATGTCAAAAGTCTTCCAAAAAATCAACCGTATGGCTAAAAAAAATGCCTTAATTTTATTTCATTTTATCCTAAAGATTTTTAGAAAAATACTAGGACTATCTCGAAAATTATGAAATTTTCTAGAAAATGCCTTTACAAAAGTAGTTTTGGCCCAAACAAAAATACCCAGATAGTATTTTTTGAAATCTAGAAAGATGGGGGCTCTAAAACATGTTAGGGCTTCAAGAAGTAGTGTGGGAATGTTGAACACGTTGAAAGTTGACAAAAATCCTGTGTTGCAAGAATCGCCTCCGCCCCTTGAATCGGGTACCGGTAATCCCAAAAATACACCGGAAACATCCAAAAAGGTACTGGAAGCGTCTGTGACGTTTCTGGGCCCTTTCCAAACATTTTTGGATGTTTTTGGGAGGTACTTGTGCATTTTCGGGTTTTTTTCGGGCATGCACAGGCATTTCCGGTAGGGAAAAACAGTGGAAGTCAATTTAAAAAAAAGAAATGTAAACCCAACCCGAACTAGACAATATATAAATAAAATAAATGTTTAAGTATAAGTTTACATTTAGATAGGGACATCTAGTTTCTTATACTTTAAGTTATATTTTATTTATATACTTTTAGGGTGTTTGAGAGTGGATTCGGACCTCTAGGAGCTATAATGCAAATTATAGACTTTAGAGGATCCTATCATATTTCAAACTTAGTCAAATTCTAGGGTTTCAGACTTAGCCATATTTTAGTGTTTCAAGATTTCAAGGAGACATCATAGGAGGTATGAAGGCTGCATGAAGGGATGTAGGTATGATAGAATAGTATGAGAACATCTCTCGCAAAGTGCCCCAAGCCGAGCCCACCCCATTCCTTGTGCACCCATTAAGGTATACACTCTAGGAGATTCAATGAACCAGTGAGCCCCTGCGAGAGAAAGCATTAGTAAATGATAAAGTTGAAAAATAATGGGAGTGGCATTCATGATTTTGAGGGCAATCTAGATGATTTATTCTATATATGAATGTACATTTTGTCTTTGAATTATTGAATGAGTGAATACTATATATTATTAAGTGTTTTATCTTTTATAGACAAATATTTTCATGCTATGTATTTTCAAGTGTTTTATAAAAAAATGAGTAATATGCATTTTATATATTATATACACACACACACACATATATATGCATATATATGTGTATACACAGATATATGTATTATATATGTATATATATACATATATGTTTGTGTGTATATATATATATATATAATGTATACATATATGTATGTGTGTATGTATATATATATATATATATATATATATATATATATACTGTATACATATATGTATGTATCTGTGCACCCATTAAGGTATACACTCTAGGAGATTCAATGAACCAGTGAGCCCCTGCGAGAGAAAGCGTCAGTAAATGATAAAGTTGAAAAATAGTGGGAGTGGCATTCATGATTTTGAGGGCAATCTAGATGATTTATTCTATATTTGAATGTACATTTTGTCGTTGAATTATTGAATGAGTGAATACTATATAATTTTTATAAGTGTTTTATCTTTTATAGATAAATATTTTCATGCTATGTATTTTCAAGTATTTTACTTAAAAAATGAGTAATATGCATTATATATACACACACACACACACACACACACACATATTTATGTATATATACACATATATGCATATATATATGTGTATATATATACATAGATATATGTATATATATACACATATATGTATATATATACATACATATATGTATGTACATATATATACATATATGTATGTATATATATACATATAAGTGTATATATATATATATAGAGAGAGAGACAAACATACCCACGACGTATCCAAATCAAGCTTTTTGAAAAATGGCGTACCTACGTACCCGTACCCAAACAACATAGCAAAAATCCACAATTGCTATCCGTAAGAGAGAGGCTCTGGTACCATGTAGAGATTGAGGAAGCCAAACAAATTTCCTTGAAATAGATTCACTTAAATAACATAAGAAACTTCTACAAGACAAATAAAAGGCAACAACGGAAATTGTATTGCTTAATGAAAGAATTGAAAACTTATGTTACAATAAGGAGATGAGTATATATAGCTTTTTCAGTGGCTATCTCCCCTTTTTCTAATGGTCACTTAAGTGGCACATGTGATTGGCTCACTTAGAGGTGGCTAAGCATTAAATGCATGCTTACCTTTATTCTAAATCTAGAGATGTGAACAACTAATTAGACTTATTAGAGAAGCTAACTATCTATGCTAACTTAACTAAAGGTACATAATAATATTTGACCAACATTCTGAGCCTTAATTTTATCCTTTGGAAAATTGTAGCCATTAGATGCTACCAAAGGAATCCCTTTCACCCCATTTTTTTCCCTAAAGAAAGCCTCTAATCACTCTGTCAAACATCTTATAGGTTGCTTGAGAGGGAAAAAGGCATTAGTATATGTGCCTTGTTGCTAGGATTTTATGATGTTCCACAAAGTTTGGGAACAAGGGTACAGTGTTTCAGGGATGGCAACTATTTTCTTGGATTTTGGGGATGCTGGGAATGGCTATTCCAATAATATATAAAAATTAATATTTAAATATTAAAAAAAAATTGAACAAGTTAAAATAAGCTGAAATGTAAAACAATAAATTAGTATTACTAGATAAAACCATTGATCGAATAACCCATCTGATAATCAGTAATCCTGAACTATAAATTATGATTTTCATTACTTAATGGTGATTGACAATGTAGTTTAGGGGTTTGTTTAAATTTTTTCAAGGTGATTTTAGGGTTACGGTTTAATGTTTTTAAAAACATAAAACAACTTCTTTTTTGGATTGTGTAAAAGGGTAGGCGACAAAGATGCCTTGACGTCACTAGGACGTCCCTCGACTATTCTAGGATGTCACGACGTTCCCAATGCCTTAGAAACAACATGAGACATCCTTTTTTAAGGATGTCTTGGGGACGTTCCTTGTGTTTTTTAGGGGGACATGGGGGAACATCCCTGTCCCGCCATTCCTGCTATGTTTGGGACGCTACTTGGACCCCTGGGAATGTGTCTCCTTGGAACACTATGATTTTATCAACTACTGTAAACTTCCTTGTAAGAGGGAGCTCAAGGCTTCTCTAGGCTTGAATTCATTTTTGAAACCTCACCATTATCCACGTCCATTGAACATTGATAGAAAGGTGAATACAAAAAGTAATATCCAAGTTGAACATGTTGTTGCTCCTAAGTGTTTATATCCCTGAAAGTATTTTTTAATGTTATTTGATGGCAATAAATCAAAAAGTAGATGGAAATCTGGAACAATTGTTAAAGTATAAATTATTGAAGGGACAATTGGATCAGTTGTAAAGATGAGAATAAATTAAAAGTAGACAGCTAGGAACTTTTAATGTCATTGTAAGATCTTTAGCCTATATATACAGGGTTCTCTTATATAAACAATAACAAAAAAGTTGAGAAATAGAGTCATATCATCTATTCTGATGTTGGAGAATTTATCTTGTGCTTTGATAAATGATATCCTTGTTGACACTTTTGCCCCCCATAGGGCAAATTGTCACCCCTACACTTCGGACCTTTGCTGTGGTGCCAAGTTTGTCTTGTGAATCAGTTTTGGGGTCCTTAAATGAGCATTTACAGCCACCCAAGTGGCCATCTACAGCCAGGTGAATAATAGCCATTCAGAGGTTTCCAAGGAGCTTGCTTGATTACAGCCAAATGTGGAAATACAGCCAAGACATACAAGCTGTAAGTTTATTTATTTTGTCTTCACAAGGAATTTTTTTGGGCTATAAGAGATGGACTATTTCTTCGGACATTTTGTTTGAGAGAAATAGCTCTCAAAGGATTGTGTAAAAGTCCGAAGAAATGACTAAGTGATAGTCGTTCAAAGTTTATTTTCTTCGGACTTTTTGACCGAAAGAAAAAGGGAAAAGCACAGTTGAGAAGCCCTGAAGGGCACCTGCCCTTTGGGAAGGTCCAATTCAAAATTCCCGAAGGGTATGTACCCTTCGGGTTGGTTCACTTTATGGTTTTCAAGTCAAGACAAAAGCTCCGAAGGAAAGTTTCAAAAAGCCCAGGTGCCCTTCAAAAAGCTTGGGTGCCCTTCAAAAAGCCTGAAGGGCACTTTTGAAGGTAGACATACCCTTGTGGAGGACAGTCGGTGGCAGGACCCTTTCAAAAGTTTTGAAAGGCACTTTTGAGGATGAGTAGTCCTTGTGGAGGACACTTTGCAGCGAAGTGGACCTTTACAATTCTTCCGAAGGGAACTTGTGGAAGAACATACCCTTGTGGGGGGCACCAAAGCCAAAGATAGGGCCAAATCAAAAAAGCCCGAAGGGCATTTTTGGGAAGCAGAAGCCCTTGCGGAGGGCACCTTCATAAAAGCAAAGGCACAAATGGAAAAGAAATTCCTTAATTCCTTCGGAAGACAAAAGCCCAATAGAAAATAAAAACAAAGGCAAAGAAGGAAATGAGAAAATTTGAGGAAGAAAATCCTTCAGAATAATTGTCAAACAAGAAATCCGCGGGAATATGAAGTCAACAAAAGTTCGAAGGAATTTGGGAGGGACAAAAAAACCCTGATAGAAAAGACAAGGGCATAAGCTAAGGCCAACAAAGAGAAAAGGAAATGCCAAGCTAGAGAAAACAGGAAGTTGAACTGAGCATGATCAAATAACATGAACAAAGACGTAAGCATAAACAAGACTGAACCAGAACTGAACAAGAAGCAAGACAAACGCAAAAAAAGAGGCATGAGCAAAGACTAAAGCAGAACTGAACATGGACATAAGCATGAACATCGAATAAAACAAATGTAGAATAAAGACAAAGGCATGATAAACAAAGATCATGCACAAACTAACGTGAGTGACTCCAACGAAGTGAACGCGTTTAAGAAAGCAAGCATGCTTTAATTCTGAAAATATAGTTGTCTTGCATGATGAACGGGCAAAGCGTTGAACGTTTCAAAACAACCGAAAATTCCATGCACACACTCTCGTTTGTCTCAAAGCTTGAAACGTTCCGACGGTTCAAACGTAATTCTTAATTTGGCATTTGCATTGATCTCATGCAAAGGGGAGACTTTCAAACTTTCCAGCAGTTCGAGTGAATTTGAATTCTCTTGTTTTGGAGTTGACTGGTTTTCAAGTCAAGACATCTATTCGTAGATTTTATGCATCCAAAGCTTGTCTCTTTTTTCAACGCCAAGGATTCTTCATGCAAGACAGCCAGGTATAAGCCAAGGAAAGACAAATTTGGAAGACTCATGCAACGCAATTTGGACTTGGGCTAATGAAGAATTAACTTCCTCTTCTATTTCCAACGCCAATATTTTGGCTTCTTGTAATTTTCTATATTAATGGCTTTTTATCCTTGTAAAATCCATCCCTCTTGGTAAGATCAAACTCTGCCATTGGTGAGTTATGTAACCTCTTTAATCAATAGGACTGTACTTTCATATTTCAATTGCTGGCATAGTGTACATTATTCAGCAATTTGCATACGTGGTGGATTTCTCTCTTTTCCCAAACTCTGATTCGTACCTAGTTGCTAGCTCATCATGTTATGCAGGTCATGCTAAGTGTTGTATATGTCTTTTGCTGAAGCTGTAAGTGGATGTTAGGTCGCTGCAAAGTGTCTTGTATCAGACCTCTCTCCATCGTTTTCCCTCACGTTTTTGTCATTGGATTGAACCTTTTCATGAAATACTTATGCATAGTGATCAATTGAAATCAAAGGTCTTCCTTTTCCCTTGTTTGATTCAGTGTTAAAGGTTCCAAGTGGAGTGGATCAACATTCTGGTGTATCACCGTCATTAGGTAGGATTTCCCCTTCAAGTTTCTTTCTCTCTTTTCCATGGTAGTCCGCAATACAGAGTAGAGATCCTCATTGATACATCTTACAAGAACCAACCTTCTCTGAAGGGTCTTCTCACCATTGAGGCACCCACTCTCGTAAGAAGATTCCATTGTTTCAACTGGAGAGAGGATTAGCCATTTCAGCATGTCTTCGATTCAGGGTGCAACTCCAGGTTGACAACAATGTCATTGGGGCTGATATGTGAAAATTGTAAGATCAAAGGTTCAAGGTCATTACTTTCTGTTTCTCTCACCTGTAGTTATTGCTACTTTCTATTTTTATTTGGAGTAATATTTTCTGAGTATGATCTTCAGATATTGGGTGTTCGCAAACACTCATAATTTTTCAGCTTTGTAAAAAGTGAATTTTGTGCAACAAATTGAATATGATATTAGAGTGGTTATACAAGAATCCTAACGGAACAAACCACTAAGGGATGCTTTATATGGTTGAGTGGTTCTAGAACGATCATGGTTTATTTTACTCTTGTTTTTGGAAGACCACCATGCTCTGTTAGGGCTTGAAAATCCATTCAATTGATTATATATGTTGCTGACTTTTTTGTGAGCTGTTTCTAGTATTCTCCTAGGGTTTCAACTTTATATTTGAGATTGCAGGTTTCATGGTTTCCAAGTTATGGAAATGTTTCATGTTGGAGGACATACCCAACAATGTTTTGTGAAAGTTTAGAATGCAGACTGTCATTGAGTAGTTGAATTTATGGGGGATCATCCTAGATAAGGAGAAAAAGCCCAGTGAGGATGCTGCTTGTAGATTATGAGCCAACATCAGCTAGAGAAAAAAACATGATTTCATAGTTGTTAAGGGATTTCTTACCATTCACATCTCTTCTTTTACCTCTTGTACCACTGCCCATGAGATTTGGGTTATAAGATATAAGATGGAAGAATTCTTCCAATTTAATCTTTCTAGGAATTTTTTTCTGAAAAGAGAGTTAGCACAAGTTCAAATGTTGGAAACTGCTTATGTAAACTATTTAATGAAGATCACAAAATTAAAGGATCGGGTGACAACCATAGGAGAGTTGATCAAAGAGTAGGAGCTTGTTCCCTCGGCCCCCAATGACTTTTCTTAGGATTATGAGATTTTGTCACAAGTATTGTTGCCCATGAGAATATTCTTTCTTTTTCTCAATTATCTGATATATTTCTCTAGGCAGAGACTAGTAGGCAAATTGTGTTTACGAGAAGGGAGGAACTTCAAGATTTAGCCTTCTTTGGAAAAGCTATGAAAATTTTCAAGTCTAAGAAATTTCCCAGGGAGGAGAGCAAGGATGGCAGTTCAGCGAATTATTCACAAGGAAAAAAGAAAGCTCACGTCACTTGCTATAAGTGCAAGAAGCAAGGACATTAGGTCAACAAGTGTCCATAAAGATAGAGCGATAACAACCAAAACGGTAAAGATCATTTCCTTCTAAGCAATTTATTGGAAATGTAGAGGTAGGAAATGAAGTTAACTTAAGTCATAAAGTAGAAACTACTTTCTCCATGTTTTCAGACTTGTTTATAAGTGTTGCTTTTTTGATGTTTGGTATGTGGATTCTGGTGCATCCAAAAATATGTCACATGATAGGTCGCTATTTTGAGAGATTCGAGAGGAGAATATAGGAATTGAGGTTGCCCTTTGAGATGATACTACATAACCAATCAAGGGTGTTGGAACAATATCACATACACTTCTCTAGGTAATTTTACCAAGTTGAATGATGTGAATATTGCTGGTCTCACTAAAAATCTATTTGCAGTGTCAGCCATCTTTGGAATAACTTTGGTATGGAGTTCAATGTTTAATAGTGCATCATTGGGGACTACAATCTTCAACCACTAAGGATATTGGTAAAAGGGGTGAGAGAAGGTGGGTTGTACAAGCTCATGGAAGGTATTGCTATAGAAAACACACCCTTTTAGATTTGCAACTGACATAGTTATGGCACAAAAAGAATGGGCCATCTCCACAATGGTGCTCTTCCTCTTCTGCAAAAGATGGTAGAAGGTATACTCTATCTCAAATCTCACAAGCATGGAGTTTGCAAAGGATGTGCCTTGGGTAAGCACACCAAGTCATCTTTTCTTCCTAGTGAAAATTAGTCTAAAGACATCTTAGAGCTAGTTCATTTTGATGTATGTGGACCATGTCCACTCCTTTCATTTCTGGTGGTCTTTATTTCCTTACATTTGTGGACGACTACTTTAGGAGGACTTGGATTTTCTTTCTTAAAGTAAGTCTGAGTTACTAAGTTTTGTGAGTTCAAGGCTTTAGCTGAAAATCAAATGGGGAAGAGAATCAAGGTATTGAGATCTGACAATGGAGGTGAATATACCTCAAAAGAATCTAATAAATTTTGCAATCTGCATATTTTGAGGAGTGGATAATTCGTTATAGTCCATAGTAAAATGGGCTGTTGGAACGAAAGGATCGATCCATCGTAGAGACAACAAAATCTATGATCCAGGATATGGAGCTTCAGATGAAATTATGGGCTGAAGCTTGCAGTACTGTTGTTTATGTTCTCAATATGTGTTCAAATCAAATCTTGAAATACAAGACTCCTCTTCAGGGGAGAAGCCACGTGTTTCACATTTCCATGGATGTGGCTGTCCTGCACACGTTTGCTTTCTTGTTGGGTAAAGACCTTAGTTGGATCCATTTAGCATCAAAGGAATCTTTGTTGGATATGGTGAAGAGTGGAAAGGGTATAGGGTTTACCTTCCTCATAAGAGGGAAAATGTTCCTTCCGGAGATGTGATCTTCAATGAAGATGGTTGGTTCACTAAGGTTGCTGATCCCTTTATTGCTAATGTAGCTGAATCTCACATACCTCCTATTGATGAGAATGTTTCCGAGAGTGCAAATCATCGAGTTGAGGAGCCAACTTAGCCAAAGGTAGTTAAGAAACCTACATTGCTTTAATGAGATGCTCAAAAGGTAAATGCACCTCAAAGCACTATGAGAGATAGTCATCCTCGTAAATTTTCCAGTTATATAGCTCTTTTATCTAACATTCTTGATAAAGAACCTTCAAAACTTGATGAAGCAACAATAGAACATGGTTTGCAAGATGCCATGCAAGAGGAGTATAAGAGTATTGTGCAAAATGATGACTGGGATGTAATTCCCAAACTCGAAGAGGATAATCAGCAGTTGATGGCTTTGCAAGATAAAGCATGCAACTAATGGCAGCATTGAGAAGATCAAAGCACGGTTTGTTGTAAAGGGACTTTTACAAAGGGAAGGTATAGACCATTATGAGACATTTGCTCTAGTTGCTAGATACACTTCTATTCGGGTTGTTTTGTCACTTGCAGCATCATTTGGCTGGAGTCCACATCAGTTGGATGCTAAGACTGCATTTCTCAATGGATGAACTTGGGAAGAGATCTACATCTAGCAGCCTCAAGGATTCAAGGTCTTTGGTGAGGAAAACCATGTTTGCCAACACAAGAAGGCTCTCTATGGCCTTAAGCAAGCTCCTTGGACTTGGTATATCCTCATTGATGAGTACCTTGCCCAGTTTGGCTTTTCTAGGATGGGTAACTCTAATGTTGTGTAGTAACCAACCCCAAAATGATTTTTTTTGCAATGACTGTTTGCTGATCACAAATTTTTGAGTCTGAAAACCTTGTCTTAAGTTTGAATATTGATGTTTTCAACAACGACCACATATAGAAACCCTTGCCAAACAATGAACAATAATTGCAAGCAAATAACCAAACATATAAATCACATAATAGCAATTTTATGAGCATACAAAAGACTGATTTTTAATAATAGTAGTCTTTAGAATTTTCTATTGAATAATCTTCAGAATTACAATGTATTTTTAGACTTATTTACAATGCATGAAAACTGACCAAACCTGAAGCGCCCTTGGTTGGAGATGTCTCAGCTTCGTTTTGAGTCCCAAAATGCTGATGTAGTATGTCAAAACTCTTCCAAAGGTGAGCCGCCCCTTCCTAGGACGATTTTGCCTTAGAAAATAAATGCCAACCTTAAACCTTGCAAATGTGTGCTTGAAATGATTGCCATAGCCTTAAAAAAGTTTTAAATCAATACCCACAAAAATATGTTTAGCTGATATGGATTTATGAGTGAATCTTCAGAATCTAGTCATGGCTGCTATCACCCAGAAAACTCCAAAATCTGCAACTTTGATGCCCTAACGGTGACCTCTGTGTAAAGCCACTCCACTAGCTAGGGTAGGTCTTTCACTACCGAAACCAGCGATAATGGCTGAGGGTTTTCGTCCTCAACTCACCTCAAACCCCCTGGTATAATTCCAACAACATCTCCCAAAGATAACACATCAACAACCCTCCATAACGAGCCTCCAAAAAAGTGTTTTATAATCTTCAATGATGAGTTAGGGCAAAACCCTAACTTAGGCATCCCATTTCTAATTGGCCAATAAAAACACTTTTAAACTTTTAAAAACAACTTTAAGTCATCACATTAGGCACTAAGGTACAAAAAGCGGCCCCCCTTTATCCTCAACTTAAAATTAGAAAGTTACTTTATTAATTTCACCTTTTGAGGAATAAAAGATTAAAGTAAAATAATATAACCTTAGTATTAGCCTCCAAGCTGGAAATACCACCAAAATAATCATCCAAGACCAACCGAATCCCCTTACCAACGCCATTTAGCCTACGGGAACTCAAGGATAGGCTGAAGGACACAAAAATGCATAGGAGGCTAAGAGGGGACATTACATGTTGTTGTCAATTGTACTCTATGTTGATCACCTAGTCTTGGAAGGTAACTCTCTCAAACTAATCATTTGTGTTAAGGAGTTACCCAAGGAGTTTGACATGAAGGACTTGGGTCCTTTACATCTTTTGCTTGGGCCTTGATGTTTGGAACTAAGAGGGTAAAGTGTTTCTCTAACAAAGCAAGTATGCCTTAAAAATATTGAAAAGGTTTTATATGTTGGGTTCAAAATTAGTTTCTATTCCTACGGTTTCATACTTAAAGATAATTCCAGATGATGGCACTAAACTTGTTGATGGAACCAAATATAGGCAATTGATTGGTTCCTTGATGTATCTGGTCAATACAAGAGCATATATGTGTTATGTTGTTCACACTTAGCCAATTTATGGTTGCTCCAAGGAAAATACATTAGTTAGCAGCCAAGCATGCATCGAGATATCTAAAAGCTAATGTTGGTTTTGGGCTAATATATGATTCTAATGATGAGTTTGGAGTACTTGGATTTGTTAACAGTGGTTGGGGAGGAGATGTGACAGCCAGAAAGTCCACTTCTGGCGATTTCTTCTGTCTTAGGTCAACCAAAACTTTTTGCTTCAACAAGAAGAAAAACATGGTGGCTTTGAGCTCAGCTGAATCCAAGTACATTTCAGCCTCCTTTGCTGCTTGTGAGGCCATTTGGTTATGGAAGCTTATTTCAGAGTTATATTACAATGCTTTGGAGCCTACAGGTATCTATTATGACAACCAAAGCTGCATCAAATTGGACGACAATCCATTTTTTCATGACATAAGTAAACACATTGATCTTAGATTCCACTTTCTAAGAGATCGAGTGCAAAAGAGAGCTATTGCATTGGAGTATGTCCTATCGGTGGAACAAGTAGCAGATATCTTGATTCTTGACAAAGCCACTCCCCAAAGGATTATTTGAGAAGCTTAGATCAGTTCTTGGGTTATGTGAAAACACCCTACTTGCAAAGAGGGAGTGTTGAAAATGTTGTTGCACCAAATCATTTATATTCCCCAAGTATTTCTTAGTCTTATTTCATGGACATAAATCAAAAAGTAGGTGGAAGTTTGGAATGGCTGTAAAGGTAGACTTTAAAGTTAGGTGGGCAGCTGAAACAATTGTAACGGGTTGATAACAATGAATTTAAAAGTTGGTGGACAGCTGGAACAATTGTAAAGGTAGATATAAATGAGTTAATAGTAGATGGACAGATGGAGTAGCTGTAAAGATAGGAATAAATAAAAATTAGACCGCTATGAACGTTTAATGTCATTGTAAGATCTTCAGCCTATATATACGGGCTTTTCTTATGTAAACAATAATAAAATAAAAGTAGAGAAGTAGAATGATATCGTCTATTCTACTATTGGAGAAGTTATCTGATGCTTTGGTGAATGATATGTTGTTGGAGCTGGTCTATGAAAATCACAAAAGCAAAGGTTCAAGTTGATTACCTTTTTTCTTTTCTTCTTTTGGTTGTAGCTGTTGCTACTTGCTGTTTTTATTTGGAGGATTATTTTTTGAGTATGATCTGCAGATATTGAGCATCCACAAGCACTTGTGATTTTTCAGCTTTGTAAAAATGCATTTTGTACAACAATTTATTCTTTTTCAAGCACTGGCTTCTTTTCTTCCTCCTCCTTGATCATGGGTCCAGGAGAGAGACTCGAAACATAGGAAAATTCAAATTCTATACAGTTGTACCAAGAAACCTATTATACAATATTAACACAAGTAACGAACTATTTCCGTTGGCCTTATAAGCTTCCTTTTTCTATTCAGCCAGATTCGAGGCATGTCTTAACCAATTAGAAAAACCTTCATTTTTCTGCACTATTGCAGTAGTAACTTCTGAAAAAGTATCTAGGCAAAGAAGAATGCCCTCCATAGATTGCTGAACTAGTTTAGGCATTGAAATTGAATCATAAGAAAAATGAAAATTAAGTAAATGGTTATCTCATGGTAAAGAGATATCTCTAATTTCTCCCAGCACACTCGCAGTCTTCAACAAATATCTGAGTGCATGTGTTGTAATCACATAGAGAAAGTGGCCTACTTCCAAATAGTTCTCAGTAAGCGAATAGAATCTAAAATAACTCCATTCACACAAACCCTTTGTAAAGGCATACAAGGGGAGAGACTCAATTGATTCGTGAAGATTGGAGCCAAAGCCCAACCAATCTAACATATTCAAAATAAGGTCCCATCCAATCTGGTTATCAAAATTGTTTTTTTGAATGAAAGCCTCTTGAACATACTCACAAGGCCACTCAAGACCTTCCCACACTTTTATTAGCTTACCAAAGGTATACTTTCCTTTAGTAAAGCTGATTTGGTCTGTAACAATCCTTGCCCAATCTGCCCTTAATTGTCTCAATTTGCTGCCTTGTAATTTTTTTCAAACACTTTGTAAGCAAAGTGCTTCTTGCTGGTTTTTGTCACAGTTTTGATGATTTATTTGAATGACGATGGATTAAAGCTTCAAGTGTTTATAGAACAATGCAAGAATAACAATGCTAAGTTCTTGATGCAAGAATGACTTCTTTTTTGTTCTTTTCTATGCAATTAGATGAATTCACAAAGCAAACTAATCACCTACAACGAATGGACATTTAGTCGAACAGTTGGCATGCAACCTACTATCTCAATTCAAATGCTCAAAAGATAACTATAAATGACCAGCAACTTGTGATTCTTATTTGTATTGATGATTTGATACAATGCTCCACTAGACTAGCCAAAACTCTTGTCATAAACAAGAATTACAATTATATGGTATGTTGGTATGAAAGATGCACACTTACAGCTGCAAATATAAACTATACTAAATGATGAATTGTATGCAATGAACTTTGGTGGGATTGAGGCGCCCTTGAGAATAGATGAAGGAGCAAGCAATTTCCAAGTGAAAGGATGATCTCTCAAGCCAAATTGAATTTTCCAAGCCAGCCGCCTTTGTTCTAGTCTGATCTCAATTTTAAAATAATATGCAATGAATATGCGCTGTCTCAAGCATCTAATATCATCTCCATGCTCCAAGGAAGTGGGCGCACCAAGCCAAGCAAAGAATCGATGCAAATTGGAACCCCCACAAGCAAAAACGTCCCTCCTAATGGCGTCTTTCCTTGACTGTAAATATCTGATTTCTCTACAATGCAATCTTCTCTCTTAACCAAGGAAAATCAATGCCAAGCTATATAGAAACCAACACCAAAAGATAGCTATGCAACCTCCACAAATTCACCTAATCGATTTTTCCAAAATTGGCTAATGGCCACAAATTTTGCTCCAATTGAGATGACTGAAATATCACCTCCAAAATGCAACCCTTCAAGAGATATTTTACTCCCTCAGTTATGCTATCAATGGGAGTTATCGTTCCCAAAGACAAATTGATTCACTGCAGAAAACTCTAGGCTCCACAAGCATACCATGACAAAGACAACATCAAATTTGGATGATTCATAATGGTAGCCTATCCCTCCTTTTATACTTTTTTTTTTCTTTCCTTCATTTGGGAAGCTTCTAGAAACATCATAATATTTTATTATTATTTTTCCCTTTTAATATATTATATGTGCACTTTAATAGAAAATAATGAATTATAACATAAAGTACAAATATAACATCATCTTGTAACATGAGGTTTCTAAAAATAGAAACATTCTAATAAATCTTTAGAAAACCTCCAGAATATGTCGAAAATTCCCCAAAGAAACCAACTGCCATTTGGGTAACTACGGAGAAGACCCCCTAACCATGTCGTATTAGCCTACAAGGGCCACTGGTAGGCCAATCATGCTGAAAGTACAATGTCTAGCTAGAAGGGGACATTAAATGGTCCTATTAAATTGTCTAGTAAATAAACAACTTATTCCTCTTGGCCATTGCTTTTGCAATAATTTTGTAAGACATTGAGGAGGGTAATCGGACACCATTATCCTACCAATTCCCTTTTGGAACCTTTAGGGATAAGCTTTATAAGGTCAACATTGACCAACTCCTCCATATTTCCCTTTCTAATAGACTCTTGACACTTTTTTAAATATGTTGTACTCACACACCACATCTCTTACAAAATTCTAGTGGGAGACTCTCGGGATTTGCAAACATCTCATTCTTGAGATCCTTCATAGTTGACTCCAATTCTTCTAACTCTTATCTCCCTAGCAAGCAAGGCCCTTCTTTATGTGTCAAATTGTGAGGAAATTGCTATTTGAATAGCTCCATGGAAGATTCACATAAAGGATTAGAACCATGGAAGTGAAATTATGTTAAACAATATTTAAAGATATGCCTCATTTTCCTCATCTTCCTCAAAGATTTACAATGCCTACACCTAGTCAAGTTGGTCAAACCCTCTTGTCGGGTATGCAGAGGTGACGGAAATTGAGCTTTATCGAGCACAAGCAGGAGCATATTTGACGGTGGAGCCCCTGTTCTCTTTCATGTGTTAGTGAAATCCTTGGGTCTCATGGATTGCATCTAGGCCATAGTGGTAGTGCATGTTTAGGGGGGTTGGGAGGGGAGGCGAACTACAGTGTGAGCCCAGGGAGCCCCCCCTTGGCGGTCATGGTTGGAACTCTAGGATGTTAATCATGTGCAAGCATTGTGCCTTGAGCATCACCGGCTAAAAAACAAACAATTTTCGATGGTGTCATGAACAGCTAGAGTCCTCTTTGATTTTTGCTTTCTTTGTAAGTATTGCAATCATAGATTGAAATCTTGGCAATATCTCGTTATTTATTGGCGTTTCTTGAAGAATGACTGTCGGCCGAGAAATCGGGGGGTTCTCGCGAGACGAACCCTGATTTTCTTGGCGATTTTCACCTAGAAATTTCAGTGATTTATCAACGAAAATCACTGAGAAAATCCAATATCTCGGCAATTGAAAAAAAGAGCCAATGCATTAAAAAAAGTTAAAATTTAAAAGCATTATCGTGATTTTCGATTTCATGGTGAAAATCGTCGAGAAAATCCAATATCTCGGCAACTGAAAAATAAGAACCAATGCATTAAAAAAAGTTAAAATTTAAAACCATTATCGTGATTTTCTTATTTGCTTATAAAGTGAACTGCAGATTTTATTATCGCAATTTTCTTGTGCACTCATTCATCATTGCAATTTGTATTTCAAGGCTCAAGTTGTAAGTTTTAGACCTTTAGTATTTTATACTCAGCAATATAGTGCGACAGTGCCTTCATAATTCATTGTCGTTCGCCGCTTGACGCCATTTGCAGATTGTGCACAATCGGTTGGGATTAAAAGTTTGAAGTTCGGTTGATTGTTGAGTCTTAACACTTAACAAGTTCACAGTTCACACTCACAGTAGCATGGGCCCTGTATATACTTTATAGTATAACAGCTATACTATATAGTATATACAGGTAAGTGGTACTGTGGTATTACTGTTGGTAACATTACACAATATGAAATTATGAATCCTGAATATATATTTAGTATTTACTGCTTTGAATGAGGGTGAACTGTGAAGCTGTGAAATTGTGAACCGTAAAAGTTGAGACTGCAATTTTATACTTGTAGTATTTGGCAAGCTACAATTTGTCATTGAATATACTTTGGACTTGGAGAAGGTAAAAAATTTAAAAACATAGATTGCAGTTTCATATTATTTGCATTGCCATTTGCCACTAATGCTCATTGACAACTGAAGCTTGAGATTGAGAATAGTGCACCGGCACAACTCCACTGAGAACCCGACACTAAGAGCTTGCAACACACAATGTACATCAGAGAGTTGGATTCCAGTTTTTAAAAAAAAATTTTCATTATCTTTCTAATTTTTAATATAATTATAAAATTTGAAAGTTACAATCATGATCATTTAAATATAAAATTTTATTTCTAGATTCTAGTTATATTTAAATTTGAAATAGCAGTTATATTTAAATTTTGAATTCTAAAAGACTAAAACATATATATATATATTTATATAAGGTTAAAGTTTGTTGTTTAAAAATGGCACCAGGATTGGCATCTAATTCCGCGGGTCCTATTCATAGCAAGCCTAAGTCTGATGACCTTGGTTGGAAGCATTGTGAACGGATGGAGGACAACTGTGTAATATGCAACTATTGCGGGATAAAGATGAGTGGAGGTGTTTCTTGCCTGAAAAACCACATTGCACGGTTGGCAGGGAATGATGTAGCAGTGTGCAATCAAGCACCACCTAAGGATCAAGGAGAGTTGGCTGCTTGCATTGCATTGAACGCAAAAAAAAGTGAAAAAGAAGAAGAAAGCCAATGCACTTGCACTCCTAGTGAGGAGGACAACGAGAAACAATAGTGACATTGAGGGCCATTCTATTGCCCCAACTCCACCATGTCATAGTCAAGGATGAAGATCATCTATTAGTGATGGTTCAGCTACTTTTTTTGTTCCTAGAAGTAGCCCCAGATCACAACCTTCATTAGAAGGTACTGCTTGGAACAAAGAATTGCAAAATGAAGTGAGGATAGTTGCAACAAATTTTTGGTACTACAACATTCCTATTAATGCGGCAAAAAGTCCATATTAGGGGAATTTGGTCATTGCATTGACCATTTTTGAGAAGGGGTTCAAAGCTCCTACTCTTCATGACTTGAGTGGCTTTTTGTTGGAGGATTCTTTGAAACATACACAAGCCCTTGTAGAAGACATAAAAAATTATAGTAGAAAAAAACGTGCACCATTTTATCTGATGGGTGGATGTATGGGAAAAACCATACACTAGTTAACTTTTTAGTGGCTTCAAGTGGGCAATTAGTCTTCTTGAAGTCACAATTGATGCCTCTCATCAAGTAAAAACAACAAACACTCTATGTGACATGTTGGATGAGGTGATGATGCAAGTAGGTGTGGATAATGTTGTTCAAGTTGTGATGGACAACGTGACCGCATATCTAGCAGTAGGCAGACTTATTGAGGAGAGGCACCCTACACCTTTTTGGAATCCTTGTGTTTCCCATTGCATTGATCTTTTGCTCGAAGACATATGAAAGATCTCATGGGTGAAGAGTGTAGTTGATGAGGGTAGTAGTATCACCAAGTTCATCTACAATCACACTTGGGTGCTATAGTTGATGAGAGATCACACCATTAGAAAGGAGCTTGTGCGATTGGGAGTCACATGATTCACCACAAATTTTCTCACATTGCAGAGCATTGCGGGTTTACTAGCATATCTTAAGCAGATGGTGGTGACTGATCGGTGGGTGGGGTCTCCCTATGCTATGAAGGACGAAGGGGTAAAGCTCGTGAAGACCATTTTTGATGAGGTCTTTGCGAAGCGCATGGAGGAAATCATTAAGGTAACTTTAAATGCTTAAACTAAATTATTATTTTTATTTATCATTTATTTGTTATAATTTTTTCTTAATTTTTATTTTAAATTTGTGTATTATTTTGTTATAGGTGTCAGAGTCTTTGGTTCGAGTTCTCTAGTTGGTGGATGGGGAGAAAAACCCAATGGGTTATTTGTATGAGGCCATGGACATGGCTAAGGAGGCCATAGCCAAATATTATGGGCATAATTAAAGAAAATATGAATCCATTGGTGCATAATTGATCATAGATGGAACAAGACACTCCATCGACATATTCATGCAACAACCTACTATTTGAATTCTAAGTTTTTCTATTCCGATTCATTTAAGACAGATGAGGAGATTATGGATGGTCTCAATACATGCATAAAGAGGATTATCCCTGATGATGAGACTAGAGATGCAATTATTGATGAGCTACATATTTACAAGAATGCAACGGGGAGACTTTTTTTTGACTCTATGTATTAAAATAAAAAACACCTCTCAACCAGATAAACTATAAAAACAAATTGAGTCATTTGTTTATTCTTTCTAGTAGACTTTTTTCATTTATTCAAGCCTAGTTGACTATTTCCTTTTTGCAGATATGTGGTGGGAAGATTATGGTGCAGGTGATCCAAATTTTCAAAAGCTAGCCATCTGCATTTTGTGTCAACCGTGTAGCTCTTATGGGTGTGAACGTAATTGAAGCATGTTTGAAGCTGTTCACACAAAGAAGCACAACAGGTTGAAAACACAATGCCTTAATGACCTTGTCTTTGTGCGATACAATCTTCATCTTCGTGTCAGACAAGTGGAGGGGAAATATAACTATGATGCTATTGTCTTGGATGAGATCGATCCATATGGTGACTGGATCATTGATGATGCAGAGTCAGAGCCCATGTTTACAATGGAGGAGATTGCAAATTTAGAGAGGGAGACAAAAGAAGCAATAGCATCTGGGGTAGTAGAGATATCAGGAGGTGTTGGTGAGGATCCAGATGATACATTTGGCTCTGATGACGATGTTGGCATTGAAGAGGAAGAATTTTTACCTTCCACTTCCATTAGGCAACCACATCAAACTTATTTTGTGCTAAAGATGAAAGATAATATGTATATTTGATATTTCATGACTCTATGAGCATTGCAGTTTGTAACTTTGTAGTTTGTAGTTGTAAGAACCCCTGCTTATTCTACCTTGATTTTTCAGTTTAAGTTGTTTGACATTTTGTCAAACACTTGGCATGCAGCTGAAGAGTTCTAATTTTTTTGAGTGTTTGTTTAAATTTTTGATGAGATGTTTGATTGTTTTCAGTTTGATATTTGTAAAACAATTGCATATAATAATAAAAAATAAACATATATTGCAAAACAAATGGAAGAACACATCAACCTCTTATTTCTCTTCAATAGAAATGAAATTACAATGGAAATCAGATATGATATAGTTCTGATTTAATTGCTACAACAAGGTATATCTTCCTACATTCAACTTGTTATTGAATCCCAATGGAAATACAAACATATCCGGATCATAGGCTGCAATATTGAACACTTTGATCAATGAAAATGATGGAATGTAAGCTGAAAATGTACTGCTGTAGGTGATGTCTTTAGATCAACCATCCCTTAAAAAGGTGCTGAAAATTTTTCAAATAAATCTGCAATAATAATACTTTCAAACCCTATAGACACTTGAGTTGAAATGATGATTTCTCTTTCAAATTTCACAAAACCCTAGTGCCAATGTGTAAAAATAAATATATAAACTATTTTCTATCTGTTACAAGTCTAAAACCCTCATCAAAAGCTTTCAAAATATTTCCAAATAAGTCGCCTTTATGTAGAAATTATTTATAAAATATTTGGTACTCAAAATCTACAAAAATGTCTCCAAAATAAGGTCATAAACCCTAGCGGTCAGCTCTATAAATTTGCTCTAGCACTCAAGACCCTAGCCGTCCAATATATCATGAAGATATGATCATTAAATATCCAGATCTGAAACAATGTCTTCAATCTGCAAATAGACTTCAAATCCTAGTTGAAGTCCCAAAATGATGAATAACTTGCAAATATGCTCAATGATAAATCATGGATGAATTCACTTCACAAAGTAGAGTTGGGTTTTCATTCAATCTACCGATTTTTGAAGGTTTTCGTCATCAGAAATCTAGCTGAACCTATGATTCAAGCCTTTGCAATAATGCGTAGAGAAATATCAACTCAACAATGAATGATCACATGCTTTCCTTATTCCTTTTTTTAAAGTCTTAGCTAAGACTTTTAGAAAAATTCAATTTAAACCATCTCCAGCTTCTAGAAAAGCACTTTATTAAATAAAGTGACATGACAACATTTAATAGAAGTGACTCATAATATTCTATTATCTATTTTTTTTATCTGTCACTTTAAATTAATTAAATAAAGTTATTTTTTTGATATTTATTTAAAATAAACAACTTTAAAATAATTAATTTAATTATTATTCCTTTATAACTTCATTATTTAGCTTATGGGAATAAAATAAGCTAAATAACAATACCTACAATAACTCAAAAAAATGGGGACATTACAATCCTCCCTTCTTGGAGATTGGTTGTCCCAAGCAATCAATATCTGCATACCCAACACCAACTTCCAAGATCCCATATCAATCTCAAAAATTTGCAAACTCTATTATCTAAAACACTATGCTGTAAGAAATCTGCAAATAACATCATCTTATCTCTCTTGGATAGTAGTGAAATAATTCTCAACATGCAATTAGAAAACTCATCATCACATACCTTAGTCTTTGCAGAAAATTGCTGCGCTACTCTGATTGCTATGCTCCCCAAATCCTCATAAGGATGATGACTCGTGATTGGAAGTAAAAATGACATGCAACATGTAAAACCATCACCCTCATCATGCAAAAAACAAGCCTCCATCCTCTTCGCTGATGCTACCCTTGGAGCACCATCTGCTAAAGCTTTCAATACAATCTTCTTCCCATCAGATATGAACTCTAGATCCATCCGTTGAAAATCCTGGATATATCTCCCATCTGACTGTAACCACTAAATTCCCAAAACAACACCAGACTCGCCAATCTCAACCACATAGAAATCATCAGTGACCACATAATCATTCAACTGAACACTCAACCGAGGAACCTTCTTAGTACAACTCATCTTAAATCCATCAACCATCAGAATACTAAATCATGAAAATTCCTCAGCTTGTAATCCCTTCTTCACAACCAATCCCTCGTCAATGAAGTTGTGAGTGACTCCACTGTCAATCAAACAAGTGACCTGCTGTTCCTTAAGAACTCTCACTCAAAAAGGATGATACCTAGGAACTCTTGATAGTGCAGCAATAGTACCATGAGCCATATCTTTTGTGTTAACATCATTGAGTGGTCGCTTCTCATGATCACTGTCTAAACTTGTGTCTACAACCTCCTCATCAATATTGGAAGAGACCTCTATGTAATATGCCTTGCCTTTTCCAAGGCACCTGTGACCTGTTTCCCACGGTACTTTACAAGTAAAACATAACTTCTTCCTACACAGCTCATTCCTTGTTTCAAAATCCATCATAGGTTACATAGGCTTAGGCTGATTGGGTGTTCCTCCATCTGACTTGTGTTTTGATTTATTATCCTTGAAATTCTTTTTTGGGGCTGAAATGTAGAAGATGATGTGTCAAGATCTAGTGCCAATTTGATAGCATCATGAAGAGTCCTAGGCTTAAGCACCTTGACTAGACCCTTTGTCTTGTCATTCAATCCTTCAATAAACATCACCACTCGTTTTTCTATCATATCAGGGACCATAACAACAATCTTTTAAAACTCATTAATGTAAGAATCCAAATGCCCACTCTATTTCAATTGTACCAACCTCTATTATACACCTCTACATCCTTCCGATCAAACCGAGCAATCAATTTGTTACTAAACTCTTCATAAGAGTGAATCAATCCATGGTTTTGGGTGACCAACCCATGGCGCCACCAATCACATGCAATGCCCTCAAGGTCCATGGTTGCAAACTTAATTGCTTCATTCTTTTGCATCGGTCTAAGTGTCAAGAAGGTGTCTAGCTTATGGATCGAAGCTCTAGCGCTAGTCTTCCCACTACCATCAAATGTAGGAAGGGTGAGTTTGCTAGTGGCCTGCTTGAGTTCCTTGTTTTGTTGCTTTGGTCTTCGTTCTTGCCTTGTTCTTCTATTATCTCTTTGCTGTCCCATATATTAAGGGAAAGATAAAACATCCTTGACATGTTGAGGAAGTGCATTCCACTCATCATGCATGGTCATGACACTATCTACAAATGTTGCCTCATCGTCCCCATCAATAACCTCTTCTTCATTTCTAGGCAAGAAAGTAGGTTGCAATGGTCTATCTGTAGTGCGTGTAGGAGTCCTCTCTACACGAGGAGACCCAACCACACTATCTGTTACTGAAGGTGACTTGTTACGCCTCTCATCCCTGTCACGCCTGTCATTATCCCTAGGCCAATCCACGGTCCATCGCTCAACTGTCCCAATGGAGTGATCCAAACTCTGTGTAACATGCTGTTGGCTAGCCATAAGACCTCTCAAAATCTCACAAGCATCTAGATCATCCCATCGAGGACTCTGACTGTCATCACCCCTATCACCCATGGCACTACCAGTGTCAAACCCTATATCAGGATCTGCTTCTGCCTCTTGTTTCCTGGATTTTCTTGCTTTCCTAGTCTTCTACGAAAGTAATACTTGTGAGGACCAACTTCACGTGGATGCATATAACCAATCTAACCCCCAAGGCTGGCAAGAACCAAGCTCTGATACCACTATAAGATTCTTTGCTTATTCTGCTCTGATTTTTCAGTTTACACTGTTTGACATTTTGTCAAACACTTGGCATGCAACTAAAAAGTTCTGTTTTTTTGAGTGTTTTCTTGATGTTTTGATGAGATGTTTGATTGTTTTCAATTTGATATTTGTAAAGCAATTGCATATAATGATAGCAAATAAACATAGATTGCAAAACAAATGGAAGAATACACATCAACCTCTTATTTCTTCTCAATAAAAATGAAATTACAATAGAAATCAGATTTGATATAGTTCTGGTTTTATTGCTACAACAAGTTATATCTTCCTACATTCAACTTGTTATTGATTCTCAATGAGAATACAAACATACCCGGATCATAGGCTGCAATATTGAACACTTTGATCAATGGAAATGATGGAATGTACACTAAAAATGTACTGCTGTAGGTGATGTCTTTAGATTAGTCAACAACCCTTGGAAATGAGCCGAAAATTCTTTAAATAAACTTGCAATAATAATAATACCTTCAAACCCTAAAGACACTTGAGCTGAAATGATGATTTTTATTTCAAACTTCACCAAACCCTAGTGCCTATATGCAGAAATAAATATATAAAATATTTTCTAGCTGTTACAAGTCTAAAACCTTTATCAAAAGCTTTCAAAATTTCTCTAAACAAGTCGTCCTTATGTAAAAATTATTTATAAAATATTTGGTATTCAAAATCTGCAAAATATCTCTAAAATAGGGTCATAAACCCTAGTGGCCAGCTCTATAAATTTGCTATATACCCTAATCGTTCAATATATTATGAAGATATGACCATTAGATATCCAGATTTGAAACAATGTCTTAAACCTGCAAATAGACTTCAAATCTTAGTTGATTGAAGCCCCAAAATGATGATTATCCTGCATATATGATCAATGATGAACCCTAGATGAATTCACCTCACAAAGTAGAGTTGAATTTTTGTCCAATCTACTGATTCTTGAAAGTTTTCATCCCCAGAAAATTAGCTGAACATGTGATTCAAGCCTTTGCAATAATGGGTAGAGAAATATCAACTCAACAATGGATGATCAAATGCTTTCCTTATTCCTCCTTTTAAAGGTTCAACTAAGCTTTTTAGAAGAATCCAATTGTAACTACCTCTAACTTCTAGAAGAGGACTTTATTAAATAAAATGACATGACAACATTTAATAAAAGTGACTCATAATATTTTATTATATATATTTTTTATTTATCACTTTAATTAAATTAATTAAATAAAGTTATCTTTTTGATATTTATTTAAAATAGACAACTTTAAAATAATTAATTTAATTATTATTCCCTTATAACTCCATTATTTAGCTTATGGGAATAAAATATGCTAAATATCAATACTTGCAATAACTCAAAGAAATGGGGACATTACTGTAGTTTGTACTTTGAATTTGTAGTTTGCAACTATGTAGTATTGTTACTATTGTACTCTTTGTGGATCTCACATTGATAGAAAATATACTTATGGGAATATGACATTCTCTACATTCATTTTTCATGTCATTTAACAATGTTTTACATTTAATTTAAGTTTATTTTATGGATTTATATGTTTTTAAAAGTAGTGATAAATTTGCCAAGAAATGCCGAGAAATTCCTGAGATCCGAGATCTGGTTCAAATTTTGCCATCACGAGAAATCACCAAGAACAAGATTTCGAACTATGACTACAATAGAATTTGGAAGCCACCTCCCTGTGCTTGCGTCCTCAATTGTAGTCTCTCACCTTGTCCCCAAACTCTATGAGTTGGGATTCCAACTCATCTTTTGGTTCAACTCATTGAAAGGGTCCATTCCGCCCTTTGTATAGCATGTTTGAGTTGGAATCGAACTTGATATTCTTTATCTTTCCTAGCTCTAGGAATCGTCTTGCCCCATCCTCATAGGAACTTTGTTATGCGTTGTATGGCAGCCTTCCACCAAAGAATCCAACTGCTGTCTCTCACCAAAGTTCAAATTCTCACAATAGCTCTTTGGCACCATATTGCCTTGAACATGGACATATTCAATTACAAAGAGCGAGAATCATATTTACAATTAACACCAGTCATGGAAGCGGAAATAAGATAATGATCTAATCAAGTAATGGTTGAATCTACATCAACAAGTCATTCCATGGGAGGAGATTTTGTAACTTTGTTATGTGTTGTATGGCAGCCTTTCACCAAAATATCTAACTGCTGTCTTGTATTGAAGCAAGCACCAAACTTCTCATTCTTGTAATAGCTGTCTGGCATAATGTTGACTCGAACATGTGCACATTTTATTTGAAAGATTGAGAATCATGTTTACAATTAACACCAATCATGGAACTGGAAATAGGATAATGATCTAATCAAGAAATGGTTGAATCTACAATAACCAGTCTCTTTCTATGGGAGGAGATTTTGGAGAAATGTGCATTTGCTTTCCATCTCTCAAGCTTGGCTTGAATCCATTGGAACCCCACTTGTTTTTTGGATTGCATGTAACACTGTTGGAAAAATATTCTTTTGGTGCCACGCAATGTTTGTCTGTGTCACACCAAGAAGTCTTTTGCAATCATTCAAAGTTTTCCTTCCTTCAAGTCAAAGGATCATTTTATGCTCTCTAACACGGTCTTCATCCCACTCAACCATGTTAAATTCCACACCAAGGACCTCTTGGCATCAGGCAGCCTTTGAGTCATCCATTGCCCAAGTTGATTTCTACCAATGGGATTGTTGGGTGCATACACCAAATGAAAACCCCACACTCTGCTAGCTAGCATTGTCGTCAGCCAAAAACATTGGGTATCCTTGCCTTTATCAAAAATATGAGGTGTATTATAGGAGGCTACAACGTAAATAGATCCCGCTTTACCTTAATCATGGGAAGTAGAGAGATTCTCACGATTCCAGTCTTGAAGCAACTGAGTTTAAACTCTTCAAGGAAAAGCACATCTGATTGCAGACTGGCCATGGATGACTGTACAATAGCCCTCCTGCCATCTCCAGAGGCTCACTTAACATTTAATGCCAAAATCTTCTGCTTAATGGAAAAATATCATCAAGTCCCTGCTCAAGGACTGCAAAGGAATTTTCAACAAAAATGTCTTTGGAGGCAGAAATGGCCAATGAAGCATGGCTAAAATTTGTTTTATCGGGTGGGTAATTACCATGAGCAAACTTGATACTGGCTTCTTGACATTACTGTTAAACTAGTTGAGTCATATGTGGCTAATCATCTGATTTTTTCCGTGCATTATGTTCAAGATATTTTGTCCCAAGTTTTGCATTACCATACTGGCCATTCCTACTAGGCACCCATTTTTACCTTCTCGAAGAAATGAAAATTGCACCCTCCTCTGGAACCTGCTTTTTTTTCTTTGTTTATTGGTTTCATTTGCCGCCCTTGAGGGTCCTCTGCTGATTATGAGATTGTTTCTAAGGTTACAATATTTTCAGAAGGGTGCTTCTGTGAAAATGGGACGACATTTGTTGTATCTTGTTTGTCAAAGGGCAGTCCTTAATCAGATGAAGATACGAGCAAGAAAAAGAATAATTAAGGAGGTTAAGATATAGGACCTTTTGAATGTGTATATCTATTGAAAAGGAAACAAATCTCTAAAAGGGGTTGCCATGATATATCAACTTACACAGGGACTCACATTTGGGTGCAAAGTGTGAGAGCCTCTCTTGTTTCCAACAAGCATCTATCCAAAGGGTTAATTATCTTCTCGATTAGGTCCAGGAAATGCCCAAAGATGCCTTGGGGCTCCATCCAAAGAGGATACTTATGCCAAAACACAAATTTTGGATAAAAAATAATATACCAAGGTTGCACATACGCCAAAGCACCAGCAGTCATCCACAGTCCATTTCGGAACATAGCTTGAGTCACCTCCTCCTTGTCTAGGAACACACTGATATAGCACTTACCAAGGCCTCATGAAGATTCCAATTTTCAATGCTTTGACTTGCAGTTATCGGCATACCACTTGTAGGGCTTCTTTTCTAGAGGCATGCTTCCCAAAAATTTTAGGATGACAGCTCTTGCTCAAGACCTTAAGCCAAAAATTGACCTCTTCATCATTTGTATACTTAGTGTCAAGTTTGCCCAATTGAGCTTGAGTTTTGAACACAAGGAGGTTGGTTCCCCATGGTGGTCAATGAGAAATCTATTTTGGAAGGTTACTTTGTTCGACAGGAGGGTCCATCCTGATCCTATATGTGTTTAAGGTTGTAGGTAAGGTTGTCCTTCTCAACTTCCTTAGGTGTGACATTTCAAGGGAGTTATCAGTTGGGTTACTTCTATGCTTAATGGCCAGATGTTTAAACTAGAATAGTAAATTGTAATATTTAAAGTTTAGCAAATTGTAATTCTTTATTTCCACAAAACTAAAAACTTTAAAAAGCACATATACAAATTAAGTCACAAATGAGATAGTAATAATCAACGACACAGTTTTTGTGGCCTTTTTATAAACTAGTACATGTACCTTTGCCATCTCATCTTTTTAAGCTTAGTTTATTGTACCTTTGTTGATCAGTTCTAGCTTTTTATAATCTAACATCTAGGGATGCATTTCATCATTGTAACATGCCATGTGTTTTTAACTGATCTTTTCTGTTCGTTGAACACAGGCGCGATCACTGCTCAAATCACTACTTATATGTGGAGCAGCAACTGGCTTCACTTTGGGTTGCATAGGCACAGCTATTTCCTTTTTTTTTCCTTACATTTTCACAAGAGATCCTGCAATCATCAGTCAGGTGAGTTATTTAAAAGTTCGTCATTTACATAATAATTGACTGTTATTAATATATTTATAGCATTTATAATGTGTTGCCATGCACATATGTCAGAAATGAGCGTCAAGCTGGAAATGTTTGAAGTCTTGCAAACTATGTTGTTTTGGTACTAGTACGGGTACGAGTACATTTCGGAAATGTGGAAACACCATGGAAACATTTGTACACACACACACACACACACACACAATGCATATTATGCATTTTTTAGTAAAACACTTGAAAATACATTGTATGAAAATATTTGTCTATAAAAGATAAAACACTTAAAAATATATAGGATTAATTCATTCATTACTTCAAAGACAGAATGTACATCCAAATGTAAAATAAGTCACCTAGATTGCCCTCAAAATCATGAATGCCACTCCCACTATTTTTCAATTTTATCATTTACTAATGCTTTCTCTCGCAGGTGCTCGGTGGTACATTGCATCTCCTCGAATGTATGCCTTAAAGGCTGCACAGGGAATGGGGTGGGATCGGCTTGTGGCACTTTGCAAGAGATGTTCTCATACTATTCTATCATACCTACATCCCTTCATGCAGCCTTCATACATCCTATGATGTCTCCTTGAAATCTTGAAACCCTGAAATATGGCTAAGTCTGAAACCCTGAAACCCTAGAATCTGACTAAGTCTGAAATATGATAGGATCCTTCAAAACATAGAATTTGCATTATAGCTCCTACAGGGCCGAAACCACTCTCAAACATCCTGAAAGTTTTAGAAATAAAATATAACTTTATTAAACTTATACTTAAATGTTTATTTTATTTATATATTATCTGGTTTGGGCTGTTTTTACAATTTTTTAAATTTTTTTGTTGACTTCAACTATTTTTTCCTGCTGGAATCGCTTGGAAATGGCCGGGAAACACCCGTAAACGTCCTGGATGTTTCCGGGATTTTCCAGGGCATTGCTGGTACATTTCTGTACTGGAAACATTTCCGCACAGGAAAATGGTGGGGGGTATGTTTCCTGCAACACAGCTTGCAAACTGTTTTCAGCTTTAGGAACATAACAAACATTGCAATAAGCTTTCAAACTCTTATTACTATTATATGCAGGCTGAAGGAGCTGCACTATTCAGGATAAAAATTTGGCCATTAACTGCTTTGGAACTTTAAGTCAGTTGGCTGGCCTATATTGGCACATTCAAAAATATGTTGTTGAATATATTCACTTAGTATACCTTTGGGCAGGATAGTTAGATAATTCTGATAATTAATTTTATTATTCCATTTCATTATCATTCTTTTAGGGCCTGTGCTTTCTTGTGCATAGTTTTTTGTAAGCTAGTTGATGCCTCTTGTTGTAATTCTCTTTATGCTTCTGAAATACTGGTTCAATTAAAAGGACTCGAGACATGTTGATATTACTTCTTGGATAAGATTCAATATCATAAGTCACATGCATTACCTCTAAAAGCAGTTGCATAAATAGTGTTGTTAGACTATCTATTTCTTGTCTTTCGTTCCTTTGCAGGCTTAGGTTGTTAAATCTTGATTATTTTTATTTTCTCAAATCAAAACTAATATTTTGTGTTCATATACAATGATACCTCAGCTGTACTTTTAATTTTGTTGAAACAATGCATCTTATTGTACTTGAGAATACAAAAAAGTTACGTAAAAGTGTAGCCTTTAAAGCACTGTGCTTTTGCACTACAGTCAAAGACCCAACTTCCTTTCTGATCACATCTGATCCGGAAACGGGTTAATTGTAATCTTTAAATACTTTACTACATGTGCAACACTTTCAATTGATTCCTTCTATGACAAAATCTAACTTGAAGCGCACAATATAAGGATCCATGGTTGTTCAAAACCTTAAGCAACCCCTCCCAAAGATTAGAGGTATTAAATAGCTTTTCAAGTTTCAATGGCTCAAATGCGACAAACATTGAAGCTTGTTGGAAAAACTTATGGTCTCCATAAAATTGCCTCAATTGGATGGGCAACCTTGTATGAACCTGTTACCTGCTGAAAAGTGACACTTTTAAATATGTCCTAATGTAATATTCCCAAGAAGGAGATCGCTGAATTTGAATGAGGAAATCGTTGTCAAGGGAATCACTGCAAGGGAATCGCTGCAATTAAGAGGAGCGTTGCAATTTATTAAGGAATTGCCATTGTGTAATATTCCAAACAACAATTAATTAAGGGAGCGTCACACTAAATAGCAGTTCTTAAACAACATTAATTATTTATCAACGTTACTGGTTCGTGGATTTTGGGCTGCGTTGGGCACCCCGGTTTGAACCTGGTTCGGGTGCGGGGTTCGGTTTGCTGCCCCAACGCGCAGGTTTCGCCCCTGGACGTTGGGGCAACGAACCCGCAGCCGCCAGTGGGCAAAAGCTGCCAAAACACACACACACACACACACACACACACACACACACACACATATATATATATATTTTTCCCTTTTTCGCCAAACCCAATGCAATTAAATAATTAAAAACTCCTTCCTCAAACCTAAAAGCCAAAAGCAAAAGCATACTTCAACACAAATGAGAAGAACAAAGTGACAAAAGGAAAAACTCTTGGTTCTTTTTTTTCTAATTTTCTCATTATCATGCTAGGATTTCTATATTTCCTATGTATTAGGCTAGAATTTCTATATTTTTTTATTTTTTTAAATATTTTTTGTATGGACGAACCAAATAACGAACCCAAGGAAAAAAAATCGCCGTACCGGCGAACCGGATTCGTCGAACCCACACCAGAATAAAAAACGAACCGGTAACATTGTTATTTATTAATTAATTAATTAGTAGTTAGCATTCATTTTATGAAAGGTCACAATCCTTGGCGAAGACATGACGTTTGGTGGAACACTATGAAGGTATTTATATTCAGCATTTGGTGAGAAGGAAAGACATCCAATCATATTCATGTATTAAACATTTAATGTTGTACAAGCTTAATGCTTTATAATTACAATTGAGGATGAAACCCCTCAAATGTAAAAATTGATGCAAGGACGAAAACCCCTGTCATCCCAACACAAAGACATAAACCCTTGAGACTTGTATTGTGATATTTGAGATCTGAAAATTCCGTAATAAAACTCATTTAATTAAATAAATTATTTTGAAGTCCAAATTCTATATTTATTTTAAAGAACGGAATTTCAAGGAAATCAAATTTTCGTATAATATTTCGATTCGGAATATTACAGTGGTATCAGAGCTGCCCATCCTGCCAGTCTGTGGAACGAAATTCATATGCAAGATAACAATGTTGTGTATTACGAACGAAGAACTAAAACCAAGAAGACAAGTCAACCAATAGAAGAAATGGAAAACGATAGAGACGAGAGGATAGAGATATTTTTCCAAGGCCAAAAACAATTGGAAAATACAATGGCACAATTGGCACATACTATGAAAATGATGATGGATTCAAACACACAAAAAGTAGAAACTCTTTTGTGCATGTCGGAGCCCAAACTTAAAACCACTACCACATCATCATATCGACACTACCAACCAACGTTCATTCCAAAAGAAGAAATCATTGAATTAATTTTGAAATCCTTTAATGATGATCTGCTAACCTGTTTCGAGGCTTATCAAGAACTGCCAGAAGGAATCCAAAGGAAAATTTCCCTACAAACTTATATGGCCATGAGGAAAAATGGAGGTGTACCCCTGCCAGAATATAAACCCCACAATAAACAAAGGGATATGCAACAGGCATTAGGCAAAGTAACATTCTCACCTTTTGACGATACAAATAAATGTTTGGCTAAGGCATGGGTACAAAAACTAGACACATGCTTTTCGTTACGTCTAATGATGGAAGAGGAGGCCATAAAATTTGTGACTTTCCATTTGGAAGGTATAGCCCATGAATGGTGGTTCCATGGATGGGTCACCCAAGGACATAATCTTGTCAATTCATATGATGAATTTGCCAAATGATTGATCGAGCAGACCCCGAGGTCCATTTTAGAGAATTAGCATTATTAAAACAAAATAATAGTGTGGATGAATATGTAGCAAAATTTCAAAGACTATCAGTAATGGTCTTAGACATGTCTAAAAAAAGGCTTGTAGTGTTATTCATAGAAGGATTAATGGAACCTCTTAAAGGATTGTTCAAAGCTTTTACTCTATCAACACTCCAAGAAGCCATTAAGAAGGTTTTAGATTTGGAAGCATCAACCTTAAGAGGCAGAAATATGCCATCCACCCAATCGAGGGCACTTGAAAGTGTTCCACCAAAGGCTCAATCCTATGAGCAAAAGAGACCAATACAAACAAGTAGTGAAGCACCAAAGTCAAATAAAGGAGTGGAAACATGGAATGAATTAAGGAGAAAAAAATATGTTTAACTTGTAAAGATCCATGGACTCCAGGCCATCGCTGTTTGGGCAAAGGACAAGTTCACTACATTGAGGTTAGTCCGGATAGTGATACTGAAGATGAAGAGATGAACTGAAATAATGAAACCCAATCACAAATAACGACTAAAGAAACCACGGAGGGAATATGTGCTACTCTCTCAGGAGCACCTTGGTATCATCCATTCAGAGTAAGAGGGACACTGCAAGGACAACGAATTACCACCTTAATCGATAGTGGGGCCACCCATAATTTTATTGATGAAAAATTGGCTAAGAAAATTGGTTTAAAATCTGAAGAATTTAAGGGATATCCGGTAACGTTTGCTGATGGATTTAATCTTCCCTATACAAGGAGAATCCCACAATTAAATCTGACTTTGGGAAGACATGAAATTATCGATGACTTCTATGTCATCAATATTGGCAAAACAGACTTGGTTTTGGGAGTTCAATGGTTGCATTCGTTGGGTGAGTTTACCCAAAATTATCAGACCATGGAAATTAAGTTCAAATCTGATGGGAGGGATAGAGTTTTGAAAGGCATGGCCAATGGTGGTCCTCAGATTGTAACAACAAAAATAGTGGAGAGAACCTTTAATAAAGGACATGTAATATGGGCGGTACAATGTTTGATTAACGCCACACAAGAACACAAAATACATCATTATGACATTCAATCCATTATCAAGAAGCATGTCAAGGTGTTTGAGAACCTACCACCGGGACTACCCCTAGCAAGAGGTTTCCAACATATCATTGATTTGGAACCCGAAACAAAATCATTAATAAATACACCTTACCGACATCCAAAGATTTATAAGGATGAGATTGAAAAAGCCATTAAAAAACTCTTAGAGATGGGGCACATTAGGCCAAGTACCAGTCCATTTGCTTCTTGGGTAGTACTAGTCAAAAGGAAGGATGGGACATTACGAATGTGCATCGATTATCAAAAGTTAAATAAAAAGACCATCAAAAATAAATATCCGATACCCAGGATCAATGAACTAATCAATGAACTTCATGGAGCTACTTTTTTCTCAAAAATTGATTTACGATCCGGGTATCATCAAATACAAATGAGGGAAGAAGATGTTCAGAAAATAGTATTCAGATGCCATTATGGGCATTTCAAATTTCTAGTGATGCCATTTGAACTTACAAATGCTCCAGTCACTTTTCAATCTTGCATGAATCACATATTTGGTACGCATCTAAGGAAATTTATTTTTATTTTATTTGATGATATTCTAATATATAGCAAGAGTTGGGAAGAACATTTGCAACATTTATACATGATACTTGCCATATTGGAACAGTAGTCCCTCTTTGCCAAGATGTCAAAATGTGAATTTGGTATGACGAAAATCCTATACTTAGGACATATAATTAATAAGGATGGAGTCCATGTTGATCAAGAGAAGATTCAAGCCATTATGCGCTGGCCTCCTCCCAATAAAATGACACAATTAAGAGGATTCATAGGTCTTTGCACTTATTATATGCGATATGTTAAAAGATTCTCACAACTAACAGCACCTCTAACCAATTTAACAAAGAAATGATCTTTTATTTGGACGGAGCTTGCCCAATCAACATTTGAAAACCTTAAACAAGTGACGAGTTCATTCCTGGTTTTGGCGATGTCAGACTTCTCATTACCCTTTGTATTGGAATGTGATGCGTCCAGAGAAGGTGTTGGTGCAATTTTAATGCAGAATAAGCATCCCATTGCTTTTGAAAGTCGAAAACTTAAAGAGCATGAGTGAAGGTACTCAGTTTATGATTAAAAAATGTTGGCTATTATGCATGCCCTTGCTAAATTCCGACAATATTTGGTATGTGGAAGATTTGTGGTCAAAGCCTATCACAATAGCTTGAAATATTTCCTTGAGCAATCAGACTTAAATGAAAGACAACAAAAATGGGTTAGTAAGATCCAAGTTTTCAATTTTGACATTGAATATGTTAAAGGACAAAATAATGTAGTGATCGATGCTTTATCAAGAACACATTTATGCTCCATGGTAGAAATCACGGCTGATTGGAAGGCATTCATAACGGCGAAGTACATTAAGGATGAGTGGGCCAACTCAATCTTAGAAGGGAAAAATGAAGATGAACGTTATAAATTAGTAGAGGACATCATCCTCTACAAAGATAGAATTTTCATAATGGCTGGTTCCAAATTTAAACATAAGATCCTAAAGTCTATACATAATGATCCATTAGTAGGTCATCTTGGTTTTGTTAAGACAAACAATTGCGTGATTGATTTTTTTGTAAAGTACTTAAAAGTGAAGTCCTCAAATACATTCAGGAATGCCCCACTTACCAAAAAAATAAAATAGAACATAACTTTCCCGCCGGATTTTTGCAACCTTTGCCCATCCCTACTCAAAAATGGGAGAGCATATCTATGGATTTCATTTTGGGACTACCCACGGTTCAAGGACAAAGCAACCTTTATGTCGTCGTGGACTGATTAACAAAATACGCTCATTTCTTCCCACTTCCTCTTGGCCATTTTTTGGTCCACATACCAAATTTTTCTCAAGTGTGAGAAGGTAGACTTTCAAGCAAAAGTGGCAAGTTCAGACAACTTTGGGTTTCCAGAGGAGCCCTACTTAAAAAACCTTATAAGTAATCAACAGTTGAAACCCCGAAGCAAGTAAGAAGGTTTGGAAAGCCCGTTTTGGTCCAGGCAGTGTATTTCGGGTTTCTGGGGGTGCATTGCCTGATTACTTCATAAGTTGTAAGCAGTCAGAAACCCGAAATAAGTAAGAGGACCTCAAAAGTCCGAAGTAAACTTGGAAAACCCGAATTACTCTGCATAGAGTAAATTGGGTTTCTCCAAGTACTTCACTTAAAAAGCTTGATAAGTAAAGGATATGAGAAAGTCCGAAGTTGGAGAGATCAAAGAACTCAAATTACTCTGTATAGAGTAAATCGGGATTCTTCGAGTGCTTGACTTAAGCTTGGTCCAACAACACGAGAGTCATGATCAAGCGAATGAAAGGCTGCCATGTGGCATAAGCTAGAGCAGAAAGGGCCAATCGACAAATGACAAGTGGCACAAGGACGACCAATGAGCACGGGAGAGTCCAAGCAGCTGGTAGCTGGAAATTTATGAAGGCTCTCGTTCTTCAATATGGTTTGCTCCCGACAAACAACCATCCAAATGCAGGAACAACATGGGTCAATTTGAACTCCCATTCATAGAGACCCGCGTCCTTCTTCAGACAGGACACGTAAAAGTGAAAGACACCATGCCGTTTAAATGCAAAGATAAATTCAGCTGCGCAAAGAAGAGACATCTCAGTTGCTGTAGCATAACTCCTCAAATACGCCAAAGGTAGACTTGAATGCGGGAATGGCTCTAGGAGATTGGGATGATCTTGGGTGGTGCATTTCATGGTCAAGGCATTGGCGACAGTAGCGGTCCCAGTTCAACAACTTCCCCTCTCCTTTCTGCCGTGTAGCTCTCTCTCTGTCTCCCCATTCTCTATAAATATCATGCGACTTGCCATTGTAATGGTTCCCAGTTTTTAGACATTTTTTATCTTCTTGGGAGACGGGACGCTCTTAGAGATATTGCAAGATATGCTCAGCTGGTTAGGCTCGATCCTGCCAAGCATTTGTAAGAACCACCTCTTATGCAATAAAGGATTTTTCTTTGCCTGTCTCTTGCCTTGGACTTGTGTCTGTTGAGTTGCGTACTATGACATCGCGTGAAGGAGAGTCTTCCTCGTCCATGGTCCTCCTTTTTGACCTTGTTTAAGGATTTTTCGATGCTGTTTGCAGGTCTGGTTGAGTGTTCTTTTCGCCATTAATGTGAACTTCCAGTGAGTCTTAGAACTCTTCTCCGTTTGCATTCATCACTTCCTTGAACCTCCTCCATGAAATATTTATGCAACGAGCTTGATCTTGAGGTTGTGTAATCCAATATTGTCCTCTGCAGAATTAGTGTGGGTTCAAGCTTATGGGAGTTTCCCATTTTAAATTGGTGCATCCCCTGGTTAGCTTTCTTAAGAGCCCTTTCCCCCCTTCTAACCTTTTTCCCTGTGAAAGTTTTATTTTAGCCGTGGTTTAGGTGATCCACCGAGAGGAACTGACCTCTTTAAAAATATTAGAAGTTCAACCTCACCATAGGACACCCACATCCTGAGGTTGTTCCCATGCTTATGGTTAGAAGTGGGAGAGCCTGAAAAACTCTCCCACAAGTGTGCAATTCCACGCTATAATAGTTCCAGCACGCGCGGTGGGACCAAGGTCCAAAGCAGTGAAAGGATTTTTGATGTTGTTCTTTTACATATCAGCCTTTGGAGGCATTCAACAAACATCAATGGCGACTCCGAGCATCTATCAGTTGGTTTAAGCAACCCAAGTACCTGATCATCGTTATTTGCTTTTGAAAGCAAGTATTAGCGCCATTGGCGACTCCAAATCAAAGCTCCTGGTTATTAGCAGACCAAGTTTGTCTCTTTGAAGTTTTAATCAGCTCCTACTTGACTTATGAGGCTAACATGAACAACGATGGTGAATATTCCTATTATTCACCTCCTTATCAGCAACCCCAGTATGATCCTCATGATCCATATGAGCTCAATTAGCCCTACCAAGATTTCTATCAAGGCTATGATGAACCTTGGCAAGTTCCTCATGATCCATATATGCAAGAATATTGCCCTGATCCCCCTTATGAACAAGCTCATCAAAATACTGCTCCTCATCAACCCTACCATGAGCCATCTATACCAATACTCAGGCAAACTTTAGTGAACCTTGACAAGCATGCACTAGAGTTGTGCTCACAAAAGTGTTATGGCCAAAATGTTCCCCCTCAGCAAATCCATTATGTGAGGGATTCATTGCAGCAAATCAAAGCAGAATGGGCACCTGTTGAGAGAGCAAATTGGAGCAACCTCACTGGTGACATGATGGATACATGCGGTTACATTTAGAGCATTGAAGACAAGCTGGAGAGACTTGAGGAACAACATGGCCAGCCCCGCCAACCTTTTGTGCCTACATATGCACCTCCACAACCTTCTTATGCATCGCCCATTCCTCCTCAAGTGACCGTTTCAAGTGCTCCTTTGAATCATCAAAGTTCGTCATATGTTCTACAATCTTTTCCTTCTTGGAAATCCATCCAAGGGGGCTGTCAAAAAAATGAAGTGCCTGTTGTGGAACAGCCTGCTGTTTGGGCCCAAGACTTCATCCCTCTTTAGGAGCCTTCTTTCGTTCTTGATCACCTTAAGGAGGAGTTGTTTCATGAGAATATAGCAAAGCAAATCAGAGAGTTAGAATTGAAGGCAAGGAAGGAAGAAGAAAGGCAGAATCAGCAAATGAAAGTAGAACCGCTACCTTTCCCATCTTGGAGCCAAGTCACGCAGCTAGGTAAATCCAAGGTCATTCAACCCCCATCCCTCCCTCCTCAAGAGCCTTTGTCTTTTCCATCTTGGAAATCTATTCAGAGCAGTGGGCCGAAGGAGGAGGTGGTGTTTCTTGAAATCAGACAAGAAACCTTGCAGCCTCCTTTCCTTTCCCCTCAAAAGCCTAGAGCCTTTCCTTCATGGAGATCCATTCAAGAAACAAAGAATCAGGAAAAGGAGGTGAGGGTGATCCAAGTAGAACAGCTTCAAGAACAAAATCAGGAACCTGTAGTAGCTTCCCTGGACCTTTCTCACCTTGTTGAGCATTTACAAGAACCTATTATGCCAATCTTTGAGAAAGAGCCTCTCCTTTGTGAGGAAAACCAAAAAGATGCATACAAAGACGCTGAGGAGGAGGATATCACGAGCAACTACGAGGAAGAAATCACCATAGGGTCCCCCCTTGGTCTGCAAAAGATCAATGCAGCGTTCTTGAATGAAGGAGAACATATTGAAGAATCTTTTGCAGTTGTGCATGAAGTGGACTGCACTATTGAGGATGCAAAGCTGCCACTTTATGTGGAGAATGAGGGGGTCGAGGCTGTCATTTCCTTGAACGAGCTGCCACGTGATGAAGAGGATGAGGAAATGAATGAAGTGGCTAATCAAACTGATGAACTTATGGAGCAGCTAGAGGTTCCCAATCAGTTGAGAGGCTCATTTGAGGACTTGTTTGAGATCTTGGGAGCTGGTTATATTCTTCTCCAAGGCAACTATGGTCTGGTTGCGGCCAAGGAGAGCATCTTTGTCAAGCGGATCAAAGGGGATGGAGTGGGCAATCTTCCAACTCTGCCACCTCAAGAATTCATTGCAAATATGGACTTGTTTCAGATCTGCGAAATAGGCTATCAACTCCTTGATGAGCCTACAAAACATGAGATAATGAACAAATCCAGTCCTACTAAGGAGGCCGTAGAAATCAAAGAGGTTTGCCTAGTTGAACCACTATTGGAGGTTGCAGTTAAGGATCCATATGAAGAATTTGACACTGTCTGGATTCACATAGCTGACCTATTTGGAGCTGCTTGGTTCTCATTGAGCAAAATGACGAAGAAGCCGATAGTTGCAGCAAAGAAGAGGCAGGCATCAAGGCCAAGGGTCAAGTAACTGTATGCCTTATTCAATCCCCTATCTCATAATGCAAGAAAAGTATCAAACTTTCTTTTTGATCCAGGAGGAAAGGCTACATATAGTTTTAGGATGTATATATTAGATTAGTTTTGTTCAAATTCCTTCAAGTGCTATTTTAGGCACATTTGTTTGTTGTTCTTGTTTTCGTTTTAGGTTAGTTTCCTTTCAATAATTGCCTTGGGCAATTTGTTTTGTTTTTCCTTGTTGCTTCAAGAGAAGGTTGCAGAAAGGGTCAGCCTTGTTGAACCAAAGCAGAGATTCCATGCCCAATGGACTAGACCAGGCAACATGGGCTAGGTTCCCAAGCATAGTAGGTATGCTTCCCTGTGAGTCGCTAGAAATGTTGCCCATTTTTTGGCCCACATACCAAATTTTGCCTAAGTGTGAGAAGGTAGACTTCAAGCAAAAGTGACAAGTTCAAACAACTTTGGGTTTTTAGAGGAGCACTACTTAAAAAACCTTATAAGTAATCAACAGTCGAAACCCGGAAGTAAGAAGGTTTGGAAAGCCCGTTTTGGTCCGGGTAGTGTATTTCGGGTTTCTTGGGGTGCACTGCTTAATTACTGTTGTGAGCAGTCAGAAACCCGAAATAAATAAGAGGACCTCAAAAATCCGAAGTAAGTAAACTTGAAAAACCCGAATTACTCTGCATAGAGTAAATCGGGTTTCTCCAAGTACTTTACTTAAAAAGCTTGATAAGTAAAGGATATGGGAAAGTCCGAAGTTGGAGAGATCAAAGAACCCGAATTACTCTGCATAGAGTAAATCGATATTCTTCGAGTGCTTGACTTAAGCTTGGTCCAGCAACACGAGAGTCATGATTAGGCGAATGAAAGGTTGCCACGTGGCATAAGCTAGAGCAGAAAGGGCCAATTCGCAAATGACAAGTGGCACAAGGACGACCAATGAGCACGGGAGAGTCCAAGCGGCTGGTAGCTAGAAATTTATGAAGGCTCTCCTCCTTCAATATCGTTTGCTCCCGACAAAGAACTATCCAAATGCAGAAACAACATGGGTTAGTTTGAATTCCCAGGCATGGAGACTTGCGTCCTTCAGACAGGACATGCAAAAGTGAATGATGCCATGCCGATTAAATGCAAAGATAAATTCAGCTGCGCAAAGAAGAGACATCTTAGCTGCCCGTAGCATAGCTCCTCAAATATGCCAAAGGGAGACTTGAATGCGGGAATGGCTTGAGGAGATTGGGACGATCCTGGGTGGCACGTTTCTTGGTCAAGGCAGTGGCGACAACAGTGGTCCCAGTTCAATGACTTCCCCTTTCTCCTTTCTGCCACTCAACTCTCTCTCTCTCCCCATTCTCTATAAATATCACGTGACTTGCCATTGTAATGGTTCCCAGTTTTTAGGCATTTTTTATCTCCCTGGGAGATGAGATGCTCTTATAGATATTGCAAGATATGCTCAATTGGTTAGGCTCAACCCTGCCAAGCATTTGTAAGAACCACCTCTTATGCAATAAAGGATTTTTATTTGTCGGTCTCTTGCCTTGGACTTGTGTTTGTTGAGTTGCGTACTATGGCATTGCGTGAAGGAGAGTCTTCATCGTCCATGGTCTTCCTTTCTGACCTTGTTTAAGGATTTTTCGATGCTGTTTGCAAGTTTGGTTGAGTGTTCTTTCCACCATTAATGTGAACTTCCAGTGAGTCTTAGAACTCCTCTCCGTTTGCATTCATCGCTTCCCTGAACATCCTTCATGAAATATTTATGCAACTAGCTTGATCTTGAGGTTGTGTAATCCAGTATTGTCCTTTGCAGAATTAGTGTGGGTTCAAGCTTATGGGAGTTTCCCATTTTAAATTGGTGCATCGCCTGGTTAGCCTTCTTGAGAGCCCTTTTTCCACCTTCTAACCCTTTTCTCTGTGAAAGTTTTATTTCAGCAGTAGTTTAGGTGATACACCGAGATGAACTAGCCTCTTTAAAAATCCTAGAGGCTCAACCTCACCATAGGTCACCCACATCCTGAGGTTGTTCCCATGCTTATCGCTGGAAGTGGGAGAGCCTGAAAAACTCTCCCATAAGGGCGCAATTCCACGTTATAACACTTCCCAAGAAGTATGATGGTCCTATGATTGTTGGAATATTTTTTAGAGAGGTTTTTAGGCTTCATGGACTACCCATGAATATAGTCAGTGACACTCGATTCATGAGTTCTTTTTGGCAAGACCTTTTCAAATTATTGGGTACTGAATTAACTCCAAGTACGAGTTATCATCCTCAAACTGATGGCCAGATGGTATCCATGAATAAATTGATTGAAAGGTACTTATGAAATTATGTCAACGGGAAACAAAATGCATGGGTTAAATGGTTATACTTGGGATAATTTTGCTATAATACTTTTGATCACTTGTCTATTGGAATGTCACCTTTCAAGGCATTGTATGGATATGATGCTAAAACTTTTGTAGATTTGGTCATTTTGGATAGTAGGGTTCTCAAAGCCAAGGATTTAATATAACAACATCAAGATATCTTAATAACTCTCAAGGATAATCTTCAGCACACCCAAAATCGACAAAAGTTGAATGCGGATCAACATAGAATAGAAAGGACTTTTGAAGTTGGAGATATAGTATATTTAAGGTTACAACCTTATAGACAATCTTCCTTTAAACAAAGTGGTGCTGAAAAACTCAAGCCTCGCTTTTACGGGCCATACCAGATTATAAGAAGAGTGGGAGAGGTAGCATATGAATTGGATTTACCAGTGTATAGCCGCATACATAATGTCTTCCATGTGTCTTGCTTGAAACGAGCACTTGGACAACATATTATTCCTTCCATGGAATTACCCCCGATTGATGAAGAAGGTAAATTGATTCTCGTACCAAAGACTATTCTTGATACTCGTGAAAAGAGGTTAAGGAATAGAAGTATCAAAGAATATCTAGTTCATTGGAAGAATTTGCCAATCGAAGATGCCACATGGGAAGGAGTGACCATTTTAGAGATCCCAACTTACAACTGCTTGAGGACAAGCAATTTGAGGAAGGGAGGTCTGTAATATCCCCATGAAGAAGATCGCTGAATTTAAATGAAGAAATCGCTGTCAAGAGAATCGCTGCAATTAAGAGGAGCATTGCAATTTATTAAGGAATCGCCATTGTGTAATATTCCAAACAACAATTAATTGTCACACTAAATAACAGTCTTTAAACAACTTTAATTTTTTATTAGTTAATTAATTAGTAGTTAGCATTCATTTTACGAAAAGTCACAATCCTTGGCGAAGACATGATGTTTAGTGGAACACTATGAAAGTATTTATATTCAACATTTGGTGATAAGGAAAGACATCCAATCATATTCATGTATTAAACATTTAATCTTGTACAAGCTTAACGCTTTACAAGTCCAATTGAGGACAAAACCCCTCAAATGTAAAAATTGATGCAAAGGCAAAAACCCTTGTCATCCCAACTCAAGGACGTAAACTCTTGAGACTTGTATTGTGATATTCGAGATCTAAAAATTCTGTAATAAAATTCATTTAATTAAATAAATTATTTTGAAGTCCAAATTCTATATTTATTTTAAAGAACATAATTTCAAGGAAATCAAATTTCCATATAATATTCCAATTCGGAATATTATACCTAACTTGTCAAGTATGACATAATTACAAAATAACTACCTGGATCAAAGGGTACAACAATTCTCAATTTGAGGGTTACCTCCTTTCAAGTACTCCTTGGATGCCCCTCATCGATTTCTTCCCTTAAAGGAGGTCATTATTAGAGCCATCAGAGAGGACATCTGCATGGTACATCCAAGTCACTTGAACCTCTTCTCCATGGGTGCTCAGCCCCAAGCTTTCCTTTTATGCTGAGCATTTCCTGCAAGTGGTGGATGGTGTCATTCGTCATCTTGACTATCTCCAACGTCATTGGTCTCATGGCTTGAGGTTTTCCCTTGGCCAATTGAGGGTGTGCTTGCACCAGTTGTGGGTTGAGATTGATCATCATATTCCACAGGGGAACCGGATATGTTGTCTTTGCTCCTTCTAGGAGGTGGAAATAGAGGAGCACTTCATTTTTTAGGTGATCCATTTATTATGAGATCTTGGGGGAATACCACTATCTTTACAGAGACTCATGCAACTCTCTATCCACTTTCTTTAGGTACTCAGACTAATGTTTCCTAGCCCTTTTTTTCCAGGAGGTTGTTACCCTTCGACATAGGTTCCTATAGGGAGCCCTTAAAGCCCCTAGGCTAATCACCTCTCTTTCAACCCATCACAAAGGTTAGCGACATTAAGTGCCCTTTGGCTACTATTTCTTCACACATGGAAGGGTGTAGGTCAGTGAGACACCACTTATCTTTACACACCATTACTACTAGGGTGCCCTAGCACACTCTCAGCGACGTGGATCTGCTCCTCAACAACATGGTTCTACTCCTCAACATCGTGGTTCTGCTCCTCCTCAACATTGTGGTTTTGCTCCTGCTCCTTTGTGTAAAAAACATTAGACAAGCGCAAATTATAAGTCTAATCCATCAATGAGAAAGAAAATACATCTTTGCAATCATGGAGTTCTGGAAATTTAAAGTGTGAAGACCCAAAAAGTGAAAATTATTAAGTCCGTTGATGGGTATTATGCACTAAGGTTTCAAATATAATGATATACTTGAACCTTAGAGAAAGAAATAAACAAATGAATTCTTTATAATTGATTTCACAAAATCTTGCATATGATTTTTTAGACAATAGGGTCTCCATTTCTTGAAAAGAAGTGGGAGCGTGTTGTCCACAACAGGCCCCTTTTCTTAGGGGCACATTCAGTTTTTTGCAAGAGGGTTAAAGGGCAGCTAACCCTTTTTTGACATATCTTCTGTTTTGCATATGGTGGAACAAAGGATGCGAAACTCACATAACATTGCAGGTAAAACATCATGTAACACATGATCCACATCTCAAGAAGCCAATAATTTGTACACATGTTGGGATGCTAGTATCGACATGTATCCCAAATATAATGTTTACATCTCCACACCACACATCAAAGTCTGAAACCAACATCCTTTTAATAGGCAGAGAATGTGTCTTGATCCCAGAGATGACATATAGCTTGTGGTCCACATGTCAACAGGCCAATAATTTGTGCATATGTCAATAGGCCAATAATCTGTACACCTGTCAGGATGCCAGTATCAATATGTATCGCAAAACTGATGTCTACATCTCCAAAACACATGTTAAAGTCCAAAACCAGCATATCCTTGTAATAGTCAGAGAATGTGTCATAATTCTGGAGATGACAAGTAGCTTGAAATCTATGCAACATATATTTGCAGCTTGGCATAAAGGAAGAGTTTTATATGACCATGCTTTGGGCAAATTTAGCATCCTGCATTCACATGCATGTAGTTAAATTAGAATAAAATAATATTTTTCGAAAGGGGTCTATTGCGAAGATTTGTGCAAGCACATTGAGTTGTCAGATTGTGGATCAAATTAGGTATCAAAGTAGCTCTATAATATTCCATCTTCATCCTGACACCACATTCAATCTTGTACAACAAAGAGTCCAGGTGTCTTGAATGCGTGGGTCATTGTTACCACACATTTTGTTATATACTTAATATTTGAGTAAACGAGGGGGTACTGGTGGGGAATTGTTTTTATATGAGTTAAGAATATTTAGATGATATTTATCTAATTATGTAACTGCTTTTGTTATCTTTATTAATTTTAAAAATTAATGTTTTCTGACAGATGCATCAAGTGATTCTTCCATTTTTTGCTGGTCTAATAGTAACTCCTCCTACACACAGCTTGGAAGGAAGCCTGCTGGTATATCTCATTTCTCTTTTTCACATATAATGCAAACAAACCAACCATATGGGACCAGTAAAAGCAGATCATTTAAATATATACTTCAATTTTTTGTACAAATGTCATTGTGAAAATCATCATCCTATTATTGTGCTTATCCTTAGTTCAGTTTATGTTTTGTCCTTTTCAAAAGAAGGTGCATAGGCTTGCATGTGCAATTTGATTTTGTAGCTTATCTTTGATTATTGCTTTTTTCAATGCACTTTACATGATTATTATGTGTTTCATTCTCATTTTTTGTGAATGAAGAAACCTGCTAATCTGCAAGTAGCATCCTCAGTACTTAGGTCGAGTAAAATTATACCATTCAACTAAAGGAATCCCACTTTGTTTCCAGGTTTGAACTTGCCAAAACTTCAGTAGTTGGATGATGCTATATCAGTTAGCCTTGGTAGCAAACTAACAGGTTAATGTAATGAAGATGACAAAACAATTTACAGTTCTGTAGCATTCTGATCAATTTCCAGTTTCACACAACTTCAAGTTAGTGGTGAAAATATGAAAGAAAATCTTAGAGGCTCTTTGATTTTCTAAATGCACCCTTAACAAAGGTTTTTGGATGCTAATCTGATTTTTTGTTCGTGTTTGAAAATTGCTCTATTCAGTGCACTTTATATGATTGTTATGTGTTTCATTATCATTTTTTATTGCAAATGAACAAATTCGATAAGCGCTAAGTAACATCTTAAATATTTAGGTTTGGTAAAATTATATCATTTGACGAAAGAAATCCCACTTTGTTTCGAATTCTGAGCTTACCAAAACTCTAGCAGTTGGATGACACCATTTTAGCTAGCCTTGGTAGCAAATTGACTGGCTAGAGTAATGAAGATGATAAACCTATGAGCACCCCCGTAGCAATCTGATTAGTATCCAGTTTTGCACACCTGCAGGTTCAATATCAAAAACGAAAGAAATTCTTGGAAGCTCTTTCATTTCTTTAAATGTACACTTGATAGCAAACAAACAGGTTAGAGTAATGAAGATGAAAGCTATGCACACTCCTGTAGAAATCTGATTGGTATCCAGTTTCATAGATCTGCAGGTTAGACATCAAAACTGAAAGAAATTCCTTGAAGCTTTTCCATTTTTCTAGAAGCACTCCCAACAATGGTTTTTGAAGCAAGTAAATGGACTTCCTCTGTTAGAAAGTATTGTCTTCTTTCCTGCTTTCAATGCATATTTTTTCTGTACACAATTTCAACAAGACAAAATTGAGTAGCTTTCCTATGGTTTTTAACAGAGGCATTCTGTCCACATCTGTTTTATTTTGTATTAAATGCTAAGACAAATCTTGTTGATGTTTCCCTTCTTTCCATAGTTACCGAGTCCGGAAAGTGAGATCTGTTTGGGAGGGCAAAAAAATCCAAAAAAATCAGAATTCTTGAAAAAGTTTGGAAAACTTTGTTCCGGAATACATACATACATATATATATATATATATATATATATATATATATAGTTCATGTATATATGTGTGTGTGAGAGAGAGCAATGTATATACACACACATATATATCTGAACTACACACACACATTTATATATGAGCATAGTTTTATAAATATACAAAATTGACAAATACAATGAAAAACATTAATAACACGATATAAAATGTTAATAGTATATAGTATTGAAAGTTGGCATTCTTGTCTGCTGAAAACTTTGAAAAAAAAAAAAAAAAAAAAAAAAAATTTGAAAATAAGAAACAGACCCGACTTGCACTGAACTTATCAGGACCGGTCAAAAAATCCTGATTTGGCTGGATTTTGGGCAGTTCTGGCTAGTTTTGGTAACCATGCATTTTTCACAACACTTATTGTAAGTGCATTGATAGATATAATTCTTCATATCTATAAAGATTTTCAACAATTTTATTATTAATGCAGATAACTTGCCATCATAACATGCTTCTAATTTTGATTATATGATGAATCTTGTGTTTAGATTTTTTTTGGTATATATTTCTTTGATTGCAATTGATATATATTTTCTTCATACAGGCTGGAAGGGATCTTAAATTTCTCAGCTATGCAATGAGTTGCAACTTCTGTGTTTGTAGCCTTTTGTTATTGGTAGGAAGTTTCCTTTCAACACTGCTTACTGTGGTTTTTATATGATCAAATTCAATCAACAATTGGTTTTAATTTTGCTTCTTAGAATCATTCTCATAACTAAACCTAATGCTTGCACTGGGATTAAATAGTAATCAAGTTCAAACGAATTTTAATAAACAATGGATCCAGGTTCTCTCTTGAAGAATAGCTTTGGCACATGGAAATATATTGTTGAAATTTTTTATTAACTGCCTGATTTTTTTTCCTTCACAGGAAAATGAATAATCAGGACCTAATCAATTTTATTGATTGGCATTATGTTTATGGAAGAATATTTGGTGTGGTTGCTGTTTCATTGTTTCAGCTTAATTGTTGGGGCAGCATCATTTTGTAGTTATAGCATACGGAATTCAAACAGAAAAAACCATTCTTACCATTAGCAGGTAGAGGACATTCTAATAAAAATGAACTGTCATAAATATTGAACCATAAATGAAAATGAGCTTGTTGCTCTTAGCTGTTTCCTGCCGTGTGATAATCTTCCTTGAAAATCTAGGCCACATAAACTTGCAATTTTTTTAATCTTGCTCTCCTTTGTCTTCAAGATCTTGTTACCATGTTTTGCATGCTGTCAAAATTTCCTACTAATGTTTTTTATTTGAGTTATAAATGGCTTTGGTGGGGTCTTTTGAGTTTCCCCTCGCTTTCAGCAGGTGAGACCTGTAGTAGGTAGGAGTCTCCTATAGGTCTCCATGTCTCAGAGATGTGTACTTGTCTCCAAAACGTGTACCCCACCCTAGGGTAGGCATCTTTGGACTCAATGCTGAAAAGTAAATACATTAAATATTATATTAATGCTCAACATGTGATGATGGATCTTTAACATTGGTTGATCTGGCTCCCAATTTTTTTGTTTTCCTAATTAAAACCCTTTTTTTGATGACGAAGAGCCATGATAAAACCAAGAATAAAACAAGAGGTATTGCATGAAGAGCTAGCTTGCAGTTAGGCAAGGCAAGAGCATCCAAGCCAAAAAGGCTGCAAGAGAGAGAAGACCGAGACAACTAAAACGGCCAAACAAAAGAATTAAGAGCCAGATAAACCATGGGGTCGTAGTTATTGGAAAAGACAACAAATACTATAAGAAAGCAAGAAATAGGCACAAGATAGGAAGCCAAGACAACTTCTTGTCATCATTATCCCCTTTCATATTCTCAATCTTCGGCTTTGTATTCTCCACCGAGATATTTTTGACATTACTTATCTAATGATGGACATGATTATGGAGATTATTGAGGTCATGGACCACATCCATGATGTTATTATTGATGTTGTTCACCTCACTAATATTTATTTTGATAGCCTCCAAAGTATTAGTGTGAAGCTGGAGCTCTCCCTTGCACAGGGCTGCGTCTTGATGACATTTATACAACTGATCATTGATGCCCTCCAGCAGATTATTTTGGGTCATCAAAGAATCTTTGCCTTTAAAGCAATGTCCTTGCATGTCACGGCAAATAACAGACATCTCTTGACGGTTAGAAAATAGATTATCATTAGTTCTATTAAGTATGAGACTTTGGGCTTGGAAGATATCTCTGCTTTGCTCAAGCTCTTTGCATACATCTTTCAAGCCTTTCTTAATTTCTACCATAATAATATACCTATTGAGGTTTTCAACATACTCCTTGTCCACCAGGGTGGAGTTGGACCTTTAAGTATTCTAACCATTATTGCTACCATAGGGCTTGCTTTTTTCCCAATCACCAACACTAAGAGAAGTCTTCATACTCACCTTGTATCATTGTTTATGTCATTGATAATAATATTGGTGACGAGGATTCATAGGGCATATGATATTAGACCTAGGATTCATAGGGCATATCATATTAGACATTAGTCTATAGTTTTATTTTCCTATGTCATATTTGTTATCCTAAGTAGTTGGGTATGGATACGGGGTTCTGGTATGCCAATACGACCAATTTTTTTGGCCTTGATACGTTTTTGGATATGGCTGTACAAAAATATATATAAAATATTTAAAATATGGCCAAATAAGCAAAATTAACTACATGATATGCATAGAGTAAACAAATAAGTTAAATAACCACAAAACATATTGATAATTCAATGCTAAATGTCATGATATTTAGTGGTTGAACTTAAATTAGTCTTAGAACAAGTACATAGTGCAAATGCAACAATGTATGGACAAAAAATAAAGACAGATCAGCATAATCGTTATATTCATATTGGTCTTCAATGTCTTCATCGAGAGCATCATCTTGTGGTTCATAAGAACCACAAGTAGTACTAATGCCACTACCACTAGCTACTCTATGTATGTCGTGTGAAGAACCTCCCTAGCTTCATGTTGAGCAATGGAAGTATCCAACTCAGTAGTCTCTGGGTCTACATACTAACACTTTATTGCCCCTTTCTTGTACTCATCTTTCGTGTGTATTAGAAGATGCAGGGTGGAATGCACAAACCAAATCCTCCGCTTTTTTTGCTGCCAACTTGCAGCGCTTAACTAAGTGGATAAGGTGTATGTACCCCAGTTCTATTGAATTGAAGAGGAACTCACAACCTATTGTGGCAAGCCACAAAGTCAACTAAAATTTACAAAAGTTCAAAGTTAAAATGTTTAAAAGAAAGGTAGAGAGTTAAAAATAAATAAAAATCTTACTTCTGATAAATTTTTTATTACAAATCGTTGTAGATGGGTGGATGCCTGCCCATGGAGGTACCACCACATTACGAGCATCGTTATTGTATTTGTCACAAAGAGTGCCAAGAGAGTGACACGTGGAGACTATGAAATGCCCAAACTCTCATAATTGTGTTTTCTATGTTTGGATTGGGAAATAGTCTAGAGAATTCCACCTTATATCCTTCACTAATCTCAACATCTCTATATGGTGGGACCCTCCTGGGCAAAGAAAGGATCTCCATCTTGTACTATTTAGGAGTCAAGGCAAAAGCAAGAAGATGTAACGAGGTGGTTATTTTGTTCCACGTATCAATTAGATTTGACTACACTTTCTTGAAGAACCTCTATGTAGGGTCTTGCTCTTTGGAATTTATGATGGACTTAATATTTTCAATCGAGTCAATTCCATCATAAAACTCATCCAAACATGGATGATCCATATCAATAAATTTAAACATACTAACGAGGGGCTTGGTAAAATTGAACAAATACTCCACATGTTCCCACCACCCATCATCGATGATCAACCCTTTCACCTTTGTGGCCCATTCAGTGTTTTATTGCCTCAATACACCTCAGAGGTGGCCGATAACCATGTTGCTCAATGCTTCATGCACCTTGACAAGTTGTCTCAAGATGAGTGTGTGTGAGGCAAACTGAGTCTCAACAACCTAATATGAAATTAAAACAAATACAATTTAAAAAAAAGAATGATCAAAATTAAAAATCCTACAATTTACAAACTCACAAAATGAAATTAAAACTATACATTATTCAAGAATGATTAAATTTTTTTAAAAAAAAGTGGTTACCTTTAAAAGCTGCAACTTCGAGAAGGACTGGAAGATGCCTTGGGACATGTGATGGTTGCTTATGAACATTTAGATCTTGCTCGCCTCGTAATAGACTTGTTTGATCCAGTCAATTTTGGAGCTCACATTTTGCAACATAAGGTTGAGGGAATGAACAACACAAGGTGTCCAAAATATGTGTCCATACCTTGCCTCAACTAACATGCCTGCAGCTTTGCAATTTTTTTGTGTTGTTCATTATGACTTGAACAATGTTCTGAGGCCCCACCACCTTGATAGACTATCAAGATATTAACAATGAATCTTGCATCCTTCACTTTCCCTTCATAATGGATGACCCTAAAACACATTGCCACTTTAGGGTGCACTGCAACCACATTAATCAATGTCATATTTGACGTATCCTTCCATCCATTGGAAATGATGCATACTCCTATTTTGAACCATGAATCCTTGATGATCTACAATGCATCTTCAACATGTTTTCTTTCTTTTGCCAACAATGTGGTGCACACCTTTCCACACCCTGTCTCGGTGAACCTTTAGGGGCTTCATTGTAATGTCCCCAAATTGGGACAATGATGCAAAAGAGGGTTTACTAACAAATCCCTAACAATCTCAAACAAAAAATTTGAATTCTGAAATTTAAAACCAAGCAACCCTAGGGTTGTACATGCATCACCAAACTGAAAATCTCACACTTCCAAATGATCAATAATAAATAGAAAAATACTTTATGAGATTTAGCCAATTATGGTTCACATCGATTGAAGGAAGGGAGTTGAATTGATGTATTTTCCACTCCAAACCCTCAATGCCACCAAGCTGATTTCGATGCCCTCTTTTTGTCAGCAAATCTAACTCCGAAAAATCTCATAAATTGTAGACAAATTCTAGCATACATATCATGTAAAAATTGGCCAATGTTAAGGCCTAAAACATGATCAATTTTCTGCAAGCAAGTTGCCACAAATAGGAGTAAATAACATATAACCTCAGAAAATCAGACTTTTATTTATGCCAAACCTTGCTAGAAATAGGTTTTAAAATTCACCAATATTAGAAATAATTACTACCCTATTGTTTAAGGCCAAACAAACCACCCTAAACCCTTGCACAACTTTCTCAGTGAATCGCCCAACTCAAAAAATAAGGGCAGAATTTTCAGAATTAAAACCTTGCCTTAAACCTCCAAAATTCCTTCAAAACCTTATGAATTGTTGCCACAAAACCATAAATAATATAACAATTGTACTTTGTCAAAGCGGAGTCTGAAAACCCTCGAAGATGCCCAAAAACCTCCTCCAACTGATTCGCCCGTCCTCAAAAAAATATAGAAAATAAATCAGAGTATTTTCACTTACCAAGAATCTTCAAAATGGCCTCCAAAGGCTCTTAGGGCAAGTTGCCCTACGCTGTAAAATTAGTATAAAATATTTGCAATATTTTATACTTTGTGAACACTCCAAATTAGCCCCGAAATCCTCAAGATCAACCCTCTAGCCAAGTCGCCCTACCTGGAAAATTAAGTAAATAATTATGCAACCTTATTGACTTCAACGAAACCTTTCAAATAGCTCGCCAACTCTCTAGGCAAGTCGCCACACCCTGTAATGATCTTTCATGCCACGAACAAGCGCTCAAGGTAATTCACCACTCTCCGAGCCCTGTAAAATCATCAAAACTAGCTTCCAATAGGGTTTGCAATATTTCCTCAACATGGATGGTGTCCAAAAACACCTTTGTAGATCCACTTGCATGTAAACATGCAATTTTGAAGCTCACTTATAGCTCTTGAATAGAGTTGCCCAAGTAGTTGGAATGAAAGTTTTCGTTCTCAAACCCTTGACATTTCTTGAAGGTTTTTGTCTTCAAGATGTGGTAATCAAGCTTGACATACTTGATTAAATTTGCAATTCAATATTTAGCATAAGCATGTCACAAGATTCCTCCATTGCTTTTATATCCAACCTACAAGGGTGGCGCCCAAATTGGAGGGTTGTAACCTGTTTAAAACATAAGCACTCATTCTTTTAAAACTCCCCTTTTGAGGGTTAAGGCTCCCATAACCACAACTCAAGTGAACATAAGATTAAAAGTACCTTGTTGCAAACTTACCTAAAAATTAGAATATTTTAAGTACTTTTTCTCTTTTTGCTCATAGAATAGTCCCCCTCCATGTCCCCTTTTTCTTTCCTTCCCTTAGCTTCGTGGGAACAACCAAGTTAAGGACCCAAAAACAATCTATGCCAAAAAGGGGGACATTAAATTCATTGATAGATTTCACTATATCCCGCCAATGTGGTGATTTAAAAACATTAAATGGAAACCACATGCATAAATACAACATGTAATGTTTTGCTCCGCTATGTCCCTTGGTTCATTTTGGAATGCCTTTTCCAATGGGCCCGCACAATTTGTTCTCTTGTGACTAAGAAGTTAATCCTCTTCCTTTGTGGCCGTGGCAGATTTAATGGGTGTGATGGGGTGGTGGCTCGGTTGACTTAGATCCTTTCTTTGCTTAAGAATGCTTCGATCTTAAGGAAATAAATGCATCTGGGTCTTTTTCTTTGACGTATGTGAGAATATTTGTAGGTGGAAACCTTTCTTGGCTTTCCATTTATGTTTGGCCAAAGACACATTGTGATTCCAAGGTTAGGAATTGTTGTCAACTTGGAGTTGCACCCTGAATCGAAGACGTGCTGAAATGGCTAATCCTTGTTTTAGTTGAAACAATGGGATCTTCTCATGAGGGTGGGTGCCTCAATGATGAGAAGAACTTCTAGAGGAGGCTGGTTTCTGTAAGATGTATCTATGAGGATCTCAACTTCTACGTTACAAATTGCCTGGGGCAAAGGGGAGAAAGAACTTGAAAGGAAATCCTAGTTAAAATGGTGATACACCTAATTTGCTTGATCCATTCAAATCGAGCTTTTGAGAAAACTGATTCAGACAAAGAAGAGGCAAAACTTCAACTCCAATTGATCAATACATATAAGTATTTCATGAAAATGTTTAATCTAATGATCTAAGCTTGAGGGAAATGAAAAATAGGCATGATGAAAGGCACTAAACAGCCACTAATATCCACTATAAACTCAACAAAAGACGTTTATACACAGAACATGACCTGCATAAATGACCAGCTAGTAACTAGGTATGAATTCAGATTTGACAAGAAAGAAGGAAAATCTTTCACTTAAGCAAATCTATAACAAAAGTACACTATACCAGCTGCCGAAAATTGAAAAAACACAGTGCTCTTCTTATTGATTCTGAAAAAGGTTACAGCACAAACTTTGGCAAAAGTTTTCTTGCCAAAAGAGAGATCTTTTTTACAAAGTTGAAAAGCCATTAATGTAGACAATTACAAAAAGTCAAGGAGATTGGCGTTGGAAAATAGAGAGGGAGTAGACTCAAACCAACTCAACCTTTACAAAAGTCTATTTTGTCTTGCATGAAAATTCCTTGCGTTGATAAAAAAAGAAGACAAGCTTTGGATGCATGAAATCTACGAATAGATGTCTTGACTTGAAAACTAGTCAACTCCAAAACAAGAGTAGTCAAAATCACTCGAACTGCTGGAACGTTTGAAAGTCTCCCCTTTGCATGAAATAAACGCAAATGCCAAATTAAGAATTATGTTTGAACCATCGGAATGTTTCAAGCTTTGAGACAAACGAGACTGCGTGCATGGAATTTCTTTTGTTTAAGCCTTCCACCGTTCCACTACTTGAGTCCTCATGCAAAGTGAGCCTCTATTTAAGAACTGAAGGTGATGTTAGAACGGTCAAATCTGGACGTGTCTATTCCTGTTCATAGCTGTTGCATGCTCTTGTATTCTCGGACTATTTAGGCATGTTCACTGTCTATGTTTGTCTTTTCCACGAATCTTCCCTTATGCCATTGTTCATGCACATGTTCATCTTGTATTTTTGTCGGGTTTCTGCATCTAACATCTGTGTTTTGATTCTTCGGGTCATTTTTTCCCACATATTTTGTTCTCTGCGTTTGTCTATGTCTTTACTATATTTGTCTTTTCTGTGTTAGTTTCTGCTTTCAGATGACTTGTTCTTTGTTTTGGCCTTGTTCTCTGTCTTGGCTTTGTTCACGCTTTAGCCTTCAGGGTTTTGTTCCTTGCTCGTGGCCTTGTCTTTTCTATCAGGTTTTTTGTCCCTCTCGAATTCCTTCGGACAAAAAGTCCGAAGGAATTCTTGTCTTTGTGCCTCGTGTATTTGTTTCTTCGTTTTGTCCCGGGCTTGGGCTTCGACCTTTTTGAAAACCCGAATTCCTTCAGACAAAAAGTCCGAAGGAAATTCTTTTCCGTTTGTGCCTTTCGCTTTTGGTCATCGGGTCTTTTGTCCTCCTGAATTAGACAAAAAGTTCAAAGGAAATCCGTCTTTGGGCTGTTTTTCCCTGAAGGGTGAACTTTGCTTTTGTTCTTCGCTTTATGAAGGTGCCCTGCGCAAGGGCTTCCGCTTCCCAAAAGTGCCCTTTGAGCTTTTATAAAAGGACCTGTCTTTGGCTTTGGTGCCCCCCACAAGGGTATGTTGCTTCCAGAAGTGCCCTTCGGAAGAATGGAAAAGGTCCTTTCGCCGTCTGAGTGCCCTCCGCAAGGGTATGTCTGCCTCCAAAAGTGCCCGTCGGGCTTTTCCAAATGGTCCTGCCACCGACCAAGGTGCCCTCCACAAGGACAGGTGCCCTTCGGAGAAACTGTAAATGACCCCTCAAAAGTCTTGCAAAGGTCCTCTTCGTGCTTGAAGTGTCCCCCCGCAAGGGCACATACCCTTCGGGGTTTCTGAAAATGACCCTTCGAGAAAAATGAAAGGTCCACTTTGTTCTTGAAGTGCCCCCTGCAAGGGCAGTTGCCCTTTGGGATTTTTGTAAATAACCCTTCGGAAGTTTTGTAAAGTCCACCTCGCCGATGAAAAAGCCCTCCAAAAGAAATCACCTGCCCTTCACAATGTCCAAGACCTTTTCAGGCTTTACAAGTTCCATTACTTATAAAAACTTTATAAGACAAGTCAATGCACAAACCCGCTTCCCTTTGTAGACCAACTCGGGCCCTTGGATTGCTTTTACTTATAAAAGTAAATAAGACACCCCCATAAACCCGATATGCACTATAGACCCATTCGGGTTCTTCGAGTGATTCAACTTATAAAAGCTAATAAGTAATGCAACATCACAACCCTGATTAACACTGAAACTGCCATAGACCCTTTCGGGTTCTCTAGGTGCTCCTGCGTATTACTTATAAGCTTATAAGTAATGCTGTCTTGCAAACCCAAATTGCTCTGTAAGTGCTAGAAATGATCATTGCCTAATGGGAAAACACCTGTACTTGCACAAAAGTGACTTACCCTCGATTTCTCAAGGGTCAAGGCCTGGTTTTCAAGGCAAATGGTCATGGTGAGCGAAGTTTCGAATGGTAATGGTGACGATTTGGCCTGTGGGGCAAAATTGTCAATAGGAATCACACACAAACGGGATTTTAGTCGAGCATATGAATTTTTATATTTAACTTTACACTCTAAGAAAACACAAATATAACACCCTCCACTTGGTACCTATTCTAACATTGTCACATACTTCCAAAGGGGTGAGGAAGGATCGATTTCGAGTGCTGCGCTTGGCCATAGAACTAGCACTTGCAAAGTGAGACATTCTAACAAATCCGTATAGCCCTTGGTTTTAAAAACAAATATTGCTATTAAAATTTAAGGCATTTGACATTTTGTCATGTCCCCCTTTTTGACATGAGCACACTTGGAATCCTTAGCCTTAAGTTATTCCCCAAAAGGCTAATGGAAAAGAAGAAATGAGAATGTTGGGGGCCCACTTGAAGAGCAGTTAAGGAAAAATGTACATTATGGATTCTAATTTGTACTTGAGTTATGAAAAATAATCTTTATCCTAATCTCACTTAAGTTGGTACTTTATTGAAGGTCATGGACACCCATGGGCTAAAAAGATAATTATAAGGATGCCTTTTTAATATTTTAAAATGAGATTTTTCCTTCTTTACTTGGGTGTTTCTTTTGAGGCATTGGTTATTAAATAAAAGTGAGGATTCCATTGAAGGGGATGCATTTTTATAATATTGAATTTTTTGCTCAAGTATGTCAAGCTTGGCCATAGTATCTTGAAGACGAAAACCTTCAGGTACTTCAAAGTGTGGTGATGAAACCTTTCACATTCTCGTTGTGAGTAGCTCTACATCAATGGCTTCAAATTGTGCTTTAACATGTAAATTTCAGATTGCGAAGGTTGACGACTTTTTTCTATAGGTTGCTTGCATGTGTGGAAGGCCATCCCTAGGGTGGCGACTTGCTTGGGAGGTTGAAGACCCCTCTTGGAGGGTCGCGGTAACATTGGGAACCCTCACTTAAGGTTTGATTATCTATTTTCTAATTTATTCCATTTAGATTGGGAGAATGTGTGGCTTTTTAGTGGCCAAATTGTGTCCTATTTGACAATAATAATTCTGAATATTATTATTAGAATTTTCTGATAATTATCATATTTATTGGCAGCTTATTTAGAGATCATTTTGTAATTAAATCAATATTAATTTTTCTCTTTAATTTCTGAATATTGGCGACTTGGTTGACAAGTGTTTTAGACATGATTGGAGCCCTAATCCCTGATAATTAATTGCCATTTTGATTGCTGGATTTTTATACGATTTTTGCCTACAAATTGCAAGGGTTTGGGCAACTTTGTGCAAAGAAAGAAATGTTGGATTTCAGATTGTACGGCGCTAGGGTTTGGAGTGTGAGACCCATATTTCCAATGCGTACTTCATTATTGCAAGAGCCATTGGTGGCTAAATTCATACGGTATTTATCTAATATTTTTCATAGTAGATTGAAGCATAAATTTCCAGCCTACATCCTACTTTCTGCAGCCTAGGGTTTGCTGGTTTTTAAGAATAATTTCTAGATTTGTATTTCCAAGGTTATGAGGTATTTGTCTACAAGTTGCATAGTGGTTTTACATCTATATATAACAGTAGGGTTTGCTGTCATGATTTAGTTTTAATTCCAGATTAAATAGGGTTTGTTGAAAAACCCTAGTTTTGCACATTTGTCCCAAATTGGGGACATTACAGTGGTTTCAGAGCCAATTTCTTGGCCAACTATGGGGTGAAAATAAAGACAAGGGAAGAGGCCATGAAAGAAATGGAGAAAGAGAGGCTCTACAAAGCAGAGAAGAAGTTAGAGCATCCATATCAACAGGTGGGTGATCTAATCAATGTATCGAAAGAAATAGGTGGTTTATCCAAGGTAGATCACTCACAATATGAGGCAATGGAAGGGATGGTACAACCTTCAAGGATTTGTTTAATCCAACACCAACTTTTGAGGCACACCAATAAGGAGATAAGACTTTTGGTCACTAGTTGTATTATTGAAATTACAAGAATAATTGTTCTCAAGGTTCCTTACAACAATAAAATCATGAGGGAGATATTTTAGTTGATTGTGGAGAGATTTCAAGGCCTAGAGGGTAGCACGGGACCCTCCTTGGCTAGGAGGTTCACCATCCTAGAGACTATGGCCTTAATCAAGGCATGTAATTTGATGTTGGACTTGGAATGTGAAACACTTATTGTTGAAATGTTTAAACATTTCCTTACAATTGCTTGTAAGAATCCTACCGAAAATGTTGTAACTCCTATGCAGAGAATCATGACTTTGACTCTTAATGAAAGTGATGATCTTTTTGGGCCATTATTATCTATCTTGTTGATAGGTTTGAAGCAAGAGAATAATTTTCCAGTTGCACATATGCTGTTTGAAAATGTTGTAAAAATTTGTGAGAAAAAATTGAGGGATTATTTGGTAGTGGAGCATGTAGAAAAAGAAAAATTAGAGATTTTGGAGTAGCAAGAAAAGTTGATTTAGCTAAGTAAAGGGCAGCCAATGATTGAGTTTTTTGAGTCACAAGAACCATGTAATGTCCCCAAATGGGACAATTCAACAGAATTGGGGTTCGCAACAAACCCTTACACAAATCTGAAATAAATTCTGAAAAATATTGAATACAAACTAACAACCCTAGCTGTTGTAAATGCACTACAAAACTGAAAATGAAGATTTTAAATTATTGTGAAAAATAGCAAATAAATACATTATGATTTTAGCCACCAATGGCTCTCACCACTAGGAAAGAAGTTGAAAAGGAGGGTTTCAACCTTCAAACCCTAATGCCACACACGCTGAATGGTGATGTCCTTTTCCACTCTCCAAACTCTTCTTAAACCCTCTAAGATTGTAGACAAAAATCATACCAAATTACAACAATCATATCATCAATGAACCATAATGGATTAGGGCTCTAAAGTGATCAAACTCTAGTCAAACGAAGTCGCCAATATTTAGAATATCATTATATTAATTAAATTAAAATTTAGTCCTTGTTTCACCCTCCAAGCAATGCCAAAATTGCTGTAAATAATTATAAAAAAATCATAAATAATTATAGTATTATATGTCCAAAATTTAGGGCCTAAAAGCACCCTACAAACCCTGCAAAAATCCCCCCAAGTGAATCGTCCAAGTGCAGAATTTAATTGCAAATAAAATCAGAATTATGATATTTCGTTTGGTCACCAAATGGCCTTCAAATAGGCTGCCAATAAATATGATAATTATTAGGATATTACAATAATAATATTCAGAATTACTATTGTCAAATAGATCACTAATTGGCCACTCCAAGGCCTTAATTAATCTCCCAATTTCAGTCGTCCAAGCTGGATTAAATCATAAATAATTAATCAAGCCCTAGGAGAGGGTTTCCTATGTAGCACAACCCTCTAATAGGGGTCTTCCACCTCCCAATGCAAGTTAGCACCCTAGAAATGTCCTCTCATGCATGCCAACAACCTCTAAAAGCAAGTCGCCAACCTCTCGATCTGAAATTCATCTGTTGAAGCACAATTTGTAGCTTTTGATGTAGAGCTACTCATAGTGAGGATGTGAAGGGTTTTGTCTCCACATCTTGAAGCACTTGAAGGTTTTCGTCTTCAAGATATTATGGTCAAGCTTGATATACTTGAGCAATAGATTCAGTATCATAAATTGCATAACCTTCAAATGGAATCTACACTTTCCTTTGATAACCAATGCCCCAAAAGGAGCACCCAAGTAAAAGAGGAAAAATCTCATTTTTAAATATTAACAAAGCAATCTTATAATTTCATTTTTAGCTTATGGGTGCCCATGACTCTCAATAAGGCCCCAACTTAAGTGAAATTAGGATAAAAGATACTTTTCATTAATCAAGTGCAAATTAGAATTCATAATGTATCTTTTTCATTAATTGCTCTTCAAGTTGACCCCCAACGTTCCCCTACTTCTTTTCCCTTAGCATTTTGGGAACAACTTTAAGGCTAAGTACTCTAAGTGGCTCATGTCAAAAAATGGGACATGATAATCCTCCCTAGCCAAAATTGTTTGTCCTCAAATAATTGCAAGATCCAAGGGGGTGTCCCAACATTTTTTATTATGCAATGCCCACCTGTAACTTCTTCCCAAGGAAGAGAAGCTCCAAACAGATCCCTCATACTGTTGTACGTGTGTTTTGGGGGCTGCCCCCAAGTGCAAAAGGTGACATCACAGCCCTCTAAAGGCTTCCCATGACCCCAAGCTACCAACTCTTTCAATGCCCAGTTGTAGATGACGAATCTCTTGTCTTCCACGCCCTCATGAAGTGTACTATGTAGCCAAGAGTGACAAAAAGAAATGGATCCGAAAAATGATACCTTGCTGCCCCGAATGAAAAAATCCATTTGCTCGTCTTTTATTGGGTGCATACTATTGTGGCCACCTTTCCACAAACATTTGGTAGCTCCTACCTGCCATGGTAGTCTCATCCAAGCTTGTAACAAGAGAACAACAAAAAATTTCTTGGACATACCTTGGAAACCACTTTCCACATCTTGCCAACCCTCTTGAATGATTCTCTTCATGTGTGCCACATGTATCATCATTGGCTGCCCCTACTCCACACTTCCATGCATACATGGAACCAAATGTGAATCCACAAAGAATTCATTATGATAAACAAAAGAGTGTTGTATCATACTTTCATCCTTCACCCTCCTTTCACGCAAGTGGTGCCCTTGAACATAAATATTTTAAAAATTTGATAGCAGTTGTAAATGTACAAAAAAATCAGTCTTTTCACCTTCACAAGTTGGCTGGAATAGCACCCAAAACTCAAGGCTTTTTTGAGTTACGAAAGTCAGACTTGGTTGGTACCCTTCTCCCTCCCACTACGGGCTGTACCTTGCTCAAATCTTCAATGTTTTTGGCCTTACTAGATGGCTGGAATCTGCTTACTAACTCAAAAATTTCTAGAGTGAGAAAAATCAATCCTCATACATGTATTCTCAGACTTGACTGTGAGCTGGTACATGCATGAAATATCAGTCCTTATAGAAACTTTTATCAATACATACCATGGGATATTAGGATCCAAGAAAATCAGTTTTTAGGCCCCTGTCATAGGATTGTCCTTGCCCCATCCAATATGAATTTTCTAAGTGATAAAACTCAGATTCCATATGTGGCCTTTTGCAATTGGTTGTTTGATGGAATGCTCTCAAAGATTCAGGATGTGCACCTGTGAATGATGGTGGTTTCAGCCACTCAAACTCAGAATTTTTAGAGTGTACTTTAGGCTGATTATTCAAACAAGACTTACTTCTACCCTTCCCCTCTAATGCACAACAAAATTTAGATTTAGTCATACTTATTTAGTAGAAGGCCAAATTTCCTTTGAAGTCATTGGCTGCCCATGATCAAAATTTGAAGCCTCTTGCCATGGCCTAAAAATCACACTTGCATCCCACAACAATTCAAAACCCTGATCTACCTCCTTATCCATTTCAAACAATGGATTGCCCATACAATGGAAATCTCTTGCATTCCACAACAAGTTTGAACCTCAATCTTCTTCCATATCCATTTCAAACAATGGATTGTCCATACAATGCTCAATTTCTACCTTTGTAACTTTTGGTTTTTCTGGAAAACACCCCAAATCAAAGTGTTCTTGGAGCCTAAGGAGCTCATCAATCACCTGTTCAATTTCCATAGCCCTTTCCTCATCCTCTTGCTCCCTCAACCGCTTTGCCACCTCAATCAACTTCCCTTGTTTGGAAATCACCAGATTCCTTGCATTGCTCTTGGCTAATGCAATTGATCTCCCTAATGCTCCTAACATGGAACAAATAAATTAGTAAAAACGATGGTGTCTAACAATACCCTTTTGATACCCTTATCAAGCTCTAGGATCATGAAATGCATCCCTTCTTCATGGCTTGATTATTCCTTGCAACTCCCCCATATTTGGAATTCAAAAGATAGGTTCATGTTGCCCTTGATAGGGCTGTAGAAACTTCTTTGCCCCTCTATTCTTTCCCTTATATTGGCTGGAAATCCACTCATACATGTGTGAACTATTCCCATGGTGTTGAGGTGTAAGAGGCACACCTTCTGAGCACCAATACTCACCATGGCAACAAGAAACTTGATGGAAAACAAACTGAAAATGGGGAAAACAATAGTTAATGTGCTACTTACAATCCTTCCTTTGATACTTGGATCATGATACTTCTTGCTTATACCCTTTTCCATGATGGTGCAAGCGTTATCCTTTGTTTCACAACATAACGTAATGATAAAAGTATGCTTGTAATGTCCCCAAATGCACCACAAAATTGAAAATGAAGATTTCAAATCATTGTGAAAAATAGGAAATAAATATCTTGTGATTTTAGCCACCAATGGCCCTCACCACTAAGGAGGACGTTGAAAAGGAGGGTTTCAACCTTCAAACCCTAGCACCATACAAGCTGAATGGTGATGTCCTTTTCTACATTCTAAACCCTGCTCAAACTCTCAAAGATTGTAGACTAAAATCATACCAAATTACAACAATCATATCATCAATGAACCATCATGGATTAGGGCTCCAAAGTGATCAAACACTAGTCAAACCATGTCGTCAATATTCATAATATCACTATATTAATTACATCAGATTTAGTCCTTATTTCACCCTCCAAGCAATGCCAAAATCGCTGTAAATAATTATCTAAAATTCATAAATAATTATAGTATTATTTGTCCACCATTTAGGGCCTAAAAGCACTCTACAAACCCTGCAAAAATCCCTCCAAGTGAATCGCCCGAATGCAGAATTTAATTGCAAATAAAATCAGAATTATGATATTCCGTTTGGTTACCAAATGGCCTTCAAACATAGTGCCAATAAATATGATAATTACCGGAGAATTACGATAATAATATTCAGAATTATTATTGTCAAATAGAGCACCAATTGGACACTCAAAGACCTCAATTAATCTCCCAATTCCATTTGCGCAAGTTGGATAAATCAAAAATAATTAATCAAACCCCAGGAGAGGGTTTACTATGTAGCACAACCCTCCAAGTGAGGTCTTCAACCTCGTAATGCAAGTTGCCACCCTAGAAATGGGCTCTCATGCATGCAAACAACCTCTAGAAGCAAGTTGCCAACTTACTGATCTGAAATTCACTTTTGAAGCACAATTTACAGTCCTTGATGTAGAGCTATTCACAATGAGGATGTGAAGGGTTTCGTCTTCACACTTTGAAGCACTTGAAGGTTTTGATCGTTAAGATTCTATGGCCAAGCTTGACATATTTGATGAATAAGTTCAATATCATAAATTGCATAACCTTCAAATGGAATCCACACTTTCCTTTAATAGCGAATGCCCCAAAAGGAGTGCCCAAGTAAAGGAGGGAAAATCTTCTTTTCAAATATTAACAAAGCATCCTTATAATTTTCTTTTTAGCCCGTGGGTGCCTATGACCCTCAATAAGGCCCCAACTTAAGTGAAAATAGGATAAAATGTACTTTTCATAATTCAAGTGCAAATTAGGATTCATAATGTACCTTTTTCATTAATTGCTCTTCAAGTGGACCTCCAACGTTCTCCTACTTCTTTTCCCTTAGTCTTTTGGGAACAACTTTAAGGCTAATGACTCTTAGTGGCTCATGTCAAAAAGTGGGATATTTATTAATTGACTAAAATTGCCTTATATGGTCAAATGATCAAAATCACTATTCGGGCAATCTTAATCAATTAATAAATTAAAATCCCCAAAAGTTATCCCTTAATCTATGGGGAAAAGTAGACTAAAGGTTTTCAAATTGGTGAATCGAAAATGGGGACATTACACTTCCTCCCCCAAATAATGTTGAACTACGGTGATGCCGAAGGAAATGCAAGAATGATGCTGATGGAATTTGACTCTCACGCTTAATTAAACTTCAACAAAAAAGGTGATATTTGTCACCAGAAAGGAATTCCATACAATGATGTGCAAATCCATCACTCAATAAAGAAGAATTCACCAAAAAGCATCCAACAAACAATATCAAGGCACTCTCACAATTATGAACAAATGGACTTAGCGCAACAACTTGGTGATGATAGGGGCTGCGTAAGGAGGAGGTGGCACGACAGGGATGGGAGTTAAGAGTTTACTGTGGGTAGTGGTAGAGTTTGATGGGACGTAGGTGGCACCTTGGTGATGAGAGGGGGTTGCCCAAGGAGGTGGTGGCGTGGAAAAGAGCCACCTATTAAAAAAATTCCTTGAGATTTTTTGAAATGTCCCACTTAGGGCAAAATAATGCAATTTCGGAATTTGCAGCTATCCCAAAGAATGAAACACCAATTCTGAATATTTGTTTGAAATTTTAACAAAAAAAACTCAATTATTTTGAAAAACCAGAAAAACCTCTGAAATGTTTTTGAAAATACCTGCAAAGAGAGATTAACCCCAAATTTAAAATAAAAATCTCGCAACCCAATATTATTAAAAATAAAACAATAAAAAATAGGTTTTCCAAAAGGAAACCACCCAAAAAAAAGAAGAGAAACAGAAAAGGCAAAGAATTCACTAAAACACCTCTTTATAGCAGAGTCAGGTAGATGATGGAGCATGCTATGTAGACAAGTTTGATACCGTGTTGGAACATGTAGGGACGAAGGTGCACATCAAGGACCTTACAACTACAATGAACCCAAGAACACTACATGCATAGTTTTATACACAATGTAGACAAAGATTGACAAAAACTCAATATGATAAATGAATAACTATCATACAATGAGCCTCCCTGATGGAGCTCTCATGTGGCCTCTCAGGCTGTCTCAATAGATGTTGTCGTGCATCTCTCATAATTCTTACAAAGCTTGCCCCATATTTCTAGCATTTGAAGGAAGTGTAGTGGAATAACATTTGGCAATGTTAAAACACCTAAGTTACCAAATGAATAGAACTATCAATGAGCAAATTACCTTGTCAAATTTGCATTGTAATTACCCATGTGTTCTAAGTGATCACTCTCAAGTGGATCAGGTTGTGCATCTAGAAGATGCACAATATTCTTAGTATTTATTTAATATAGAGAAAATAGATTCACCTAGGTAACCTACCTAATTAGACTTAACCCAAGGTATATATTTACACCACCACAAATTTTTTTTGGCTATGTCGTTTCCCGAACATTATATACAACTCATTATCTTGCTTTTCACATTCTGTGATTAAAGGGTAAGAGAACTTCAATAAACTCTCAATAAAGGCACACAACCAATCTTATCTTAAACTGTTGATGTTGGATATATGGAAAGAAAAGTTGGTTATTGTTAAGCACACGCTTATACTGAGAGGGGGGGGGGTGAATCAGTATAAGATATTTTTTCGCTTTCAACTATTAATCTTAAATCCAGAACCTCAAATTACTCAGCTATTAATATATTCAAAGCAATCAAAGAATACAATGCAAAGCCACACAATGCAAATAGACACAGATTTGCGTGGAAACCCTTTCGGGAGAAAACCACGGAGAAATTCTCTTAATATAAATATTCGTACGCACCAACCTACTGGAGCACCAACCCCAAAAACAATTTTGTAGGCACCAACCTACAGGAGCACCAACCCCTTTCACCAAGTACCAACTCAACAAGAGACACCAATCTCTTCAAAACGAAGGCACCAACCTTCTTAGAAAAAATCACTCTTCTATCTCAAATTTGTTGTCAAAACAACGGATGATAGAACACTTGCTTTATCTCCTTTAGATTCAATCTACACTTGAGTGTTTTCGTTGCTATACTCTTCCTTATACTTGCTGATTTTTTCTTTTTAATAGTCTCACAAAAATTTATTTTTAAAAATTCTGCTCTTCTTTTATATATCTTCCACTTTCGAATCTACTCTTTTGCCATTCATTATGCACTTATTTATAACTCACGGAAAGCCACAAATTAAGGTCGCAACTCTTCAAGTGAAAAGGTCCTTTCGAATGGTCACAACTCCTCCCAATAGGTCGGCCAAGGTTGACAATTCCGTCAACAATTCCGTTCACTTCCGTTGACATTTCCGTTCACTTTCGGCAACAATTCCATTCGCTTCCGGCAATAGTTCCATTTAACATCAATGACTATATTCCAACATTCTCCCCCTTTGTCATTGATGGCAACCACAAACTGAAACTGCTCTCCCTTGCTGCACTGTCTCTTCTGTCTGAATCCTTCTTTACTGGAGCTCCCCCTTTCTGTACTTCTCCCCTTTTGACATCAATGGCAAAGGGTCTATCCAAGAGCTAGTACTTAGCTCCCCCTCAATTGATGCTTTCCTTCAGTGGCAAGAAACAAAAGAAATTACTCCCAACTTCTGTCGTAGGTACTTGGAAGTGGCTTAGTGAAGATAGCTGCCATCTGTTTGGATGTGGAAACATATTCCAATTTTACTTGTTGTTCTGCCACCTGTTCTCTCAAGTAATGATACTGTATAGGGAGATGCTTAGTTCTGGAATGCATAATTGGATTCTTTGAAATACTTATCGCACTAGTATTATCGCAGAATATGGAGATTGGATGATTATACTCTACTTTGATATCTTTCAAGGTTTGTTTCATCCATGGAACTTGTGTACAACATAGCACTGCCGCTATGTACTCTGCTTCTACTATGGATAGAGATACAAAATTTTGCTTCTTACTCAACCAAGATACTAGGCTATCTCTAAGAAAGAATGCTCCTCCACTTGTACTTTTTCTATCATCTACTCAACCTGCCCAATCTGAATCCGTGTACGCTACCAATGTGAAGTCTTTACCTCTTGGGTACCACAACCCATAATCCAAGGTTCTCTTTAAATATCTAAATATACATTTCACGGCTTGCACATGTATTTCTTTTGGAGCTGCTTGAAATCGTGCAACCATACCTACTGCTTGCATGATATCTGGCCTAGATGCCGTCACATATAGTAAACTCCCAATCATTGATCTGTAGAGAGTTTGATCAGTGTTAGGAGATTCATCATCTTTGCTCAACTTCGTACTTGTAGCCATAGGTGTGCTAACAGGGGCACACTCCTCCATATGGAATTTCTTCAACATCTCCTTCACATACTTGCTTTGGGATATGAATATTCCTTTGTTAGATTGAGAGATTTGTAAACTAAGGAAAAATGACAACTCACCTAACATGGACATTTCAAATTCTTTTTGCATATTTTCGACATATATTTTAGATATTTCCTCATTGTCTCATCCAAAGATTATATCATCTACATACACCACAACAATTAATTGGTGATCTCCTTCAGTTTTGATGTAAAGATTACTATCAACATATCCTCTCTTGAATCCTTGGTCTTGTAGGTATTTATCAAGCCTAGCATACCATGCTCTAGGAGCTTGTTTCAATCCATATAAAGCCTTCTTCAATTTACACATATAATCCTTGTTTTCTGATAAGAAGAATCCTTCTGGCTGTTCTATGTAAACTTCCTCTTCTAGATTGCCATTTAGAAATGCTGATTTAACATCCATTTGATAAACTTTGAAATTTTTGAATACTGAAAATGCAAGAAATATTCAAATTGCTTCTAATCTAGCAACAGGAGCAAAAGTCTCTTCAAAATCTACACCTTCTACTTGAGCATACCCCTTACATACCAACCTTGCTTTGTTTCGAGTGACTTTGCCATTTTCATTCAATTTGTTTCGAAAAACCCACTTAGTGCCAATTACATTCTGATCCATTGGCCTGGGCACAAGTTCCCAAGTCTCATTCTTCTCAATTTGATCTAACTTTTCTTCTATTGCTTTTACCCAATGTTTATCATGACTACCTTCAGAAAAACTCTTAGGCTCTACCTTGGATAACAAAGAGAAATTTACATGCTCAGGGATACTTACAATTCTTCTTCTGGTTTGCACCCCAGCATCAATGTTGCCAATGATCTGACTTTCAGCATGATTCTTTTGAACAAAGCGAGATGGTGCTTTGATGTCCTGCCTTTCAGATTCACTCAATTTTTCTACATTTTCTTCCTCCCCTTCTACAAGATTGGGTATTTCTAGAGGCTCTTCTGAAGGTTCTTTTGCCTTTTGATTCATGATCTCATCTATTCTAACACTAGCACTTTCTACGATAGTTTGTAGCCTTTTGTTATAATATCTATAGGCTTTGCTTTTGATGGAGTAACCAAGAAAAATTCCTTCAACTCTTGAATCAAATTTGCCCAAGTTTTCTTCATTACTGTTGATAAAACATTTACTTCCAAACACTTTGAAATGTTTGACCGAAGCTGGTCTTCCTTTCCACAATTCGTAAGGAGTTTTGTCATTATTAACTCTGATTTGCCTTCTATTCAAGATATATACTGCTGTATTAACTGCTTCTCTCCAGAATCTATCTGATAGCTTAGATTCATTCAACATAGCTCTAGCCATCTCTTGAACGGTTTGATTTTTCCTTTTCATCACTTCATTTTGTTGTGTAGTCCTTGCCGCTGAGTATTGTCTCTTAATTCCATGATCTTTGCAAAACTCAATGAATTCATTTGAAATAAACTCACCTCCTCGATCTGACCTTAGACATTTTATTTTCAGCTCTTTTTCATTTTCTACTAATGCCTTGAAAGCTTTAAATTTTTCAAATGCTTCTGATTTTTCTTTTAGAAAGGCTACCTATGTCATTCTCGTATAATCATCAATGAGCAACATAAAGTAGCTCTCACCTTGCATGCTTTCAGTTCTTGTAGGACCACAAAGATTCGTATGAATCAACTCTAGTGATTTGGTGGTCGAATATTCCTTCGTTCTGAACCTTGTTTTGGTTTGCTTCCCGTGTTGGCATTGCTTGCATAGAGTGCTTGAAGGTTTCGTTGACTTGGGCATATCTCGCACAGCCTGTTTGTTGCTGATTTTCACAAGATTATCAAAATTTATGTGCCCTAACCTTCTATGCCATAGCCAACTCTCTTCAACTTGACTCAGACAACATTTCTCTCCTCTCATTTCTCCAAGCATGTATAGGTTGTTTGTGGTTCTCTGAGCATCTGCAATTAGTTCTCTTGTGTCTCTTTTTCTGATCTCACAACCTTCAGAAAAGAACTTGAGTGTATGTCCTTGATCACACATTTGGCTAAGACTTAGAAGATTATGCTTTAGCCCTTCCACATATAACACATTTTCTGTTTTGGTTTTTTCATTATCGAGACTAAGTGTACCTTTTCCTATTATTCTGGCTGTAGTGTTGTCTCCGAACTTCACCGTGCCTTCATTAACCTTTTTTAACGAGATGAATTTGCTTTTATCTCTAGTCATGTGTCTCGAACATCCACTATCAATGAACCATTGTTGTCCTTCATCTCTAGCATGGAACGCTGTTTGAACAATCATGGATTCTTCTTGCTTCTTCCAGGTCTTTGATGGTTCTCTTTTCTTTATCACTGGAGCTTTGAACTTTTGATCTTGTCTTACAGATTCAAAAACACTTCTACAATAGCGTGCTATATGTCCATAGTTGTTGCACTTGTAACAAACTATAGCTTCATCAAAGTTTGATAAGGGAGCAAACGAATTGTAGTTTCTGTTCGAAGCTCCATAGGTTCCTTTGTTTCCGCTCCTGACTTCAATATCCTCGGCTCTCTTTCTACAATCTAATTTCTTATGACCAAAATGATTGCAATAATAACAATATCCATCAAAATAATTACCAAACCCGGTTTTATTTGCATATCTTGGAGCAAATGGTCTTCTGAAGTTTTGTTCTCCTTTGCTTTCTTTGTTGATAGAGCTGGTTTTTGTATCTTGGGCTTCTTCCTTCTTGGTCTCCTTTTTCATTGGCTCCTTAAGAGTTTCAACATAGCTCTTAGCTTTCTCTTTTGCCTTCTCATATCCAATGCCTGACTTGTTAGATGGTGATCTTTGACTCTCTAGAATCTTATTCAAAACATGAGTGCTTTTCTCAGATTTCAATTCACTTGCTATTTTAGAATTCGCCTTTTCTAGATCCCTTTTTAAAACATCTATTTCAGATTCATACCTTTCACAGTCTTCTCCTTTCTTCTTTAGCTGATCCATTAGATCTTCTTCAATTTTCTTTGCTTCTTCGATTTGGATTTTTAGATCAGCAATTACTTTGTTTGATTCCTCAAAGACTTGTGATATCTTCGCTTTGATGTCTCGATTCTCTTCTTCTTATTTTCGGAGTTGCAACTTTAGTTTTTGATTCTTCTTCTTAAATGCTTTTATTTCTTCCAACGCGCAAATAAGTTCTTCTTCAAGGTTCACTTCACCTTCTTCCATGTCTTCGTCTTCCTCCAAATTATCTTTGCTGGTGGTGGCATTTTCTTCTGTAGCCATGAACAGAATCTCTTCATTATCACTCTCAACATCACTTTCTTTGTTTTCTTCAGATGAGCTGCTATACCTCTTGGAGTATAGGCTTTTCTTTTGTTTCTCAAATCTTTGCTTGTCTTTGCTCGGCTTGAATCCCTTTTTGTACTTTGATTTGTTTTTCTCATCATCGCTATTTCCTTTATTTGGACATTTGGCTGCAAAATGGCCAATTCTATCACAATTAAAGCATTTAAATGGTAATTTTGCTTTATATTAACCCGATCTTTTCTTTAGCTTCCAAATGAATAGAGCTTCATTTTGATCTTCTTCACTTCTTGAATTTTCACTTGATTTTGGTTCTTTGATCTTCTCTTTCTTCGAGACCTTGAATGATGCTTCCTTCTTCAACTGTCTCTCAGATTCAGTGCTTATTTTGTAGGCCGTAAGAATTCCATGGAGCTCGTCCATTTTCATCGTGTCTAAATCCTTCATTTCTTCAATGGCGAAGACCTTCGCATCAAATCTCAATGGTAGGGATCTCAGGACTTTCTGAACGATCACAGATTCTTCAATTTTCTCTCCGAGTCCTCGAATGACATTAACAGTCTCATCGACATGAAGAAGATACCCAACAATGTTTTCATCATTATTCATTTTTAAACTTTCAAACTGCCTCCGGTGGGTTTGGAGTTTTGCTTTTCTAACCTTACTATCACCTTCATAAATAGTGTTGAGTTTATCCCAAATCTCTTTTGCAGATTCACAATGCATAACCTTAACCAACTCATTTTTTGAAAGCCCGCATAAGATTGCATTCATAGCTTTCGCATTGTTCTCACTGGCCTTTTTTCCAGTGGCATCCGTTGGTGCAATTTGTGGCGTTGTGTATCCTATTACCACTGCTTGCCAAATATCGAAACCTAGAGCCATCAAGTAAGTCTTCATTCTTATGCTCCAAAATGTGTAATTCGTTCCATCGAACAAAGGAGCCTTGTTAGTGGAGAAACCGTCTAGCACTTGAGACCCTGCCATATGTGCTTTCCAAGATCTACCTTCTAGCGGTTGTGCTAACACCGAAGGAACCGGTTCTTATACCAATTGTTAAGCACACGCTTATACTGAGAGGGGGGTGAATCAGTATAAGATATTTTTTTGCTTTCGACTATTAATCTTAAACCCAAAACCTCAAATTACTCAGCAATTAATATATTCAAAGCAATCAAAGAATACAATGCAAAGCCACACAATGCAAATAGACAGATTTGCGTGGAAACCCTTTCGGGAGAAAACCACGGACAAACTCTCTTAATATAAATATTCGTAGGCACCAACCTACTGGAGCACCAACTCCAAAAACAATTTTGTAGGCACCAACCTATAGGAGCACCAACCCTTTTCACCGAGTACCAACTCAACAAGAGACACCAATCTCTTCAAAACGAAGGCACCAACATTCTCAAAAAAAATCACTCTTCTATCTCAAATTTGTTGTCAAAACAACGGATGATAGAACACTTGTTTTATCTCCTTTAGATTCGATCTACACTTGAGTGTTTTCGTTGCTATACTCTTCCTTATACTTGCTGATTTTTTCTTTTTAATATTCTCACAAAAAATTACCTTTAAAAATTCTGCTCTTCTTTTATATATCTTCCATTTTCGAATCTACTCTTTTGCCATTCGTTATGCACTTATTTATAACCCAAGGAAAGCCACAAATTAAGGTCGTGACTCTTCAAGTGAAAAGATCCTTTCGAACGGTCACAACTCCTCCTAATAGGTTGGCCAAGGTTGACAATTCCGTCGACATTTCCATCGACAATTCCGTTCACTTCCGTTGACATTTCCGTCGACAATTCCGTTCATTTCCGTCGACAATTCCATTCACTTCCGTCGACATTTCTGTTCGCTTCCGGCAATAGTTCCATTTGAGATCAAGACAATATTCCAACAGTTATGGCTTTTCCTCAGCGCTATACACAACTGTAATGTGCTATTCTTGAGCTTTGCTTGGTTTGGAGCCCTTAGCCGACTTATTTGGTTTGCCATTGGCTAAGAGAATATTTTAAAAAGGGAAACTTGTTTCTTTGTTCAATTGCTAAAAATAACTTTGTTGGCAACTTTTGATAATTTGAAATTAAAAAGGGGACTTTCCAATTTAAGCAGGTTAACCCTTAATGAATTATTAAAGTGGGGATCACTTTTTAAATATTATAATTTTCCTACTCTTGGAGTGCCGACTTTGGAGTTATGAATTGGGGAAAAAAATATAAATGAAGATGGAGAGGTTCATTTTTGGGGGTCTATTATTCATCTATTATTTGATATTTTATAAGTTGAGTAGTTTGCTTCTACTTTCAGCCATTGAGGACGAAAACCCTCTTCGGTAATCAAATTTTGGGGATGAAAACCCTCAACTTTTGCATGATGGCTTCATTTAGGGGTCACATTGGGTGTGAAGGATTTTGGATAAGGCACATGGGTATGATTTATGCATGCTGTGGCAGCTAGGGCATCAATTTGAGGTTGACGCAACACCTAGGGCATTAATTTGAGGTGGGCGTCCTGCCTAGAGGAGACATTCACATTCTTTACCAACCTTGAGAGGGCTGACATCACCCTAGGAGGGAAGATTCGAAGGTTGTTCCACTTTGGCTTTATTTGGTTGGTTGATAATTGCTGAATTTGCATTTGTATAATCCGTTGTAAAGTATTTAATTTACAATCCTGAAATATATTGAAAAAATCAGATCTGATGATGTAAGTGTTCTACCTTGAAATAAATTGAATTTTCTTATTTTTCGAAGGGTTTCTATGTGGATTATATTTTTCCTATCATGTTTTATGGATCATTTTCAATGGTATGTCCTTTCATGCTAGGGTTTCAGTGAAATCCCAAAATTGTATAAATCTGCCCTAAATAGGACATTACAGTGGTATAAGAGTCTATCTTCTTGCTAGTTGTGGGGTTGAGTTGTTAGCATAAGTTTTCTTCATGCCATGGGGTTACTATATAAGGATATTGTGGCTGGTTTTGATTCATACAAAACTCTTTCAGCAGAGATTTGAACATAAATCTTTTTTACGAATTTTATGGAGTTGATAAAGACATGGTATGGGAAACGACACCATGAGGAAGTGCGGTTAGATAAAGGGAAGAATGATGGAAAGTCAAAACCTCAAAAAATTCCCAAGGAAGAAATCAGGAAGCAATAAAATTCAGATCGAAAGAAGTTAGTGACCAACCCATAAAAGAATCCACCATGCATGTGGAAAGAGGAGGGTCTTCAATCGAAACAGGTATGACTTTTGATAAACAAAATGTTTGTTTTAACAATGTAAAGGAAGAACATGCATTACATGTTGGATGCCAAGTGTCCAAGATCAAAGTTGTTCCAGCCCAAGAAACATTACATGTTGAATGCCAAGCGTTCAAAATTGAGGATGTTCCAGCCCTAGAAGCACCTATCAATCATCCAAGCATTGCAAAAATTGAGTCATTGCTGTATGAGAGTAAGAGTAACTATAGTATGAGCATGCAAGAAAGGAGAATGTTTCAGTTGATGTCACTAATTTTGAAATTGTGAATTACAAGGATGGTTGTGTCAAGGCAAATCTCTCAAAAGCTCCTACTTCTAAATCAAAAAAAGAGGTAAGCAATGTGATTACAGCCCAAGGTATGAAAAGTAAAGTCATATTTCAGATTTATTGCTTCTTACTATGCCATTGCATGAAATTTGTCATGATGGGTAGCATGTTAAAAATGGTGATAAGATGAAAATGTTGAGTACCAAGGGGCACTTAGATCATTTCATACAAGTTCCAAATGGTGTGTGCATAAAAGTGGGATCCAGGTGACCATTTGAACTACAAAGATGATCACTCCTTGGAACCAAATCCTACACTTGAAGACAAGGCTATGGAGAAAGTCACCATCGCCGAGGTACCGAGATACTGGCTGTGGGAAGGTGGTAAGCACAATAGATGTTATTTGGTTGTTCAAGGTCTTATGACTCAACATAGCATGGTTTTGTTGGAGTCAAGTTACATACATATTTGCCACCCTTGAATGTGTGAAGAAATCAAGGAGGATAAGAGTCTACAAAATGGCTTCACCATTCTAAATTGTAGACCTGCTGTTATCCACATTTCCAGCTTGCCTAACATTTTGTTGGCAATGGTTCCAAGCATAGAGTTGAGTGATTTTCAATTTGTTGCTGCTGTTGAAGTATTTTCAGTCACATGGTGGAAGAATTTCCAGCATATTGTCAAGGTTGAGGCATGTACAACTAGTGCAAATAGGTTTCCAGCCACTACAAGTCTGATTCTGAGGAAGATTATGCAATGTCACAGCCATGCTTGGGGCAGCATGAATGGACCTTTGAAAGTCAATCATATGAATGGAAGATATGAGGAAAATGCAAGCAATAGAAGAAAGTTGGGCAACATGTCTATGAGGCATGATGAAACAGTTGAAGGAATGATGTTGGAAGCTCTTGATTTCCCTAATGTGTGTTCTATGTGCAACTCCAGAATGTAATGTCCCTTACTAATGGGCACACTAAATACACTGGTTTTATGCTAAGGAATTTTGACAAACACTTATGGAATATCAGAAATTACATTGCATTAAGAATTTAGTCAAAATTATCATTGAATACATCTTTGTAATTTCGTCAAACAGTTGTCAAACAACTAAATTATATTGTTGTAAGTGGAAATCAACATACGAAATTAATCCACTCAGCTAATTTATTTATTCAAGAGAATATCGATCCTTTTTACAAAAGATTGCAAATTTTAACTTTCAGATTTTAGTAACATAGACAAAATAATTATTTTATAGAACTGAATATCAATCTCTTTGCGTGTTTTCTGATCAGGAAGGCCGAACCTATTTGAAGAGTCAAGCGGCTGATAAGGACGTGGAAGCTGGATTCTTTCTTTTCCAGAAAATGCAGGAGTCGACTGAGAGCTCCTTTGTGGATTAGGGCAGGCTGAAACTCACTGAAATACCAGATCGCCGCTTCCACATCGTTTCTCTCAGAATGCCGGACGCCAGTCTACGCCCGCGTGTAACCTCTGCGTCCACGGGTTCCGCGAAGCCCTGTGTCTTTGCAAACATGTCGCGACCCTGTATTCTTTCCTTTACCTTCGACGTGCAGCCTGCCGCTAAGGCTAGTGTCTCTCGGAATTCTTCAATGTCCCAGCCACAAATACTATACGCTCTTGTTCTTCCCGAAACTTGCCCTTGTCGGACGCGTCCCCTATAATCAACCAACCCGCGGTTTCCTTCAGTTGACCGCTCGCTTGTTTTTTATTTTTTTGTGCGACCAGGGGCTCTCCTGTATACTGAACCAGAATGCCCTATTGACTAGGGTTTCACCTGTGCGTCCTCCTTCAATCTGAATGGATAATATAAGGAATCGTTGAAGATCCAAACCCTGGCTAGGAGACTGTTTGCACGCCGTCCGTACTTCTATCCGTACGTCGTCCGTACGATTTTGCAGGTACAAGCCGTACCTGTATGGATCAATGTAACCATTGAAAATACGAACCCTCAGACAAATGTCTGAGTACCAAATAAGTCCAACTTGAAGTAGCTGAATACCAGTTCTAAGTGCAACCCTTCGGATGATCTTTCACACCCTCAGTTATGCAAATCACTTGAGAGGTATCGTTCTCAAGGATTAATGTGACGATTTGCAGACTCTGCAGTCTTACAAATGCTCAAAGAGATTCAATAATCAAAAATAAACTCTGGATGCCAATTACATAACCCATAGGGTCTATTTATGTATTTTTCGGAACTTCCAAGAGTTTCCGTAATACATCACACAAAACTTATTATACTTTTAAAATAAAAGTAATTTTTTATAAAAATAAAATTAAAGTGCATTTTAAAATTAAAATATAACAATTTGGCCTCCATAATTAAATATGCTATCTCCCGTATCATCGTGAGCCGTTGAATTGCAAAAATGACCCTCTCACCACCTTTTATCTGCCTAAGAGAGTCAGAAATAGGCAAATCCTCGTGTATTGTCGAGTCGCCCTAGGGAGGGGACATGACAGTCCGCCCCTCCTGAAATCGCTTGACCTCAAGCAATCTTAATGCCGGATGCTGCAGAATGACTTCACCTTCCCAAGTGGCGTCTTCAATGGGTAGATCCTTCCACTTAATCAAATATTCTCTGATCACCCGCTTGCGAAGCTACTTTTCTTTGCTATCTAAAATGGACTCTGGAATTAAAATCAATTTCCCTTCATCATCCAAGGGAGGTAATATTGCTAAAGGTACCACTCTCTGACCCAACGCCTTCTTGAGGCGTGATACATGGAATACATTACGCACTCTATCTGGCGGTCTGCCTGGTGGAATCTTGATGTATGCCTTCTTATCAAGATGATATTTAGCCTTGTGTTGTTCCTTATGTGAAGGCATCAAAGTACAAATAGCGCCCTGTTCTATAACATTATGCTTGGCTAGCCTTTCCATCCTCTTAAGTGTAATAGTCCTATCATCAATATTACGAATAGCCTTCAGCACATGTGTTCTGCCACCTACCTCAAACCGCATCTCCATATCCTTAAGTCTCAGGGTAATCTCCTCCAACGAATGTAGCCACTGCATCCCAAGCACTATGTCCATGTCACCCATTGTTGACCACATAATAATCTGCCTTGAACTCATAGTTATTCAGGCGTAGAGGTAGATCACGTACCATCCTGTCACATCGAAGAGTATATCCATCAGCCACTTTGACTTTCAGTCCCTCAAACTCCTCAGTGGTGAGTCCACGCCTCTCAGCGAAGCGTGCATCAATAAAGTTGTGTGTGGCACCAGTATCCATGAGTGTAATAACCTTTTGTCCAGCCAAGACACCTCTAATTCTGAAAGCACCCTCTCTCTGAAAACTAGATAGACGTGCCTCCTGTAAATGTAACTCTAGTTCCCCCTTTTGTTCTACCTCCTGTTCCTGCTTTGCATCATCAGGATCATGGTACTCTGAGCTGTCTGAGTCTGAGCCTTCGTAATAAACCCACATCATCCTGTTGGCCTTTCCCTTAGGCCTCATAGGGCAATCATGTCCAAACTCATAGGGATCCTTACAATAGAAGCATAACTTCTTCTTACGCAGGTCATTAAGCGTTTCCTTATTCAAAGGTGCAGCTGACTTATCTTTCGTATCTTCATCCTTCTCTTTACCTTTATTGAAATCCTCTTGATTATCTTTGTTCGATGAAGAGCCTTTTGAACCAACCCTGTTTGTTGATGCTGCAAGTTCCATACTGCGGCTTTCCTTCATGGCTTCCTGGAATGTGAGAGGATTAAAGGCCTTGACCCACCCTTTGAGTGGTTCAGTCAACCCTTCTGTAAATAGCATGACTATTTTACGCTCTGAAATATCAGGTACCATTGCCGCTAATTTTTGGAAGTCATTAATATAATTATCAAGTGAACCATGCTGTTTTAATTGTGCTAGTTCACGGAAGCTTACCTCAAGGTCTTTGACATCGAACCTTTCGATCAATCTGTTGGTAAATTCCTCATAGGTAGTGATGTGGTTGTGTCCCAGAGTGACCAAACCATGATACCACCATTCATGAGCAGCTCCTTCAAGGTGCAATGTAGCAAATCTTATGGCATCTTCCTCAGGCATTGGTCTTAGAGAAAGATAATTATCTAGTTTTTGAATCCAAGACCTAGCTGTACCCCTGCTACTTCCATCATAGTTAGGCATGGAAATCTTACCAAGTGCTTGTTGATAATCATTCCTTGGCGCATGGTGATCATTTCTTCCTCTTCTCTTAATCTTCTGATTCATGAACTGGTCAAATGTCCATATTTGGCGCATATCAGGAGGGAGAGCGGTATACTCTAAGTAGGCCTGTCTAGCCTCCTCGCCAAATGGAGTAGCTAGAGCAACATGTAACTGTTCTTCCCTGGGTGTGAAGGTGGGAAAAAGAGGTCTAGACGCTGATCCTCTAGTGTTTCCAGCATGTTGTACGGATCTTTCCTCATTGACTCCACTATGCTCCGCTGTGCGCTGATGACTTTGATCGGGAATGGCTTGCTGGTCCATTCTGGCCAATAAACGTGACATCATATCAAGCATGTTGTCAAATTTTCTTTCAGCACTTCTTTCTCTGTCTTCTTCTGCCATATTCTGAATTGATTTGCCGGTGTCCCTCAACGCTTCTGGCAATGTATCTTCTATTATTTGAGGATTCTGATGAGGTTGCCTCCGCTGCTCCCGGCTGTAATATCTGATTTCTCTATCGCTCATCGGCTATTTAGCGGACCACAGGGTGGCAAGATAATGGCTCTGATACCACTGTAATGTCCCTTACTCATGGGCACACTAAATACACTGGTTTTATGCTAAGGAATTTTGACAAACACTTTACGGAATATCAGAAATTACATTGCATTAAGAATTTAGTCAAAATTATCACTGAATACATCTTTGTAATTTCGTCAAACAGTTGTCAAACAACTAAATTATACTGTTGTAAGTGGAAATCAACATACGAAATTAATCCACTCAGCTAATTTATTTATTCAAGAGAATATCGATCCTTTTTACAAAAGATTGCAAATTTTAACTTTCAGATTTTAGTAACATAGACAAAATAATTATTTTATAGAATTGAATATCAATCTCTTTGCGTGTTTTCTGATCAGGAAGGCCGAACCTATTTGAAGAGTCAAGCGGCTGATAAGGACGTGGAAGCTGGATTCTTTCTTTTCCAGAAAATGCAGGAGTCGACTGAGAGCTCCTTTGTGGATTAGGGCAGGCTGAAACTCACTGAAATACCAGATCGCCGCTTCCACATCGTTTCTCTCAGAATGCCGGACGCCAGTCTACGCCCGCGTGTAACCTCTGCGTCCACGGGTTCTGCAAAGCCCTGTGTCTTTGCAAACATGTCGCGACCTTGAATTCTTTCCTTTACCTTCGACGTGCAGCCTGCCGCTAAGGCTAGTGTCTCTCGGAATTCTTCAATGTCCCAGCCACAAATACTATACGCTCTTGTTCTTCTCGAAACTTGCCCCTGTCGGACGCGTCCCCTATAATCAACCAACCCGCGGTTTCCTTCAGTCGACCGCTCGCTTGTTTTTTATTTTTTTGTGTGACCAGGTGCTCTCCTGTATACTGAACCAAAATGCCCTATTGACTAGGGTTTCACCTATGCATCCTCCTTCAATCTGAATGGATAATATAAGGAATCGTTGAATATCCAAAACCTGGCTAGGAGACTGTTTGCACGCCGTTCGTACTTCTATCAGTACGTCGTTCGTACGGTTTTGTAGGTACAAGCCGTACCTGTACGGATCAATGTAACCATTGAAAATACGAACCCTCAGACAAATGTCTGAGTACCAAATAAGTCCAACTTGAAGTAGCTGAATACCAGTTCTAAGTGCAACCCTTCGGATGATCTTTTACACCCTCAGTTATGCAAATTGCTTGAGAGGTATCGTTCTCAAGGATTAATGTGACGATTTGCAGACTCTGCAGTCTTACAAATGCTCAAGGAGATTCAATAATCAAAAATAAACTCTGGATGCCAATTACATAACCCATAGGGTCTATTTATGTATTTTTCGGAACTTCCAAGAGTTTCCGTAATACATCACACAAAACTTATTATACTTTTAAAATAAAAGTAATTTTTTATAAAAATAAAATTAAAGTGCATTTTAAAATTAAAATATAACAATTTGGCCTCCATAATTAAATATGCTATCTCCCGTATCATCGTGAGCCGTCGAATTGCAAAAATGACCCTCTCACCACCTTTTATCTGCCTGCGAGAGTCAGAAATAGGCAAATCCTCGTGAAATGTCGAGTCGCCCTAGGGAGGGGACATGACACAGAAATGGAGAAGATAGAAAAGAAAAGGCATGAGTGTGGTTCAATCCAACATACACATAGGTATGCGAAGCAAAGTGAAGAAGTGAAACAAGATGATAGTATGTCAATGACAGTTAAAGAGATAGTTGATAAGGATATGACAACAATAGAGAATAGTCATCAAGTCATCATGTAGACAAGAGAGTGTGAAAATGATTATACAAGGATGTTCCCAAAAGGACATGCAAGAGGAAGTCCAATTGCAACAGTTGGAGGTGGAAGGGAAGAATCTCACAAGAGCAAGTGAAAGAGATTGGCAAGAAGAAGACCTCTATGGGACAGCGGTGGATAGAGAAGTATGTGCATCAAATCCTCATCATGAAAAGTGCATACAGAGTGAAACAATATAAGACAAAGTTTAGGAATTGTTTAGGAAGGTGGATCCAAGGAGCACTTGGATAAGTAGATATGAAGAATGTCACTCAAGTAGCATGGAGATGAAGATGGTGGACATATTTCTACCAAGAAGATTGAAGGATGCGAGTTATGTTGCATGTGTAGGACCACCCTATATAGGTATTGGTGAAGAGACTCTTATGAGTCAAGGTATGCATAGTTCTCAGATGGAAAATGGAAGTGCAAGGTTCTTTGCACATGGCATGGGTTAGGGGAAAGAAGAAAAGAGTAATCAGCCTATAAGGGAGGTAGAGAGTATGAAGGAGAAAGAAGACAAGGATGAGATAGAGCAACTAAGTTTGTTATCAGCTCAAGCTAATGATGAAGAGTATGGGGTTGTTGTTGGTGCTGAAGGTATGGAGGAGATGCTTCTCCAAGCATTAGAAGCACATGGTGATGAATATAGAATCAATGATGAGATGATATCATCATATGACAACGAAAGCATACCCAGGACAATTATGGGCCTAATTTCTAGCACTAATTCTGTTGTCATCAGTATTATCAACAATCGCATCATTGCATGGGCACTCACATAAGTGATTTTGTAGGGTTTTCTAGTCACGAGAAATAATATTTTCTTGTTGGTGATGACTAATGGAGAGTTTTCAGTCCTTGCTTGGCTGCCCACCACTTCTACATTGATCATACTGCTGAATGTAGCACTGGTTTGTCATTTTTGTATTTGCACATTTGAAGGAAGTTTGTAATTTTTCCAAGTGGATTTGGGATCCGGGTATTTGCAGTTTAGCCATTGCTTGAGGACAAACAATTTTGAGAGGGGAGAACTGTAATGTCCCCTTCTTGAGCTTGGTTTGGTTTGGAGCCCTTAGCTGACTTATTTGGTTTCCCATTGGCCAAGGGAAGATTTTAAAAAGGGAAACTTGGTTCTTTGTTCAATTGCTAAAAATTAACTATGTCGTCAACTTTTGGTAATTTGAAATTAGAAAGGGGAGTTTCCAATTTAAGCAAGTTAACCCTTAATGAGTTTTTAAAGTGGGGATCACTTTTTAAATATAATAATTTCCCCACTCTTGGAGCACCGACTTTAGAGTTATGAATTGGGGAAAAAGGTATAACGGAAGATGTAGAGGTTTGTTTTTGTGGATCTATTATTCATCTATTACTTGATATTTTATAAGTTAAGTAGTTTGCTTTTACTTTCAACCATTGAGGATGAAAACTCTCATTGGTAATTAGATCTTGGGGACGAAAACCCTCAAATTTTGCGTGGTGACTTCATTCACAGGTCACATTGGGTGTGAAGGATTGTTGGATAAGGCATAAGGTTTGATTTATACATGGTGTGGTAGTTAGGGCACCCATTTGATGTTGATGCAGCAGCTAGGGCATTAATTGGAGGTGGACACAACAACTAGGAGGCAGTTGGAGGTGGGCGACCTGCCTAGAGTCATTCACATGCTTTACCAGCCTTGGGATGGCTAACATCACCCTAGGAGGGAAGATTCGAAGGTTGTGCTACGCCCCTAACCTGTCGCATGTATTAGATAGGAATAGCCGACTTGTGGCTTACTTCTCTCTCTTTGATGCTATATCACATTTCTCTATGCATTCATTTGGTTAGTAGGTCGGCCTATGGAGTAACCATGGCCTAGACAGACTATATATAGGAGGTAGTGGGTAATTGTTTATTATCATATTGTGAATTTTGCTCTTATTGAAGCTTGTGGAGGTTGCCCCCTTGAAGTGGATTGTCTTTTATCATATATTCTAATATATTTTAGTCATATTTGGATCTATTTTTGCTATTCTACTTTATTGTTGAAATAATTTCATTACAAGTGGTATCAGAGCTGCGATTTCGACAATCTTGTGGGTGAAACCCTAATTTATAAAATTTGGCTATATCTAAAAAACGGTTGTAAATTTCTCTGCAATGTTTTTACTGGAGGTGAGAATTCATTAAATTAAGCTTCCATTAAAATTTCAGCTCATTTGGATTTGTTTTACAAAAGTTATCGCCATTTTAGGTTTTTTCATAAAATTGCTCTATAGTGCGCAATTCAAAGAATTTTTCTGAGTTATTTACATTTTTGAAAAGCTTAGAAAATTTTGGCTAGGGTATGTTCTTTGTATGTTATGATTTGAGGCCGACATAAGTCCAAAATCGCTTGGTCAAAGTTGGGTCAAAAGTGCCAATCAGGATCGACATCATAAAGCCCTTTTATGGCAGGTCCACAAACTCGGGGCCGAGGAAAGGGTGCTGAAACTCCAGGTAAAACTCCTAACAAGGAAGAGATGGAGTCAGAAGGGGGATGTACTGGATCCTTTGTACCAGGGTTCTCTGACATAGATCACAAAGTGAGCCAACTTGACTATAGTGTGCAAGGCATTCAAAGTGAGATTCAAGGCATACAATCTAATATGAAATTTATACAAGATAGTTTGGTAGATATCATGATGGCTTTGAAAAATAATCAGCCAAATCATCTAGCGATCACTATTGCACAACCCCACCAAAGTGGTTCTCCCAATCAGTCTACTTCAAATCCAACTACATTGCCACAGAGGAACCTGTTACCAAAGGTGTATATGTGCAAATTTGATGGAAAAGATCCACTCAATTGGATCAATCAAATGGAGAATTTTTTCGATCTGCATCAGATCCCAGGTGGACAGAAGGTTACCATGGCATCTTTGTATCTTGAACCTGATCAATTCATTTGGTATCGATGGTTGTGTACTCAAAAGAAAAAGATGACTCTTAGTGTTACCTGGTTAGTTTTTACAGAGGAGCTGCAATTACACTATGGCAATAGTGTGACAAAAAATTACTTCAGCCAACTGGCAAAATTGCTACAGACTGGCTCAGTCAAGAATTATATTTATCATTTTCAGAACCTATCCTTATGTGTGGAGACAATTTCTGAGGAGAACTTGAATGATCTATTTTTGGGTGGACTCAAGGACCACATTCAACATGAGGTACACATGTTTAATCCACTTAAGATTTTTGATTCTATTATCATGGCACGCAAAGCTGAGGAGAAATTCATAGCCAACAAGAAGCAACCATTCACTCACTTCAAAAATTGTAGCATATCGACACCAACATTTCCTCCACCTACCAGATTGACCCCTCAACAAATTGAAGAGAAGCGTGCAAAAGGATTATGTTTCGGTTGTGACAAGTGGAGCAAAGGACATAGATGTGCTGAGAAGTTATTCTGCATTGAGGGATCCAATGAAGATGAAGAAGGTGATGCCTCCAATGATGATGAGGAAGAGTAGAGGAGGTACCTGAAGATTCCCAACCTACAATCTCTTGTCATGCACTTGCAGGTATTAGCACTCCACAAACTCTTAAGGTGGTGGGTTTCCTCAAGAAACAGAAGGTGACAGTGTTGATTGATTCGGGGAGCACACAACTTCATCAACCATAAGTTGGCCACTCGATCGAACTGTTTTACACATAACTTCATCAACCATAAGTTGGCCACTCGATTGAACTGTTTTATCTACCCAGCACCAGAATTTCAGGTCATGATTGCAGATGGTGGCACAATTAATTGTTCAGGCAAATGCCATAGTATTAAGCTTGCTATGGGTGAGTACAATCTCGATTCTCCTATGTTTGCTATTCCCATTGGTAGCACAAACATTGTTTTGGGAGTCCAATGGCTCACAACCTTGGGTACCATTGAGATGGACTTTCAGGAACTATTCATGCGCTTTCATTCTGAAAGTAGGAAAATTGAACTACGTGGATTATAGGGAAAATCTCCACAATGATTAGTTCACATCAGATGACCAAGATGCTAAAAAAGGGGGCAAAGGGAATTATTGCACGATTATGTTCCATAGAAGTTCAACCCACACAGACATCTACACATCTTGATCTACAAATGATTTTTGATGACCACCCATCTATTTTGGAGGCCATGCCAAAAGGACTACCACCAAAAAGAGAACATGATCATGCCATTCAACTACTTCCAGGGAGTCAACCACCAAATATCAGACCATATAAATATCCATATGCACAAAAGAGTGAAATCGAAAAGATGGTCCATGAGATGCTAGAGGCAGGGATCATCAAGCATAGCCAAAGTGCATATTCATCACCAGTGGTCATGGTGCGGAAGAAGGATGATACATGGAGAATGTGCCCAGATTATAGGGAACTCAACAAGTACACCATCAAAGATAAGTTTTCTATTCCAGTAATTGATGATTTACTTGATGAGTTGCATGGTGCTAATTATTTCACAAAATTGGATCTTCGCTTGGGGTACCATCAAATTAGAATCAAGGATGAAGATGTTCATAAAACTGCTTTTAGAACGCATGAGGGCCATTATGAGTTTTTGGCAATGCCCTTTGGTCTTACAAATGCACCATCTACTTTTCAGAGCTTGATGAACATTGTTTTTAAGCCTTTTTTAAGGAAGTTTGTGCTGGTTTTCTTTGACGACATATTGATTTATAGTCAGACATGGGAAGCACATCTGCAACATGTGAAACATGTGTTGATAGTTTTGGAGAATCATCGGCTTTTTGCGAAGCCATCCAAATGTGCTTTTGGAGTACATGAGGTAGAGTACCTAGGTCACATTGTTTCCCATGAAGGTGTCAAAGTTGATCCCCAGAAGATCAAAGCTATGATGGAATGGCCCATGCCAAAAACTTTCAAAAACCTCCGAGGGTTCCTAGTATTAACAGGTTACTACCGAAGATTTGTGAAAGGTTATGGCAGCGTAGCGGCTCCACTCATTGCATTGATGAAGAAGGATGCCTTCCATTGGAATAATGCCGCCACCAAAGCATTTGAGAAACTGAAAGTAGCTATGTGCACCACCCCAGTTTTGGCTACTCCAGACTTCTCAAAGACATTCACTGTTGAATGTGATGCTTCTGGATCCGGGTTGGGAGCAGTACTAATGCAAGAAGACCCATTGCATTTGAGAGTCATCAATTCAAAGGTAAGAATCCACAAAAACTGTCTACGAGAAAGAAATGATGGCTATTCTTCATGCAATTAAACAATGGAGGCCCTATCTGATGGGTAGACACTTTAAGGTGAAAACGGATCATGATAGTCTCAAATACTTTTTGGAGCAAAGATTATCATCTGAGGATCAACAAACGTGGGTAACCAAAATGTTGGGTTATGATTTTGAAATCATCTACAAGAAGGGTAAATATAATGTAGTAGCAGATGCACTATCCAGACGGGATACATCCACAGAAGCATTACTTTGTGCAATGTCCATGTTGCAAGCAGATTGGGTGGATGAAACCAGGTTAGAATGGGAGCAAGACAAAGATACACAGGTTCTGATTCAGAATCTCCAGCAAGGTACTTTAGCCTCTGACAAATTTGAATGGAAAGGTAATTTCCTATGGTATAAAGGTAGGCTATACTTGTGCAAAGATTCAAAGCTTAAGCATAAGATTCTTGCAGAGTTGCATGCATCTCCAATTGGGGGACACTCAGGGTTCTTGAAAACTTATCACATAATTAAGAAAGAATTATTTTGGGAAGGACTCAAGGGATATGTACAAAAATTTGTGGTAGAATGCTTGATATGCCAATAGAATAAAGGTGAGACAACTAAGACATCGGGTCTATTACAACCGTTAGCAATTCCTAGTCAAAGGTGGGAGGAGGTTTCCATGGATTTCATCACAGGGTTGCCTTGTTCTGAAGGTAAGAATGTTATCTTGGTCATTGTGGACATGCTTACAAAATATGACCATTTTTGGGCTCTCACACCCATTTTCAGCAAGTACAGTAGCAACTATTTTTCTGGAGGCAGTTCTAAAATTACATAGAACCTCAAAAATAATTGTAAGTGATCGTGATCCTATTTTCACTAGTAATTTCTGGATTGAACTATTTTCTTGTTTGGGTACTCAGCTAGCTCATAGCTCATCTTACCACCCCCAATCTGACGGACAAACAGAAGTGGTTAACAAATGTTTAGAGGGGTATCTCCGTTGTTTTGTATCAGATAAACAGGAACACTGGGTTAAATGGCTACCACTTTCAGAATGGTGGTATAACACATTTCCATACCTCTTCTAAAATGTCTCCATTTCTAGTACTATATGGTTACCATCCACCTTCCATCACTTCTTCATTAAAGGTGCAAACCAAGGTTCGAGATGTGGAGGAGCACATTCAACATCAACAAGCGGTTTTAGGTAGTTTGAGAGAGAATTTGGGCTTGACACAAAACATGATGAAACAACAAGCAGATCAACACCCAAGTGAGCGAAATTTTGAGGTGGGTGACTAGGTATTTGTACGTTTGCAGCCTTACAAGCAGATGTCCTTGAAGCAACAAAAAAAGGACAACAAACTTGCTACTAAGTATTATGGCCCTTATCAGGTTCTACAGAAAATTGGAAGTGTGGCTTACAAGCTCGAGTTACCTCATTCATCTCGCATACACTCAGTATTTCATGTTTCTTGTTTGAAGGTCATTGGAAAGAAATTTTCAGCCTGAATAGAGCTCCCAGAACTAGATGAAGAAGGACGAGTCAATTTGGAACCATAGAAGATCCTCCAAACACTTACTAAGAGGTTCAAAACCAGAGAGATTAGGGAATATCTGATCAAGTGGAAGAACTTGAGCAGTGAAGATGCAACTTGGGAAGGTGAAGATTTTCTGCAACATCCAGAGTTGTTCAACGTTGAGGACAACGTTGGTTTGAAGGGGAAGAGCATGCTACGCCCCTAACCTATCGCATGTATTAGGCTAGGATAGCCGACTTGTGGCTTACTTATCCCTCTGTGATGCTATATCACATTTCTCTATGCATTCATTTGGTTAGTAGGTCGGCCTATGGAGTAACCATGGCCTAGATAGACTATATATAGGTGGTAGTGGGTAATTGTTTATCATCATATTGTGAATTTTGCTCTTATTGAAGCTTGTGGAGGTTGCCTCCTCGAAGTGGCTTGTCTCTTATCATATATTCTGATATATTTCAGTCATATTTGGATCTATTTTTGCTATTCTACTTTATTGTTGAAGTAATTTCATTACAGGGTTTTCCACTTTGGCTTCATATGTTTGGTTAATTGCTGAGTTTGTATTTGTATAATCAGCTTTAAATTATTTAATTTACATGCCTGAAATTTATTGAAAAAATCAGATTTTATGATTAAGGGTTCTACCATGAAATAAATCGAATTTCCTTATTTTTCGAAGGGTTTCTATGTGGATTATGTTTTTTCTATCATGTTTTATGGATCATCTTCAGAATTATGTACTTTCATGTTAGGGTTTCATTGAAATTCCAGAGTTGTATAAATTTGCTCTAAAAGGGACATTACAACTCACAAATGTTGTTAGATGTAGTAAGAAATAAAAAATAAAAAATTACAGAACCATAATTTTTTTGCATTTATTATGACTTGAAAACTCCTAGGAGGCCATTTGGAATCTAATACGCATTTAGCATTGATATGAGATATATAGAGATTTTTTTGGCCATATCATACATACTCGGTGAGTACTTTGCGAGTACTCGCCCCAAAACAAAATGCTCCATGAGTACACTCTATTTATACTAGCAAGCTTTTTTGGAGTTTCAACGAGTATTTTGATAGTACACACTGCAAGTACTCGCCAATATTGTCAAAATACTTGCCAACGTGTTGAAAACGTAGGAAAAATGTGGAAAAAACACAAGTTTTTGTCCTTTAGAAGCATGCATACCCCCACACTTTCATCACATAGCCTTTGAGGTGACACTATAACTGTAAAATAAACATTTAAGTATACGTAATCAAAGATATATATATATATATATATATAAAACTTTGATTACGTATACTTAAATGTTTATTTAATAGATCTATACTTTCAGGATGTTTGAGAGTGGTTTCGGACCTCTAGGAGCTATAATGCAAATTCTAGGTTTTGAAGGATCCTATCATATCTCAGACTTAGTCAGATTTCACAGTTTCAGGATTTCAAACTTAGCCATATTTCAGGGTTTTAAGTTTTCAGGGAGACATCATAGGAGGTATGAAGGCTGCATGAAGGGATGTAGGTATGATAGACACCTTGCGTTTAAGAAACAACTAAAGGAGTTCCTTGTATATTAGCAAAAACAAGAGAAATTGGATTGGATGGCATCCTTGTAGATGTTGTTGAACATGAGGCAAAGGAGGAGTCATTGCCATTTGGTACCAGGGTGGAGCTGTAGGGACGGTGTTCTAGGTACAGTGAGGAGGCGCAACAAAGTGTGAGGACTAGACTCTTGTCTCCCATATTTTTCACTCTAATGGGGAAGAGGAAATTGTAGATTCTTGTAATTTGTAACTTGCATCTATATGCAATTTATGATGACGATTTTTAATGGCAATCATAATAAATTTATGAGTATTAGTTTTCTGTTGTATTCACACGATTAGCGATTTTGTAATCTATTTGTATTCAAATCTAATAGAAAACACTTCCCCAACGTTTTACATACTCATTTGATACATTTTGTAACTGAAATTTGTATACAATTTATGCTTTTTAAAGAAATTTAAGTATTTTTTAAAGTTGCCAAGTATTGCCGAGTATGAGCACGCGAACTATGGTTTTGGCTATTCTTTCTCTTTCCAATGACGATGTATCGAGTGAAGTTTTGTCCAATTGATTGTGCTATGAATTTGCCCAGTTATATGGAAATTGGCATGGAAATTGGTTGTCAATTGAAAATAGAAAAAAAATGTTGCATAATCGATATTTCGAAGGCTTGAGATGAAACTAGAGAGTGATAAAATTGTAGCATTGTAGAATGCTCAGGCTGTAGCAATTCATGTTTGGCTATAGAATTTTTTTATCGGCATGGATGGGAATTGTACTTGTGACTTTTAGTCCAGTAAAGGAAGAGAAATGATGAGTTACATAAAAGTAATATTTTGAGTATAAACTTTTAGTATTTGGAGTATGGTGCATTGGCAAGTTAGTTTTCTATGGAAGAAGAGGTCATGACTTTAATCCTACTCAAAGAATTTTTCTCTATTTATTAGAGTTTATGGGGTGTCCCGAACCATTGGTGATGCTAGATTTTGCATAAAAGGTTTCTATCAATAGTTTTGGATTATCCAAGTCAAGCTAATTTGCTTGATTGTCAAAAAGGTCAAGATATTGGTATAGGGGTTTCATTCTTCATGACAAAGTGTCTTATTGTCAACTTCGGTGTATTGCTTTTCTCAATTACATTGTCAATTTTTTTCGAAGTAAAGGTTGTCACATAATTCTTGTAAATTGTCAAGTCCATTGCCAGTTATGCTTGGTACATGTCATAGTCACTTCCGTGCCAAGACAAAGGGTTCAAATCTCAGATTTAGAGCGGAGTGATCTCATTCAAATTGGAATCAATATCCTTATGGATCAACAATGCCATATTTAAGACTTGGGGGAAAGACATGGTATTGAAGAGGAAATTGATCACCAGAAGGAGAGTCTAGATGAAGCTTTTTGAAAAGTTCTATACAGCGTATCAAGTGGAACCAACCTTAGAACAATGGATTAAACAAGTTGAAAATCAGATAAACACTATTTTGGCTTAGATAGAGACGCATCATCAGAAGAACTGCATCAGTTTGTTTCATATTTTTACGAGGGGGTGCATTATATATCGAATTAATCCAAGATTGACGCCAAACAAACAAAAAGGGGAATTCGTTGCACTCGAGAGCAAGGGAAAAGATGAAACACTCCTTAAGGAAATCAAAGGCAACAACAATAACAATGATTTTGTTCATTTTGTAACTTGTGAACATGGTGTTGGTGCTTCTCTTTTGTTTTGTTGTTTCAAATCATGGGTTCCAAACCATAGTCTAGAAACATGTTATCTTTACATATCAAAGTGAAAACAAGTGATGAAGCCGATATGGTTACTAAATGTTGGAGGCAATTTCAGCCCACATTCATGCAGTTATGTCAACTATATTTGTTTTTGAGAAACGAAATTGACTTCAAGCACAAGATTTCCAACCATTTTCCTTACAAAAGTTCAAAAACACCTTATGCATGTGTAGTTTAAGCTTGTGTTACGATTATGGAAAAATTTGACAGATTACAGGGAACATGCTTGTCTGGGACATACTAGTCTTTTCAATTTTCATATCCCTGCCTATACTAAACCAATCACTTTTGTCCATGGAGATTTTTTAATCGATTCTAATGAATTTGGACCTTCATCCTTGCTTATTATTTCCGACTTATGCAATTGGTCCCTCATCATTGTCAGTTATTCCATCTTGTAAGTCTACTTTTAGAGTCTATGATGCTATCACTTGTTCACACAATGGCAGCGGAGGTCATACCTCTAGATCATGTTTAGATCTAATTCCATGTATCGTGTGACAAGTCCACACAAATGTGGAGCATTGTTATGTTCAAGACCCCACTATGAAGTCTATTAGGCGAGTGTAGTTTGGTTGAATTGACCAAATAGGTGGTAGTTAAGAGTGTTGCTTATTATCCAGGTCCTATATGCAAGTTCAATCTACTATTGATAGTGGAGACTATTTATCTAGTGATACAATTTCTTTATCTAGTATTGATTGCAAGTCCACTACTATAACTGGAGATGTTGATGATCATACTGATCCTACTTGTACTGGTTCAAATGATTCTCGTGCATCCCATCCTTGTTCTGATAATACAAAATATATTATCGGCATGATTTTGACATAATTGATAAGCATACAGTTGTAGAGCAGATTTGGGAGTTATCCAAGATTCACATAGATGATATGTCATTTTGTGGTACATGCAGTTGATTATGTATCTACATATATGATATTGGTATGTTTTGCCTTGTGGATACTTTTCTCGATTGTTCAAGGGTTGTTGATGCCCATCTTCTAGGTTAGTTTATCTCATTATTGAATTTATTTTTGAGGCTTTTGGAGTCTAGAGTTGGGTGTCTTGTGATGTTTTGGTAGGGTATGACTAGGGCCCAATGGATTTTGTCTCTTGAGTTGAGGCTAACCCTTTCTTCTTCATTGGGGGGAACTTTTAGAGTCATTCAAGTTACAGTGAAAAGTTGTGATGTGTTGGACTTTTTTGATTTATTTTGTAGACCTGCTTTTGGAGCCTCAGATTTGAGTAGATGGATCTTTGTGGACCTCTGTGCCTTACATGTTTAGTTGAATTTTGGGTTATGCGGCTAATGTTGTATTGAAGTTGATTTGTGGTTAAGAGGAAATCCAAAGGACCCAGTTGATTGCTTGGATAGCATATTGTGGAACTTAGTTGTTTGATGATTGAGGATATGATTCTCAATCATTGGATTATGTTGAGTTGATTCCATTGATGATTTTTGGATGATAGTTTTGATCTAGTCGATGATTTTTGCCCATCTTTGACCAAGAGATTTTATTTATAGAATGATGTTATACTCTTTTTTGGTCTAAGGGGAAAGTAAACATTGAGCATTCTATGGAGTTTTGCTATGGCATTGTGTCTTTTTCCTATCTCATTTTTCGTTTTCCAATGAGGAAATTTGGAATGTCATAGTCAAGTTGATGGATTGGTGTGTATTGTAATGTCCCTTTTTTTGAATTAATTAAATCGAAGGACCCTAAGCCTATTTTTGTTTCCTATGGACTAAGGGGGGATTTAAAAGGGAAATAATCTAATATTAATTTATTAAGTTGTCCAAAAAGGTACTTTAAGTTATAACTTTGGAAAAGGACACTTAATTTATCTAAGTTACTGGTTCGTTTTTGGCTTTGGTGTGGGTTTGAAGAACCCAATTCGCCGATACAACGGTTTTTTTTCCTTGGGTTCGTTATTGGGTTCGTCCGTACAATATAGATAATATACAAATTCTAGCTTGATACATAGGAAATTAGTGCCATTGTCATTAACCATTAAACATATAAATTATAAGTATAAGCATTAAACAAAAATGATAAAATCGTAAATGTTAAAATATAAAATATAAAATATCAATAATTATCCAATGGCTGTAATTAATTACATTATACATCAAACTTTAAAACTCAATCTTCAGTCATATTGCTCTTCATTGATAGCATCAACATCATCATCATGTTGTGGTTTATTAGAAGTAGAACCACATGGACTATCAACATTGCCACTCCCGCTAGCTAAGTTATGTGTCGTCGAAGCTGAAGGACTGCCAATGTCATCTAATGAGAAGTGGGAAATGCAAGCATCCAAGTCAACAACCTCTAGATCTATATCCCAATACTTTGACATCCCCTCCTTGTGCTCTAGGTTTTTGTGTGATAGAAGACGCAAATTGGAGTGTATGCTGACCATAGTGTTGAGACCCGGACTTGCCAAAGACTTGGCAAGCCTTTTTTTCCCTTGGACTCGGACTCGGCAAGTTTTAAAAAATCATTAAAAATAGTGAATTTCAGGAGAAAAACTATTAAAATACATTCCATATCAAATCCACTTAAAAATACACTCAAAACTAGTTAATTAGATCTAACATACACATGTATACACAAAGAAGTAAGTAAATAATGCGATATTGAATGTTTTTAGTTGAACAATTGAACTTGGAAATTTGAAAGTTGAGAACTAATATTAAATAGGAGTTGTTTTTATAATCATCAATTTGTTTTTTACATACAAAATATGGATTTAGAAATCCATGGCAATGGTATCAACAAAAACATAATATAAAAAGATACATCTAAGGTTGAGAAGAGCATGCATTGCTCGTCCTCTCAACACAAACTCCAACAGGGTGGAGCCTATGACATTTTTTATACGTCAAAGAAGTAGCTGCAACCATTGTACCCGCTCCCGTGGTATCTCTATCTACCACCACATCTTTATCCCTAGATGTACGAGCTTGCTCCTCCTCTCCCAATGGTACAAGCTCTACCTCGCGATCAGCCTGATCAAGCCATTCATGGTCCTCCTCTGTAAACACATGGTTGTCATCCTGTGTGATCCACTCTGACTGTGGATCATACTCCTCTAGCTCAATGGGGGATAAGTCTTCCTCATCCCCTATAATCTTCTTGTGATAGAGACGAAGGTTGCAATGCACAAATATAAGGTCATTCAACCTTTTGCATTGACAACCTATTGCGCTTTTTGGAGTGTATGTGCTCAAACATACTGTTGACAATTCTTCCACAAGTCAGATTGTCTCGTGCCATACGGAAGATTCACGTCTCTAGCCAAAGAAGAAATAATACATTGGGCAAGAGGTAGACCAATTGAAATAACTCATTTGCAAAGGACTTGAGCCCGCGGGAAATTAGACAAGGATAAAGGACCAAGGAGGAGCCAGAAAATCAAAAGGGGAGGGTTAGAAATGGCACAAAGCAATGGAAATAACAAAAGAAAGCCTAAAACAAAGGAAGTAATTCCTTCGGACTTTTGTCCGAAGGAATACTTTGGAGAGTTTACAAAGGGAACACTCGCAGCCTTGCAAAAGTCAGCCCAAAAGCAAAAAAGCCGAAAGAATAATTCCTTCAGACAGTCCGTAGAATTGCAAAAAGGGCTTTGGAAGGCAGAAGGAGACCCCTGCAAAAAGTCCGAAGGGTAGTTTACCCTTTGGAAGGATCGTTTTCAATATTCCCGAAGGGCACCTACCCTTCGAGAAGGCACAAGACCAAAAGGAAGAACCTTAGCAAATAACCCGAGTGTCCTCCAATTTTTCCGAAGGGCAAAAAGGGAGAGCTAAATGCCCTTGCTGAGGGCACTTGGTCGGCGGAAGGGCACATTTGAAATCCCGAAGGGCACATTTCGGAGGAAAAGGCAAGGGAAGGAATCCTTCGGACTTTTTGTGCGAAGGAATTCCTTCAGACAAAAAGTCCGAAGGAATTCGAAAATATATACAGAGAAGACCAAAGACAAAAAACAAAGGCAAAACAAAGAAAATGAATTCTTTCGGACTTTTGTCCGAAGGAATTCCTTCGGACAAAAAGTCCGAAGAAATTCGGAAGGCTTGCACAAAACAGAAAGGCCGTAGAAAAACAAGGCAAAAAAGACCGCCGGAAAAAGCCCGAACAAAGGAAGGTATCCGAAGAGAGAGAAGTCCGAAGGAATTCTGCGAAAATAAAAGCCGAAGGGAAGGAAGTCGCAGGAAATCCGAAGAGAATGACCAAAGGTGATGTCCAGCAAGCCGTCAAATTTTGATCGTGTGAAGTAACCGTTGGAACAGGAGACAACAAGAAATCTGAAATAAATGGAGGCTGAGTGTACAAAAGAGAATAGAAAATAGATAATCCGACGAAAGAGTTGAATACGAAATCCTGCTAGAAATAGGCATGAACAGGAAGACTGGAATAGAACAAAATACATGCAAGCAAGGGCTATTTTCAAACAACTGTAAAAGCTCGTGCATCCGAAAGTCCAACTCAGTTTCAACCGGAGATCCAAATTCGAACGACGAGTGACTGTTCCAGATTTAGAGTTGATTAATTGTTAAACGCCGCATTCACTAGGAGCTTTCCATGCAAAGGAGAATGATCTCTTCGTCCAACTCAGCTTTCAAACGCTACAACTTGGCATCAAGCAGTGCACGTGGAGTTCTAAAATTGACATTTGCGTGGATTTCCATGCAAAAGGAGGTGGGCAGTTCATAACAAAGATAAGTTCGCTTCATCAAGCGAAGAAGCTTCATGCAAGGACAAAAAGGAAAAAATATTTTATTGAAAGGCCATGTAAAGCCTTAAGTTAACCAAAGTGAATCTTTCTCTTCAAGTTTCTACGCCAATCTTTGGCCTTTTGTAATTTTTTATATAATGGCTTTCAGCCTTGTTTAAAAATCATCCAATCTCTCTTGGTTAGACCAGACTTTGCCATTGGTGAGTTGTGTAACCTCTTTGATCAATAAGAAGGATTGTACTTTCAGATTTCAAGCGTTGGCATAGTGTGTATTTCATTCAGCGATTTGCATAAGTGGTAGATTTCTCTCCCTTCCCAAATTCTGTTTCATACCTAGTTGCTAGATTATCCTTGTGTAGGTCATGTTAAAGTGTTCTTTATGTCCTTGCTGAAGCTGTAAGTGGATGTTAGGTGGCTGCAAAGTGTCTTGTATCAGACCTCTCTCCATCATTTTCCCTCAGGTTTTGGCCATTGGATCGAACCTTTCCATGAAATACTCATGCATAAGTGATTGATTGAAATCATAGGTCTTCTTTTTCCCTTGTTCGTTCAGTGTTCAAGGTTCCAAGTTGAGTGGATCAAAATTCTGGTGTATCACCCCCTTTTAGGTAGGATTTACCCTTTAAGTTTCCCTTCTCCCTTTTCCACGGTAGTCCGCAGCGTAGAGTAGAGATCCTAATTGATACATCATACAGCAACCAGCCTTCTCTGGAGGTTCTTCTCACTGTTGAGGCACCCACCCTTGTGAGAAGATACCATTGTTTCAGCCGGATAGAGGACTGGCTGTTTCGCGCATGTCTTCGAATCAGGGTGCAGCTCCAGGTTGACAACACATACTCCAATTGTGCTCACACCTAGAAGCACTATATGGTTGGCTTAGCACTCGAATAACAATCCTTTTACGATTCGGCGCCTTTGTAGCAAAATTTTCCCACCATGCATCTGTAACCATAGGTATTAAAATGTCTTAGACTTCAATTCCAAAAAATATGAAAAAACAATAAAATAAATGGAAAATATTGATTATTCAACTCAAAATTTACCTGGCTTAATTGTTGTCCTAGCTATCTTGCAAATATCTTGAGAAAAGAGATCTCCTAGTGCTTGTTTGTAGATCTCAATCTCGGACATTATCTTCACCCTTGTCTGCACATTTGTCTCCATGGCCTCTATGATTGTGTAAAGGTCGCTCATAACCTCCTCGTCGGCTTTAAAGCTCTCAAGGAATTGGAAGGTTGGGTTCAAAAAATAGGCACAAACATGAAGGCCTATGGAGTTGTCTTATCCAGCGTTGGTCAATGATATCCCAAATAGGCACATACTTAGCTTCGACCATGCCATAGACAATTTTTATTTGCTCTTTGGCTCGGTCCATGCCCTCATAGATATAACCCATTGTGGGCTTTTCTCCATCAACCACACGGAGGAGAGAAACCAATGGTTCGGTGACCTATAACAAATATTAAAAAACGTAATTTAGAATTATAAATCTAAGTATTAAATACAAAAATTAAATTACATAACATTTAAAAAAAAAAAAAAAGAAAATTCAAGAAAATTAAAATGATTTACATTCACAATCTCCTTTGCGCGCACCTAAAAGTGGGACTCATCAAATACCCACTCTACAATAGCAACCCCACCAGTGGTCTTTGCATATGAAGACTCGCTCCATTTCTCGTTAACATACATTCGCTTCAACGAAACTTTTGATTGTAGCAAAGATTGCAAGGTGATGAAGGAGCTTGCAAAACGGGTTACACCAGGTCGGACCAGCTCCTTATTGTCCGTGAATTCTCTTATTAAAGAAAGGACAAGCATGGTTGTAGATGTACTTACAAATATTACGACTATGCTCTACAATTGGCATGATCCACTCCATTTTTCCAATATACTCTAGCATCAAATCGATGCAATGTGTTGAGCAAGGAGTCTAAAAGATCGAGGGGTGCCTTTGCATGAGTAGCCTACCTACTGCAACATAATTTGATACATTATCTGTGACTACTTGTACCACACTTTCTTCACCCACCTCTGCAATAGCTTCTTCAAAAATGTCACATAAGTAATCAACATTTTTAATTCTCCCGGAGGCATCAATGGGCTTCAAGAAGACAGTCCCACCTGAAGAAGAAACCAAGAAATTCAACAATGTTCTATTTTTTCTATCTGTCCATCCATTAGACATGATAGTGCAACCCTTATTCCTCCAAATAACTCGTTTCTTATCAATGATTTATTTCAATCAGCCACTTTATCAAACAAAATTGGCCCCTTTAAATCATCAATAGAGGGAGCTTTGAACCCCGACCAGCAACGACGATAGCATCCACTAACGCTTGCCAATAGGGTGATCTAAAATGCCAAAAAAATAAAATTTAGAATTTAAATATAAAAAAAGATCTTATAATTAATAAACATATGTAGATTCTTAGAATTACATTAACATTATAAAGTCATTATTATTTTTTATTCTTAATGTAGAAGAAATTAGAAAAATATGATATTAATTATTACCTCGCCGCATGAAAAGGAATGTCACAATAGTACCAAAAGTCACCCACTACGCTTCTTGCAACTACATGTTTGTCCTTGTTCCAATCTGTGCTTTCTAGCGATGGATGGGAACCAAGAGCACTGCATGGGACGAACCAACTTGCCGAACTACGCTTTCTAGGGCTAATGCTACTCGAACACGATCCATGAATTGGAAGCATGGGTTTGGATTTGAAGCAACAACTATTTGTTGGTTTTGCTTTCCCTTTAACTTCTTTTCATGAAAGCTCTCCAACTGAGTTGTGATCTCCCTTATAACCTTAGGCTCTGCGTTGGGACATACTGCAACATCATGCTTAGGTATGCGGGCAAGGTGATATTTTAGGCGATTAATGCCAGCACCAAGAAACTTAACCCCACAATATTTGCAAGTCACATGCCCTTTCTTTGAACCCACAATGCCATGCTTCCAAGCAGGGTCTCTTGAATGATTTGTTCCTCCCGTCATGGTAACTGTAGGAATTAGGGCCGAAAAACCTACATCATACATAAACAAAAATTAATGGTAAGGATTGTAGGGTTAACATTTAACTTTGCAAATATTAAATATACAACAAGAAAAAGCATAGAATAGAAAAACAACAATAACCATGGTTCATGAATCATAATAAATATCACAAGAAAGAAAGGGAAAAGATAAAACAACAATAACCATGGGTTTTAAATTTTAAATTTTAATGTGTAATGAAGAAGAAGAAGAAAATGTTAGGAAATGAGAGAAATAAAAGAGAAGTGTTCATGCAATTTAACTCTTGTAGATGCACACTTGAATTAGCGCTACGCCTCCAACAATGCACAACCACACACAATCCACGGTACACACACTTTGATTTGAAGCTTTGGATTGGCCAATGCACTTAAAAACAGCCAATCCCTTGAAGATCCAACGTCAAAGGCTCCAACAATACACTCACTTGTGGCTAAACCAACCTTTGCACACTAGCAATCAACCCCATTGTAGCAAAAAGATCAAATCTGAAATTTTAATCACAATGGAAGAAAATGAAAAATGGAATGGGCTCATGAAAATAGAGTTAGAATGAGTGAATAGAACTTTAGGTAAGTTGAATGTGTTTTAGGTTTAGCTTTACGTTTTTGTTTTGTAAATTTATTGTGAGTTTTTTTTTTGAATTTTTAAAAAAAATTGGGGTTTTTTGTAGACTCCGCGAATCCTGACGGGACTCGCGAGTCTGCCCAGACTCGCTGCGAGTCCCGTCATAGGACTCGTCGAGTCTACATAAAAATCGGCGAGGCCTCGACGTGATCGACTCGGGCTCGGAACCACGAGTACTCGTCGAGACTCGCCGAGTCTCAACACTATGATGTAGACCAAGTCTTCAGCCTTTTTAGCTGCGAGCTTGTTGTGCTTTTGTGAGTGGATGAAGCTATATGTGCTCCAATTCTGCTCCCAAGAAGATGAACTTGCAACCTATATTCAAATTTAAACATAAATTTAAAATTTTTAAAATAAAAAGAAAAACTTAAAAACTTAAATTAAAAAACTTAAAAAATACAAAACTTGTGACAAGATCTTGATTGCAAAAGCTTGTAGGTTCGGTGATCCTTGGCCATGAAGGTACCAACACATATGACCATCCTTGTATTTGTCCCAAAGAACACCAAGACTATGACCTTGAGAGGTAATGAAAGCCCCAAATTCGCTGGTAACCATGTCTTCTATTTTGGGATTAGGGAATATCCTAGACAATGCCAATTTGTACCCTTCAGCCACTTCGACATCCCTATATGGTGGCACCCTCCTTGGGAAAGAAAGGATCTTTGTGCTATAGAAATGAGGAGTCAATGGAAAGGTAAGGAGATGTAGTGGGGTGGTCATTTTGTTCCACCGCTCAACAAGGATAGAATGCACTAGTTTGAAAAAATTCTCCTTAGGATCTTGCTATTTTTCATTAATGATGAACTTTATCTTAATCATTGATTCTATGCCATCATATATTTCTCCCAAACATGGCTGATCCATGTCAGCAAAACAGATCATACTCATGATGGGCTCAGTGAAACTCAATAAATTATCTACATGGGCCCACCAATCATCATCTAGGATCAAGTTTTTCACTTTTTGGGCCTGCTCTTTGCTCGCTTCCCTCCATACACCCCAAAAGTTGCTGATGACCATACTACTAAGTGCTTGTCGCACTTTCACAAGTCGTCTCAATACGATTGTGTGAGAAGCGAATCTAGTCGGAGCAATCTATTAAAAAATAAAAAACTTGTTAAAATATTTAAATAACAATATTTTAATTTAAATATAGTTATACACGTACTAGATCAAAAAATAAAAAAGTTAAAATTTTAAAACAAAAATAAAAATACCTTCAACTCGAATGTTGAGAAGGATCTGAAAATGGCTTGAGAGATTTGATGGTTGGTGACAAATATTTGAATCTGCTCAGCTTCATACTCTTATTTGATCCAGTCAATTTCCTTCCCCATCTTTTGCAACATGAGGTTGAGTGAGTGGACAAAAAAATGTGTCCATACCTCGCCTCCACCAACATCCACGTGGCCTTGTAGTTTTTGGCATTATCCGTTACAACTTGGATAACATTTATAGGTCCAATTGCCTCGACGGATTCGGTGAGGATGTTGGCAATGAACTCCACATCCTGCACACACCCCTCACAATCAACAACCTTCAAAAACATTGCCCCTTTAGGGCACATTGCAACCACATTGATCAAAGGCCCGATTCTTGCATTTTTCCATTCATCAGAAATGATGGAGACCCCCATTTTAGCCCATGAATCTCTAATTGGCTTCAATGAATCTTCAACATATTTTCTCTCCTTTGTCAATAAAGTGGTGTGGATTTTTTCAAACCCTGGGCCTTTGTAATCTTTTGGGACCTCATTGATTGCTCATACCATTTCTTTCCAATATGTTAATCAAACCACGTTGAAAGACAATCCATTTGCATATATGCATCGTGCAATTTTCTGATCCACAATCTCCCTTCTCTCATTTTGAAAAGACCTATCCAATGGTCGTATTGTTCTTTTGTTTGGAAGAGAAGCCACTTCGTGCATAGAGGGTGCTCCTCAAAATGGATTTTGTCCAACGGGCACAACTTGAGAGCCGCCAGTAGGACTTGGGGAAACATGTGGCTTCCTTGATCCCTTGCCTTTCTTTGCTAGAGGGTGAGTGAGTTTCATGGCATGTGTGGCATTTGCATCTTCTTGTTCCTTGATGAATTCAAGGATTTTTGAATGTGGCAATGGAGAGTTAGTCTTCCCCATGCAAAATTTGATTCTGTGTTCAGAAATGTGACATAAATGTGCTTTCACCCTAAAGTATGAGGTTGTGAACTGAGAATCACAAATATTGCATTTCCAAATATAGGCCCCACCACCTAAAACTTGGTCTATCAGTGTTGTATATTTCCACAACGGTGAATGTGTCAAGTCCATTTTGTGTTGCCTTTCGCTGGCGGAGGAAGAGCTACCAGACATTGTAGTAATAGTATATATAACTACAAGTTAAAAAACAAACACAAAAAAAAAAAAAAAAACCCAAACTAACCCTAGGGCAGCAGCTAGCAACTTGTAAACATTAAAAAAATGACAAAAATAAATAAATAAAACAATATAAAACTTACCTTGACAGCAAATGGTTCCTCAATCACTATAGGCAAATGATTAGAATGATGCTTAATGAAGATTCAAACCTACAATAGCAATGGAGTTGAAGTATGCAATAAGAAAATTAGAAAAATAAGAGCCAAGTGTTCTTCCTTTTGTCACTTTGTTTTTATCATTTGTGTTGAAGTATGCTTTTGCTTTTGGCTTTTAGGGTTTAGGAAGGTGTTTTTAATTGTTTAGTTGCATTGGTTTTGGCAAAAAATGGGGGAAAAAATATTTTTTCGTTGCTTTTTGGTGTTGACGACTATGGGTTCATTGCCCCTTCGCCCAGGGTTCGCCTCTCGGCACTTGGGTGCGTTGGAGGTTCTTCGGGGAAGAACCCCCAACGCACCTGAGTGCCTAGGGGCGAACCCTAGGCATTGGGGCAACACATCAAATTGTGAACCCGAACTGGGTTCGCACTCGGGTGCTCAACCCCTGTCAAAACCGACGAATCGGTAACATTGTAATTTATTATTTTGAATGGGGCCAAAAGAAAATATTGGATACATGGCCAAAAAGTAATTACTATTCATAAGTTAGAAAAATGTGAATTAATTTTCTTTTAGGGTTGGAATGGAAAAGTGAATAATAAACTAATTGGGTGAAAAATAAAGGTATTATTTGAACACCCAAATAAAAACCATCGCCCTTTTCCCAGAAGAAAAGCTTGCAGCTTTAGCTCTCCATCTAAGTATGAAAACCCTCGAATTTGTAGGTAAGAGGACGGAACTCCTCATACTTAGTTGAGGATTCCACCTGGGAATCACGTTTGTGTTACTAGTTTTAGGAAAGATCAATTTTAGAGCCCTATTCAGTAGGGGCATCACACTTCAGGTAGTAGAAAAAAGTACAGATCCGTATGACATCCATACCATAGTTATTTTCTATTAGACTTGGCAACATCGTAGCATTTCAAGTCTGTCGTATTGTGCTGAGCCGTTTCATCAAGGGTTTCAATAAAAGATTGTCTTTATGCATTTTTAGGGTATGTCAGGTTAGGGTTTGATAAAAAATTCATAAATAATTAGTATGACTTTGTTATGTTGTTGTAATTTTCCAATATTCAATAAAGATGCAATTTGGTTTCCGGTTATCAATTTGCTTTGTGTTATTATCTATTATTAGGTGAAATTCGAGATTTGAATTGAATAATAAAATAAGGGTTTAACGACAAATTCAAAATTGTTTATATTTATCTAGAAATGGTTATTTTAGTGGTATTAGAGCTATTTTCTTGCTAGCCTGTGAACCATGGGGTCACTACATAAGGATATTATGGCCAATTTTAATTTATACAAAACTCTTCCAGCAGAGATTTAAACATAAAAATATTTTATAGACTTTATGGAGTTGATGGAGTCACATAATGTTAAAGGGCACTATGACGAAGTGCGGTTAGATAAAGGGAGGAGTGATTCAAGGTCCGAACCTCAAAACCCCACTGACGAGCAAAAAGATCTCCACATGCAAGTTGAAGGTAGAGATTCTTTGATAGTAGAAAATGTTTTATTGACTTCTAATGACCGCTTGTATCAACTAGGGAATGAGGAAGCCAAGGAAGAAATTGTGAAGGTGAAAGCACCATTTGTTGATTTCAGAAAGAGTTCAACAGAAAAGAAGGGAAGAGATTACATATATGAGACAAAACTTAATGATCCACCATCTTCAACAAAGGTGGATCCTAGGGTTGAAAGGAAACTGTATGTCCCCAAATGGGACAATTCAACAATATTGGGGTTTTCCCTAAAGCCCTAGCAACCAAACACCCAAAACATACAAACTTTAAACACTCTGGAAATAAGTAACTCAAACCCTAGCCATCAAATGTGTCATCATAGGAATATTATCTAGGGCACAAATAATACTTTCTTCATTAAATGCACACAAAATTAAATAATTGATATACCTCAAAAAACTACTCAAAATCCTCTTTTATCCATCCAACAATTAGCTAAAAATTAGGAATTCTGGAAATGATCATTTCATGAATTATTCTTGACCAAACCCTTGTTGAATTAAACTCCAAACCCTCAGAAAATCACAGTGGCGTAAATACCTTGAAATCTGAAATGTTACGATTAATTGTAGTTGATAAGCCTCATAAAAATATGTGAAAATTATGCAAATATTATCTGAATATATGAATGATAATATTGGCCTCAATTGGCCCCTCAAAATGCTCAAATAATTCTCCAAAGGGAATCGCCTCATTGCTGGAATATCAACTCAGAAATATGCTTGTTTATCTGCTCTTTTCCCTTCACACACAGCTGGAAATTAATAAAAAATATAATATTCATTTTCAGAATGAAAAGATGGTAATATAGGCTTACGAAAACCCTTCAAACACCCCACCAAGCTTCCAGTAGAAGTCACCTAGGCTGTCCTAACCAGTCACTGCTGTAATTAATGGTTTTCTACCCTTCTAGGGCCTTATCCACAGCCCTAAACTTGCGTTGTCAATCTTTCCCCTATCCGCTGCCCTCACATGCTATTAGCAGCCCTTAAGTGCAATTTGTTGCCCCCTCCTTGGAGCTTCAAACCCTCACACTTGCCTGCCATGCTGCACAAACCCTAGGTGCTGCTTTGGGTGCCTTCAAGACTCGAAATTGGAGCTCAATTTGCCAAACCAAACAATTAGAAATCAATGCAATTCCCTAGGTGAGGATGTCCTAGTAGAAACAAGAGTTTTCGTCCTTGCTCTATTCCAATATTTACATGCTTGGTCAAGCGTTATATGCTTGATATCAAATTTATTATCCAAAAAAATAACCTTTCAACGAATTCCAAAATTCCTTTATATACTCACCCTTTTAAGTTATGAGGGAAGAGTTAAGTACATAAAAGTCGGTTAGCTTTTAAAACCCACTTAAAGACACTTTATGTCCTTTAAGTCACAAAAGGCCCCTCCTCAATGTAAAAATAGAACAACTTAAGTGACCCCTTCACTTATACCTTTCAAAGAGGGAAGTATGTGCTTTCTTTTTCTCTTTCTTTCCCATAGCCTAGGGGACACACCAAAAATAGTCTAGGGGACATGTCCAAAGCCCTTAGGCCAAAAAGGGGGACATTATAGAAACCAACTACCTTGCAAGCAAACATGAAAGATGTAATGAGGACCCAACAAAGGCGTGATGAATGGCTAAGGAGAGCTAGGGAAGCTAAGTTGATAGATGCCTAAGCAAAACAACACCCGCGGGAAATTAGGGCAAAGAATTTTCCCTTGATGATGAGGAAAGAGGGAGAAATCATGGAGCCTGAACCAAAGAAAGAAGAAAAATCGAATTTGCAAGATGGTGGAGAGATGTTGGCGATTCAAGCCAAAATTTTTGGATGATAATGTTGATATTCAGCTTGCTGGAATTTTCATCTCAACAACTAATGGTAAACAAATTGATTATCTTCGTAGCAAGGGTTTATTGCATCACCGTCATACTATGCCCTTATAATATTTTGATCACCATGGAAAGTAATCTAAAAGTGGGAAAGAAATAAAAGATGCAACTTGCAGTGAAGGGCATATAGATCCTTTTACTCAAATACATAATTGGCTATGCACAAAGGAGTGGGATCTTGGTTTGTATTCGCTGCCCAAGATCGTTGGAAAACTTGAGTAGAAGGTCATGGCAGCGAATGATATCATTAAGTTCGATTAGACCACTTTTTCTTGTTTTTCTAAGGTCTAATTCTATTAAGGGGAATACACATGCTTTTGCTAATATAGGTCTTTTCAAATGGAGGTTGAAAGACAAACATAATGCCATGTATTTGAATGAGCAGAATTTTTATAGTACTTGGGTTGAGCAAAGCATATTGTTTCATAACATACATCCAGGACGGCCACCTAATAAAGAATGGCACACAAGAATGAAATTTTGTAAGGAAGGAGCAACTTGTGAAGGCTCCATTGCTACTTTGAGAAATGGTAATGGTACAAAATTTTCCATTTTCTTATTATGGTTTCCATTGGATGGAACCTTTGTTCTAAAGGTGACATCAACCCATAAAGCTCACAAATTTGCACAAGAGTTCATACAACCAATTGTGATTGGTTATGGGAATTTGCACTCATTTGTAATGTCCCCAAATCGAGACAATTAAGGAAAAATAGGGGTTTCACCCAAACCCTTGCAAATCTGAAAATTATGTTTGAAATTACCAGCCAACCCTAAGCGAAGGAAATGCTTCACAATCCCACACAAGGTTACAAGCCCTAGGCGCCAACTTGTTAAAATTAAAATAATAGATTCCAGCTTGTTATTCAATCCCAATTTCACTTCACCAAGCATACAAAAAATAGCACAAATTTTCCAGAAATGAAGCGCTACAATAAATACCTTTGATGACCAATGGACGCCACAACAAGGCAAAAAATAGTCGAATAAATCTTAAAATTATTCCTGAATTTTCTGAACAAGGCCCAAGATGACCTTAATATCACTCCCTGGCAAGTCACCCAAGGGCTGAAATTACAAATAAAATCTAGATCCTTACGCAACCCTATTTTAGGGGTCTTCAAGCCATATACCTATAGTGCAGCCCTATATGGAGGGGTCTTACTGTTCAGCAAACTCACCACCCTTGTAGTGGCTCCAAATTAGATCCAAGATGCTCCTTAGCAAGGTCGCTAAGCTATGAAACCCATGCCCAGCCAACTGAAACAATTCGCTGCCCTAAAAGAGGGCTTTTCCAATGTAAAGCTGGATATTAATCACAATTACAACCCTTGAATAGAGCTGTCCAATGGAGTAGTATGGAGGTTTTCGTCCCCAACTCCTTGTGTACTTGAAGGGTTTCGTCCTAAAGTCATTTGTTCAAGCTTGACATACTTGAGCAATAAATTCAATATCAAAATAGCATAACCTTCAAAATGGATGCCTTCACTTCCTTTTATAGCCTTTCCTTCCCAAGTGTGGTGCCCCATCCTTTTAAAAGTCCTTATAACTCTCACTTGAGTGCATGATTGTTCACGACCCTCAAAAGAACACTTTTTAAGTGAAAATTAGAATATAAAGTACCTTTGCCCATTTGTCTTAAAAGGCCTCCAAAGCCACCTTTCTTCATTTTTCTTAGCCTTTGGGGATGAAATAAGGCTAAGGTGTTAAGCACAAGCTTATACTGAGATGGGGGGGGTGAATCAGTATAAGATATTTTTTGACTTTCGACTATTAATCTTAAATTCAAAACCTCAAATTACTCCGCAATTAATATATTCAAAGCAATCAAAGAATACAATGCAAAACCACACAATGCAAATAGACACAGATTTGTGTGGAAACCTTTTCGGGAGAAAACCACGGAGAAATTCTCTTAATATAAATATTCGTAGGCACCAACCTACTGGAGCACCAACCCCAAAAACAATTTTGTAGGCACCAACCTATAGGAGCACCGACCCCTTTCACTGAGCACCAACTTAGCAAGTGACACCAATCTCTTCAAAACGAAGGCACCAACCTTCTCAAAAAAAAATCACTCTTCTATCTCAAATTTGTTGTCAAAACAATAGATGATAGAACACTTGCTTTATCTCCTTTAAATTCAATCTACACTTGAGTGTTTTCGCTACTATACTCTTCCTTATACTTTCTGATTTTTTCTTTTCAATATTCTCACAAAAATTTGCCTTTAAAAATTTTGCTCTTCTTTTATATATCTTCTACTTTCGAATCTACTCTTTTGCCATTCGTTATGGACTTATTTATAACTCACGGAAAGCCACAAATTAAGTTTGTGACTCTTCAAGTGAAAAGGTCCTTTCGAACGGTCACACCTCCTCTCAATAGGTCGGCCAAGGTTGACAATTTCGTCAACATTTCCGTCGACAATTCCGTTCACTTCCGTCGACATTTCCGTTGACAATTCCGTTCACTTCCGTCAACAATTCCGTTCACTTTTGGCAATAGTTCATTTGACATCAATGACAATAGTCCAACATAAGGGTCTTCCCTCATTGCTAGTTTGAAAAGAGGGACTTGACATCATTGAAGAGTGAAGGCCCTTTTTTCACTTTGGAAAAAGGAAAAGAGAGAAATATCTACAACACTGTCTCGGGGCAGTTAGTACCATCAATAAGGCAGGGCTGCAATGTTTCTATGTTTGATACTTCAGAAGGGTGGAAAGAGAGGCACGTAGTGGTAGGAAACCACATGTTGATTTTAGCAGAGAATGAAAAAGAGTGAAGGAGACTTCTCATAGGAGGCAAGTCCCATGGGCAGCACATCATGAATTAAATCCTACAAGTTTATTTTCGGAACAGCAGTCATGCAATAAGAATTCTTAGCTCCTAATTGATAAGCATGCTTTTGGGAAAGGTCTTTTGTTGAAGATAGGTAGTGAGTTCATAAACTCTGCCACTCAGGGTAAGTGAAATATATATTACCTTGCTGTTTAAGATGTTTTAGACCATTATAGCATGGTAGCTATGAATGTGGGCAATCAGAATTACGATCCACAGTTCTTAAAGAGTGCTGTCACAAACTTTTGGACTACTATTTTCCTCATTTCCAGCTTGCCCAACATTTTATTTGTAGCCATACAGGACTGTTATATCTCAGTGAAAATGCATTTCTCACCTATTGTCATTAGTGAAGTGTTCGCAGCTGATAGAAGATGGTTTCCAGCCACTACAATTCCGATATGGGGTAAGAAAATGCAATGCTCCAGCCATGATATGATGCTCTTCCTAGTTCCATTTGTTGGATTGATAATATCTTCAATAAACAGCCATAGATTTGCAGATATGGAGGATTTATCTTGGCTTAATGTTGGATATAAAAGGGTTCGCTTGTTGAGGTCAATTAATGCTAAAATCCCAATATCTTTAGTATTGTTTGGAAAGAGATCTAGGGCAATGTATGACTGTTACACTTATCAGCAATCCAAGGTCTGATCTGAACCAATTGTTGAAGAGAATAGCTTGGGGCAGCATGGAAGCAACAATTGGAGTCCAAGGTAATCAATATAACAACAAACTAGGAGAGGCGGGCATAGTATTGGGCATGCAATGGTTACATTCTATTGAAAAGTTCACTATGGAGTTGAAATCCAAGGGAAAAGTGGTAGTGCTTCGAGGTATCGATGGACCTCCAAGAGTTGTCATGGCTAAATGGATAGAATATCAATTGGTGACAACCACGATTTCATCAATAGGTGAGACATTTGATCATGATGGCATTTGGTCTATTTCGGATGAGCATTGAGTGGTGTTGTTGGAATCAAGCTGCATACATGTTTGCCACCCTTGGATGTGTGAAGGAGCATTCACAAAAGTTGGGATACTACAAGATGGTTTTACCATTCCTTGCATCATGAAGCTTTGCATGATGTATGAATTTGCACTTTCAAGATTGCCATTAAGTAAAGAGCACCAACCAAAATTAGAAAGGAGTTGTGTTGGATTTATCCTCCCTATTGAGGAAGTTTTGAACACTTCATGAAGGTCTCAAGTGGCAGTTCACATGAATATAAGAGTAGCTCAACATAAGCTTGGTGGAATGGTTTCACATTTAGATATGCTTACGAAAGATTACAAACAAGGCATAAAGGGGAGAGTAGTGATAGCATATTGCAATTATGTTCCAAAGGAAACATATCAGGGATTGATGTCAGCATAATTTCCAACTTTAGGGCTAATGTCATCACCATTTTTAGTTGTTACATTACAACATATGTAGCCATACAAGTGGTTTCGGTCATAGAATTGAGTAATTTTCAGTTTGTTGCTGCTATTGAAGTATTTTCAGTCATTGTATGGTTGTTTCCAGTATCAATATTATTGACATTGCTGAATTTTGTAAAGGACTTTCAGTATTGCAGGGTTGTACCATTCTTATACTACGGATTTTCAAGGTCATTGATTTTGGACTACGGTTATCAGTGACATTCAGCACCCAGTTTGCAAACATTAAGGAATTTTTTTTGTATCGTGTTATTTGTGAAGGGTTTTAGCCATTGGAGCTGCTGAAAGCAATTACTCCACTCAGTTGTCATATTTTTGTTAAGAGAGAAAGTTTGAGCACCTTATGACTGTTACAGCTATTTTATAGCCCACATACAATCTGATTGATGTTATTTGCCAAGAGGTACAGCGTGGAGTGTCATGGTAAGAATCCTTGGAACACAAGGTAAGTATTATGACAATAATCTAGAAGCAATAATCATAATTTTGAACATGTCATGGTCAAAGTTCAACGGAAAAGAGGTAGAACTGCGAGGTATCACTAACACAACTTCAACATCAATCATAACAAATAGAATGAAGGGTGTCACGTTTGATAGTATTCACTCTAGATCACCACTAATTCATGATTCAACTATCTTGGGTTCGCTCATGGAGATTGTTGGAGAATCATGGGGTACAAGGCTTCCAATTCCCTATAATATCATAGAAGCGCAACAAAAGCTAACTACCACACAAGGAGGAATGGAAGAGACAGAAAGATTGGTTTGAAATCTTGGTATTTGTAGAACGGTTTAGGCATTGCTTGAGGAGAAGCAATTTCGGGAAGGGCGGATTGTAATGTCCCTTTTTTTGAATTAATTAAATCGAAGGACCCTAAGCCTATTTTTATTTCCCTTGAGCAAAGGGGGGATTTAAAAGAAAAATAATCTAATAATAATTTATTAAGTTGTCCAAAAAGGTGCTTAAGTTATAACTTTGGAAAATGACAATTTATTATTATTGAATGGGGCCAAAAATCTATATTGGCTACATGGCCGAAAATAAAATAATATTCACAAGTTGGGAAAAGGTGAGTATTTAATTTAAAAAAATATTTATATCTTTTAGGGTTGGAATGAAAATGTGAATGATAAAAGAATTGGGTGAAAAAGGAAGGTATTATTTAAACACTTGAACAAAAACTAACACCCTTTTTCCAAAAGAAAAGCTTGCAGGTTCAGCTCTACATCCAAGGACGAAAACTATCGGATTTGCAGGTAGGATGACAAAACCCCTCATACCCAGTTGAGGATTTTACTCGGGAATCACGTTTGTGTTACCAATTTCAAGAAAGATTAGTTTTAGAGCCATATTCAGCAGGGGCGCCACGTTCATGTAGTAGGAAAAGAATTATAGATCCGTGCAGTGTCTGTACCATGGTTGTTTTCTATTAGCTTGGGCAACATCGTAGCATTTTAGGGCTGCCATATTGTGCTAAGTTGTTTTGCCAAGGGTTTCAATAAAAGTTTTTGCCTTTATGCGTTTTCAAGTTATTTTAGGTTAGGGTTTGAGCAAAAATTTAGAAATAATTAGTTTATGACTTTATTATGCTGTTGTACTTTTCTAGTATTCAATAAAGATTCAATTTGGTTTTCGGTTATTAGTTTGCTTTGTGGTATTATCTATTATTGGGTGAAATCCTAGATTTGAATTGAATAACAAAATAAGGGTTTCACGGCAAATTTAGAATTGTTCATATTTATCCAAAAAGGGTTATTTCAATCATTGGATTCTCATCAAGTATTGTTGTGGAGTTGTTGGATGTACTCTGCCTTTTTTATCCTTATATACTAACCTCCACTAGTTGTAAACCTGAAATGGAGGCTAGTTGGAGCGTGCCTCATACACTTAATAACTTGTAAATGGCCATTGCCAAGGTCAAAATAACTTGTTTCGCCAAGGGTTTCAATAAAAGTTTTTGCCTTTATGCGTTTTCAAGTTATGCCAGGTTAGGGTTTGATAAAAAATTTAGAAATAATTAGTTTATGACTTTATTATGCTGTTGTACTTTTCTAGTATTCAATAAAGATTCAATTTGGTTTCCGGTTATTAGTTGCTGTGTTATTATCTATTATTGGGTGAAATTCTAGATTTGAATTGAATAACGAAATAAGGGTTTCACGGCAAATTTAGAATTGTTTATATTTATCCAAAAAGAGTTATTATAAGGGTTTCACGGCAAATTTAGAATTGTTTATATTTATCCAAAAAGGGTTATTTCAATCATTGGATTCCCATCAAGTATTGTTGTTGAGTTGTTGGATGTACTTTGCCTTTTTTATCCTTTTATACTAACCTCCACTAGTTGTAAACCTGAAATGGAGGCTAGTTGGAGGTGCCTCATAGACTTAATAACTTGTAAATGGCCATTGTCAAGGTCAAAATACCTTCAAGGCAGCCACAAAAGTGTATCCGGTATTTTTAAGGACAATTTTGTAGAGGAGTTTACTGATTTTGGATTTTAAGTACATAGGGTAGATCTTTAATTTTGAACACATTTTAGGTTTGTAGATGGTTTATGTCATGTCCCCTTTTTCGCGGACATTGACAGACTTGATGATTAGCCTATTATGCGACCTTCGTAGGCTGATTGGATGGATAGAGGGTCACGATGGAGATTGGCTTGGCTTCGATTTGCAGAATTCCTACAGTTGGCTTTCATTCGGGCTCTTTTAGACATGTTTGCCTGAGCTCCTATTATTTAGGGATATTTGGCACTCAGCGGACCATCCCTGTTATGACATGATCATGTGCGGAATCACTCCCTGGTTCACTAGCTTCAGACGGTTCGAGGATCTGACATGTATTGAGGGAGATATTAATATTTGATTGATTTAATCAAATATTAATTATTTGGTCTAATTTTAAATTAGATATTAATTAATTATTAATTATTAATTATTTGGTCTAATTTTAAGACCCTAATTCTAATTTAAGAATTGGTCTAATTTTAAGACCCTAGTTCTAATTTAAGAAAGCCCTAAGTCTAATTTAAGGAAATCTAATTTTAGCAAGCACACCTTTGGAGGGTATAAGGGTTTCTCATGGGAGAGAGTTTGGATTAGCCATTGATTATTGATTATTGATTTTGAAGAATTCTTCTGTGAAAACTGAGCCAAGGGTTCCAGGATTCCATTGCAGTGGAGAATGTCAACTCTTCATTGTGTGCGATTTAGAGGCTGTGAGATATCAGCTGATTTATTGCCAAATTGAGAGATAGCTTCATATAGAAGTTATCACAGAGGTATACAGATTTGAGAGATAGCTTCACACAGAAGTTATCACAGTATTTCAGGTATTTCTTTATTTAGTTTTGATCCAATAAGTTATACAGATATAGATCTTCTGTATTAGAATCATATATTCTTGAGATCAGGTTGTTCAGCTATCAGGGGTTGAAAACAGACAGGTTGTGCTTAATTGGCGGCCGTACTAAGTCCGTACAGATCCGCTCAGACATCGACCTCGGCAGACAGCGATTCCCAGTGACTGACATCGGCCGACTGAAGACCGACGTTGGCAGAGAAGGACCTACAAAGACCGACGTCGGCAGTATATCGACCGATGCCGGCGACTGTGTGTTCGACACAGTAGGCCGAGACGAGACAGAATTCAGGTTTCATTCCCAGATTTGCAAAAGCCCAGGGTTTTAAGACAGGATATTTCATATTATTTATTTGTATGACAGAGACTCAATTGTGTAATCGTCCAGAAGAACAAGTGATGAGATCTTTGATTTGCTAGTGAGAGATTGTATTGTGATTTATTTATGCATATTTGAATTTATTCTGCAAGATTGTATCTTTGTTTAGAACTGTTTGTGTTTCTATATTCCCTATTTGAAGGGGATATCACAGTGGTATCAGAGCTTTTGTAGAAAAAAAGGAGCCCCTAAGTAAGGGACATCACAGTTTAGAAGTTGTACCTAAACATATCTCATAGCTGTAAGATTGTTGCACAAGATGTTTTTTTGGGTCTCTCCAAAAATGACACTTGGTGACAACTCATCTATTTTTCAGGTTTTGATTTTGAGATATCTTAATATGTCCCACAAAATCAATATTTTTAAAGATTTGTTGTTGTGATTGCATTCCAAATTTCGAATTGTGAATTGGAAAAAAAGAGGAGAGGGTTGTTGTGTTGCAAGAAACACAAGTGCTCATCATGTGGCTTCAGATTCTCCATTTTTTAGTGTTTTGGAAAACAAGGTTGACACTGTTGGAGTTGTGTGGCATGATTGGAGAAGGGTTAGAACTTTGTGGCCTGAACGCATGCTTTAGAAGGTACTGAAGCTGATAGTGTAGTCAAATTATGGTTAAGAGCACTGTTGTCAAACCATGAATTTCTCAAAGTGCTACACCCTCCTGGATCAATCATCCTTTCTTGAAGAGAAATGGTCTCGATTGCGTTAAGTTTCAAAAGATGTGGAAAGTTGTTAGCAAGTGGAACTTCTATGAACCATTTCCCTTGGGAAGATACTTTGAAAAGAGGGATCTCTTGATGTCTTGTGCATTTGACCCTAGCATCACTTGATCCTTTTTTCGTGGCATGCTGTAATTGAGATTAATCTTGGCCTATTGAATTGTGTTTGCAACATCAAGTGAATCCAACAAAGTTGGAAAGTAATGACACAAGAGTTCTACATTGAATATTGGATGTAGATCAAGATAAGAAGGTAGATTTAGCTCGTGAAAGGAGTCATGACATCTAAGATGAAGATTGTGCAATTTATGGCAACATTGTAGGACCACACCTAGATATGGTATGGCAAATATGATCCCAATTAGGAAACCGTGAATTATGGTATGTTGAGAGATGTCGTTTTGAGTGAGTTCCAGTACCTAGAGATGAAGCAACGATACATTGCTAAACTAAGGGGCATCAAACATGAAGTGTCTAAAAGTGTAAAGGAGTATGATGAACGCTTCTAGGATTTGATGAATAAATTGCCATTTGATTTTATTGAAGAACAACACAAGGAATGGCTCCTTAAAATTGTTGACTACTGTGATCAAGAGGTAGGTGAGCCAACAAACATATTGAACTAAAAGAGAGGCCTTAAATCTATGGTCAGAAGGGGAGGCAAGCGAAGAACCAAGTGGAAGCATAGACTTAAGTTGTCGGGTTGAGGATCATCTATCATATATTTCAAAGGATTGACCTTCTAACTGCCACCTGACTCATGGAGCCTTGGTGGAAAAATGAACGGAGAAACTAATAAATCTCAACACCTCATAGAGATGGCTATTGTGGAGGAATGATGTGTTGTCTATGAAGTTAACATCCATGACACAACAGACTTCAAGTTGGTGGACGGATTGTGAAAGGAATAGAGGCTCGCGTCGAACTGCGAAAGAAGAGAGTGCATCCACAAAAGGGCGAAATTTTGAGCACCTAATTTATGACATTGAGCAAGTTGTAGATGTGGAGAGTTGAACGATTGTTGGTGTCAATGTCCCAAGTACCCCTATTATGGCACTCATAGGAAGTGTCACCACACAAAGGACTTCATAGACTCAGTGGAAAGTATTATAAAGCATGAGCGCCAAAAGGATGCCAACATGATCTGTGCTTCTAGGAGAAGTGAGTCAAAGATTGCCAATATGCAAACTGTCCCTGTTGTGATAAAGGGCGAACCTTTAGTTCTTGTAAATATGAGGGTTGGTGCATTGTATGGGAAATAGGTAGATCCGACGTAGGATGTAATGTGACTAATGGGGAAGAGGGGTGACAACAAAAGAAGATTTTGGAGGATGCCACAAAAATGATTAGGGATCTAGAAGGATAACTCATCGTATGCTTGGGAAATGGACGTTTCTCTACATCAATTGATGGTGTCAAAATTAGAATAACCTGATATGCTAGTACTTAATGAGATACTAGAACTTGTTTGAAAACAAGGCATCCTCTCTAGCTTCAGAACTTGATTGAAAGATGCACGCTGGAACAACGCTATAGCTTGTGCGGAACTTGAGCCTTGTCAAGTTTGCATGGTTTGCGGGGAGTACGATAAATAGCTTACCATTGATGAAACAATTGGCAGCTATGATATTTGTGGCATACTAGTGGATGCCAACCGCAAAGTAAATGTATTGACCAAGTAGGTGTAGATGGCAATCGGATGCCCAAGGCTAAGCCCCTCGCCCCATATGCTATTCATGGGAGTCTTGAAGAATACTACGGTTAATATTCTAGGCATCAGGATTGAGGTCGATTTCAAGGTGATTTAGTGGGGAGAGGTGGACAATTTTACAGCTCTATTGGGAAGGTCTTTGTTATATGCTTATAACAACAATATGTGATTCAAACAATGGTATATGAGTTTTGAGAATGGATGAAAAAGAGTGGCCATGCCCTTGAATGGCAAGCATGGTCCCCATTATGTTTAATGGACATGGAAGAAGAACCAAATGCCATATGCAATTCGTGTATGGCGTTGACAACTACTTTGCGGTGATTAGGGAAGGAAAGTTTTATTCGGATGACCATAACTATGTTGGTGGTTTAGAAGCATACATAGAGGGAAGGGTGGTGAAGGACTATTGGTTGTCAAATAGAGTGTGCACTAAAGTAAAAGTGTGCCCTCCATTGAAGGCTTTGTTACCCACATCTCCAAAGATCGAGAAAAGCAATATGGACTCTTGGTGCATAGATTGGCATTAGACCCATTAGGAAAGACCATGCACCACATGTATGCAAATCAGAAGCAAGATCACACATGTAAGCACATATATGGTGTAACTAAGGGAGCAACTCTTACCAAGAAAGTGTTAGGGTAGGGAAAAGTACTTGCCCACCTAAATAGCATTGGCGCGCCACGCTGAAGTATAGGGCAAATGAGACTCAAGAGACTAAGTTTGGAGTAGAGTTGGAGGGGGAGCTAGGATTGAGGAGTGCAAATTGAGGACGCAAGGGAACTCAAAAGCAAAAATAAGCGCTGCAAGGAAGGTATTGGGAAAGGCCAGTGTAAAACCCTTGTAGAAAGAACATGCATGAACTAGCACAAAAAGGGGGCAAGCAAGGAAAAGCCAATGGATGTTTGTGCAAAAACAAGACATGTTGGGAGTCGAAACTACAAAAGGAATAAATAGGTGTAATTTGAGGGACATGTTGATAACAAGGCATGAGGCCATCCGTGGAGAAGTAGATTATGCCAATTGGACCCTTTAGGGCCAAGGAGTGGCTCAAAACAAAGCTTTGAAGTAGGAGTTATAAAATAAGGTTGAAAGACCAAGTAGTAGTAGGAATTTTGCTAGTGATTGAGTTCAAAGGTATAGAAAAATGCATTGAGTATCCAACAACATAGAAGTAGAAGCACCAACCACAGAGGATGTTGGGAGTTTTAATTTTTTTCTAAGTATGGAAGATGCTATGTGCATAAGGATAGAACATCCATTGAGACTTTTTAGTGGATGGCATAGATTGTTTGGACATTTGACATAGACATTGGGAAAGGTTGTCAAAACAATTGGTGGATGGTGCAAAAGTTGAACATTTTGAATGAATGTTTGAAAGGACCATCGAAACATTTGGTTGGAGGATTTTTTGTTGAGTAATTTAAGTGGGCATGGAACGACCAACAAAACATTTGATGTTTGGTGCTGTGGTCAAACACTTGGAATGGACATGGATTCAACTAGTTGAACATTTTATGTTATAGCTTTGTGTGCATATAGTCCAAATGAGGATGGAATGACAAAAGGGAGTTGACATTTTAGGCTCCATTGTTGTTGAAGCAACTATGGTTTTGGCATCTAGAGGAATAAGGTGGGTCGAAGAATGCAAAAGGGTCAAAAACAGGTTGAGTGTCAATGCAGGGATGAAGTTTGGCCTTGAAGAAAAAATAAGAAAGAGGAAGGTGAATGGGCAAGGATTGCGTTTATTAGAAACAACTAGGGGTTTCATGTGAGAGAGCCATTAAGAGGGACTATCTGGACACATGTAAATTTGAAGGAGCACTAATTTGTGAAATGGATGCCGAAGGAGGAGCAACATTGAAGGATAAGTGCGCTGATGAGCATTGTGAGGGTGAAGTGGCAAGTGTGAGGAACTTCACATACCCACTTGGAGAATTCATAAGGGGTAGGTAGGAGCATTAATTATATAAAGGTTAGAAAAAGGTGGGTAGAGTAGGCCATTTTTACCATTCACCTATGTAAAAATTCGTTGTGCAATTGAGTGTTGACTTCAAGAGTAAGATTACAGCGAAAGGAGATGAAGAGCTGAAGGGGAAGAATATTAACACAAGAAGAATCCCTAGATTTGTCAAAAGATCAAAAGTGAAGGTTCGTGCTAAGGGTATAGTTCATTGGCCAAGAAACCTACAGGTTAGTGCCAAGAGAAAACGACCACTGTATCCCTTCACCAATTAATGGGTGGATTATTGACGTTTTGAAGATTGAATATGATGGAGAGCATTGAGCTGGAACTTGGGATCTCTTTTGAGTTAATTGGAGAACCTAAAGTATTAACACCTAAAGGGGATCGTAGAATAATGTGTGAAAGTCTCTTTGTGGCACCAAAGGACTTTTCTAATCAACAAATCATTGTGGCGATGTTGGGAGTCTAGGGGACTATAGCAAAAGAATGTTTTGGCACTGCCATAATTCCATTAAGTTGTACGAGATGGCGTTGCTACAATATAATAGAGTGAAGACTCTAGAGGTGGGTAAGCTAAGTAAAGCCATTGATGAAATGCTGTAAATTGTGGAGATACAAAGTCCAGAGGTAGTGGTCATGTGAAGAGCCTCACATAATATCAGAAATACACCAAACAATATGCAGAAAAATATAGATTGCACAACACAAGATTTGTGGGCCCCATGCTCTAATATGAATTATATTTAGAAATACCACTAAGATAAGGAAACACCATATTCCTAATAGGGAAGGAATCACTCCACTATCGTAGTGTTCTTCAAGGGGGCAATCTCCTTATCAGAGCATACACTCCAATTACAATATTTCTCCTTGATGTATTACACAATGATATTCTTCTCCTTATACAGCCCCTCTTACAATAATAGATGGGTATATCACTAATCCCAATGTAGGTTGACTCATTGCTCAATATAATAAATACCACAAGTTACTCATATTACTCCATATAATATACCCACTAAGAAGATGTATGCCACTTGTCGTCATCTCCACCTACCAATATACATCATAATATCATCTTTCTAGGTACATTACATTCCATCCCCCTTAGCATGTTTTTCCCTCAAAACATGAGAAGAACTACATAAAAAAATATTTTTTTAAACCCCATTTACATTACATAACAAAAGATGTTTTCCTCGAAGCTTGAGGACCAAAAAGAGACCTGTCCATCCATCCATTGCTTCTTCCTTTGCTGGAAAATATGTTTTCCTCAAAGCTTGAGGACCAAATAGAGCCTTGTCCATGCATCTATTTCTTCTTCCTTTGCTTGGATATGATCATGTACAACAACATTGTGATGAACATGATAAACTTAGTCACGATAATCTAGGGTGGATATTCAAGAGAAGCATATGGATCTATGTATAGATCGACCAATAAATTTTCATCAAATGTCAACAAGTGATCAAATTGTCCAATGAATAGAAGAATAATTGTGGAAAAGCATTGACAACAAATGAGTGAGCCTCTTCTGCTAGTTGTGAATAATGAAAAGTAGGATGGAAGTAATCTCCATCATATATGGGTAAATCTTTGAAGAGAATATCAAACAAATCACTCTCATCCAAGTTTAAGAAATCCTCATACCATTCTCTACAGGGATCCTCAAACCGATCCATGCATCTATTTCCTTTTCATAATATGCTTTTATACATAAATGAAGAGAAATTCTATCAAGAGCATCATTTATTCTATTCAAAGAACCATCAATGCTCTCAAGTTCGTTATTCGATTTCTCCAATTGATCTAGAAAAAAATTGATCAAATGGTATGAAAAATTAAAACTAGGTTTTCAAAGGTTTTTTTTTGACAAACTTTCTACCATAGATCTGAAAATAAAATCATGTAGAAAAATAGATCTGAGTTTTTCCTTTCAATTGCACAAAACAACCTTTGCTTCGCTCACTTGGAATAAAAGATATGATTTTTTCTTGAGGGTCATGCTTAAAATTTTCGTCAAAAGTCAAGTTCATAGGGTCAAATTTAGATCACCATATCACCATTGATACTTCTCTAAATATTTATTGTGACCACTTATTAGAAAGCTCTTGAAATCCTCTTTCTAGCCATGAAAAAAATGTTTGAATTAGTGTAATGTCCCCATTTTAACCCCTCATAGTTTACGATTGGTTTAGCCTATCATTGGACCTCGTAGGCTGACTCAGATGGTTAAAGGGTCCTTTTTGGCAGAGATTAGTGTGTTTTTTCTGACAGAGCTTAGTATGGGTTCAGGTTTGGCCATTTGTTGGACTCAGTTCTTCATACTTAATATTTATAGTAAGTCATCATTTCAGGGAGTCAGGGTTTTCATTTATAGCAGGGCCCCTGAACAAGTTATGTATTCACCTCATTAGAATGCATATAGTTTTTCATTTGATTCTCATGTACATGACATTTTTCGGATGCACAGTTCAGTTGTGCATGAGCTAGATGATGTGTATAACAACTTATCTTACGCAGTGTTGGGAAGCAAGTATTGTCAGTCTTCAGAGTTGCTTCCACTTGATGTTCATATTCTTTCAGCACCTGCTGTTGAGTCTGATTCAGTTTGGCAGGTCCTGGTGATGGTGTTGTAGGAAGTGATTGGAGACAGTAGGGACATTACATAGTTCTTCACATGGGATCCTAGTGGAGTTGTGGTTTCTCTTCAGGCAGAGTGCAGTGAGCTTTCAGATGAGAGATTTCTTGGAGGCAAGCAATTTCAGGTAGGGCGGACTGTAATGTCCCCATTTTAGCTCACCATGGTTTATGATTGGTTTGGCCTATCATTGGACCTCGTAGGCTAACTCCGCTGGTTAGAGGGTCCTTTTTGGTAGAGATCAGTGTGTTTTCTCCATCAGAGCTTAGTATGGGCTCAGGGTTGGCCATTCGTTGGACTCAGTTCTTCATACTATTTATAGTAAGTCATCATTTCAGGGAGTCAAGGTTTCCATTTATAGCAGGGCACCTGAATAGGCTATGATTGCAGTGTTGATCCCTTGCACAATTGGTTTAATCAGATAATGAGGGATTTTATATTTATAGTGAGTCAGTGTTTAATAGAGATGGACCCTTACTATTTTTTGTAAGGCAGTTGGATGCACAATGGACACAATGGTTACCTCCTAGGTTCAGAGGGAATTGAGATATAATAATTATTTGTGGAGTTATGTTATTTTAATTATTAATAAAGTGATTACTTTATTAATAATTATTTATAAAGTGCAATTATAATATAAGGTATTAAAAATCACTTTATGTGCAATGCGACCATGACCCTCATTTAAGTACTTTACTTAATATTGACTTGGAGGTTGAATATTAAATTATTTAATAAAGTCAATGTGCACATATTTAATATTATTTTAAATAATATTAAATGATTAAAAATGCTCTCAAAGGGGATCGACTAACTCATGAAAAAGTATACTAAGGGGGGGTCAATCAAGCTTCTTTTCATCCAGGGATTGATATGTGTTTCGAAGTGTTTTGCTTGGAGAAGGAACCAACTAGGGTTTCTGCCATTATTGAGCTTTTGAAAACGAAAACTCTCATTGGTTGTGCAATTTTGACGCTGTGAAACTATCAGCTGAGATTATTGCTTAATTGTAGGCTTTATTCAGAGGTCCAATTTGTGCTACATTGGAGGATTTACAGATTTTTCATTAGAACTTAGTTTCAGAGATTGGAGGGTTTCAATCTGCATACTCATACTCAGATTTTGGTTCGTATTGGCACATCCTTGCATCCGAATTTTGTGGGCATTGGCTCAAACTCTTTGTGGCTGCTTGGAGATCATTTTAGGAACAAATTGGAGGTGTTTCAAGGGTGCAATTATTTAATATTGAGAATTGTCATACAACAGTAGGGGCGACTCCATGGGAATGGTATTTTTGTTGCTATCTCATCATTGAGACACTTCATGGTTGTGGGTATTGATGCATTTGATTCCTACCATCCTAGCAACCATTTCAAGGGTCAAATGAAGGAGGTATACAGCTGCAATAATTTATGCTTGAGGTTCCAGTTATATGGTAGAGGCGGCCTCACTCAAGGAGGACGATTTCACTCAAGGAGACATCCAAAAATCAAATAAAAATCGGAACTAGCATTTGTGGGGTCTATTGATCATTACCAACTCTTCCAATCAGGGTCATATGAACATTTCAACTTGTATGCATGATTATAAGGTCTGCATATTAGTTTTAAGTAGTGGCAGCCATTAGAGCTTGGATAGAGATTCATTATATTGCAAAATAGTTTTGATTTCATATACAATCAACCCTGTAATCTGCACTATGCTATGCTCAATCGAAGAAGGATTAGTCTGAAGCAAATCTGAAGTTGCATGTGAATTGTTTGACTAAATGTCTTTTCCAGATGTAAACACTTATGTGCCTTGAAAACATTGTAGATTGTTGCATATCTTTCTTGCTATCATTGTTAATCAAATTGTATCATTCAAAGCACTATTATTAGCATAAAAATATCAGGAAACAAGCAATTAGACATTCATAACAACAAGTTCAGACATTGTATGCAAAGTGTTTGAAGATATTCCTTGAGCCTCAATTAACAGTTTGAGGTCAGAATTAGCAAGGGATACTACAGTGGTGTCAGAGCGGTTTCTTACCATTCTGATGGGGTTGGAATTAAAATTCATTGTGCTCACACAGTTGATATTTGAGTGATCAATACTCTGTTCTTTGTTTCAGTCATGGGAAAAACTTAGAGAAGAAATTTCAGTTGGGTAGCTAGCTACTATTCATAGTTTCCAAAGTAGAAATTGAGACTGTTTACAAAGAGTGACTTGCACTTCACATTGGATTAGAAATAATCAGTTATATGGATAACTTTAAGTCTTTTAGCCAGCGAAAAGGGAAATCAAAGCAACCAAATATTGAGGACATTTTGCAAAAACTTGTGCTTTCACAACGAAGATTAGCTCGTAGCTTGTTGAAGTATGAAGATTCCATTTCAAGACGAACCTCATCACAAAGCAAAAATGAGAGACTTGGTGAAGTATTCAAAAGTCTGATGAGTTTGGTTTAAAATGTGTTAAGTCAGCAGATAATGATTTTCAACCTACAGGTAAACATGGGGTTAAAACTGAAGTGGGCGTGGATAAGGAAATTTTACAACATGAAAATAGTATGATGGAGCCCCAGAATGTTACAACACTCAAGAAGTTGTTATCAGTCATGATAACAATTCTGATTTTGATGACAACAGTCCTTTGCTTGAGCATAATGAGGATTTAGAAGTCATGGTGAGTGTAAAAAATGTTGTGGGAGAACCTTTGAATGTTGGCACGCATGCTATAGGTGTCAAACATGAGGATAACATGAAAAAATTGACCCATATCCATTATGATTTTCATGACAGCAGTAAGGAATCTTTGCATCAACATGAGATGATAGCGATTTCACAAGGGAATGAAGTCTCTACAGAGTTGTCACATGTTGGTACTCAAGATTTGGGTACTAATGATGCAATTTATGATGAATTTTCATGCCACAATGAGTCTGATTTTTCATATCAGAGTGTAAAAAACAAATCATAAAATTTATCTAATGGCAATGGATCCCAGGGTCGTGAGCCAGATAGATATGTAGATGCTTTGGAAGAGGAAGTGTGCGAAGAAATTATCAAAAAAACAGCTTCTCCAATCCCTGTTAAGCCATCCTTTGAGGTACATAATAACAGTACCATTGATGATATTGTGAGTGAAGTTGATAGCACACACGATGCTGCTTGTCAGTTAGTGAGCGATGATGATTCAACTACAAATTATAGTGCAGATTCTAAATCAAAAAATTTGTATGGGAGTGATAAGTTCCAGAGTCCTTATCATTTGGTTGGGCAATTGAAGGTAAATGACAGAATTATTGCTACCACCATAGAGCATTTTGATGTTGCTTGTCAGACATTGGCCCTTCAGGGTTGTACTCCCATGACAGATGAGCGCGGAGATAGTGGTCTTTCCTTTGCAGAGTTTCATGCACTTCGAGAAGCTATTGGAATAATGAAACAAAATTACCTACAACTACTTGCGAATATAGATTATCTTCTCGAGTGGGATTGCATCTATCGTAAGGCATTAAAGGGAAAGGAAGAGCAGGTTGATGAGCTCACTCATGAGCTTGAGGTGACTATGGACTCGTTGAAGAGCGCTCAGTTGGCCTTTCAAGAGTCACAGTCACGAATAGAGAAGCTTACCATGGAGTTAAGTTCGGCATAGTCTTCATCATCGTCCGATATAGTTCAGGTTTCCATGGTAGCAGTTGGTGAGGAGCATGTATCCATTGATTATGGTTGTAAGCACGCTGAGGATGTGGTTACATCCATCATGGTTACAAGTGCAGTTGATACAGATGGGATGAGTGCATTGGTTGAGAGTTGCAGGGAACCACATGTTGCACCTGGTTTTCCTGAGGTTAGTCCCATGACAGGTGAAGCATGACAGATTATTGATAGCTCTTATGACATAATAGTTGATTCACTAGAGAGTTGTGTGACAACTCACGACACTACTCCATCGTCTTCACAAGAGATATGCAGAGTATCATTTAGTTGGGGGATTGGTTCTTATGTTGATTTGTTTATCTCTCTTGGAAGCAAATAAGTTATTCCATCCCATGCAGTTGATTATGATCGTCAGTTTGTTGAACTAGTTCAGGAGTACGAGTAAATTTATTGTTCCGAGGATTTAGAAATAGATGATTCAGATAAGCCTGGAGTGATTGTGCAATTTGTGAATAATCCATTATTCAAATTTGATGGTGGATCAGTGTATGATAATCCACTTTTCGAGTTAGATGTTGATCATGCTCTTGATTCCAGTTCTGAGATGAGCATTGATTGTAGCGTTTGGGATCCTTTCAGTGCATCGGGATTTTAGATAGGGCTTGCAGAGGAGTTTTTTGGTGTGTACATGGTGAGGAATGCATATAGTTTTTCATTTGATTCTCATGTACATGACATTTTTCGGATGCACAGTTCAGTTGTGCATGAGCTAGATGATGTGTATAACAACTTATCTTACGTAGTGTTGGGAAGCAAGTATTGTCAGTCTTCAGAGTTGCTTCCACTTGATGTTCATATTCTTTCGGCACCTGCTGTTGAGTCTGATTCAGTTTGGCAGGTCCTGGTGATGGTGTTGTAGGAAGTGATTGGAGACAGTAGGGACATTACATAGTTCTTCACATTGGATCCTAGTGGAGTTGTGGTTTCTCTTCAGGCAGAGTGCAGTGAGCTTTCAGATGAGAGATTGCTTGGAGGCAAACAATTTCAGGGAGGGCAGACTGTAATGTCCTTATTTTAGCTCACCATGGTTTATGATTGGTTTAGCCTATCATTGGACCTCGTAAGCTAACTCAGCTGGTTAGAGGGTCCTTTTTGGTAGAGATCAGTGTGTTTTCTCCATCAGAGCTTAGTATGGGCTCAGGGTTGGCCATTCATTAGACTCAGTTCTTCATACTATTTATAGTAAGTCATCATTTCAGGGAGTCAGGGTTTCTATTTATAGCAGGACCCCTGAACAGGGTATGATTGTAGTGTCGATCCCTTGGACAATTGGTTTAATCAAATAATGAGGAGTTTTCTATTTATAGTGAGTCAGTGGTTGATAGAGAGGGACCCTTACTATTTTTAGTAAGGTAGTTGGATGCACAATGGACACAATGGTTAACTCCCAGGTTCAGACGGAATTGAGATATAATGATTATCTGTAGAGTTATGTTATTTTAATTATTAATAAAGTGATTACTTTATTAATAATTATTTATAAAGTGCAATTATAATATAAGGTATTAAAAATCACTTTATGTGCAAGGGAACCATAACCTTCATTTAAGTGATTTTTAAGTACTTTAATTAATATTGACTTGGAGGTTGAATATTAAATTATTTAATAAAGTCAATGTGCACACATTTAATATTATTTTAAATGATATTAAATAACTAAAAAAGCTCTCAAAGAGGATCGACCAACGGATGAAAAAGTATATTAAGGGGGGGTTAGCCAAGCTTCTTTTCATCCAGGAATTGATGTGTTTCGAAGTGTTTTTCTTGGAGAAGGAATCGGCTATGGTTTTTGCCATTATTGAGCCTTTGAGAACGAAAACTCTCATTGGCTGTGCAATTTTGAGACTGTGAAACTATCAGCTGAGATTATTGCCTAATTGTGGGCCTCATTTCGAGGTCCAATTTGTTCTACATTGGAGGATTTACAGATTTTTCATTAGAGCTTATTTCAACCATTGGAGGGTTTCAGTCTGCATACTCATACTTAGATTTTGGTTTGTATTGGCACATCTTTGCATCCGAATTTTGTGGGCATTGGCTCAAATTCTTTGTGGTTGCTTGGAGATCATTTTAGGAACAAATTGGAGGTGTTTCAAGGCTGCAATTATTTATAATTGAGGACTGTCATACAGCAGCAAGGGCGACTCCATGGGAATGGTATTTTTGTTGCTATCTCATCATTGAGACACTTCATGGTTGTGGGTATTGATGCATTTGATTCCTACCATCCTAGCACCCATTTCAAGGGTCAAATGAAGGAGGTATACAGCTGCAATAATTTATGCTTGAGGTTCCAGTCATAGGGCAGGGGCAACCTCACTCAAGGAGACATCCAAAAATCAGATAAAAATCGGAACTAGCATTCGTAGGGTCTACTGATCATTACTAGCTCTTCCAATCAGGTTCATATGAACATTTCAACTTGTATGCATGATTATAAGGTTTGAATATTACTCTGAAGTAGTGGCAGCCATTAGAGCTTGGATAAGGATTCATTGTATTGCAAAATAGTTTGATTTCATATACAATCAAGCTTGTAATCTGCACTATGCTATGCTCAATCGAAGAAGGATTAGTCTGAAGCAAATCTGAAGTTGCATGTGAATTGTTTGACTAAATGTCTCTTCCAGATTTAAACACTTATGTTCCTTCAAAACATTGTAGATTGTTGCATATCTTTCTTGCTATCATTGTTAGTCAAATTGTATCATTCAAAGCACTATTATTAGTATAAAAATATCAGGAAACAAGCAATTAGACATTCATAACAGCAAGTTCAGACATTGGATGCAAAGTGTTTGACGATATTCCTTGAGCCTCTAATCAACAGTTTGAGGTTAGAATTAGCAAGGGATACTATAATTAGGCGCTTGTGTGATGAGAACGACCTTCTACAAGGTAGGCATTTTTTCCCCAAAAGTTTTTGCTATATCTCCCGAAAAAAATAAAATCCATTTGCCTTTAAAAGAGCTCTAATACCAGATGTTACCTTATAAAGAACCCTAATACCAGATGCTAAGAGTCTCACATATAATATCAAAAATACACTGAACAATATGCAGAAAAATATAGATTGTACAACACAAGAGATGTGTGGGCCAAATCCCTTAATATGAATTCTATTCAGAAATACCCCTAAGATAGGGAAACGCCATACAATATTCCTTATGGGGAAGGAATCACTCCACTATTTCAGGGCTTTTCGAGTGGAAAAACTCTTTATTAGAACATACACCGCAGTTACAATATTTCTTCTTGATGTATTACATAGTGATATTCCTCTCCTTATATAGACCCTCTTACAATAATAGATAAGTATAGCATTATGTCAATGTAGGTCGACACATTTCCCAATATCATAAATACGTCAAGTAACCCATACTATTCCATAAAATATACCCACTAAGAATATGTGTGCCACTTGTTGGCATCTGCACCCACCAATATACATCATAATTTCTTTGTAGGTACATTACAAGTCCAACTAGGGCTTGAAGGTTTTGTTTCCGAGGAGAAGTTGTGCACCATGGTCCAAACACCTGTGTTGGGCCCAATTGCCGAAGGGTTGAAGTTGGAGGAGTTGAAGATGCAATTTGAAGAGAGAAGCATCTCGCAAGGGGTACAAGAGGTTTAGGAGGATGATGCTTGCAAAAGAATCATCATTTTCTTACCTCTAAGAACCCGATGCCTTGATATAGCTGAGAATATGGAAAATCAACAAACTCTAAAGGTGGAAACCAAGGCCACAAAGGAGGATAAAGATTTTGAAGCAATAATTCTCCTTTGCGCTATGGCCCAAAATCTAAGACTCCCTTAGGGACAAGCAAGCACAAACTGAGAAGGAGATGTGAACGCTAGCAATACAACTTGGTATGATGTATGGGAAGTTGAAGCACTGATGTATAGAACTAAAAAACTAGGTTGAAAGGATAAAGACCGAGGCCAAAATTGTTGGCAATGACATAGAGAAAGGAAAGAAGTGGCTTGCCAACCTTGAGAACCTGCACTCTAACTTATTGGTTGTGACAAACAAGGATTGGAAGGATATTTTGGTAGGGGAGAAATTTATCATGTTTCTGGAAGTTGTACTGAAATCGGACCTAACCAAGGAAGAGAAAGAAGCTTAGTGTCGGAGAAGATGTAGACCAGAAATTTTGACAAGTTTTCCTAAACATATGGGAGCACCAAAGCAGGTGGTTGAATTGGCACTAGAAGCTAGGGGAGAAGAAAATAAGTGGATACAGTGTCGAAAGATATGGCACCTAAGCGGGAATCAACACCAAATCAAACTTAAAGAAGAGACTAATGGAGTGCTAAGTGAGGAAGGAGCATTGAGGGTGAAGACAAATATAGAGAAAAGAGCATTGAAGGACAAGTGCCGACTAGCACCAGAGATTGATGAAAGATAGATCAAGATTGTTGACCAGTGAGCATGCTGAAGCTTCAAGAATGGCTACCACTTGGCAGTTGCATGAAACAAATGTTAGTTTTCCAAGATCTATATGTTTGCATTTTGGACTTTTTATAAGCCTATATAAGGATGTATTCACCTCATTAGAAGAGGGATGGTTACTGTTGTATGGGTACATGCTTCTGGTATGCACATAGGATTATATTTTGAAAGGTAATTGCAGCAACTTTGCAAACTGTTATTTAAGCCCAAAGGCTGGACATTAGGGATAAAGATTAACATTGCTATGTTGGATAGTTTGGGGGATAATGTATGGGGATGTATTGAGCTTCAATACTATATAATATACTTGTTATCGTTTATTTCTTTGTATTCTAATATGGATTTTTTTTCATTTGAATAGCTTTTGTTGGTAAAATATATGAAATTTATTTTTCCTCTCAAGTATTTTCCATGGTAATAGTGTAGATAGTTTGCGTATAATGTTCAGATGCCCATGAATAGAATAAATAGCATTGTCCCAGATCCTTATGCAAAACCTAAAGATTGGCTCCACTCTCTGATCTACTTCTGCTGAGACACCTTGAAAAGGATGGTATCTTCCTATAAAGGATGTACATTGCACGACCAAATATTTGCTCATATGCATGGCTATTAGGTCAAATGCACCAACCAGTAAGGTGTTATCACCAACCTTCTTAGTAATTGTGTATTGGCCATACCAAAGTGGATGGAGCTTGTGGTAAGGTCACGTGAGTTTTTATTTTTGCAAATGAAGCCATAATCGATCACCAGCCTGAAAGTTATGTGGCACTCTATGTTGATCATGGCCCTACTTGTACATTGCATTTTTCTTCTACCAAATGGTCTGCACTTGATGCTTAATATGTTAAATGTGCTCAATGAACTTAATACCCTAGTCAACTTCCTTTTGAGTTAAAGGAGTTGATGTTGTTGATGATGGCGACATAAATTACACTACAACAATGGGTGCCAATGGATAAAAGCCCAAGCAAACCTCAAAAGAGTCGCGGGCAATAGAGTTGTGTAGAGCTTTGGTGTTGCTATGCTGAATGGAAGGAACACTTTCATCCCAAATTCGATGCTTCTTTGAATTTTACATTATGAGAAGATCTACAATCATCCTATTCACCACTTTTGTTTGTCCATCAATCTAAGGATGAAACGTGGTAGGCTTGTTCAAATTTTTTTCCATCATAGACCAAAGTTCTCTCCAAAAATTGTGAAATAATTTGTTCTCTCTATCAGAGATGATGGTGGATGGTAATCCAAAGTGAATGCATATATCTTGAAAAACCAATTATACTAATTCTAGAGTTCTTCAAGGCTTGAGAATAGCCATCTTGAAAAATTGATCGAATATTGCATAAACATAATCATTACCATGCTTGGAAGTCGGAAAGCCTTAAAGAAAATAGATGGAAAATAACTCCTAATGTTAGTTTGGTACCATAAAGGTGTTTACAATCATTTGTTTTTGTTAATTGGCTTGGAAACAACACTTTCAGGACAAGATTTGTTATATTTTGCAATATCCGCTTTGAGATGTGGTCAAAAGAAATACTTTCTGAAAATTGTGTCTTTCTAACTCCTAAGTGACTGGCAACCTTGCTAAAATGAACTTACCATATGAGCTTTTGTTGTTTTGCCTGGTGTGGTACACGCAAGTGCCCTAGATGATACAAGAATCCATCATGCAAGTAGTAATTTGGAATTGACTTATCACTATGCAATTGGTGACAGATTCCTACAAAGCCTCCATTGGATGTCTACACTTTTGGACAAGTATGAGTTTCATGTACACGTGTAAAGCACAAAGAGGAGAGCTGAAGCTAGAAGACGACTCAAACTATCAACTATTGGATTGGCACTTCCCTTATGCCTAATGTTTAAGTGGAATTGCTCAATGTATGAAGACCATTTTCGATGCCACTCTTACTGCAACTTGTTATGAGGCTACAAGAACTGCAATAGCTCGTGATCTGTATAGATGATGGTTTCTTTTCCCAATATGTAATGCTTCCATTGCTCACATGATTGCACAATGGCAAAAAGTTATCGATGATATGTAGGTGTGTTGATGAAAAGTGTAATAAGGATTAAAAATACTACACTAATATTTTAAATGAGCAAAAGAGATCTGACCTAAATATAGTAAAATACAATAAATAAAGACCTACCTAGTGTTGCTAATGAGAATGAATGAAAGGACCTTGAACAATTGATTATTGACAAATTGGGTTTAGAGATGCATAACCGATTTCTGACTCACCTAAATTCTGATAGAGGTTAACAGTGATGAGAAAAGGGTCCAGATACAATGCAAAAGAGAATCCATACAAATGACTTTGATCTAAGTGACTGGAATTGGATTTTCCCGTCAACCATGAGTCTAAAGACTTAAATGTATCGCCCTCATTAGTGTCGTCATCAGTATAATCACGATCCATATAATAACTAGATTCACCGCCGCTCGTATTGTAATCATTATCATTGCAATTAGCTGTGATAGCTACATGATCCTCTTATAAACAATCACTTTTCTTAGTCCAACTATGTTTTGTATGGTTGAACCCTTGACAGGGGCTTTATCTTAACTGGGCACAAGAGGCTGCGATAAGTCTACCTTAGTGTGTGGATGAATAGATACTTGAACTCTAAATGTAGTCATTTTAGGTTGTATGATTTGTTGTTTTGCGAGCTCTTTAGGTAATACGTCATGCTGATTTTCTATTGGTGATTCATAAGGAGTGCCTTAAATAGTGAGTACTTTATTATCCTGCACAAACTTTAAGTACTAGTGTAATGTGGATGGGATCACTTTCATTTCATTAATCCATGGGTATCTAAGTAATACCTCATATGTCCCATTATCTGATAATACATGAAACAAAACTAAAATAGTCTTAGGACCTATGGTGACAGTAATGTGATATCCTTGAGAGGTGTCCAAGTAAGACCATTGTATCCTTTAATAACAGTGGTTGTACCATCTAAATCTTTCTAAGTATAGCCACCACTAATAAGAAACTGCATTGTACACATATTTAGATTTGAACCATTATCAACCATAATACCATTTGTTGATTCTGAATGTATATCTATGAAAGCTTGTATTAATAATGGTTCATTGTTAGAAACATCTATAGGAATTTCATGGTCATAGAAAGTAATTGAAAGAATCTCTTTATGTGTGTCCATGACCACACCAATGAAACCATCTAAGATATGATCATTAGAAGCTGGTCGAGATTGCTTTGGAAATAGCATATGAATAACATCTTACTTTTTATTATTTTGAGTAGCATAATTCGGGCGAGGGTTGGTGAAGACTTTGAAACACTGATTTGGTGGAGCGATTGATTCATTCATAGTATTATTGTGTTCTTCCACTTGTATTTGGTTGTTATCAATCAAGTCTTGATTCATATGCCTTAGAGAAAAACATATATTTATAGTATGACCAAAATCTCTATGATAATCACAACATGCATTAACATCATAATTCTTAGGTAAAGACCTAGATAAGTCAATCTTAGGTTTTGGAGGTAAAGATATCATACTGCACTCAAACAATCATTTAAGTGCAAGGACAAGTCTTCACTCTCAGCTAACTGTGTAAATTGTCTTCACTTTTGTGGTGGAAGGACAAGTCTCTCATGTGGTTGAGTTACCACATTGACGACATTATTGGTCTCATATATTGGATACATTCTTGGTCTCATTATTATCTTGAATTGTAGTATCAATAGCCTTAGCTTTAAATTTTGCTTTACCTTGATACTTATCTCCACTAGAGATATGGGCACTAGTACGATATTTAAGCATGTTGACTTCTAAAAAATTGATCTCATGGTTCTTAATCGTATGACAAAGCTAAAGATATCATATTGCACTCAAACAATCATTGAAGAACTTGGTGAGGGCTCTCAGTTAACCATGTAAATTGTCTTTGCTTTTGTGGTGGAAGGGCAAGTCTGTCATGTGATTGAGTTACCACATTGACTACATTCTTGGTCTCATACATTGACCACATTCATAGTCTCATTCTTAACTTGTATTGTAGTATCATTAGTCCTAGCTTTAAATGTTGCTTTACCTTGATACTTACCTCCACTATAGAGATATGGGCACTAGTACAATATTTAAGCATGTTGGTCTCTAAAAAATTGATCTCATAGTTCCTAACCATATGATAAAGCTCATCAAAAGATTGATGACTTGGAAATCACTTTTATCTTTAATAGTTTGCAATAAATTTTGATAGAATATACATTGAAATTTCATATCAAATAATTGGTGAGTCATCTTTGTAAGCATTGTTTTGAATTTAGACACATACTTGCTCATAGACTAATTAGGTCTTTGTTTAAGCTACGCTAGCTACGAAAATGTGACCTTTTGGGTAATGTTGATTGAAAATGAGCTAAAAAACTATCAGTCAAATAATTGAAGTGGCACATGGAGCCCGATATTAGGGCTTAAAACCCATCCAAGACATAGTCCTCAAGACTTCTAGGAAAGAGCTCACTTAGTAATACATGATTTTGTGCGAAATCAAGACATGAAGCATAAAAATCTTTTTTTATATGATGAGAAGGATCACCTTTGCCATTGAATAATTCAAATTTAGGTGCTATGAATCCATTGGGCAAAGGATAGGCAAGCATCTCATAAGCCAAATGATTGTGTAATATATCATGAGAAGTAACCATATGACTTGATTTTTGAGATCCTTGGGAAAGTTGTTGAATTTTTTGTTGTATGATTTGAATAGTTTGATGAGAGAGTCCATCTAAAGAAGTGGGAACCGAAAGGAGAAGCAACATGTGTAGGAATGGTCATGTTATGTACTTGTGAAAGAGTGTGACCAACAGATGTAGATTGAAACCTAGGTGTAGAAGGTTGAGAAACCTTAGGAGGCACAAATGAAACATTAAAACCAAGTTGAGAAGGAATGGACATATGCGCAATAGTAGAAGCAATATGAGTAACAACATCGTTACCTAACATGGAGGGAGAACCTATATTAGGTGGAATAGAAGTATTTAAAGATTCATAATTAGTTACAATATGCATTTACTCAAATATAGATTCCTTAGCTAGTTTTCTCTTATTTTGTTCATTTCGTACAACATATATCATTGCAGGTATCTCATGAGGAAATAATAAAAAATACTTTTCAACAAGCTCTATCATGTGCACTCATAACATTAACATTTGTAGCATTGTCATTCAAAGCATTGGCATTCACAACATTTACATTTGCATCATTTATATCACTCATATTTGTAAAATTTGTGTTATCATCCATCTGTGTATCAATAAGAGTATTAACCTTGTTGTTCCCAAAATTTGTCACTTGTTTTTTGGGACAACATATCAACTATCTTGGTGCTGCAGACCAAAATTCTCTCTTCCCTTCTCAAAAAATGTTCTGAGTATTCAAATTCTTCAATTATTTGAGCCTTCTTAGCTAAAGAACTCGCAGGTTCAACAGGCAAACTTTCTCAGAAAGAAGTTCCAACACTTAGGCATTTTCAAGTCTATTTCAACGCCGAGGCTCAATCAAAAGACTCATCGGCGGGCTTCAAACAAAAGATTGAACCATTGAACCCTGCCTCCAAAGGTCCAAAGGTTCAACGGGTTCAAAGGTTCAATGGGTTCAAAGGTTCAACGACATCGGCAGACTTAAAAGAGTTAAGCGCTTAGGCAAGTTCAAAGTTCAACGGCTTCAAAGGACATAAAGAAAATAAGGATTTGAAGAGTGAAGGTTGAACCGTTGAACCTTGAACCAAAATGGTTCAATGGGTTCAAAGGCTCAATGAGTTCAATAAGATCAAAAGACTTAAACGAAAGAAGACTTTGAAGAAGAAAAATTTAACCCATTGAACCTTGAACCAAAATGGTTCAAAGGTTCAAGGTTCAACGAGTTCAATAAAAATTCGAAGAGTTGTTTCAATTGGTTGGTTCAAACGAATGGTTCAAAGCGGTTGGTTCAAACGAACGGTTCAATCAGTCGGTTCAATCAAAAGGGCAAAGGATGAATTTCTTCGGACAAAATGTCCGAAGGAATTCCTTCGGACATTTTGTCCGAAGAAATTGCCAAGTCAAGGAACAAAAAGATATCTTTCGGAAAGCTTTTCTGTGGCAAAATTTCACAGGAGAAATCTTTTGGACATTTTGTTCGAAGGAATGCTGAAAGACCCAACAGAAAGCGGCAAAGGCAAAGGAAAGATTTCCTTCGGACATTTTGTCCAAAGGATTTGAAGAACAAGGCCGCCTGAAGGATCCCAAAGGGCAGGTACCATTGCGGGGGACTCTCGGCGACCGCGAAATGGACCATTCTCAAGCCCCGAAGGGACACCTTCCCTTCAGGGGGTTCCAAAAACAGAAAGCCGAAGGAATTTCAAAGTTCAAAGGGAAGCTTCAACTGAAGAAGAAAGAACGCGAATGAACCAAGGCGCTGATAGGACCGCCCGAACCGTTGAACCATTGAACCAATGAACTCTCATGGTTCAAAGGTTCAAGGTTCAATGTGGTTCAAGTGACCAACAACCAGTGACGTCCCTGTGGACGTCAAATTCAAGGTAATGAAATGCCCGTTTATTTTCAAATATGGCACGGAACTTGAAGAACAAAACTCAGTGAACAGCTAAAGAAAGAAGCCGAAAGAGCCTGCTGAAGGTAAGAAGATAGCTCGAGAGCTCAAATTGCAACAGGAAAGAGAGAAAGCTACAGGAGATACTGAAATATATTTAGGGGAGTTATTCTAGTAGGTGGAACAGTCCACCAAGTAGACATCTGAGCGTGCAAACATTAAAAGGCGCGACCTGTTTTTCTCCCTTTGAATAAAAGCGAGTGGACAGCCGCGTACATATCTGGAAACATACCAGATGACCCATGCTGAGGAGAAGACATTCGAGATGATTCTGTACACCAAAGTCAAGGCCGATGCCCTGTTCCAGCATGGCCCCTTCACAGAACTGAAAATGCATTCAAGGCATTGAATGCAGCATGTGCCTTTCCATGAAACAAAGCGCCAAGTCTTTCTTGGCTGCTATATATTGTAATCTCTTATTTTATGCAAATGAGATCTTTTTGTTATTAGAAGCAAAACTCTGCTCAAATTGAAAGGCATTACTGAGACTTTGAGCTCAGATTCTTAATCATATTTTGTTATTTGAATGAGAAAGCAAGTGACTTTTCAGACTTTGTGCTAGAATAGCTTGTGTTGTTGAGAAAATTGTTCTTATGTCTTTCCTAAATGCGTTCTTGTCCATTTAATTAAATAAGCAGAACTAGTGGAAGTAACCTGGAAGGTGTCCTGAAGCCAACTGTGGTAAGATTTTGAGCTGTCACAATTGTCTTTAGTGTGTTTTCAGTTTGTTTCTGTGTAAAGGATCTTGGGACGACTTTGTGCCCCCATTGTCCTTCGTATATTTCAGTCTTTGGCAGTTGAGGTGGAGACTTTGTGCTACACTTTATCCTGCTGTGTTACTGCGCCCTATTACAGTTACTTTCCAGAAAGAATTCCTGCTGTTTGCTGCAGACCACTTCTGAAAGAAGAGAAGTGTCTTCAGTGTTTTCACCATAATTCTCCTGTCTGTGAACATTAACTCTAAAAAAAGAGAGATGGATGGTGTTATCCTACTCTGAGTGTTATTTTTAGTTTATATATATAGTATATAGTACCTCATAGTTATAGGGAACCTCCCCTTGATGAGAGGAGAGATTTGTCCCCTTTTGATGTGGTAAACTTGCACATTTGGCCGATCAATCTCCTTATGCTGTGGTTGAAACAACCTATTTTGCCTATCAATTAGCTGGTGACAAAATATTCACCCAAAAAACCTCACTAACAATTGCCATTTTCTTATGCAATTTAACACAAATATGTAACGACCCTAAATGGTACGATTTAGCAAAAAGGGATTTTCCCCTAAAATCCACCAATTCTGAAATTCTTAAATAAAAAATCAGCAAACCCTAGTTTGCAAGAATTGATCCAAAACCCTTACCAAACCCCATGAAACCCTAGGTACCAATATGCAAGGGATGTGTAGACAAATTCCAGCCACTAATTCATCCAAAATTCACCTGAAAGCTTGAAAATATAAGCAATAAATTGAAAAGAGGAGAGATGTATCTTTTTGTCAATTTATTGAGGATCAAATGCTAATTTATGATAGCTGAAAGAATATGAATTTTATTTCAACTACAGTTGATGTTCCTTGCTTATTTTCTGCTTCAAACCCTTGCCAAAAATATGCCACAATGCCAAAAATCAAGGAAAATTCCAATGAACCCCTAGTGCATCCAAAATGGCCCAAAAAGTCCTCGAAGCTAGTTGCCCAAGTCGTCAAGGTGTAGGAAAAATAGCTGAATATTTATTGAGCAAGATCCCACCTTTTGCAAGTGAAAATGAGCAAGAAACCATGTCAAAAGAATTAAATAATAATCTGAAAATTATTATTTAATATTCTAAGATATTAGGGCCTCAAATCTTCAATTCTTCTCCAAATCCCATGCCAATATTCAGGGAAATTAGTAATAAGTTCCAAAATATTATATTGATCAAATAGACCCTAAAAAGGATCTCCAAACACTCAAACAAGCCTCCAAAACAAGTCACTCCACTTGCAAAATTAGTGCAAATAATAATCAGAAATATTATGCATCAAATGGACCCCAAATAGTCCACCAAACTGTAATGTCCCCTTCCAGTTAGACATTTATATATCAGCATGGTTAGCCTATCAGTGGCCCTCGTAGGCTAATAGGGCATGGATAGAGGGTCCTCTTGGCAGTTACCCAGGTGTTGGTTGGCTCATTGGATGATTGGATAATTATTTCTTTGGATATCTTGGATGTTGGATAATGTTGACGCTGTGGATTGCACCCTTGACAGGGCGCTGAGCTCTTGTCTTCCGCGTGGCACAATGGAGACTCCCCTCTTGCTGTGGGTCTGGCAAAAACTGAGGGGAGAATCTCTAGATAAGGGCTAGCTTCCTTTGATGCATCTCTGAGGTTCTGGATTTCCTACTGCTAATAATGGGGGGGGGTGCAAAGAGAGAAGGATTACTGAAAATAGAACCTAAACTAAAGCAGTGATACACCAAAATGGTTGATCTACTTAGCTTTGACATACACATTACACCAAGAACAAGTTGATATACACTTCATTTGATATGAGAAACTCTTCTGTATCAGTGAGCTAGGGGTTCTCTGGAGATACAGGGAGGAAAACTACCAGAGGTGTTCTAAGACACACTATGGCAACCTGTTCACATGCGCCTATACTCTGTTGTGGACACTTCTTGCTGACCTGCAAAAGAAGAACTCACAATACACTAGACATGCTGGAATCATTTTGTGAAAGCATGAAAGAAAATGACTTAACACAAGACAAAACCATAGACATGCAAAAGTGCAAACTCAAAATGGAGGTAAAAATGCTGTCTTAATTCAAGGTAAAATCTGCAGGGCTTCGCTATACAAGCTGAGAGATATATTTCTCAAAATGAGAGATTATAGTATATAGCATCCAAAAGAATGACCTTGGCGCTTTCTAAAAACGGTGGCCCATGCTGCATTGAAAGTCTTGGAAAAAGGAAAACTTGCTCATGCTGGTGTCATCCTTCTAGAAAGCCCTGAAATAACCATGCTGTAGATGTCGTCAGTCTGGACTTTAGCGCCTAACCTGTATTAAAAATCATTGCAAAAGCATGGATTTTATGCGACTGTTTGCTCATTAATGTAAAACAAGGAAAAACAGGCTGCACCTTCATTGTTTGTGCTCCTTAATGACCATTTCGTAAGAACTGTTTCAACTGCTGGAATAACTCCTCTGCCGACGCTTTCTTTTGCCACCTGGGCTCATCTGATTCATGTTTGTGCTTGGATGGGTGCATCTTTTGGAATATTCCAAATGTTGTCGTATGTGTGCATGGCCGTGTTCTGGATTCTCTATTTTGTTCCGTTTTTCCTTGCTATTTTGTCTCTTTCTGGCAATTTGAGCTCTCGGGCTATCTTCTCGCCTTTTGCTGACAATTTGAGCTCTTGGGCTCTCTTCTTGGTGGGTCGCTGAGTTCACTTGCAGCCTTCGCTTATGAGCTCTTTCAGGCTCTCTTCAACTGTTAATATGCGCAGGCCTGTTTTTGAACATTTGAGAATCAACGGCTATTTCACCGCCTTGAATTTGCTGTTCGCGCACCCGTCACTGGACGTTTGAACCTCCAACGGCTAGTTCGCTATGCTGAAGTTGACGTCTTCGGGCACGTCACCCCTTTGGCAATTCCTTTAGCGTTTTGCAATTGAACCTTTGCGAAGGGAAGGTGTCCATTCGAAAAACTAGAAAAGATCAATTTTTGGTCGCTGAGAGTCCCCCGCAAGGGCACCTACCCTTTGGGCTCCTTCGGTTCTCAATTCCTTTGGACATTTTGTTCGAAGGAATTGTGCCTTTGGATTTTCCCTTGGATTTTCTTCGGACAAAATGTTCGAAGAAATCCTTTGTCCTTTGTTTGCCGTGGATTTCCTTCCGACAGAAAATTTGAAGGAATCCTTTGCCTTTCGCTCTTTGATGAATCTGCTCATTACCTTCCGCGAGGGCCCTTTGGGTCTTGGAATGCCCCTTTAGAACTTTTGATTTGGTCCTTCCCGACCAAAGTGCCCTCCGAAGAAATTTTGTTGCCCTTTTTGCGAACTGCTTAGGCCATTTTGAGTTTTTCAGTTATGACTTTGAACCTTTCGATTGAACCTGAACCCTTTTTCGGAGTTCAATGGTTCAACGGTTCAATAGTTCAATACTCTATGTTCTGCAAGGAGTCGTGTTCACTCAATTCCCTTGTGAATTTAATGTATTGTTGAACCTACTGTTTGAACCTACCGCTTGAACCTACAATGGTTCAACGGTTCAATATTTCAATATTTCTAAGTTCAAAGTTCAAAGCTCCTGGAAAGATCATGTGACTATTGGTCAGTCTGTGTAGTTCATTTCATATCATTGAATCCCGACGATGAACCACTTTTTCCAATTTTTAGGAAATGTGCCTTCAAATTTTGGTCTCTTTCCTTGTGAATTTCTTTGGACAAAATGTTTGAAAAAATCCCTTCGGGCACTTTGTTTTTAGAGCTTTGTAAAAGACTTATATCTCTTTGAAGTTGGACCATTCCCTTGCCGAAAAGGCTTGTGCAATTGACTGCCCAAAGTGAAAAAACCCTATGGATCAACCCGAGACGTCTACAAGACTCAAGTCATTTGGTTCTTTACAGAGACAGGCTTATTACAAAAGGGAGAAAACACAATTTGCAGAAGGGTGGATACATAAAAAACTGAATGCTCAAGATAGCAAGGAAGGAGACCGACTTTTTGCCCTGCAGGGCCCAAAATGGTCAACAGAGAACACATTGTGTTATATTTTTATATTTGCACTTTATGAATTATATTTATATTTTATAATAAAGTATAAATATATTATAATATCATATTGTTTATTTGGAAGCTTCTAGAAGGGGCCAACCCCCTCCCATTGATAGCATAACTAAGGAAGTGAAATACCTTCTTAAGGGTTGCAATTGGTGGAAGTAGCAATTCAGTCATTTCACTTGGGCAAAATTAGTGGCCAAGGACCAATTTTGCATGGTACGATTTGGAGGAGTATTGGAGATAACTCATGCTTGAATTTATATCATTGGAGGATCGAATCACATCATCATCAGTTGATAATGCGTTCTGATATATGCATTTTCAGTCGCTGCTACCAGCTTGTGAGAGGTTCGATTTTGTTTGTGGGAGCTTGCCATTGCAACGATTTCACTTCTTGACTTAGGCGCACATCTTGAGGGAGTCTATTGATGATATTTCTTGCTTAAGAGGAGTGAAAGAAGCTGCATATTATTTATTTTTTATATCAGATCATAACAGGGGCGATTTGGAGATAAATTCAATTTGGGCTTAGGGAGCTTCCACTTCATTGGGTTTTGCTTGCTGCTTCATCTACATGGTTGGGCGCCACTTCTACGAGGTTCTCCTTGCATTATTTGGTGTCTAGCATTAGCATTTTGTTATTGTAACATCGCTGCCATTGGTAGCCATTTTCATATCAGACTTAAGCTATTTATATGTTGCACATTGTAAGCCAAGAGTCTTGGCATATTTCATAGCATTTTTGTAGTCGAGTAGTTAATAAAGAAGCATTCAATTGGAGTCATCTACATGATATATTGTATTCATTTGCATGATCAAATAACTAGCTCTCTAGGTTGCATGCCAAGTGTTTAACAAAATGTCAATCGCTGTAGATGCATTCCCTTATGTAGTTTCTCATCTATATGCATTTGAAAATACAAAAAAACGGTGTTGCATTGCATTTGGTTCCTTGCTTAGACATCGTAGAGGTTATTAAAAGCTATCAACTCACTTTAACATTCATCTCAAGCATCATGCATAAACTGAAAAACTCAAATCAGTAAACAAGCACATTGCACATCAACGGTTTGACGAAATTACAAGGGCAGTACATTGAATAAATTTAGGTCAGATTGGGTTAGGCTTATTACAATGGTATCAGAGCTTTGATCCTGGCATCTTGGAGGGTTGAAGATCACATGAGATGTCATCAGAGATACTACACTAGGAGAAGCGCAGAGCAAGAAGAAAATTGGCAAGAAGGTAACCCATTGGAGGTTACACCTTTAAAAGAGATGGGTGATGGAGTAGATGATGGTTCTTAGAGAAATGATAGGAATAATGAGGAAGAAGGTAGAGAGAGCCTAGAAACAAAATTCAGAAGGACTGATAATTTGATGGATATGATGTCTGAACTTCTGGGTACTGTGAGACAAGCTATTCCACAGCAACATGTGTTTCAGATAGGCCAGACTAGTGGGAATTCACGGACAGAGCAACCATCAATCCAGCAGAATTTGTCATCTGGTATGTCAGAGCGTAGGCCTGGGTAGCCTACTTTCATTCCTAGGGAGACCCCTCCAGTCCATCAAACGGAACAACAAACAGAGTTGAAGGCACCCCGTGGCATGTCGACAGCAGATGTGACCATACATTATGCCGAATATATGACACTTGGTCTTGAGATTCGGTAGGTCTTGTTTGTTCATGAGTTCTTGGATGTGAAGAAACCAAGAGGAGGTAGGATTGAGCACAAAACACCTAAGCCACAACCACCACAACAGAATAGTGATCTCCAGCGCGCTGTAAGCAAGATCACATTGCCCCATTTTGATGGTATCGACAAATGTACAACTAGGTCATGGGTTCAGACACTGGACAATTATTTATCGTTGAGACCTATGCAGGAGGATGAGGCCATCAAGTTTGCTACCTTGCACCTGGATGGTGTGGCACACGATTGGTGGTATCACGGTATGTACACCTTGCAACATCATTTGGTTACTACCTATCGGGAGTTCATTGACAAGCTCATTGAGCGCTTTGATAAAGACCCTGAGCTTTACTTCCGAGAGCTTGCACAGTTGAGGCAGGGAGGTAGTTTGGAAACATATATGAGTGAATTTCAGAGGCTTTTAGTCATGGTGACAGGAATTTCGGAAAGGATGTTGGTCATATTGTTCATTGAGGGATTGTATGAGCCTATGAGAGGATGGATCAAAGCTTTTGATCCCCACACTTTGTAGGAGGCTATGTGGAAGGCTCGTAGCATGGAAACACTAGCTCCTTGCAACAAGTTCTCTTATGGTTCATCTTCTTCAAAGGACAATAAATCATTTCCTAAAAGAACAGACCAAACGAAAAGGAGAAGAGTGCAGCACCTTTGGATCGGGATACCCTTAATGATTTAAGGAAGAATAAGCTTTGCTTCTACTGTAAGGGGCCCTACGATGCAAATCATGATTGTCTTTTGAGACCCAAGGGCAAAGCAAATAGGTTTATGTGGGCATTTTATGAGGATTCTGAGTCTGAGAAATCAGACCAGCAATCCGATTCAGAGGATTCAGGAGCTGATCATGAGGAAGAAAGGTTCAAAAGCGGTGAAGAACAGGAAAGAACAGTCGGGTGACAAGATGCACACATCACCAGCATCCATCAGGAGGGATCATTTAAGATGTGTGGGGTTTTAGCAGGACAAAAAATCATCACTCTTCTCGACACAGGAGCTACACATAATTTTATTGATGCCAAATTGGTTGAGAGGCGTGGAATCAGGACAAAAGAATTTGAGGGGATAAGAGTTAAGGTTGCAGATGGGTACACCCTCAAATGTGATAGAATGATCCCAGAGTTACGTATATGCTTGAACAACTATGAGTTCAAGACAGATTCTTATGTGGTGAATATGGGAGATACAGATATGGTTCTTGGCATGAGATGGTTGCATGATATTGGGAAATTCAACCTTGACCTTAGGGAGATGGAGATGAGATTTCAAGTGGACAGGAAGACTCATATCCGTAAGGCCATCCGAGACTCTAGTTGTAGAATGATCTCATTCAAGAGGATGGTGAGGCTCATGAGACACGACATGGTTGAGTGGGCAACATAATGTGTTTTGATGCCTACACAGGAAGAACAACAGAAGCCAGATTACCATCCAGACATTCAGGAATTAAGGATTAAACATACGAAGGTATTCAACGATATTCCACCTGGTAGACCTCTAGACAAAGGGATTGAGCATATCATTGAGTTGGAGGAGGGCGCCAAGCCCGTGATAGTTACTCCTTACAGGCACCCCAAGCGGCTTAAGGATGAGATAGAGAAGACAATAAAAGCGCTGCTTGCCATGGGACACATCAGACCTAGTAAGTCCCCTTTTGCTTCTTCCGTGGTTTTAGTCAACAAGAAGGATGGGACTTTGCGTATGTGTATTGACTATAGGTTACTAAATAAGAGGACTATCAAGAATAGATATCCCATACCCACGATTGATGATTTGATAGACGAGTTACATGGTGCCAAGCATTTTTCAAAGATAAACTTGAGATTAGGGTATCATTAGATTCGGGTCAGGGAGCAATACATTGAGAAGACAGCCTTTAGGTGTCATTGTGGGCATTTTGAGTTCGTGGTTATGCCATTTGGGCTAACCAATGCACCTGTGACTTTCCTTCCCACAATGAACATGGTCTTCCATTCACAGCTGAGGTGGTTTGTGTTGGTATTCTTCGATGATATCTTGGTATACAACAAAACATGGGAGGATCACATTGCTCATCTTGACACAGTTTTGGGTATTCTTGGTGAGGAGTCCTTCTATGCCAAAGAATCCAAGTGTGACTTGGGTATGATGGAGTTGTTATACTTAGGCCACATCATTAGCGCAGATGGGGTACACATGGATCTTGACAAGGTCAGGGCGATCGTTGAGTGGCCTACACCGGAGAATCTCACTCAGCTTAGAGGGTTTTTGGGGCTATGTGGCTTCTACTACAGATTTGTTAATGGGTATTCATGGCATGCGGCACCGCTCACAAACTTGACCAAGAAGGGGGCGTTCGTTTGGACTCCTGAGGCATAGGATTGCTTTGAGATGTTCAAGCTAATTATGACTACTTGCCCAGTACTTGCATTGGCGGATTTCCCTAAACCCTTTGAGCTATAGTATGATGCTTCAAGGGAGGGAATAGGTGCAGTCCTCATGCAGGACAAACATCCAATTGGTTTTGAGAGTCGAAAGCTGCGTGGTCCAAAGAGGAGCTACAACATATATGATAACGAGATGTTGGCCATTATGCATGCATTGGCCAAGTTCAGGGAGTATTTGGTGGGCTGTAAATTTGTAGTAAAGATAGATCATAATAGCTTGAGACACTTCCTTGGGTAGCGGGACCTTAATGATCGTCAACAAAAGTGGGTGAGCAAGCTGCAACAATACGACTTTGACATGCCTTTGTCAAAAGGACACAAAATTTAGTTGCTGATGCCTTATCTTGTCGGCCACATTTGAGCTCCATGGCTGGGATTGCAGAGGATTGGAGACACCTGATAGTGGCAGAGTATGCCAAGGACAGTTGGGCTTTAGGAGTTGTTGGGGGGTTGGTACAAGATGATAGATACACGGTTGTAAATGATCTTATCATTTACAAGGGGAGGATCTATTTGACCCCAGGATTGGAGATGAAGTACACAATATTGAGGACCTTTCATGATACACCCATGGCAGGGCATCCCGGATATTTCAAGACTTACAAACAGATATGAGAGAGATTCACCTAGAAGGGCCTTAAGTCAGATGTTCATCGATATGTCAGAGAGTGTCTTGTTTGTCAGCAGAATAAACAAGAACACACATACCCTGCGGGCTTACTTCAGCGACGTTTGATTCCTGATAGGAAGTGGGAGAGTTTGTCGATGGATTTCATTACTGGTTTGTCGAGAGCCCAGGGTCGCGATTGTATTTATGTGGTTGTGGATCATTTGACTAAGTATGCTCACTTCTTTTCGATCACAGCTACATATTCAGCTACACAGGTAGTTGAGTTGTTTTTCCATGAGGTATTCAAGCTGCATGGGCTGCCTAGGAGCATCGTCAGCGATAGAGATAGCAGGTTTATGAGTCATTTTTGGCAGGAGCTATTTAGGCTATGTGGGATCGAGCTCACTCTTAGTACTAGTTACCACCCGCACACAGATGGTTAGACGGAGATAGTAAATAAATGGGTGGAGGGATACCTCAGGAATTATATTGTGGGTTAAGTGGTTATATCTTTGCGAGTATTGCTACAATACCACAATATAATTCCTGAGGTATGCAGAAAACACAAAACCGACAAAAGCAGTATGCAGATCAGAAGAGAGTTGAGCGCTCATTTGATGTTCGAGATATGGTGTCCTTGATGTTGCAGCCTTATAGACATACCTCTCTTAAGAGGAGTGGTGCAGAGAAACTCAACCATTGTTACTATGGACCATTCAGGATCATCAAGAGAGTAGGAGAGGTGGCTTATGAGTTGGAGTTGCCGACAGATAGCAGAGTACATAATGTATTTCATGTATCATGCCTCAAGAAGGCGTTAGGACATCGTGTGGTTCCTTCCACGACTTTACCGCCTTTGGATAACGAGGGGAAGCTGATTTTGGTGCCCGAGGCTATTTTGGACATGAGGGAGAGACATTTGTGCTGCTGGGTTATCACGAGGTATTTAATCAAATGGAGGGACTTGCCGGTTGAGGATGCTACTTGGGAGAGTGAGGAGATTTTACAGCATTCAGAGTTGAGATTGCTTGGGGACAAGCAATTTCAGGAGGGGCGGACTGTAATGTCCCCTTCAAGTTAGACATTTATATATCAGTGTGGTTAGCCTATTAGTGGCCCTCGTAGGCTAATAGGGCATGGATAGAGGGTCCTCTCAGTAGTTACCCAGGTGTTGGTTGGCTCATTGGATGATTGGATAATTATTTCTTTGGATATCTTGGATGTTGGATAACACATTGTGTTATATTTTTATAATTGCACTTTATGAATTATATTTTTATAATTGCACTTTATGAATTATATTTTTATAATTGGACTTTATGAATTATATTTTTATATTATAATAAAGTGTAAATATATTATAATATTATATTGTTTATTTGGAAGCTTGTAGAAGTGGCCAATGCCTTGGGGAAAATGAATAAATAGATGTTGTTGGCTTGCTTCTCATCATCCAGTTGTTGACATATCTATTTGATGAGCATCTTGTGGAGCCAAGGGTTTCTGTGGATTATTCGCATTTGTCTTTGGGAATGGAAACTCCCATTGATAGCATAACTGAGGAAGTGAAATACCTTTTGAAGGGTTGCAATTGTTGGAATTGGCAATTCAGTCATTTCACTTGGGCAAAATTAGTGGCCAAGGACCAATTTTGCATGGTACGATTTGGAGGAGTATTGGAGATAACTCATGCTTGAATCTGCATCATTAGAGGATCGATTGACATCATCATCAGTTGATAAGACGTTCTGATATATGCATTTTCAGTCGCTGCTACCAGCTTGTGAGAGGTTCGATTTTGCTTGTGGGAGCTTGCCATTGCAACGATTTCACTTCTTGACCTAGGCGCACTTCTTGACGGAGTCTATTGATGATATTTCTTGCTTAAGAGGAGTGAAAGAAGCTGCATATTATTTATTTTTTATATCAGATCAGAACAGGGGCTATTTGGAGATAAATTCGATTTGGGCTAAGGGAGCTTCCAATTCATTGGGTTTTGCTTGCTGCTTCATCTACATGGTTGGGCGCCACTTCTACGAGGTTCTCCTTGCATTATTTGGTGTCTAGCATTAGCATTTTGTTATTGTAACATCGCTGCCATTGGTAGCCATTTTCATATCAGACTTAAGCTATTTATATGTTGCATATTGTAAGCCAAGAGTCTTGGCATAATTCATAGCATCTTTGTAGTAAAGTAGTTAATAAAGAAGCATTCAATTGGAGTCATCTACATGATATATTGTACTCATTTGCATGATCAAATAACTAGCTCTCTAGGTTGCATGCCAAGTGTTTGACAAAATGTTAATTGGCTGTAGATGCATTCCCTTATGTAGTTTCTCATCTATGTTGTTTGGGTATGGGTACGTGTACGGATATGGGGACGTCTCGGGTACGCAGGTACATCATTTTTCAAAAACCTTGATTTGGATACGTCGTGGGTACGTCTGTGTATATATATATATATATATATATATATATATATATATATATATATATATATATATATATATATAGTATATTACTCATTTTTTTAGTAAAACACTTGAAACTACTTAGTGTGAAAATATTTGTCTATAAATGATAAAACACTTAAAAATATATAATATTCATTCATTCAATTACTTCAAAGACAAGATGTACATTCAAATCTAGAATAAATCATCTCGATTGTCCACAAAATCATGAATGCCACTCCCATTATTTTTCAACTTTATCATTTACTGACACTTTCGTTCACAAGGGCTCATCGGTGCATTGAATCTCACGAGTGCATGCCTTAAGGGGTGCACAGGGAATGGGGTGGGATCGGCTTGTGGCACTTTGCCAGAGATATTCTCATACTATTCTATCACGCATACATCCCTGCATGCAGCCTTCATACCTCCTATGATGTCTCCTTGAAATCTTGAAACCCTGAAATATGGCTAAGTTTGAAACCCTGAAACGCTGGAATCTGACTAGCTCTGAAATATGACAGGATCCTCCAAAACCTAGAATTTGCATTATAGCTCCTAGCAGTCCGAAACACCTCTCAAACACCTTGACAGTGTATAAATAAAATATAACTTAAAGTATAAGTTTACTAAACTTATACTTGAATGTTTATTTTATTTCTATACGGTTGGGTTCGGACTGGATTTACATTTAGGATTGCTTAGTTTTTAAGGTTTTTTTTAAAAGATTTTCTGAAGTTTAAAAAAAAAAAATTTGCCATTTTTCTGCCGGAATCCCTCTGGTACGCGCCGGAAACGTCCCGGGTAGTCCCAGAGGCGCCCGCCGACGTGCCGGACGTTTCCGGCACGTCGGCGGGCGCTTCCGGGAGTACCCGGGATGTCCCCGTGCCGGAGGCGTCTCCGAACAGGGGGTGTCGGGCCGGGGGGCGTATCTCTACAACACAGTTTCTCATCTATATACATTTGAAAATACAAAAAAAAGGTGTTGCATTGTATTTGGTTCCTTGTTTAGACATCGTAGAGGTTATTAAAAGCTATCAACTCACTTTAGCATTCATCTCAAGCATCATGCATAAACTGAAAAACTCAAATCAGTAAACAAGCACATTGCACATCCACTGTTTGATGAAATTACAAGGGCAGTAAATTGAAAAAATTCAGGTCAGATTGGGTTAGGGTCATTACACAAACTCTCTGAATAGCCTTTCAAAGCAAATTGCCCCACTCTAGGGCAAGTAACTAAACCTCCTTTAGCAAAGGTGGCATCAAAAGACACCTTTTGTGAAGTATTCAGCTCCAAATCTGTGAACACCGATTGGGCATGCATCCCAATAGCTTTTTCAAACATGAAAAAATAATTATCAAATTCAACATGCTTTCAATTTTGATCTTCACCTTGTATTTGTACCTTCCGAAGGAGGGCGAACCACCTTGGGGAGGTAAAATACCTCATAACACTCTTTTGCCATCTTTTAAGCCATCTTTACCTTTTCATTGGTTTAGCTCCCAAGCCGACATTCCTTTTAATTTCACTTTTAGGCCTTTTTGAATTAAAATAACTTGCCTCAATAAATTAGTAATCAAAATTACTTTTTGACAAATTAAATAATTATTTTATATTAGGTCCTTGCTTCAATAATTAATTTAATTGCTCTAATAATTAAAGTGATAAAAATCACTTTTCAAGCAATTGGTTAATTATAAAGCCTCTTAGAATAATCATTAAGATTACTTTAATTTTTCATATGGTTAAAACCACTTTTATGGTAATTCGAATAATTATCCAAGATAGTTCTATTTTAATAATTAATTAAATTGCCTTATATTTTCAAATGATTAAAATCACTATTCAGGCAATTCTATTAATTATTAAAATTATATGAAAATGAGACATTATAAAATACCAAGCAAAGGAATTTGAACAAAATCAATGTCTACCACTCAATCCATCACTTCACCTAGTAGGTGTCTTAGATTTAAATTTCTTACTTGGCATGTGAGAAACATAGAGAATATGCAATAAGCTAGAGCTAATGGTAAGACAATAATAAAGCACAACCCTGAAATCGGATTTGAACTAATAGGAGCAACAATAAACCCTAAAGGGAAAGAGAGCATGAAACCTTATGGTTGGGTGCAAGAGGAATTGGGTTCACCAAAATGTTTTGATGAAAAGTGTAATAGGGATAAAAAATATGACATTAATCACTAAAATGAGCACAAGGGCAGATTTGATCGAAATATAGTAAATAAAGACATGCTTAGTGTTGCTAATGGGAACGAATGAAAGTATTTTGAATGATAGATAATTGACAAAGTGGGTTAGAGATGCGTACCTGATTTCTGACTCATTTGAACTCTAATAGAGGCTAAAAGTGTTGAGAAAAGGGTCCAGGAAACATTGCAAAAGTGAATCTAGAAAGATGATTGTGATTTGATAAAGATACAAATTCAGTTGTCTTGATAGAGGCTTACCTCTATCAGACTATTTTGGAAGTGGTAGTCTAGTTTCGATAATGGCTTTGTGGGCCTGATTAGTCTGAAACTTTGAAAATCCCTTTGTCTTCCCCTACTAAACAAAAATATCTTTTAGATTCGCATATTGTGTGCTAAACTATCATAGTGCATTCTTTAATCAAGCCCTAATTCGCACCATGAGAACTTGTAATGACATGAAAAAGTTCGTTTTGTTTATAGGTGTCTACTTTAGTCAAACCCCTACTTTTTGACTAGTTGGAAATTAGCACTCATGCATGTCAACAATTAGACCTGTATATATGATAATCCCAACTTTGGTCCCTATGCCATGAGATGCAAGCATGTTGTCGATTCTATATACTCTTTCACTAGTCCTTCATTTGGTACAAATGCAACAATAACACTTCAATGGATGGAATTTGAACAAATTCCAAGAGAATCCTTGTAATTACTTCCTAGTGTGTTAGCTTTTTAACTTCTTTCTCTGAATTTATTAGGGTTCTTGTATATATATATATTGGGTGAATATTTTGTCACCAGCTAACTGATGAGCAAAATATGTTGTATCAACCATAGCAAGGGAGATTGGTCGGCCAGATGTGCAGGTTTACCACATCAAAAGGGAACAAATCTCTTCTCTCATCAAGGGGAGGTTCCCTAATAACTATGATGAGCTATATACTATATATATAATCAGAAAATAACACTTAGGGTAGGATGACACCATCCATCTCTCTTTTTTCAGAGATGATGCTCACAGACAAAGGAGAAATCCAGGTGAAAACACTGAATGCACTTCACTTCTTTTAGAAGTGGTCTTACAGGAAACAACAGGAGTTCTTTCAGGTAGTGACAAGTAAATGGTAACAGGGGTGTAGTAACCAGCAGACTGAGATGTAGCACAAAGTCTCCACCTCAACTGCCCAAAAGTGAAATACGAAGAACAATGAGGGCACAAAGTCGTCCCAAGGTTCTTTACACAAAAACAGAAAACAAACAAACACACTAAAGTCAATTGTAGACATCACAAAGTCTTCCCACAATTGGCTTCAGGACACCTTCCTGATTACTTCCACTGATTCTGCTTATTTCTTTAACTGGACAAGAACACATTCAGAAGACAGACATAAGAACAATCTCCTAAAATGACACAAGCTATAACAGTACAAAGTCTGAAAGTAACTTGCGTTCTCATTCAAACAAAGAAATATGATTAACCTGAGCTCAAAGTCTCAGTGATAGCCTCTCAATTTTGGCAGAGTTTTGCTTCTTTAACCAAAAAGATCTCCTTTGCATAAAATAGGAGTTTACAATATATAGTAGCCAAGAAAGGTTTGGCGCTTTGTTCCATGAAGCTGCCCATGTTGCATTCAATGCCTTGAATGCATTTTCAGTTTTGTCAAGGACCATGCTGGAACAAGGCGGCTGCCTTAACTGTGGCATGTCAATTCATCTCAAATGTCTTCTCCTAGGCCTGGGTCATCTGGTCCTTTTCCTGGTGTCTGTGCAACTGTCCAATTCGCCTTTACTCCAAGGGGGACAAACAAGCCGCGCCTTAAATGTTTGCAAGCCAAAATATCTGCTTGGTGGACTATTCCACCTACTGGAATAACTTCTTACACAGATATTTTGGCCTTTCCCTCTTTTTGCTATGATTTGAGGCCTCGGGCTATCTTTTCCGGCCTTGCTGCTGGCTCTTTGCGCTTTCGGGGCTGAATTTCCAACTTTGCTGGCTCTCTCTCTTCGCCATTCTTCCCTTTGGCTTTAAGGCCTTTGAATGCATTCGGGTCTGTGCTCAAACCTTCAAAGATCAACGGCTATTTCATTGCCATGAATTTGACGTCTTCAGGCCGGTCATCGTTTGAAAGCCAATGGCTAGTTTATTGCCCTGAATTTGACGGCTGCGGGGATGTCATCGGATGTCTGGATCCCAATGGCTAGTTTGCGATGCTCAACTTTGACGTTTGCGGGCCCGTCATCCTTTTGGCAATTCTTTCGGCTTTGTTGTTTGATCCTTCCCGAAGGGGACCTGCCCTTCGGGGTCTTGAGAAAGGTCCATTTGGCTTGGCGAGAGCCCCCAGCAAGGGAACCTGCCCTTCGGGGTCATCCTTCGGGCTCCATTTCCTTCGGGCTCCATTTTCGAAGGAATTCCTTCGGACAAAGAGAGCCCCCAGCAAGGGTACTTGCCCTTCGGGGTCATCCTTCGGGCTCCATTTCCTTCGGGCTCCATTTTCGAAGGAATTCCTTCGGACATTTTGTCCGAAGGAAATGTTCCTTTGCCTGCTTTCGGTCAGGCTTTCTCCCCGGGTGAATTCCTTCGGACAAAATGTCCGAAGGAATTCCTTCGGACATTTTGTCTGAAGGACTTTTGCCTCGTTTATTTTTCCGCGGGAACTTTTCCGAAAGAATTCCCTGCTCTTTACTTGGTTCACTTTTCCAAAGAACTTACCTTTTCGGCCTTCTCCTTGATCCCTTTACAAGTGCTCCCTGCCCTCCGCAAGCGCTGTTTGGCCTCTAAAATTGCCTTTTGAAAAAGTTGCAAAGATCATTTTGTCACCTTAGTGCCCTCTGCAAGGGCACTTGTTCTTCGGGGCCCTTGGAAAACTCCTTTGAATTTCTCGAAAGAACAAACTTTGAAAAATGTCTAAGTGCTGAGAACTTGTTTCTTTCCTGAAGAGTCTGTAGAAATGAACCAGCGGGGTCCGTAGAAATGAGTCCGTAGAAACCATAAACTAACCTGCAGAGTCCGTAGAAACTAGTCCGTAGAAATGAGTTCGTAGAACCCTTCCTACAGAGTCCGTAGAAATCAAACTGCGAAGTCCGTAGAAATGAGCCTGCCTGCAGAGTCCGTAGAAATTAGTTCGTAGTTTTCTCTAAGTCTCCCGAGCTTTGAAAGAGTCCGTAGAATCCAGTCTGTGGAGTCCGTAGAAATAAATCTGTAGAGTCCGTAGAACCAAGCCTGCAGAGTCCGTAGAAACATGTCTGCAGGGCTTTGATCACTCCTTTGAACTGTTCGATTGAACCAACCGATCGAACCAACTTTGGTTCAACGGTTCAATCTTGTGTTCCGCTCATTCAATTGACCACTTGAACCAACCGTGTTGAACCAACCGCGTTGAACTTTTGAACCATTGAACCCGTTGAACCATTTTGGATCAACGGTTCAAGCTTTCTTCTTTTCGTTAAGTCTTTTGAAACCGTTGATTTGTTGAAGCGGTTGAACTTTGAACTTATTGCTGAAGCGCTTAACTCTTTAAGCTTGCCGATGTCATTGAACCTTTGAACCCGTTGAACCATTTTGGTTCAAGGTTCAATAGTTCAACGGCTCATTCCTTTGTTTGAAGCTTGCTGATGGACCTTTTGGTTGAACCTCGGTGTTGAACCAAACTTGAAATTGTCAAAGCTCGCCTGTTGAAGTTGTTGAACCTGCCAGTCCCTTAACTGAAAAAGCTTGAAAAATGAAGAATTTAAATGCTCAGAACAATTTTTTGAGAAGGGAGGGGAGGATTTTGGCTTGTAGGACCAAAAATGGTTTATATGTTGTCCCAAAAAATGAGTGACAGATTTTGGGAACAACAATATAGAGTTCTCAAATTTAAATTAGGACCTTAGTTGAGCACAAATTGACATTGTGGAAATGGGAAATCTGATTCTTATGGCACAATGATACACGGTGAAATATAATTGACTCAAAACCAACATGACCATTATTGGGATGGTCTGACCATGGTCAAACCACGATTGGATTGTCCCAATAATGGTCAAGGTGACCAAAACTTATAAAATGGAAATTAGTGGTTTTGCAGGATTATTTTTGACTAACCCAAGGCAAACAAATGACATATCTAAATATGTTCAAGAGTGAATGATGATAATGAAAGGCCATGTGTGGCTCAAGACAAAGGAGAATGCACCAATCAGAGCCCAATTTGAACCAATGATCCATATATATATATAAACACGATAATAACATTGCAATTACAAGCCTTGGAAATGGAACAAAGAACTCACAACCGACATGACCAGTATTATGGTTCGACAATGGTCAGACCACTATTGGATTGTCCCAATAACAATCAAGGTGACCAAAACTTAGAAAACGGAAACCAATGGGTTTGCAGGATTAGTTTTGACTAACCCAAGGCAAACAAATGACATATCTAAAGATGTTCAAGAGTGAATGATGATATTGAAAGGCCATGCATAGCTCAACCCAAAGGAGAATGCACAAATAAGAGCTCAATTTGAAACAATGATTCACATGTACAAAAACATGATAATAAGATTGAAATTACAAGCCCTGTAACGAAATATGGCGTACAATAGGATACTTCCTTACTTTTGTGTACCTAAACACAACATATATTTGTGTGTGTGTTTAGTTAGCATTATTTCTACTGTTTTATCTTTTTTTGTGCCTAAAGTTAAAAGGTTAGGTCATGAGTTAGCCTTGGAGGGTTTCTAGCGATTGAATACAAATGGGAAAAATCCTAAAGAATGTATCTTTTTTACAATATCAATTTAATGCAATAGATAGCCGCTATTGTGTGAGAGCTCTTTTGCTATAGTCAGATTTGTAGGTGCAATCCACCCTTGGGGAAGCAGGTGCTCCCATATTTTCCATTTATAAACTTTCAACTCTATATTTTGCAAATTTGTTTCATGTTATTCAAAATGTAGCAAGTGTATTAGAGCTTAAGTTGATTTTTTTTCTTTGCAGCCATTGCCAAAATGTCGAGGGGAGTCTACCTAAGAAAAAACTCAAATTTTGTGACCAAAGAGGAGATAAAGGGGTTATTTGATGAGTTCTTTAAGGAGGTTCGAAATGTAATTCGTTCATTAGGAAAGAAACCATATTGACCCTCTAGTGAAGAGGATGAAACCATTTGGGGAAAACTTGACCCAGATTCACCAGATGAGGAAGAGGAAGAGCAAGGAAATGAGAACGATAAAGGAAGATCACATCACCCTTCTTTTAAACTACAAATGAAAATCCCACAGTATGATTTCAGAGGTAAGATGGAGGCAATACACAGTTGAGCAAGTTTAAGTTGGCCTTTAGGGTATAAAAGATAAAGACTCGAGAGGACAAGCTGAATTGTCTACAACATTTGGACGGTGTTGCCCACACTTGAGGAGAGGGATGGATTTCTAGAAATCCGGAGGGCAAATTTTTGAACTTTTAAAAAGCTTTGAATAAGAGAGTTGACCATAACTAGGATGAACCAAATAATACCCAGTCGATGCACCTATTTCAGAAAGATATGTTCATGGAGGCTTATACAGAAAATTTTCTAGTTTTGGAGTCCAAAGCCAAGCTTTCTTCGAAGTTGGTGCAGAAGATCTATATTTCCAACCTACAGGACAATATTTGAACTGAGGTAAGGATGTTTGAACCTGACTCTTTTGAAAGGGCCATTATTGTAGCTAGAAGAGAAGAAAAATATATGGAACCCTTAAAAAAATAAAATGGTAAGGCCTACTGTCCATAGATATTTTTCTTGGGATAAGAAAGCCAAAGACCCTAGTTGTGATTCTATCCCTACATCCATTGTTGTAAACCCATGTCATTGGTGTTCTAATCCATGGAATAAAGGTCATGTCTGTAATCTCAAAAAACTTTTTATGGCAGAGGATATGTGTTCTTCTGAGCTAGGGTTAAAGCCAAAAAATGAGGAAGCCGTCGAGAGCCCAACTTTAGGGTGTGAACTTGAAGATTTGTCTCCAACTATAGTAGAAACAAAGGAACTATCTGTATCACTTTTTGCATTGATAGGATTGCACTGTTTGGACACATTCAAGTTTTCTGCCCATGTCAAGAAATCCCGAGTTTTGGTCATGATCAATCCTAAAAGTACACTTAATATTCTGGGTAGGAAAAAAGTCCAAAGATTAGGCCTCCATTTAGACACTTATGTAAGTTTCCTGATTCGGGTTATTGGGCATTGAAGTATTGAATGTGTAGGAGTGGTCTATAATGTGGATCTATCAGTGGCAAATTATGTCCTTAAAGATAAATTTTGTGGTCGATATTGGGGGTTTTGATGTTGTTTTAGGGGTTCAATGGTTATACTCGGAACATACTCCACCAATCATCAGGAGATATCCTTGATATTCAAGGAAGTAGAGCATGAGTATACCAAGTTCTTGCCCTCAAAGGAAATCAAAACTGTTGATTCTAGTCAGATGAACAAAATTTTGGAGAAGGGGCATTTTGGCTTTATGGTTCACCTCTACAGTATGGATGTGAAAGCTTCTACCACACACGAACAAGCTTGAGGGATTTCAACGCTGCTATGCAAATATAAGGTAGTTTTTCAGGATCTACCAAAGAGACTACTGCTAGATAGGTAATTGGAGCCCATTATTGAGCTTGACCTTACAAAGGGGCCAATGGTGGTACACCCTTCTAGATACGGGCATTTTCAAAAGTCAAAGATAGAGAAATTGATCACTGAACTCTTAGAGGCTGGCATCCTCCTCCCTAGTAAGAGCCCATATGCTACTCCAATGGTACTAGCTAGGAATAAGGATGAGCCATACAGACTTTGTATCGATTATAGGGATGTGATGTCCCAAAATTGGGACAATATGCAAAAAAGGGTTTTCCAACAAATCCCTATACAAATCTGAATTTTGAAAATAAAACCAATCAACCCTAGGGTTGTATTTGCACCACCAAACTGAAATTATTACACATGATTACTTAGCAAATGAATAGAAAAATACCTTTTGAAGTTTAGCAAACCATGGCTCACACTATATGAAGAAAGGAGCTGAGTTGATATGTTTTTCACTTCAAACCCTCAACGTCACCAAACTGATTTTAATGTCCTCTTTTTGTCACCAAATCCAATTTAGAAAACCCTTCACAACAATGGTCCTCCAATTGACTTTCAAAAGGCTCCTAGGGCAAGTCATCCAAGCTGGAAAAATAATATAAAATATCATGCAATATTTTATACTTCAACGAACCCTCCAATCAGCTCTAAGACCCCAAAACCAGCTCTCAATTCAAGTTGCCAAAGCTGGAAAATCATATAGAATATTATGCAATATTTTAGGCTTCAACGAACCCTTCCAATCAGCTCGTTCAACCATCTAGGCAAGTCGCCGCCTAATGAAATGGCCCTCAACACAACGAACAAGCTCCCAATGCAAGTCGCCACTCTCCAAGACTTGCAATTTCACCAAAAACCTTAAGTGTGTGTCCCTGATCACACATTTGGCTCACACTTAGAAGATTATGCTTTAACCCTTCCACATATAACACATTCTTTGTTTTGGTTCTTCCATTATCAAACTAAGCATACCTATTCCTATTATTTTGGCTATAGTGTTGTCTTCGAACTTCACCGTGCCTTCATTGACATTTTTTAACGAGATAAACTTGCTTTTATCTTCAGTTCTGTGTCTCGAACATCCACTATCAATGAACCATTGTTGTCCTTTATCTCTAGCATGGAATGTTGTTTGAACGATCATGGATTCTTCTTGCTTCTTCAAGGTTTTCGTTGGTTCCCTTTTCCTTATCATTGGAGCCTTGAACTTCTGATCTTGTCTTATATATTTGAAAACACTTCTAAAATAGCATGCTATATGCCCATAGTTGTTGCACTTGTAACAGACTATAGCTTCTTCATCAAAGTTTGATAGGGGAGCAAACAAATTGTAGCTTCTGTTCGAAGCTCCATAGGTTCCTTTGTTTCTGCTCCAGACTTCAATATCCGTGGTTCTTTTTCTACAATCTAATTTCTTATGACCAAAATGATTGCAATAATAACTATATCCATCAAAATAATTACCAACCTGGTTTTGTTGGCATATCTTGGAGCAAGTGGTCTCTTGAAGTTTTGTTCTCCTTTGCTTTCTTTGTTGATAGAGCTGGTTTTTGTATTCTGGCCTTCTTCCTTCTTGGTCTCCTTTTTCACAGGTTCCTTAAGAGTTTCAGCATAGCTCTTAGCTTTCTCTTTTTCCTTCTCATACCCAATGCCTGACTTGTTAGATGGTGATCTTTGACTCTCCAGAATCTTATTCAAAACTTGGGTGCTTTTCTCAGATTTCAAGTCACTTGCTATTTTAGTATTTGCCTTTTCTAGATCCCTTTTTAAAGCAACAATCTTAGATTCATACCTTTCACAGTCTTCTCCTTTCTTCTTTAGCTGATCCGTTAGATCTTCTTCAATTTTCTTTGCCTTTTCGATTTGGACTTTTAGATCAACAATTATCTTCTTTGATTTCTCAAGACCTTGTGATATTCTAGTTTTTGAGTCCTGACTCTCTTTTTCATATTTCTGAATCAGAAGCGTTTGTTTCACATTCTTTTTCTTAAGATCTTTTATCTCTCCTAAGGCACAAATAAACTATTCTTCAAGATTTACCTTGCCTTCGTCTTCTTCCTCCAAGTTTTTTCTGCTTGTGGAAGCATTGTCTTCTATGGTCATGAACAATGTTTCCTCATCATCATTGTCAGAATCACTGGCTCCACTTTCCTCAGATGAGCTATAGTTCCTCTTGGAGTACAAGCTTTTCTTTTGTTTCTCAAATCTCTTCTTGTCTTTATTTTGTTTGAATCCCTTCTTGAATTTTGGTTTGCTCTCCTCTTCATCACTATTGTCTTTATTTGGGCATTTAGCTGCAAAATGACCAATCTTATTGCAATTAAAACATTTGAATGGTAACTTACCTTTATATTTGCCCGAATCTTTCTTCAGCGTTCGAATAAATATAGCCTCTTTTTCATCTTCTTCGCTTCTTGAGCTATCGCTTGGCTCAAGTTCCTTGACTTTCTCCTTCTTTGATGCTATGAATGTTGTTTCTCTTTTTGATGGTCTTTTGGATTCAGTTCTCATTTCATATGCTGTGAGGATTCCGTGCAGCGCATCCATCTTTAATTTATCTAGATCTTTCATTTCTTCAACATCAGAGACTTTCGCATCAGACCTCATTGGTAAGGACCTCAAAACCTTTTGGACGATTGCAGACTCTTCCACGGTTTCTCCAAGTCCTCGAATAACATTGACTATTTCATCAACTCAGAGTAGGTAACCTGCAATGTTCTCTTCTTCCTTCATCTTTAAACTCTCAAATTGTCTCCTATGAGTTTGGAGTTTTGCTTGTCTTACCTTGTTATCACCCTCATAGATAGTTTTAAGTTTTTCCTAGATCTCTTGCAGAATCACATTGCATGACTTTTATGAATTTTGATTCTAAAATGCCGCATATGATGGCATTCATTGCTTTATCATTGTTCTTGCTAGCCTTCTTTCCAATAGTGTCTGTTGGTGGCATTTGTGGCGTTTGGTACTCGGTTACGACTGCTTGCGAAATATTGAACCGAAGAGCCATCAGATATGTCTTCATTCTTATGCTCCAGAAGACATAATTTGTGCCATCAAACAACGGTGCCTTGTTAGTGGAAAATTCGTCCTGAACTTGTGATCCAGCTATGTGTGCTTGTACGATCTACCTTCTAGCAGTTAAGCTATGTCTGAAGGAACCCGTTCTAATACAAAATGTTGAGCACAGGGTAATACTGAGAGGGGGGTGAATCAATATTATATATTCTTTTTTTTTCTAACACTTAATCACTTATTCCAATTAAGATATTCAAAGCAATCAAATCACAACACAAGATAACACAATGCACAGTGACACCAGATATATGTGGAAAGCTTTTCGAAAGAAAACCATGGAGAAATTTTTCTCAATATAAATATTCATAAGCACCAACCTACTAGAGCACCAACCCCAAATACAATTTTGCAGGCATCAACCTACATGAGCACCAATTCCTTTCACCGAGCACCAACTCAACAAGAGACACCAATCTCTTCAAAACGAAGACACCGACCTTCTTACAAGAATCACTTCCTTTAACTTTGATTTGTTGCTAACACAACGGATGATAGAACACTGCTTTATCTACTTTCAATTCGATCTACACTTGAGTGTTTTCGCTGCTATGCTCTGACTTATATTTGTTGGTTTTTTCTTTTAATATTCTCACAAAACTCCTGCTTTCAAATATGTCTGCTCTTCTTTTATATCTTCCACTTTCGAACATACAAATTTGCCACTCTTTATGCACTTATTTATAACCCACGAAAAGCACAAATTAAGGTCTTGACTCTTTAAACGAAAAGGTCCATTCAAACGGTCACAACTCCTCCCAATAGGTCGGCCAAGGTGGAGGACTATTTTAGCCTTAAAAATTGCCTTGAAACCTTTGCCATAATTATCTCTTTAAGCCCGTTAGACATAGTTAATTTATCTTCGATTCCACGCAAAGATATGACCATTGTTTGTACGATTAATTGCTTCAATCAAATTAAATATTCTTTATTGAATTTAATTCTTTTATCGAAATACTTTGCCATCAATCAGATTCACGATTACCCTTTGACATCAATGGCAATATTTCCAAGACTCTAGTAACTTGATTCAATGGCTAAGGAACACATGAGAAACCAAGCACAAACTTTGTAAAAAAGTTTGCGAACCCCACAAAGCTGCAAATCTCTATGAGAGTCTAAATTGTGGGTCGTTCCTAAATAACACAAATCTTGGTTGGGTCAGTCCACATGGACTCCATATGTAACAATGTATCCAAGATATTGAATTTACTTCAGGGCAAAAATACTCTTTTGGATGTTAGCATGCAACTTGTGTTGCCACAAAATTCTAAGTACTTTTTGAATATGTCAAAAGTGTTCCTTTCACGGTTTGTTGAAAATTAGGATGTCATCTAGGTAGACACCAACAAATGAAGGTTTGAACGACCACAAAATTTCATTCATCATCATGAATGGCATAGGTTCATTAGTTAGGCCGAAGGGCATAAACAACCACTCCAAGGACTTTCTTTGAATTCAAAGGTTGTTTTCAAGGTGTATAAGGGTTCAATAGTGACCTGATGGTATTCTGATTTGAGATCAATCTTTTTGAAGGGCTTGGTGCCATGGAACTGGTCCAAAAGGTCTTTCATCCTGGGAAGAGGGCAATGGCTCTTCATAGTGATCTTGTAGAAAGGTATGCAATTGATACACAACCTCCATGTGCCATCCTTCTTTGGTGTGAGCACAATTGGGCTGCCACAAGGTGAAGAGTTAGGATTGATGTGTTTTTTATCCAATAGTTTGTGGATTTTCCTTTTCATCTCCTCATTCTCAAGGAGTAATCCACAGTATGGAAAAGCTTTAGGAAGAGGTAGTCCTGAAATCAGATCAATAGTATGCTTTGCTGCACAATGCTTTGGCAGTCCAATGGTTGACACAAATATATCTTTATACTCCACTACTTTGTTTAATTGCTTCATTTCTTTTGAAGATGTGGTATGAGATTGGGCCAAAAGGATGTTCTTACTTTCAGGTCTTATCATCAAGAGCAAAAATTTCTTACTAGAAATGACTAGCTTCTTGAGTTGCTTGGTGTTGATCAGTGAAAGCTTAAGGACTAGTTCTAATATGTGGTATCTATGTTCACCAACATCTAAGATATCATTTCGGGGATTTGTTTCATAGATTTTATGGCGATTAAAATGATATATTTTCCGAAGTAAAACATTGCATACCTCTAATGGTGCTACATCACAAAGGAATGCACCTTGAAAAGTTCTGGTTTTGTACACTTGGTAACATTCAAGTGCTTCTCAAAAGCCAAGCTAAACCATCCCATGGTGTATGGTTGTGGGCGAGGCATCATTATAAAATTCAATCTTCGAATTGTTTATGGTGAAATTAGGTGTATAGGTTGTCCGTTAACCCATATTTGAGAATGGGACAAGTGTTGTGCTTCATTTGGATTTGAATTGGGTGATGAGGCAATGTTGGTGATACCTATCATAGCGCTAGGCATAGAGGCCATGATGTACTTACCTTTATCTTGTGTTTGGGGATAGGATTTGATGTCTGCAACTATGCAAGCAAAGCTTTCTTAGCATGGCATTCTTTAGTTGAGTGGGCATTGGAATTGTGTATTGTGCACCACTTTCTAGACTTAGATTGCCTAGTTTGATCATGTGTTTGTCCTTTTCTTTGCTTAGAATACTATTTGGCTCCATACTTGGATATCTTGGACTGTTGCTTACCCTGAGACTCAGAATCTTATTTCTTCGATTTTTGCATAGATTTTGCTTCAAACTTGGAGGAAAACCTATAGGCTTATCCAAAGGAAGAGATATGGAGGAAGTCCATGTCAATTTAGATGTACGGTCTCAAGCCTAGGCTATACTTCAAAATGAGATTTTGCTCTATTTCTTGAACATTTAAACTTATAAACTAAAGTATAAAAAATGTTAGTAAATTCTTGAATAGATTGATCACGACCTCAGTAAATTTGGATGAACTTAAATGTACTTGTTATCATAGGTTCCAATAGGGTAGTAGGTCTCTTTTAGGGCTTCTACAAAACCATTCTAGGTATCTATATGTATGATATCATCATCCTAATGGGAAGTGCAACAATTCTCTTTACCATTTCTTTATAGACAAGGAAACTCCCGAAGGCCAAAGGTTATCTTTTTTGGATCAAAAAACTGATTGATCATGTAGTATGAACAAATTAGACGAAGCCAATTATCTAATGCATCCTCATCTATATTTATACGATGTTTGACTATGAAATAGTCAATTTGGTTGAGATAGACAGGTCTGAAGGAGAGGATTGAACTCATTGAAGAAGTTGAGCAAAATGATCAATGATTGTTGCTTCTCCAAGTGCATAGTGTTTCTACAAATCATTTTGTTGCCTTTGCAAAGGATCTTGTATAATCTTTTGGAAAATTTCTAAAGTCATTGTCTCTAAAACTATTCTAGTTACCGTCTGTTGATATTGTGAAGGTATGAAAGAGGGTCACGAGTTTTGAGAACAAGCTTCTTGTGCTTCGACCTTGTGTGAGTGGGCATACAAAATGATGAGAAGGATTCAAATGGTAACTCCAATACTAAAGGGATCGATACCAAGTGTTATTGAGGCCCCATAAGAGATCTAGAGGACAACAAAATCAAACGGATTCAAATGTGTTATGAATGCGAAAAACATATGAGATTGAAAGAAGGCTAGATATAATCAAAGTGCTTATAGATAAAGAGAAACAAGATGTAATGTCCCCAATTTGGGACTAAGATTAAAAAAAGGGTTTTCCAACAAACCCTTTGCAAATCCAATCCAAACTGAAATCTGAAAACTTAAAACCAGCCAAACCTTAGAAGGAAAAATATATGATATCCCAACAAAAGAACATCCAAATAATTCCACCAATAGCTGAAAATTATTTAGAGAAACAAGTACCTTTTTTTGGATCAAATAACTTGATGAAGTAGCTAAAAATACCTCTTGTAAAATATTTGATTTTATTTGGAAGTATAGCTGCATTTTTCACCCCTTAAATGCATCACAAACCTTTGCAATTACTCTCCAATATTATGCCAAAATATACAGATTTATTACAACATCAAATAACCATGAAATGAAGGTACAAATGGTTCAATGTCCTTACCAATGAAGTCGCCAATATTCAAGAAAATTACAAAATTAATTAGCATGTGAATTCCTCCAATAACCTTTATCCAATGACGCCAAAACGAGTAGAATAAATCATCAAAATTCAAGATACAATATATGTACCATTTCTAGGGTCTAAGGGCACCCTAAAAGGTCTCTCCAAGCTTCCCAAGTGATTCGCGCCTCTTAGAAAAATCACAATAAAATATTTAGAATTTATTATGCCACAAATAACATCAAAATCACCTCAAATTAGTGTGACAAATATTAAAAAAATATAATAATAATTTCATAATTATTACTATCAAATCAGGACATCTTTTGGCCACTTAGAAGGCCTTACAATCTTTCCCAACCTAGTCGCCCAACTTGGAGAAGTCACAATAAAATTAGAAATTAATGTTCAAACCCTAGGAGAGGGATTCCTTGTAGAGCAGCGCTTAATGAGGGGTCTTCAAACCTAGGCACCAAGTCGCTTCGCCTCCAAGATCCTCCAACCCTTCAATGGCTTCCAAAAACCAGCCACTTGTCCAATTCGAATGAAGCACAAATTGTAGCCCTTGATGTAGAGCCACTCACATAGAAGGTATGAAGGTTTCCGTCCTCACACCTTATTCACACTTCGAAGGGTTTTGTCCTCAAAGTGCCATAGCCAAGCTTAACATACTTGAGCAAAAATCCAATATCCAAAAAATAGCATAACCCTTTAATGAATTCCAAACTTCCTTTATATACTCACCCTTTTAAGTTATGAGGGAAGAGTTAAGTACATAAAGGTTGGTTAGCTTTTAAAACAAAATTAAAGGCACTTTATGTCCTTTAAGTCGCAAAAGGGCCCTCCTCAATGCAAAATATAACTTAAGTGACCCTTTTACCTTTCAAAGAGGGTAGTATGTGTTTCTTTTTTCACTGTATTTCCCATAGCCTAAGGGAAACATCAAAAATAGGCTATGGAGACATGTCCAAAGCTCTTAGGCTAAAAAAGGGGACATTACAATCCTCCCCACCCTAAATTGTTTGTCCTCAAGCAATTGTAATAATCAAAGAGGTGTCCCAGTACATCTCAAAATGCAAACTCTCCCTGTGATGGCTTTCCATGGAAAAGAAGTTCCAATCTGAATGTAATATCTCAAAAGGGGATATTTGGATAAAAAATTGTTTATGCCTTAAATCCATAATAATATGAAATCTGAAATAAACAAATTCAACCAACCCTAGCTCCCAAATATTTATCCCATAATAAATTTTCCCTTCAAACCCTAGGCGTCACACTTGAAGGGTGTTGTAAGCAATTTTCAGCAACTAATTGATTTACAATTCATCACAAATTATGCCAAAATAAGTACCAAGCTGAAATTATGAATATGTACATTTTTTTTCCTTATTTTGTGAAGCACAACTGCCACTTTCAAATAACCCTTAAATTCTGATTTTTCTTCCACACACTTGCTTTTTGACTGATTTTTCACTTCAAACCCTTGTCATAAATAGCCAAAATAATTAGAAAATTATGAGGAAAATTACAACGAACTTATTGAGCCAAGAAATGACCCCTGCAAATCCTCAAGATGAATTGCCCAACTTGCCAAGGTCAAGGAAAAATACCAGAAAATTATTTGAAGGTTTTATATTAATTTGAAGTCTCGAACATCTACAAATCATCTCAAAACCCCAACGCTAATAGGCAGAAAATTAGCAATAAATTTCAGAATGTTTATTTGGCCTTTTTGACCCCAAAATCTCCTCCAAATTACCTCCAATACAAGTCGTCACACCTGGAATAATTAACAAAAAATTACCAAAGCATGTCACATTAAAAAATAAGCTCAAAACCCTATGCTAGACCTCCACAAACAAATCGTTAGTCTTTTAGGGCATCAACAAATAATTTTCTTTGCAAGGTGGCATCAAAAGACATCGTTGTAGATAGATCACAAGAGTACTTACTATTAGGCATACATCCCAATAGTTCCCTTCATGCATGAAGAACAATAACTTGAATTCGCACATGTGCAAGAAGAGTCCTCCAAATCGCCAATATACCCTTCCAAGTGGGGCGAATCACTTGGGGAGGGTAAAGCTTTCATTAAACCCCACCTTTTGCTGACTTTCTTTTAATTCTTTTTTCTCTTTTGATCACTTGAAGCCGACCAATCAAATCTTGAACATATTCTATTAATTAAATAATTAATTGCCTCAAAACAACAAAAGATAAAAATCACTCGGATAAATAATTAATAAAATACAATCCCCAAAAAGGAATCCTCTAGTCTATGGGGAAATAGAATAAAGGTCTTCATACCTCCTCATGTGTGATGTGAAAATGGGGACATTACATTGAATCTTCTTACAGGTGTAACTACGTTTTGAGGGCTGCCCCCAAGTTTTGAAAGTGCTACCACAGCCTTCTAAAGGCCTGTCTTGTCCCCACATGAGGCTGCCATGAGTGTATATGATGCTGTTAAGAGGCCACCAACCCGTAGCATCTTCCCAACCAGCTCTATGAATGCAATCTTTTCCAAACAACATGCTGCCCAAAGCATAGGCTGCCTTGTGTAACTCATAACAGTTGTTACTATGTCTCATTTTAGGCCCCAAACTCTTTAAAATAGTCCTCCGAAGAGCTGGACTTTTCCGTGGGGAAGTCTTGAACACTTGTTCCTTCATCCAAGAAGGATTCACCGTACCAAAAAGAATGTACATACTGATATGTGGGCTTTGTTCATGATGTACCTTGATGCAATCACTCCAAAACATCAACCCATTCATTACTAGGTTGAATTTTTTTGAGTGCTTCAAAAACATATATTCAATAGATGTCATCATGCACTCACAAGGTGTGCTAGATGGCCTAGAGTTGTCAAAAGAAATGCAATCTAAAAATACACCTTGCTACTCCATATGCCCAAGTCTATCTGAATTCTACTTATAGAGTGCCTACTATCTTGGCAAACATCCGACGACTCCTTGGGCCCTCCCATATTCCATGGCAAACCTATCCAATTTTGCAAAAAGGAAACAATAATGAGCTTCCTTGGAATCATACCTTGGAAAGAGGTATTGTAGAGATGCAAACCACCTTGTATGGCCCTCCTTATGTGTACATGTGTTCTCTCATTGGCTCCCCCTTATCAACATATTCATGTATTTATGGAACACCATGTGAGTCTAACAAGAGCTCGATTTTATCAATGCAAGAGCACTGTACCTTACTTGGGTTCTCCCACCTTTTGTTTTGCAAGAAGTGCCCCCAATCATGACCGTTTCCAGAACTTGTTAAGGGCTATAACAAGTCAAAAAAATCAGAATTCGTGACCTTATGATACCTCTGTGTTTGCATCATCAACTCAGAATTTTTTGAGTGGCAAAATTCAGACTTGGTTTGTGTACCACTTCTTCCCACTTTCTTGTAGCATGCCCCAAATTTCAAATTTGTTGACCCCAATAGAGGGCTGGAATTTTTTTATCAACTCAGAAATTTCGGAGTGTAAAAAATCAGACCCAGCACTTGTATTTTCAGACCCTTTCCTTGGCTGTAGTACGTCAACAACATTGTATTGGATGATGGTAATGGGCAGCAAATTTGAACACACAAATTCAGAATTTATTGAGTGAGAGTGAAACCAAAATTTCTTCAAAAACTCACCTTTCTCTTCGCTGTCCATACTTCCAAAGTTACCCTTATAACTTAGTATAGGGTGTTGCTCAAAGCAATCTAGGGGCTGTTCATGCAACCACAATTTCCTATTCTCCTTCCCAATCAATGTGCAACAATTTTCAAAATCAACAATGCCTGTCAAACCCAAAGTTGGGTGGGTTCTACCATGCCCCAATGGCTGCCCGTGCATAGAAATCACAACACCCTTTGCATTCCTCATAGCCATTGCAATTCGTTTCCTTAGAGATCCTATACAAGGAACAAACACGTTAGTAAAAACAAGGGTGTTTAGTAACACCATTTTGATCATCTTATCAAGCTCTATGATCACAAAGTGCACCCCTTCTTGATGCCTTGATTCTTCCTTGCAACTTCCCCTCATTCGAAATTCAAAAAATATGTTTACGTTGCTCCATTCATGGCTGTAGCAACTTTCCCCTTCCTTCTTTCCCTTATAGTGGCTGGAAATCCACTTTTATATCCTTGAGCCACCTCCGTGGTGTTAGGGTGTGAGGGGCACACCTTCCTAGGACCAAGACACACCATGTGAATAACAAATCGTGATGGAAACAAACTGAAAATACAAAAGACAACAGTCACTATGATCTTGGGACCATGATAACCTTCGTCTATTCCCTTCTTTATGCTAGCCCTATACATCTAGCATCACTATGTTGATAGAGCTCACCTAGATCCCATATCCATGAGGGGTATTTGTCATTTTATTTCCTAGAACTTACTTGGAATACTTCTTCTTCTCCTTGAGTGTCCTTTACCTCCACCTCAATGATTAAACAAGCTTTGCAACCAAGGTAATGAGAGAACCAATCACGAAGAGAAAACATTGAATGCTTACCAAGTTGACAACTCAATTGTTTCCCTATCAAGAAATCTGATTCTCCTTCCTTTATATGCAAGGTGCACCCTTCTTTTCCTTCTTGGCATCATTCCCTCAATGAACTCTTTTATTATATCCCTTTTTGTTAGGACATGTGCTTCCTCTTGCAATCTGAATTTAGACAAGGAAAATGATGCATGAAAAGGAGCAATACAAAAACTTTCTTTCTTGGCATACCTTTCTATGATGTCCTTGTTCATGCTTCCTTCTTGACACTTTGTTGGCTCATGAAGTTGTGGAACAACTTCTTTTTGTTTCACCCTTGGAAATTCTAATTTTTCAGTTACTTCTCTATTAGTGTCAATTGTTTGGAACTTCATTAGTTGCTCCATAGTTTGTTGTAACTCCTTACTTGGTTGCCCTTGAATTTCTGGTTCTTATGGTTCAGAAATTTCAATGATTGGCTGTCCTTTACTAAGCTGAAAATTAGGTTTTGGCTGCTCCAAAACTTCTGATTTTGGTTGCTTTAATGGCTGCTCCTCATGTAAGTGAAAATCCCCTCAAGTACCCTCACGATTTCTGATTTTGGAGGCTCCATCTTCTTTCTATCAAATTGTTTAATGAGCTTCTCACCTAGTTCCTCATATGTTCTAATGAGGTCATGTCCTTGTGACCTCCACCCAAGATGCCACCAATCATGGGCAGCTCCTTCCAAGTGTTGTATGACAAACTTTAGGGCCTCTTTTTCACCTCTAGGCCTCAAATTAAGGTATTTGTTAACCTTGTCCACCCATGTTCTAACTAAAGTACCGGGGCCCCATCAAAGGTAGGAGAACAATTCTTCCGAAGTCATTGTGCAAAACCATTTGCCTATGGCGTCTCTTTCCCTGTTTCCAAGCTACAAATTGATTGAAACTCATTGTCCTCTTGACTTGGGGTGTGCATTCCAAGTATTCATCATAAAATTCCATCAATTCCCAATTAACAAAGGGCCGTTCCTCTTCCATGTCAGGGGCTGGTCCCCTTTCGTGCCCTTCACTGATTGAAGGAGCGTGGCCATAGTTTTCGTCAACCGCTCTTGGGCTTGAGTAAGCCTCTCAAACCTAGCATTGTCCATGTCCTTGTTTGACAATAATTTTCCCATCCCACAAATGGCCAAGAAATTGACTCTAATACCACTGTAATGTCTCCAATTTGGGATGAAGATTAAAAAAAAAGGGTTTTCCAACAAACCCTTAGCAAATCCAATCCAAATTGAAATCTGAAAATTTAAAACCAGCCAAACCTTAGAAGGAAAAATATATGATATCCCAACAAAAGAACATCTAAATAATTCCACGAATAGCTGAAATTTATTTAGAAAAACAAGTATCTTTTTTTGGATCAAATAACTTGATGAAGTAGTTGAAAATACCTCCTGTAAAATATATGATTTTATTTGAAAGTATAGCTGCATTTTCACCCCTTAAACGCCTCACAAACCCTTGCAATTACTCTCCAATATTATGTCAAAATATACAAATTTATCACAACATCAAATAACCATGAAACGAAGGTACAAATGGTTCGATGACCTTACCAATGAAGTCGCCAATATTCAGGAAAATTACAGAATTAATTAGCATGTGAATTCCTCCAATAACCCTTATCCAATGATGCCAAAACGAGTAGAATAAATTATCAAAATTTAACATAAAATATATGTACCAAGGCACCCTAAAAGGTCTCCCCAAGTTCCCCAAGTGATTCGCTCCACTTAGAAAAATCACAATAAAATATTTCATGATTTATTATGCCACAAATGGCATCAAAATCACCTCAAATCAGTGTGATAAATATTAGAAAAATATAATAATAATTTCATAATTATTACTATCAAATTAAGGCATCTTTTGACCACTCAGAAGGCCTTACAATCTTTCCCAACCTAGTCACCCAACTTGGAGAAGTCACATTAAAATTAGAAATTAATGTTCAAACCCTGGGAGAGGGTTTTCTTGTAGAGCAGCCCTCAATTAAGGGTCTTCAAACCTAGGGACCAAATCGCCCCTCCTCCAAGATCCTCCAACCCGTCAATGGCTTCCAAAAACCAGCCACTTGGCCAATGCGAATGAAGCACGAATTATAGTCCTTGATGTAGAGCCACTCACATAGAAGGTATGAAGGTTTCCGTCCTCACACTTTATTCACACTTCGAAGGGTTTCTTCCTCAAAGTGCCTTAGCCAAGCTTGACATACTTGAGCAAAGATCCAATATCAAAAAAATAGCATAACCCTTTAATGAATTCCAAAGTTCCTTTATATACTCACCCTTTTAAGTTATGAGAGAAGAGTTAAGTACATAAAGGTCGGTAAGTTTTTAAAACAAACTTAAAGGCACTTTATGTCCATTAAGTCACATAAGGGCCCTCCTTAATGCAAAAATAGAACAACTTAAGTGACCCCTTCACTTTTACCTTTCGAAGAGGGTAGTATGTGTTTCCTTTTTCTCTTTATTTTCCATAGCCTAGGGGAAACATCAAAAATAGGCTATGGGGACATGTCCAAAGCCCTTAGGCTCAAAAGGGGGACATTACACACGAGCAATAAGATACCATGCTAGAACTGTAAATACAAGATTGTATTATGCAAAGTTTTGTACAATTAGCCGAGAGTTTGGATGCATGTCTTGAGGGTCTTCTCTAGGCTCCTACTAATGATAACCATTGAAAGGATGAATCAAGTAAATTATTATAGAAGTGTGAAAGATGAAGATATGGTTGTGGCGTTACAAAAAAAACAGTCCCTCATCACCTGACTCTTCATATTCACCATTTTGTTGTTTTCTGGAAATGCCGCAGTACAGCTACGGAGGATAGGGCTGACGCTGTCAAATCTGTGTGGCATGATTGGAGAAGAGTTAGGACTCCATGGGATGATCACATGTTCTTGAGAAGCTTCCGAAGTTGATGGTGTGGTTAGCTTATGGCACATAGTACAACTAATGGCATAGATTACCTTTGTTATACCACGAGTATCTCAAAGTTCCAGATCCTCTTGGATCAATTTGGCACATCACAATTCAAGATATGGTTTTTCGGGATTGACTTCTGCATTTGAGCATTTGTGCTTTGCTGATTGATTCGATTCATCAAGCACTTGACTGGGTACCTGTGCTACTCAAGACTAGAGATTGGTATTTTGGTTTGGATTTGGATAGTTGTTTTCAACTCCTTTGTCAATATTTTTGGATTTTGTTAACTACTTGGAATTTTTGTGCATCTAGTTGATGATTGTATGGTGTTTTATACATATGCTGTGGATATTGTTAATGTTGTAACTGGATATATGTTAGCATTTCAGATTTTTCAATAGGGTCATTTTTGGCTTTCGAGTTGTCCCAATTGGTGGTACATAGAGTACTTGTTTGAGGATTGGACATTATTGTGATGAGATATATGGTCATTTTTTTATGGGTCTTAGGATCTTTAGGCATTCGGAGTTTGTTGATGTTTAGATCAGCAGCTGATAGATAAGTTTGGTTTGGGATTTTGGATAAAGGTTTTGGATGGATGACCATGCTCGTAGCTAGCTCATTAGATTGCAGGGTGTTTTCGGCAAGTTTTTTCTGCCACTGGCAGTTATTTGTGTCAATAGAATTTTCTAGATATTGTAGTCATTGACTTTAGAGACCAGCAGGAAGGTGGTTCTTCATCAGCCTGACATACTGAGACGCCAGGTATTTCAGAGTGCAGTTTCAACACACAAAGGCAAGATGAACTCGAGCTAGATTGACCTCACAAAGAATTGGATACTTATGGCAGAGACATCATGAGATAGCTGTAGTAGGATAGTTTTCTGGATACTTATGGCAGAGACAACACAAAATATGTACATTTGCAGAGAGATATAGAAGTTCCTGGAGACAACACAGGTTTTCTATATTTGCAGTTTTGAGCATACGGGGCATACATAAATCACCTTTGCATTAAGCATATTGGAAACATTGGACATACAAGTGGACATTGTGTAGTACCAGTCTATTGAGCATCCTTTTAGAGATCTAACTACATATTTTTATTTGCAGAGAATGAGCTTAATGGACTAAGGATGAAGGTGGGCAGATTAGGGGTCATTGGGAATATTATAGTTTTAAGTCCTATTTAATTAATTCTCTTGGAAGGTGAAGGTTACACATAACCGGTTGGTTTCTCCTGAGAGGCCGAGGAAGTTGTAATGTTGATGAATTATAAAATATTTATCACTAATGGAATAATAATCTAATTTTCTGCTTCATTGTGTATTCCTTTATTTATAGTCTAGTCAAAGTTAATATTAGCGTTGATCCACATAAAGACCAGGCCTTTAGTGAGTTCTTAACTAGGTTCTTTTAAATACAAATGGAGTGATTATATTTATTATTAAAAAAACAACCATCGAAGATGAATTTATATCAAAAGTACAAAAAAAAATATACAAGTACATCCATAGAGAGCAAAACCCCAAAGCACAAGACCAAGTAATTGTGAAATCACCCCAACGCCACACAACCATTAAACTCGAGTAAGCAAAGTGAATCACTTATTTGCTTGGGAGAAATGAACTGTTACCAAATCATCCTCTTCATTAATAGTGTGAACTACTGGTATCAGGGCCTAAATTTGATGGCCATATTTATGTTTTAAAGCTGTAAAATACAATCATTTTTTTTAGGAAACCGTATTAGATGCAAGGTACAATTTTAGGCAATCCATAAAAACTATAAAGGATTATAATAAATATATGTGTTTTCTCTAATGTTTCCTTCTACTGAATCTCTGACCCATCTGAAGGTGATGGGTATGGATGACTTTATATGCTCGTTCAGACTGCTGGCACACCCTAAAAAAGTGATGGGAGTTGCATCGGTGGAATTCACCTTTCCCTCTTTCCATCGTTTGCAGCCTGGTGTTGATATTGTTCGCAAATGCATGTTTTAGTAAGGCCCATAGAAAACCTCCTCACTGTGAGCTCCCATATCAGAATTGCCATGGTTATGGGTGCAGTAAGGCAGACCTCTATGAGCATGAGATTGTACTCATAAAGGAGGACAAGTAGAGGAGGAGGAAGTTGAGTTAGGATGCATTATTGAAGAAGGCAAAGAAACACTGTTTGTCAATGACACGAGACCAGGAATCTCCTTCATGAGTTGTACGACACCAAAACAGGCAGATAAGTGCAATAACAGCATGCGAATGAGTATGAGCCTTTCACATTGCATTGAAAGGCATCCTGTCCTCATAAGCATGTTTCCAACACAACTCTTTTAGACAAACACTAATTATCCTTCATGAGCACGTCTGGTAAGAGACACTCAAATAGCCTTTTGACGTAAAAGCAAGAATAATAGTATGAATGAATGTTGCAGTTCATTTATAGCTACAATGCTTGCCAACTGTCCACCCTCTGAAAGGAGTACACGTTAGCAAGGAAGTGCTGAGAATACCTTTCAATGATTATGGCATTCATACAGAGATAACAATAAGAGAAAATGGTTGCCTCAAACTGATTTTTCTCATAAATGGCCCTCCCATTCAGACCACTAGATGGTTGCTAACGATCTGGTGCAGTGGCAGCTCATAGGATGCTTCAACAGATGCATAAAATGTTTCTTCTGATGTTATGAATATCATAACCATTTATATTATGTTTGATAAAATGTAGTAGTAGTAAACAGCAGGCACAGGTTCAAATTCCTGACAATTCTTTGAAGGTACAAATGCCACCTACAGCCAACTATAGAGAGAAAATATATTGGCTGAGAAACTGTATTTGTGTAATATCCCCAATTTGGGACAAGTATGCAAAACTAGCGTTTTCAATTAACCCCTATCAAGTCTGAAAACAAATACTCAAAAACAGCAAACCCTTTTTGTGAAGAAGTATATTCAAACACCACAATATTAATGTCAAATCCTAGTTGCTTAGGTTAGCAAATTAAATACAATATTCCAGCTGTTATTTACTTCAATTTTCATCTCAACATTGCACCAAAATTCATAAAATATTCCAAAATTGGTTGCTGCCATAAATACCTGGAAACTCCACATGTATGTGCCAAAACAAGGCCAAAATTATACAATAAATTATAAAAAAGTATTTCTGATTTTTCTGAATGTATCTCAGTCCAAAATGGCCTTAAATCCCTTGGCAAATCGCCAAAGGTGGAAAATATAATAAATGCAAAAATCCATGCAGCCCGGGTCTTCAAACCTCAGTACTCCAATGCAGCCCTTCGTGGAAGGGGTCTTCACCATCCCAGCACTTCGCCAACTTCACAATGGTCCAAATTCATCCCAAGCAACTTGCTAGGCTTGCCAATCAACACCGAGCTAACCCAAGAAGTTCGCTACCCTAGGAGAGGGCTAAATCCACAGAATTCTGAATGTTTAGTGCAAATACAACACCTGTAGTGGTGCTGCCTTGAGAAAGATGGAAGGTTTTCATCTCCACACCCTCGTGCCCTTGAAGGTTTCTGTTGAGAAGTGTTGTCATTGATGTCAAGGTCAAAATGGATGTCATTAGTGTCAAGATCAAAATTGATATCAAAGTGCATCTAGTAAAGATGCATGGTGAAGTGGTTTGTGACAAGGAAGTCTTATGACGAGAGAATTTGAAGGCAACCTATTGTCTCTCTGTTGAGAGAGAATTTGAAGGCAACCTGATAATTGTTTTGAGGTTGAAACATGTTTTCAGGTCAAGATCAAGATACAAGGTAAGCATACTTTTGAGCACTAGTCTTGAGGAGCATTGTCATATCATGAGCATATGCATGAAGAAGTGTGTACAGATGTCTATTACTATCTAATGAGCATACAAGGCATATGATCAAAGTATTGAAGCATCAAGGAATGTTTCAAGTCTAGTTGTCAAGCTTCAAGAACTTGAGAAATTGTAATGTCCCCTTTTCTAGCTCACATTGTATGGTGTTGTTGTTAGTCTATTTCTCCTTGGTTCCATAGGCTAATCAGGGCTTTTGTGGAATCTTGAGGATTTTTGGCTTAGGTAATTTTTGTTGCAAGTCAATCCGGGGCATTTGGAGGCAGTTTGGTATACTTACTATTTTTAGTAAGTCATTAATGCTATTAATAATAATTCATCTGGTGGGCCGTGATCTCTAGTGTCAGTGCCTTCTCAATGGAAAATTGGTTATTATCGTCAAATGATTTCAGTTCCATTGGTTAAATTCATCTCCACATCAATAAAGTTTAAATTATAAAGTTAAATTCAATTATTTAACTTTATTAATGTGAGTCAAGTTAAGTGGGAAATGAATAGTAAAAGGGGCCCCTTGTTTTAAAATACATGAGACATCAAAAAAGGCAAAGGGGAAGTTATGTTTTATCCCACATTGGTTAAAAATGTGAGTGAGCTCTTATGAGAAGTTTATAAAAGTGTTGCAAGGGCTCACTTTCAGGGATGCTTGGTTTATGCTTGGTTATTATTTTCTCTTAGAGAATTTTGGGAAGCTTTGGCTTTCAGCAGGTTTGAGGACGAAAACCCTCGAGCTTGGAGGCAATGGACGGAAACCCATTGTCTGTTGGAGATATTATTCAGGTGTCTCACTTTGTGCTTCAAATTCATACTTCTGGTTATCCAATCCGACTGTAAGTTCTGTGGCTATGACTAAATATTTCTGCTGTTATTCTACTGAAGATTTGAAAGCAATATTCCTATGTAATTTCAGAGCCTTGTTCTAAAACTATTATAATATGTTTTACATTGAAATTTGCTTGCAAGTTATTGGATGAATAGAAATTAGTTCATGCAAATGGTTTGTTTAAATTTTCTGTGGAACATTTGGAAAAATTGGGGCAAATATCCATAGGGGATTTTAAAGTGTTATCAGAGCCATAATCCTGCCATCCTGTGTTGGTTTGCAAAAGAAGATTTTCAGATGATGCTAGGGTTCGATGAATCTCAGAAATTCTTTGGTTTGATATCAGAGTTGATTAAAGAATTAGAATTTGAAGTTGGTCTCTGCCTAGGAGACAAACCCTGACAGTGAGAGGGAGAAGTGTGGGTCTTGTGTAGTTTGAAGACAAATATAAAAATTATATGATCGCATAAGAAGAAATCGCCCAGGAATCGTAGGAGTCTTATTTCTGAGCACAACATATCTAGAAGTGAATCGTGAAATTCAAGTCGCCCATTCACGAAGACCACCATTAGAGTGACGCAGCATTGAAAAAGGCCGTGAGTTGAAAGAGTTATTTGACTGTTGAATGAAATCGTGGCAAGTTGTGTTATTCCGCTCAGTCAGCAAGGGAGATCGAGAGTCTTGTTTTCCTTGTATGACGCCATCTTCAAAGAATCGTGGAGTTTGATATATTGCATAGCTGCCATTCCATATTGAATACACAGAAAATAAAGAGAGATTTATGATTTTAGAGTTTATGATTGTTGTTGCCAAAAGAGAGACCATCTCTGACACAATCCCAGCAGGGTCCCCCTTGTCCTAAAATTATAATAATTATAGAAAGGAATTGTGGAGGTATAGGAGTCTTTGCAATCTTGCGTGGGGCCCAATTGATAAGATTGGTAATTTAAATATGAGTTTTAATCTTCATATTATTATTTGAAGCTTATAAATGTATAAGGGAAATCACTGGATATATCAAAGGGAAGTAGCATAATCTATGGTGTTTCGTGGATCTTTCATTATATTCACCAATTCAAAAGAAAGTTTTAAGGCAGGTGCGTGTGTTTGAAAGATCGCAGCTAATATATTTTGTAGTCATTATTCAGAGAAGCACAAATTTATAGAGTGAAGCCTTCATCATAAGAAGTGATGTGAGTGATTGGGGAAGATTGCATTGTTAATTATCATGGGCATTCAAAGATAATTCTGCTCAACAGTTATAACAACAAGGTATTACCTGTTTCAACATTTGGTGATTGGATGCTGAGTGTGTCACCATTTAAGGAAGATATAAGCAGATTTCAATATCGGTATAGGTACAACAATATCATTAGACTACATCAATTAGAAACAGTGTTAGCTTCATCTCAAGGACATGAATTGTATAATATCAATTACAGGTAGTTTGATTTTACATTAGCAAATTCAGAAGTTATTGCACTAATTCCTCAGTTAGAAGAATGTAAGTCAATTTTTTGACATAATGTCTTTTGTGATATAATCTGCAATACTACAATTCCTAAGTGTAAACAGCATGGGGAACATTCAAATTTTAAATTTGAATCCAGCTATTCTATCTTCCCAACTGTTTAATAAATTGCAATACATTTGATAATGTTTCTTTCTAGCAAATGCATGTTATATGTTTGATAAAATGTCTATTAGATTTTGGAACTGAAATTGCATGAGTAGACATCATAAACAACATTCCAAACAAGCTAAAGATTCAAAAATACAGAGACTTACAGCAACATGCCAAGAATTTGACGAACAAAAAAAATCGGAAATCAAAGACAGATTAGTTTGGGATATTACAGTAAATAAAATGAAGACAATGGCAGATTTGAAAAGTGTCCTTTTCTCAAAAGAATTCAACGATACTTTTAATAGTGACCAATTAAGGGATTTACAGAAAGAAAAGGAAGTAGGGAATCGGCTGTATGTAATTGGATTACAATTGAAGTCCACGGAATTTCCTGATGATTTTCTCTCTAAGTTGGAGGAATTAGACACATATTTGTCCAAAGTAGACCAGTCAGATTGGAGGCTTCTGAATTGGGCCTTGCAGCCCTCAATGCTTGCTTTGGCTCAGCACAGGTTTGTGGAACATCCTTATGAAGAGGTGAGACTTGCAGTTGCTTCTTGTCACAGTGAGATCATAAGGATAACAGCACCAGTAGCACCCTATAATGATGACATACTAAAAAGGGTTCTACAGCTGATTGTGGAGGCCCTACATGGGTTAAATTATGTCAAAGCCCCTACTTTTGGTAAGAAGGCTAAGATTTTAGAAAACATGGCTCAAGCACATAACAATAATTCTAATTTGAATGACAACAGTTATGTTTCTGTTTTTCAACAGGAGGTAATGACTTGGTTGCATGGGGAGGATAGCGTTATGGAATCTACCTATGATGGCAACCAAATTGTGTGTGATGACTACGGGGAATATAGGGTGGATTCAAGCCACCGTGGTATGAAAATTCCTCATCCTTCCAGGGAAGATCACATAGGCAAGGACACAAAGGTTGAAACTAGTCCTAAATTTCAGTTTGAGAACAATAGTGATATATTTCACCTTTCTCCTAATGTTGCCGCTAACAATCATGAAAAAAGTAAGGGCACAGTTTCACCTGCTGATGGACTACAAGAGGCAAGTATGGTACATGGTAATTTTGATGGTGTCTCTTGTCATAGGATTGAGTTTATACATTTTGATACAACTGATATAGAATATGCCCAAGTTTTGAATGAAAAATGGTTGGAAAGAGCTAAACAAGCTAAGATTGTGGTTCAACAAGTCAATCTTCCCTTTCAACATATTCGTGATATTCACCATTCTTTTAATGATGAGAGGCACGAATTGCCTAACCCAGAGTCTCCAGTTGAGATAGTTGATCATTCCCATGATGGTGATAGTGATTGTTTTGATGACATATTTGATATCATCTATGCTTCTAATCAGAGTTATGAAAACGAGGTTTGGTGGCCATTTGTGCTGGTTTATGGGCATATGGGGGTTCATCTTCACATTGATTGGATGTCTTACATGCACGGATGGTTACGTAAGGGTACTTGGTTGACAAACTTCTTTTTCATCTCTTACAGTGGGTTCTACATGTTGGTTTGGGATCCAGGTATTGACATGATTGGTGCATTGGCTCTTATGGATTCCATGATGTTGCTTCACAGCTTGTGGAGTATGGTGTTTTTATTAGGATGGAGCAGCGGATTGGTTGATGTTTGCTTGAGGGCAAGCAATCTCGGGAAGGGAGGACTTTAATGTCCCCATTTCTAGCTCACATTGTATGGTGTTGTTGTTAGCTTATTTCTCCTTGGTTCCATAGGCTAATTAGGGCTTTTATGGAATCTTGAGGATTTTTGGCCTAGGTAATTTTCGTTGCAGGTCAATCCGGGGCATTTGGAGGCAATCTGGTATACTTACTATTTTTAGTAAGTCATTAATGCTATTAATAGTAATGCATCTGGTGGGTTGTGATCTCCAGTGTCAGTGCCTTCTCAATGGAAAATTGGTTATTATCGTCAGATGATTTCAGCTCCATTGGTTTCATTCATCTCTGCATTAATAAAGTTTAAATTATAAAGTTAAATTCAATTATTTAACTTTATTAATGTGAGTCAAGTTAAGTGGGAAATGAATGGTAAAAGGGGCCCCTTGTTTTAAAATACATGAGACATCAAAAAAGGCAAAGGGGAAGTTATGTTTTATCCCACATTGGTTAAAAATGTGAGTGAGCTTTTACGAGAAGTTTATAAAAGTGTTGCAAGGGCTCACTTTCAGGGATGCTTGGTTTATGCTTGGTTATTATTTTCTCTTAGAGAATTCTGGGAGGCTTTGGCTTTCAGTAGGTTTGAGGACGGAAACCCTCGAGCTTGGATGTTTGGACAGAAACCCATTGTCTGTTGGAGATATTATTCAGGTGTCTCACTTTGTGCTTCAAATTCATATTTCTGGTTATCCAATCTGACTGTAAGTTTTGTGGCTACAATTGAATATTTCTGCTGTTATTCTACTGAAGATTTGAAAGCAATATTCCTATGTAATTTTAGAGCCTTGTTCTAAAACTGTAATAATATGTTTTATGTTGAAATTTGCTTGCAAGTTATTGGATGAATAGAAATTTGTTCATGCAAACAGTTTGTTTAAATTTTCTGTGGAACATTTGGAAAATTGGGGCAAATATCCATAGGGGATGTTACAGAAATCTAGTCATGACATTAATCATCACATGAAGAGACCCTGTGAGAGGGTATGAAGATGGTGGTCTGCTGAGATAGATAGACACAGGTATGAGTGGATGCTTAAGGATGCTCAAGCATGCATATGAAGTGTTGGAACACTTAGAAAAGTTTCAAGGTAAGCCTACAGGGGTAAGGTCTTAAACCTAAGCATGCAACCAAACTAGTCCTAGACCTTGACTGAAATATCCCTAATTAGGGAATAAGAACAAAAATGGGATTGTACACAGAATTTAGTCTAGTTGTACCTTCTTTTCTTTGCCCTTCAACACTGATCTGAGCTAGATCTTTCAATGTTTCCTTTGACGCTAGGTAAAAATCTTGAAACCCTCTCCAATCACCACTAAACCGAAGATTAAGGTTCTATATAATTTTCCTTTGCTTGGCGAAATTCATAGACACAACTCACATCATGTAATCCATTCTCAAACATAGAAATATTTCCTAAATTAAGTCGTCCTACTCAGAAAATATATTTAATATTTTCTGGTTGGATCTGGGAAATTCTAGACTTCAAAACCCTTGTATGAAATTGCTAATAGGTAGAATAAATTTAGATAAATATTGGAACCTGATTTTTGGGCCACAAAATCTCTTGCAAGTCTCCCAAGGGGGTTCGCTGCTCTTGCATAAGTGTTCGCTCCTCCTTAGGTAGTTTGCTGCTGTCAAAGAGTTCAAAAGCACAAGAAAACCAGCGATCTTACTCAAAATTAGCTCTCAATGATTGATAAATTTCCTCTCCACGGTGGTGTTACAAAACACTGTTTTAGATAGAGTTGCAATGCTCGAAGGGTGACATTCTCCAAGCAACCACACTGGAAGTCAAGCTTGACATACTTGATTGATCCACACAATATATAAAAATACAAAACCATTGTGAGAGAGAGCCCTGCATTCCTTTTGTATTTTGGCGTCCAAGTAGAAAGGGAAGGGTCCACTTTAATGCTTATCTTCTTTTTCAAATAAGAAATACTATAAGATGCTTTTTTTAAAAGAACGCTTTTTCCTTAAGAGCAAAAGTACCCTTTCTCTATCAAAAGAAACTCTTGAAGTATAATAGTTCCCCTTGTTGACTCCTTGAATCTTTAGCCTTTGGGAACAAAGGAGGCTAAAGGTCCCATCCAATCATGAGGTCAAAAGGGGAGACATTACAATCCTCCCTTCCCAAGATTGCTTGCCCACAAGCAATTGTAGACTTGGGTGTTGAAGGATGGCTGCCCCTTCCCAAGTTGCATCCTCACAAGGTAAGTCTTTCCAATGTACCAAGTATTCTATGATAGTGCGGTTTTGTATCTTCCTTTCACGTACCTCTAGAATAGTATCAGGGACCAATATTAATTTTCCTTCATCATTAAGTGGTGGTAAATCACCAGAAGGAATGATTTGTCTTCCAAGGGCTGCCTTAAGGCATGATACATGAAACACATTGTGAATTCTACTTTCTTCAGGTAAATGCAACTGATAAATCACTTCACCTACCTTTCTTATAATTTTGTATGGCCCATAGAAATGAGGCTTTAACTTCTCTGCTCCACTTAGCTTGAGGGATGATTGCCTACATGGCTGCAATCTCAAATAAACCATGTCGCCCACCTTAAATTGCCTTTCCTTTCTATGCTGATCCACATAGAGTTTTTCTTGATTTTGGCCCTGCTGTAAATTCCTTTTGAGCTGATCTAAAATTTATGTACTTTGTTGAACCCAATCCACTGCACCTGGTACTCTACTATCTTCCAAAACAAGATCAATAAAGGATAAAGCTTCATAACCATATAAGGGTTTAAAAGGGGACATACCACTAGACATATGATGGGAAGTGTTGTAACAAAATTTTGCCATATGCAACCACTTGTTCCAACCTGTTTGCTGGCCTGAAATATAGTTTCTTAAATATCCTTCCACCCATTTATTGACAATTTCCGTTTGCTCATCCATTTGGAGATGATAGCTTGTACTCGGAAGCAACTCTGTTCCTGTCAATCTAAAAAGCTCTTGCCAAAAGTGACTCATAAACCTGCTGTCCCTATCGCTTATAATGTTCTTGGGCAACCCATGCAATCTGAATATTTCCTTAAAAAAAACTTCTGCTATATAAGGTGCATTATACTTGGTTGGAAGTGCCATGAAATGAGTGTATTTGGTCAATCTATCCACCACAACAAAAATTCCACACTTACCTTGTGACATAAGCAACCCGGTGATGAAGTCCATGGATATGCTTTCCCATTTTTGGTGGGGAATAGGAAGGGGTTGCAATAATCCAGCTGGAAAGGTAGTCATTACTTTATTCTTTTGGCATACTACACATTCCCTAACATGATCATACACGTCCTTCTTCAACCCTTTCCACACAAATTGTTCTCTTACCTTCAAGAATTTCGGTAGCCCCTTTGTCTTTAGCATATTCTGCTATAATTACAGCCTTCCAATTAGCTGTTAGCTCACTCAAAGAACACAAATATGGCTTTCTTGACAAAGCATCAGCCACCTTATTAGTTTTACCCTTCACATACTCAATCTTGAAATCATATGATTGTAGTTTACTTACCCATTTCTGCTGTCTATCATTCAAATCTGTCTATGCGAGGAAGTACTTGAGGCTTTTGTGATCTATTTTTACTATAAATCTTCCGCAAATCAGATATTGGTGGAATTTGTCTAAGGCATGCATGATAGCCAACATTTCTTTGTCATAGATTGAAAAATTTCTTTCATTTTCTTTGAGTTTCCTACTTTCGAAAGCAATGGGATGTCCTTTTTGCATTATGACAGCCTCAATCCCTTCTCCTGAAGCATCACATTCCAAGGTGAAAGGAATGGAAAAATTTGGTACAGCTAGTACGGGACAAGAGCTCATCACAATCTTGAGCTTTTCAAAAGTTTCCAAGGTTGTTTTAGACCACACAAAAGCACCTTTTCTTGTCAAACTTGTAAGAGCAGCAACACTTTGGGAGAAGCCTTTGACAAATCTTCGATAATAACTACAAAGACCAAGAAAACCTCTTAAATGAGAGATAGAGGTGGGAGGAGGCCAATCAAGAATGGCTTGAATCTTTTGTTGATCAACTTGAACCCCTTGAGCATTGTTTATATGCCCCAAATAAAGAATTTCAGAAGTAGCAAACTCACATTTAGAAATCTTTGCAAAGAGAGTTTGCTGTTCTAACATGCCCAAAGCAATGTCTAAATGATGCAAATGCTCCTCCCACGTCTTGCTATAGACCAAGATATCATCAAAGAATACAAGCACAAATTTCCTTGAGTGTTGTTTGAAGATGAAATTCATGCATGATTGGAAAGTAGCAGGGGCGTTAGTGAGACCAAAAGGCATAACTAGAAAATCATAGTGCCCATAATGACAATGAAAGGCTGTTTTTTGCACATCTTCCCCCCTCATACGAATTTGGTGGTAACCGGTTTTCAAGTCAATCGTAGAGAAATAAACTACCCCATGTAACTCATCAATGAGTTCATCAATCCTTGGTATAGAATACCGGTTCTTGATGGTTTTTTTGTTCAACAACCTATAATCTATGCACATTCTCATGGTCCCATCTTTCTTTTTCACAAGTACAACTGAAGAAGCAAAGGGGCTTGAGGGGATAGCCTTTTCAATCTCCTCTTTGTAAATCCGAGGGTGGCGGTAGGGAGTGGTGATAACTGCTTTGGTCCCTTCTTCCAATTCTATCATATGTTCAAAGCCTCTATTTGGGGGCAGCATGTGTGGAATATCACCAAACACTTTCTTGTGTTTGTTAATTATAACTTGAACATCTTTGTGAAGTAAGGGGGATTTACAATTTGACCTTGTGTCATGCATAAACAACTCTGCTGCCCATACAACTTGTCCCTTATTAAAAGTCTGTTCCATTCTTTTTGAGGTTACCATCATAAGCATTCCCTTGCCTAATCTGTGAAGCACGGTTTCTTTTTTGGCTGTCATAAACTTCAGTTTAGGCTCTTGTAAATTACATGTGTATTCTCCAAGGGTTTGAAACCATGGAGCCCCAAAGACTACCTCAATTTCACCGTAGTTTATTACATGAAATTCTCCCTTAAAAGTGTATCCTCCCATGGTGATTTTTAAGCCCATAATGCTGGAATTGCTTATCAAAGAAGAACCATCTCCTGTTACGGTAAATCCATCATTGTTTTTGGTGGGCAGCTTATGCTTAGCAACCACTTTGGCATCTATGAAGTTATGTGTTGCCCCTTGATCTAAAGTCACAATTATTCTTTTACCTTTGGTGGTCCCTTTAACACGGAAAACATGTTGTTTTGATGTGTTAGATAATGTAGCCACCTTCTTTGCTGTCATAGCCTGTTGACTGTCTTCTTTCTACTTTTGTGATTTGTGTTTTTCTGGCTTTTCTGATTTTTTTCTGGATCATCTCTTTGCTGTCCTCTTAGTGACCCTCCCGTGCTACTAACCTTAAACTGTTCTGTCTCTGTAGACTGAATTTTTATTTGTTTTTTCATGGCTGCAAGCTTATCAGGGTCTGATTTCTTATGATTAACTGACTGGATATGGCAGTTCCTGAAATTAGCTGAATTTGTTGCTTTTCCCTTGTTGTGACTCCTTGAGGGGTCCTTTAGGCGAGTTGATATCCAATGGTTCTTTTCCATTACCAAACTCATCAATGATATTTTTAAAGAAATCTTCGAGGGTTTCCACATCACCATGTTTTAGTGATTCTCTTCTCTACTGCCACGAAGTCCACGCGGTGCCATTCAAGTGCCTACTGACAAAAGTGAGGGACTATTTCCTATCTTTTGATCTTGCATCTAAATACTTACTTTGTCAACCCATTCTCTTATCGGAACACATAGATTACCATCAAATGTAGGAAGGACTATTTCCCCAAATCCGTCATCTGTGGCTATATGTCCTTTTCAATACCTTGGTCTCAACCAACCCTCAAAACTCCTTTCCTTCATGTATCCTGGTGCAAGCATCAAATACTCCTCATAGTCTTCTCCTATAGTCCATTGAATCAAAGGCAATTTCTTCCCTGTTAAAGACTGAACAACCCTTCTTTGGTTCATATTACTGTTATCCACCAATCTTGAATCCCACATATCGCCAAGAGATGGCTCTGATACCACTAGAATATCCCTAATTAGGGAATATGAACAAAAATGGGATTATACACAGAATTTAGTCTAGCTGTACCTTCTTTTCTTTTCCCTTCAAGACTGATCTGAACTGGATCTTTCATTGTGTCCTTTGACGCTAGGTAGAAATCTGGAAACCCTCTCCAATCACCTCTAAACCGGCGACTAGGGTTCTATTTAATTTTCCTTTGCTTGGCGAAATTCATAGACACAACTCACAGCGTTTAATCCATTCTCAAACATAGAAATATTTCCTGAATTAAATCGTCCTACTCAGAAAATATATTTAATATTTTCTGGTTGGATTTGGCAAATTTTAGACTTCAAAGCCCTTGTATTAAATTGCTAATAGGCAGAATAAATTTAGATAAATATTGGAACCTGATTTTTGGGCCACGAAATCTCTTGCAAGTCTCCCAAGGGGGTTCACTGCTCCTGCATAAGTGTTTGCTCCTCCTTAGGTGGTTCGCTGCTGTCAAAGAGTTCAAAAGCACAAGAAAACCAGCTATCTTACTCAAAATTAGCTCTCAATGATTGATAAATTTCCTCTCCATGGTGGTGTTACAAAACACTGTTTTAGATAGAGTTGCAGTGCTCGAAGGGTGACATTCTCCAAGCAACCACACTGGAAGTCAAGCTTGACATACTTGATTGATCCACACAATATATAAAAATCCATAACCATTATGAGAGCCCTCCATTCCTTTTGTATGCTTCTTTCAATTTTTGCGCCCCAGTAGAAAGGGAAGGGTCCACTTTAATGCTTATCCTCTTTTTCAAATAAGAAATACTATAAGATACTTTTTTTAAAAGAACACTTTTTCATTAAGAGCAAAAGTACCCTTTCTTTTCATCAAAAGAAACTCGTGAAGTATAATAGTTCCCCTTTCTGACTCCTTGAATCTTTAGCCTTTGGGAACAAAGGAGGCTGAAGGTCCCATCCAATCATGAGCTCAAAAGGGGGGACGTTACATTGCCTGACTCAATAAGGTACCATGAAGTGTTGTCAAGACCTATGAAGAATGCAAATTAGTGTTTGAGCATGGTATGAGGTTGTTTGACATGAGAATGAGTTTTAGAGTGCACCTACAATGGCAGGAAGGTCAGTTTCAAGGCCTAGAGTGACTTGCAGGTCAAGGCCTAATGAACAGAGAGAGTGAGAGTGGCCTTATGAGGAGTCATGTTCAGTTTCCTAGGCAAGTATGCTCATGTGAGCATTGTCAGAGGTGTGAGAAGTTGTCTCAAGCATGTGCATGAAATTTCAGGTCAAAGTTTGAAAGAAAAAGCATGAAAAAGTGGATTTAAGGTCTCTCGAGTGCTAGAACGAAGTGTTGTAGACCCGAGAAAGTCTTTCTTATGCTTGTTGGCACGTGCAACCTTTGCATGAAATCCTAAGAAGTTCATGGAAGTTGGGGAAGGATCCTATCTCAAATTTCTAAGCGTTGATTTCTGGATTAAGGGCCCAATCTTTATGAATGATCATTAAGACTGTAAGGTGGTCTTAACTCTCTCTAAAACCCTAACTGTGACCCGATATGGAAGATCTTGTTGGAAACGACTCATAATGGATTGGATATCCTGGTTTGATGATTGGAGCATGTAATGGACTCTCCCAGGTACCTTCAGGTGGCATTGGTCTATCAGTTGTGTAAGTGGACCATACAGGAAAAACCATATTTCTCAAAAATTTGCTATTGCAGACAAAGTTGACCAAGTCAAAGTTGCTAAGTGGATGGAGGTTGAAGCTTGATACTTATGTCTTATGCACATGGTGGTTTCTGAGCAGGTTCCAAACTTCAAATGTGCTAAACCGGTCATGGAAGTTGACCTAACGCTAAAAAGGCCTAGTGAGGAAGAGAGTGAGAAAAACAGGTAGAAGTGGGAATGAGATTAGGGATGTGTCGTTGTGGATTAGGGATGGATCTAATTGCATAGGGTTGTTCAAAACATGTAACACATATCCCTATTGGGTAGAAGATTTGGAGATGTTTATATATATGCACAAAGGTGCTCTCATATTGACTTGTCTAACACAGTGAGGTCTGTATACAATTAAGACATGAGATTGGTCTATAAGACCAATATTGCTATTTGAGCTTATAATGTATTTGTTTCAAGATGTTTTGAAGATGTTGAAGGATTATCTAAACGCATTGGAAGGTCATGATAGTGATTCTAAAGGTGTTCTAAGTCATTGTTTTCAGGATTGTGTTTTTAGGGATTATGGCAGTGTTCTGTGTGTTAGTAAGATTGATGTTCCTAAGTCATTATGCCCAGTTTGGAAGTATTTCAAGCATATGATGGTGTTCTACAGATATAATTGTATCTTGTTGATGCTTTAGTATTCATAGGAAGTGCTATCTCAAGTGTTGGAAGTCCAAGTATGCATGATTGGTTTCTAAGGTGTTGTGACAGACTTGAGTAAGCTGAGTGAAGAGTTGTTCCTGAAACATTATATCCTGAGCAGAGCTATACCAAGCATGTGATGATGTTATATAGATGCCATGGGATATTATACATGCATCTAGAGTGTTGGAAAGTGCCTATACGGATGTTCGAGGTCAAATTGCTAAGGATTGGGTTTTGAGCAAATTGGCAGTTCTGAGTGAGCTTTTTGTTGAGGTGTTCTTGAGTATTTGCAACCTGATAGAAGTTGTCTATTGGACTTTTTGATGAACCTGAATTCATGAAGTTTCCATCCATATATGGTTTGTGCCTAGAATGTGTTTCTATAGGTTGTATGAGCTTCGTCTTTGAAGACAGTATCTTTGAGGTAATTAGGCCTAATAAGTCTTTAAGGCCTAATTGTGCTTTCAAGGTATGAGTGAAGGATTTGTTACTTCTTGAGCATAGAAGAGGTCCGTTGAGATTGCTAGCTAAGTGTTTAAAAGGCTTGAGTTTTTTGGTGAGGGCCATCTGGGCCATAGAGGTTGAAATTGTTCCGTGGAGAGGATAGACCTAATAAAATAGGTCTCCATGAGACCTAAATAAGAAATAATGTCTATTTGAGAAAGGTAAGACGTATAGGGACTCAAAGCACATTTGATTCTTGCCTATGAAGTGTTCTAAGATCCATTCCATGGCCGACTTAAAAGGATAAGAGTGCTTGGCCGACCAAGAAGGATATGGACAAGAAAAATCTTGTTTATATACTAGGCATTTTTAGGCCTAATAGTGTATATAAAGTGTGTAGATGTGAAGCGAAGAAGAAGAGGATTGTGTGAGCTTACATAGGTGGTGAAACACATCAAAGAAATGATATGAATCAGTCATAGACATCTACGGGGTTTCATGCATGCTTTCATGACAGTTTCAAGGCATAGAAGGGCTTTTTGAGCGAAGTAGGTAAAGGACAGTCTATGCTTGTGTGAGAGGCAGATTTGAGTGTGATAGAGCAAAAGAAGACCATCATCAGTTGTGAAAGGGAAACAAGAGCAAGGTGGATAGGATTATAGTGTTGATTGAGTAGGTGCTTGATCAACAAGGGGGTTGTAGTCTCCTAGTAAGTTGGTGCTCCTTGTTGGGTTGGTAATCAACTAAAATTGATTCATGGTCTTATAAGACAAGTTGTCCAAGCTGTGTTTCAGTGGGTTTTATTCCCCTTGAGGGTTTCCCACATATATTGTGTTTATGAGCTTGTGGATTGATGTCTATTATTGCTAAAATATATATATGCTTGTCTAATTGTTCTATGAGTGCTTAACTAAGTTTGTATATGAAAGTTTGAAGATTGATTCACTGACCCCCTGCCCCCCTCCCCCTCAGTGATTTTGATTCCAACATTTGGTATCAGAGCCTGGTCCTTTGAAACAGGTCTAAAAACTTAAAGGAGATCCTAGAAGCAAGGATGGCTAGTCAGCAAGCTCAAGGTGGTTTCTCTACTAGTAAGGCTTTGTTGTTCAATGGATCTAACTATGCCTTTTGGAGTGTCAAAATTAAGATATATTTGATGTCACAAGGACATGATATTTGATAGTCAATTATGGATAGTTATACAACTCCTATTCCTCCAATAGATGCAACAGGGAAGAAGGCTAGTGAAAACAACTCCAAGGCAATGAATGTATAGTGTCCCCATTTCCGTAATGTTCATAGTTGATTTGGGTATTTAGCCCTTTCACTATTCCCATGGGCTAAATCGCATTCTAAGGGAATGATTGGTTGAAAAAAGGAGTAAAAAGTAACTTAAGCGGTTCTATTCTTAAGTTGACTTTATAAAGTGTTCTAATTTTGAATTACTTTATAAAAGTATTTTATAAAAGTTACTTAAGTCGGCCAAAAACACTTTATGTCATAAAGTGAGATTGTGTACATAAAAACCTTCATTTAATTAAGTTTAAGTGGGACCTATTTGGAGTGCTCCACTTGAGGGATTTAAAAGGAGCATTTGGAGATCATTTTTCATTCATTGAGTTATGTTATTTTGATTTGGAGATATTTCCTCTTGGCTGCAACTTGTTTCAGCTTGAATTCAAGGATGAAAAGCCTTGGAGATTTGTAGGTTGAACTAAACCCAATCCTACTTTGTGAGGTGGATTCATCCAGGATTCACCATTGGACATATTTGCAAATTTGTGATCAGTTTGGGGTCATTTTCAGCTAGGGTTTGAACCCATTTTTGGAGCTAAATTTAAGATTTGAAGTGCCAAAGACTTCTTATGCATTTTCTATCTTGGGCGGCCAGATCTGGGGACTTTATGGCATCATTTGAAGGTGGTTTCAGGATTTTTGGAGTTGTCTTTGATTTTATATGAATTTTCTTCTATTTTGGACGACTAGGGTTTGGAGGAAACTGCAGATTTCAATTTAAGATTTCAGTATTATTATTTCAGAATACAGGAGCTAGGGTTTGGAGAATACATTTGGCATCTTTTGGACCTATTTCAGCCTAAAGTTTATAGGGTTTCATATTTTCCCTAGCTGATTTGCATTGGAAAGGTGTTGGTCATTGATAAGGCATCATTTTGGAGCTTCATTTCCAGATTTGCATTGGAGTTGCTGGTCTGAAAATACTCAGAAAATCAGTCTATTTCCATCCATTGTCTTCTTCACATCTGTTGAACACACTATCTACTGAGAGGGGGGGTGAATCAGTAGATGAGCTAAAACCTAGTTCTTAGAACTTTTAAACAAGATACTTAAAGTATATGCAAAGTAAAGAACAGAACAAAGATCACACACACACACAAGAATGCTCAACACCAGATTTTAACGTGGAAATCCAAAGGGAAAAATCACGGTGAGAAAAGCTGCTAGAAGCTACTTTTCTAATCTAGCCTCATAGAAAAGAAGTCTCACACACAAACCTCACTGGTTACATCCAAGAGCACCCACTCTAAGGAAGCGTCAACTTTCTAACTGAGCACCAACTCAGTTTATCTGATGGCACCAACCTATCAGAGAAATGAAGTTGCAACTTCAAAATACATAAGAGATTTAGAATGAATCTTGTTCATTTTTCTGTTACAAGTCTAGTCTATAACTGCACCTTCGCTGTGTGTCTTCTTGGCTTCTCTACCTTTATCTCTTTGTGTTTGGATATCTTCTACTTTGACACACATTTTTTTGCCCTTTTCACGCTGTTTGCATATGTTCTCACTCGACAATTTTGAGTTAACACTAATTATTATTGCAACAACAGTTAAAAAGACAGTGCTTATCAAATGATCTATTCATAGCATATATAGACAAATGCATCGTAGGGTTGTCTATCGTAAAGGGTTCACACTTCAACTGAACTCAACCGGTTCAAGCTTTTGATTTGCATTCAATGTGACTTTGACTTTGTGTCTCGATTCATGCTTCACTTGGCAACGTTCAAATTTTTTTACTGTCTTTGGCATCTGCACTTCTACTGCGCTTAATTGCGCTGCTTCCTCAATCACTTCTGATCTACATTCAATGTGACTCTGACTTCATGTCACGATTCATCCTTCAAACGACAACATTCAAATTTCTTTACTGTCTTTGGCATCTTGTAATGACCCCTTCTCAAATCTGATCTCACAGTGACCGTTGGCCTATTTCTGGAAATCCGTAGGCTATTCGGAAGGTGCAAATGAGGGTTTCCTATTTTTTAGGATGTTCTTGCTCGAAGTTTTGATGGCGAATTCTTTCTGGGTTTTTCGAGAGCTTCGCGGAGGTATGTTTGTTTCGGTTTTCTGAGCATTTCCAGGAATTTACTATTTTTAGTAAATTCTATTTTTGGCAGCTAGCAGGATTGTCGCAAGGAGTTAACTTTCCTTTTCAGTTGACTCATTCAGTTTTGGGCTTCAGAATGCGGTCTTGGTGGAATAAGTTAATTTCACTTAAATAAGAAAAAAATAATAATAACGTTATATTTTAACGTTGACCTTGGCCTAGTCGAAATAACTTAATGTTATTTTAAAAGGGGGACTTGAAGGGGGGGCGCCATCATTGCATGGAAAGGGGCGCCACTTATGGAGATAAGGCTTCAAGGGAGGCGAACTGAAGCCTATAAAAGAAGGCATTGGGTTATCATTTCTTCATCTTGGTTTATTACATTGTTATGCTGCCGCTTTGGCTCTGGAACTGCTTCGGGGAATGAAGGCCTCCTAGCTAGGGCATCATTTCATGCTTGCAAGACAGCATCTAGTGGTGATTCAGTCATTGATATTTGTATTTACTTATGTATTGATTTCAGTTATTTCATTATTAGTTATTTGGTATTATTAGTGTTCAATTATTGTATTCTGTATAAGACAGAACTAGGTTTTTACTCATAAATCAGAAAAATCAAAGAAAAAAGTTCTGGGTATCATTTCATGGTCTTGGCTAGGCTTAGGCGCCCCTTTGCTCTAATTTATAGAATTTTTAGAGTTTGCAATGAATTTCTAGAGCAAGTCGCCCTTTTCAGCTGGGACACCCTTTGGGGTTTACATTGGAATTTGTGTAACACGTTTTGGATGCAGATTTGATCAGAATTTTGATGCTAACTTGGGCGCCATATTTAGGAAGAGACTTTGCAACAGAAATCAGGAAGATTGAATAAGTTTTGTGTGAGTTATGAACATTTGAAGAATTTAATAGGTGGCTGGTTTTTCTTCTTTCTAAGAGCAAATTGTTCTTATTTTGTAAGCTGACAGTAGTACTGGCAGCCATTCTTTATTTGTTCAAAGCTGATTTCAAAAGTTCAGTTTCTATTAAGTTATTGTATTAGTTTATAGCTCCGCCTTATGGTAGCTACTTTCCCTATTGGGGTTAGCAAGCACATTCTGGGTGTAGAGCTCCGCCCTATGGTAGCTACTTTCCCTTCTGGGGTTAGCAAGCACATGCTGGGTGTGGAGTAGTTTCATTCTTCAGTATTTCAATTAAAGCATTGTTATTAATTTCACTCCGTCATATGGTAGCCCCTTACTCTGCCTTGGATTGAGTAGCACATACTTGACGTAGAGTTCCTTTGTTAGTAATTTACTTCGTCTTATGGTCGCCCCAACTCCGCCTTGGATTGGGTAGCACATACTGGACGTTGAGTTCCATTTCTAGCATTTAAAGTAGCAGAGTTGTTTCAGTACAATTGGGTTTATCTTCTAACCTTAACGGTATTTATTTGTAATGTTGAAATCCAATATCAAAAAAATAAAAATAAAATTGGCTCGGGATATTTCACATCTTCACTTCTACTGCACTTAACTGCATCGCTTCTTCGATCACTTCTGATTTGCATTCAATGTGACTCTGACTTCGTGGCTCGATTCATGCTTCAAATGACAACGTTCAAATTTCTTTATTGACTTTGGCATCTTCACTTCTACTGCACTTAACTGCGTCACTTCCTCGATCACTTCAATTGAATTATCTCGAGCTCTGTGAAGATATATCGAGTTCATCACCAGTTCCAGTTGTTCCTTTATAGACAGTTGAAAGACATCGATTGTGGGTTTTTTCAAATTTTTTTGTCACGCCAAGTTCACGTTCTTTTCTTTGTTGGATCATTCCTTATGATCTTTTGACACTTGTCAAATGCACGTGCTCTTGGAGGATCATCTGAGTTTGCTTTGCACCATTGGATCTAATGTACTGATCAGACATGAGCTATTGATCTTTGAACTCAGCATTATTTTTAATACTTGCTTTGCCATTAACCATTGATCTCCATTTCTTCCCTTTTTGCATCTCGCTGCTTTCTATATCATGGGTTCGCTTCTGCTCCTTTCGATCATCGTCAATGTGCTCGATCTTTACCCTTTGTATTGAGCGTTAAACTTCGGCATGTTGGCGTGATCTTTATTTCTTCGGCATTCTTGTAATGCTTTTGCACCGTTGATCCTTGTAGACTTGCTCGATCTTTAACATGCCTTGTCCCTTTGAGAATACCCTATAAGACTTCCACACTTTATCTTTGGCAAAGTTGCAAGTGACCTTTCTCTTCAGACAATTTGTTGCGGGCTTTTTGTCAAGGGCATTTCGAGACAATTTTCACGGACTTTTTGTCCGGGTTTATTCCATCCTGAAGTGTCCTCCAATTTCTCTGAAAGAGTTCGTCATTGGCATCTAATAGGAGATGTCCTTTGGAAATATTTTCTTCGGACTTTTTGTCCGCGTCATTTCTTCGGACTTTTTGTCTGCGAGGCATTTCTTCGGACTTTTTGTCCACAAGGCATTACTTCAGACTTTTTGTCTGCAAGACATTTCTTCGAACTTTTTGTCCGCAAGCCATTACTTCGGACTTTTTGTTCGCATCATTTTTTCAAACTTTTTGTTCACATCATTTATTCGGACTTTTTGTCTGTGAGGCATTTCTTCGGACTTTTTGTCTGCAAGCCATTAATTCAGACTTTTTGTTCGCGTCATTTCTTCTGACTTTTTGTTCGTGAGCCATTTCTTCGTACTTTTTGTCCGCAAGCCATTACTTCAGACTTTTTGTCCGCGTTATTTCTTCGGCTTTTTTGCAAGTGTCCACATGCCCTTTGCAACATTCAAAGATACCCTTCGGACTTTTTGCAATCTACCCTTTGGATTTTCTACAAGTGTCTGCATGCCCTTTACAACGTTCAAAAAATACCCTTCGGACTTTTTGCAATAGTCCACTTGCCCTTCAGACTTTTTTAAAAGGTCCACTTGCCCTTCGGACTTTTTGAAAAAGTCCACTTGCCCTTCGAAACGTTCAAAAGATACACTTCGGATTTTTTGAAAATGTCCACTTGCCCTTTGGACTTTTTGAAACGGTCCACTTGCCCTTGAGAGACTTAGCAATTTTTTCGAAAGAGTTGTCCTTGCCATTCTTTCTGAAAGAATTCCTCCGAAGGAATTCTTCAAGACTATTCTGGGTTTTCCATTCTTCTTGACTTATCCCGATTGCCTCTTCTAAGTAAGAGCACTTCATAAACGCGATTTACTCAAGTCTGCTCAACTCAACCTTTGGCATTAATGCATGATTAGTTTCAATCTTAATGACATCAAGGACATTAACCTTTGACATCAATGACAATTCCATGCTGCCCTATATGGAAATGATAACTGTTCAGTCCTCAGACTGCTTTTTGTATCATGATATCAAAGCTGTCAACTGTCTCATTGCTCAAATTTCCAGCAATCTCCCCCTTTGTCATTGATGGCAAAACATCCTCAATGACCAAAAACATCTTCAAAAGTCCCTTTGCATTCTGCTTGCTTGCTCTTATTTTGATTTCTCCCCCTTTGACATTAATGACAAAGAGTATTTGCTAAACCAATAAGACACACTGTTGTTGAGCTGTTCTGATCCTTGGACTTGTCTGGATAGAATATTATGAAAAAGACCCCCTTGGATAATGCACACCGTTCTGATCTGTTCCTATGATTCCCCGGGTTTTCATATGCTTCAACCGATCCTGGATATAGCATTGGTTTGAAAGATCAATCAACAATAGATATATCTCTTACATAGATGAGCATAGAAATCTAGATTCAACATACCTTAGTTTGTTCCTTAACATCAGATGACAAATGATGTGTAAGGTACATAGCAGATTGCCTTCACTCTTAATCCAGGAGCTTAGAAAAATGCTTGCAATGCTCTTCCTGGACTTCTAACCTATCACAAGAGGTTAGTGATATGGGGTGGGAGCTACAACTCCCAACTTTTCTCTCAGATACTCGAATTGCTCCTTGGGAAGAGGCTTGGTAAAGATATCTGCAGTCTGATCCTTGGTTGGCACATATTTTATTGTGACGTCTTGACTTGCTACTTTTTCTCTCAAAAAATGATATTTTATGGAGATATGCTTGGTTCTAGAATGCATCATTGGATTCTTGGATAGATTTATGACACTTAAATTATCACAATATATAGAGATAGGTGCTTGATATTCTACCTTTATGTCCTTCAAAGTTTGCTTCATCCATAAGACTTGAGTGCAACAAACAGTTGTTGCGGCATACTCTGCTTCAACTATAGAGAGTGTAATCGATTCTTGCTTCTTGCTTAGCCAAGACACAAGTCTGTTATCCAGAAAGAATGCACCACCACTTGTGCTTTTTCTGTCATCCACACTTCCTGCCCAATCAACATCAATATATGCAACCAAAGTAAGATCCTCGCTAGTTGGGTACCACAACCCATAGTCTATTGTGCTCTTGATGTACCTGAATTTTTTTTTTACATCATTAACATGTGATTCTTTGGGGGCTGCTTATACTGTGCAACCATGCATACTGCTTGCATGATGTCTGGTCTTGATGCTGTTAGATACATCAGGGTACCAATCATTGACCTATACAGCATATTATTTACATAGGAGACTCTTCTTCCTTGCTTAGCTTGCAACCAGTCATCGTGGGAGTACCAACTGGTTTGTTGTCCTCCATTCCAAATTTCTTGAGCATCTCCCTTGCATACTTTGGTTGAGATATGAATATCCCTTCATTAGTTTGTGTAATTTGTAAACCAAGGAAGGAGAGTTCTCTCAGCATTGACATTTCAAACTCATTTTGCATTTGCATGGCAAATTCTTTCCACATGTTACTATCACCACCTCCAAAGATAATATCATCCACATATACGCTCACCTTCTGATTTAAAGTACAGATTGCTGTCTGCGCACCCTTTTCTGAAACCTTGTCGTTGCAAGTATTGATCCATTTGTGAATACCATGCTCTAGGTGCCTGTTTCAGACCATACAGAGCTTTCTTTAGTTTGCACACATAATTTTCTTCCTTTGTTAACTGAACTCCTTCTGGTTGTTCAATGTACACTTCCCTTCAAAGTTTCCATTTAGGAATGCTAACTTCACATCCATTTGATATACTTTGAGTTTCTTGTGAATAGAGAATGCCAAGAACATTCTAATAGCTTTCAGTCTTGCCACGAGTAAATGTTTTTTCGAAATCTATGCCTTCTACTTGTGCATATCCTTTGCACACCAGTCTAGCTTTGTTTCTTATGACTGCTCCATCTTCATTGAGTTTGTCTATGTAAATCCACTTAGTTCCTATTACATTCTTGTTCGAGGGTCTAAGAACTAATTCCCAAGTTTTATTCTTTCAATTTGGTTGAGTTCCTCCATGGTTGTTAGCCAGTTTTCATCTTTGTTGGCTTCATTGAAGGTTTTAGACTCAATTTCTGAAAGTAAAGTTTACTTGCTCCTTGTTTATTACAGCTTTTCTCCTAGTCTGAACACCCTCATCTTTGTTGCCAATTATTTGCTCTTTGGGATGTTCTTTTTGAACAAACCTTATAGGGGCCTTTTTACTCTTTTCTTCCTCCTCTTCACTATCTTCTACTTCATTTTCTGCTCCTGATTCTTCAATTCTGATCTCTTCATTCGGCTCAACTTGTTTGAATCCTTCTTTTGCCTTGACGTTCATGCTTTCAACTATTTTATGCAGCCGTCTGTTCTAACACACATAGGTTTTGTTGTGAGTGGAGTATCCAAGAAAAATTCTTTCATCACATCTTGAATCGAAACTACCCAGTGTGGCCTCTTTTCTTCTGATGTAGTACTTGCTTTCAAACACTAAAATATTTTACAGATGCAGGTTTTCCAAACCACAGTTCATATGGGGTTTTATCACTCTTTACCCTAAGTTGAACTCTATTTAGGATATATATTGTTGTTTGAACTGCCTCTTTTCAATATCCATTAGGAAGTTTTGCTTCTTTCAACATTGTTCTAGCCATTTCCTTCATAGTTCTGTTTTTTCTTTCCACAACTCCATTTTGCTATGGAGTACGTGCCGCAGAGTACTATCTCTTAATCCCATGCTTCTCACAATATTCTATAAACTCATTGGAGGTGAATTCTCTACCTTTTTCTGATCTTAGACACTTGATTTTTCTTCCCATTTCATTCTCAACCATGGCCTTGAAGATCTTTAATCTCTCAAAGGCTTGTGATTTATCTTTCAAGAAAGTTACCCATGTTATCCTTGAGAAGTCATCTACAAATAGTATAGATTAGTATACACCTTTGGATCCTTTTGTCCTAGTAAGACCACATAAATCTATATGAACTACTTGTAGGTTTTGAGGTTGCATAGTCTTTTGTTTCAAATTTGACCCTTGTTTGCTTTCCTAGTTGGCACATTCTGCATGTGATGTTTGCAGGTTTGACAATTTTGGGTATATGTCTAACACACTTGTTAGAGCTTACTTTGACTAGATTGTCAAATTTGACGTGACCTATTCTTTTATGCCATAACCAGCGCCCATCAACTTTTTTCATGAGACAACTTGCATAATTTTATTCAATCAGGTTGTATATGTTGCTTTCAGTTCTTCTTCCTTGTGCAGCGGTTTTTCCAACTCTTTTCAGTTTACAATCTTCAGCATTAAATGTGACTTCATAACCATTATCACATATCTGACTTACACTTAACAGATTATGTTTAAGTCCTTTAACATACAGGACGTCATGTGTAGGAAGCTTGCCATCTATGTGCAAGGTTCCTTCGCCTCTTATTCTGATTGCAGTGTTATCACCCAGACTGATAGTCCCTTCCTTGCATCTGCATAAACTAGTGAATTTGCTCTTGTCTCCAATCATATGCTTTGAGCAATCGCTGTCTATGAGCCACAAGTTTTGCTCTTTAACATAGTGTCGTTTGAGCAATCAAGGATTGATCTTCACCTTCCACATCCTTTTGGGTCTCTCATTTTCCTTTCTCTTCTCTTTAAAAGTGGTCTTTGAAACTCTATTCTCATTTAAAACCCTGTCTTTGCCTAAGCTGTACTTTCTTGTCATTGCAATGTTAGCTCTACAATACTTAGCTATATGACCAGAATTATTGCAATTGTAACATATTAAATTTGAATCTATCAAAGGAGCAAATGAATTTCTACCATCAAAATTAAATCTTTTAGTAGGAAAGACTACAATTAACAGTCCTATGACCAAATTGATTACAACTAAAACAATAACCATAAAAGGAAGGAGCGTCCCTGGTCATATCGTTCTCTGATGCAGTATATCGAAAACTTTTACCTTTTTGTTTTTTCAGGTTTGCCACTTTGAAGAATCTTTCTGCATCTTTCCTTGGATTAGTCTTTATGTCCTTTCTGGTTTTTGCCTTCGTCGCTTCTTTGTTGTTCATAGCTTTTGCTTCTCCTCCTTTCTTGAGGTTATCATATAAGTTTATTGATGTACAAGCTGAGGATCCTTTTTCTTTATCATATCCAAATCCTGACTTTTCATTTGAAGGCTTTTGTGCACTGATCAGTTCACTAAGAGCTTCTAATCCTTTCGTTAGCTTTAAGATTTTGCTTATATGGTCTCTTGGCTTCTCAAGTTCTTTCCTTAAGGATACTACTGCTTCAAGTCTCATGCATTCGTTGGATTTTGACTGGAGATCCATTTTGACGACTTCTACTATTCTGTTGGCTTTTTCAACTTGAGTTTTTAGCGTCACAATCATTTGGTTAGCCTTTTCAAGCTCCTTCTCATGCCTCTTTTGCATTGATTTTTCTTTTCTCAGATTTTCAATTTCTTCAAGAGCACACACTAGTTCACCTTCAATATCAATCTCACCTTCTTCTCCTTCATCACAATCTTCATCTTCATTTTGTTCTTGATTCAAGGAAGTGATTTCTTCTGCCATAAATAGGAACTCATTTTCCTCAGCTAGAAAGGCACAGTCATTCTCATCGTCAGAGTTGTCACTGTTATTTCTCCTACTGAGTTACTTTCTTCTTTTATATATAACTCTTTTTTGTTCTTGAAGAAGTTTTTCTTCTTAGTATAATGTGGTTTTACCTTTTTAACATTTTCAACTTGCTCGGCGTTGTCCTTATTGAATGGACATTTTGTAGCAAAGTGTTCTACCTTGCCACAGTTAAAACAATTGAATGAAAGTTTTCCTTTATACTTACCTGATCCTCTCTTCAGTCTTCTGACAAAATTTGCTTCTTCACCATCAGTCTCCTCAGAATCGAGCACAGAGGTTTCTTTTTTTGTAGATTTTACTACTTTGAAGGTTGCTTCTCTCTTGATTGTGTCTGTCTGCCCCATCCTCATTTCGTAGGCTATGAGCGTTCCATGTAGTTCATCCATGGTAAGCTTGTCCAGATCTCTCACTTCTTCAATGGCCGAAATTTTGGAGTCATATTTTGATGGAAGGGATCTCAGAACCTTCTTGACAATAGTCGATTCTTCTATTGTTTCTCCAAGTCCTCTTATGGCATTGACTATCTCATCTACCCTGAGGAGGTAGTCCGCTATCTTCTCTTCATTCATTTTCAGGCTTTCAAACTATCCTTTGAGCGTTTGCAGCTTGGCTTGTTTCACTTTAACATCTCCTTCATAGATACCTTTCAACTTATTCCAGATGTCTTTTGCACTCTGACAGTGCATAACTTTGACCTCAGAGTTTGACAACCCACAAAGAATAGCATTCTTGGCTTTGGCATTGTTTTCATAAGCCTTTTTGGCCACCTGATCAGCAGGAGTTACAGCAGGAGCTATGTAACCATTTACCACTAACATCTATACATCAAACCCTAGGGAAGACAAATATGCTTCCATTCTTATGCTCCAAAAAACATAGTTAGACCCATCAAACAAAGGAGCCTTGTTTGATGATCCTTCTTGGCAGACCATTGTGTTCACCAACCATGATCTACCTGAGCCGATTAAGCTTCTCTTAAGAACCATGCATTTTGATACCAATTGTTGAACACACTATCTACTGAGAGGGGGGTGAATCAGTAGATGAGCTAAAACTTGGTTCTTAGAACTTTTAAACAAGATACTTAAAGTATATGCAAAGTAAAGAACAAAACAAAGATCACACACACACAAGAATGCTCAACACTAGATTTTAACGTGGAAACCCAAAGGAAAAAACCACGGTGAAAAAAGTTGGTAGAAGCTACTGCTCTAATCGAGCCTCACAGAAAAAAAGTCTCGCAAACAAACCTCACTGGTTACATTCAAGAGCACCCACTCTAAAGAAGCGTCAACTTCCTAATTGAGCACCAACTCTGTTTATCTGATGGCACCAACCTATCAGAAAAATGAAGCTACAACTTCAAAATACAGAAGAGATTCAAAATGAATCTTGTTCACTTTTTTGTTACAACTCTACTCAGTAATTGCACCTTTGCTATGTGTCTTCTCGGCTTTTCTACCTTTATCTCTTTGTGTCTAGATATCTTCTACTTTGACACACCTTATTTTCTTTGCCCTTTTCACGTTGTTTGCATATGTCCTCACTCGACAATTTTGAGTTAACACTCCAATTATTATTGCAGCAGCAATTAAAAAGACAACGCTTATCAAATGATCTGTTCGTACCATATATAGGCAGATGCATCTTAGGGTTGTCTATCGTAAAGCGTTCACACTTCAATGTACTCAACCAGTTCAAGCTTTTGATCTGCATTCAATGTGACTTTGACTTTGTGTCTCGATTCATGCTTCACTCGGCAACGTTTAAATTTCTTTACTGTCTTTGGCATCTGCACTTAACTGCGTCGCTTCCTCGATCACTTCTGATTTACATTCAATGTGAGTTTGACTTCGTGTCTCGATTCATGCTTCAAACGGAAACGTTCAAATTTCTTTACTGTCTTTAGCATCTTCACTTCTACTACACGTAACTGCATCGCTTCCTCGATCACTTCTGATCTGCATTCAGTGTGACTCTGACTTCGTGTCTCGATTCATTCTTCAAATGGCAATGCTCAAATTTCTTCACTGTCTTTGGCATTTGCACTTCTACTTAACTGTGTCGCTTCCTCAATCACTTCGATTCAATTATCTCGAGCTCTGTGAAGATATATTGAATTCATCTCCAGTTTCAGTTGTTCTTTTACAAACAGTTGGAAGACATTGATTACGGGCTTTTTCAAATTATTTTGTCGCACCAAGTTCACGTTCTTTTCTTTGTCGGATCTCTCCTTATGATCTTTTGACACTTGTCAAATGCGCGTGCTCTCGAAGGATCATCTGAGCTTGCTTTGCACCATTGGATCTAATGTACATTAACGCAACATTAGTTTTAATACTTGCTTTGCCATTAACCATCGAGCTTCTTTTCTTCCCTTTTTGCATCTCGCTGCTTTCTATATCATGGGTTCGCTTCCACTCCTTTCGATTATCTTTGATGTGCTCGATCTTTATCCTTTGTATTGAGCGTTAAACTTTGGCATGTTGGTGTGATCTTATTTTCTTTGGCATTCTTGTAATGCTTTTGCATCATTGATCCTTATAAACTTGCTCGATCTTTAACATGCCTTGTCCCTTTGAGAATGCCCTATAAGACTTTCACACTTTATCTTTGGCAAAGTTGCAAGTGACCTTTCTCTTCGGAGAATTTGTTGCAGGATTTTTGTCAAGGGCATTTCGAGACAATTTCGCGGACTTTTTGTCCAGATTTATTCCATCTTGAAGTGTCCTCCAATTTCTTCGAAAGAATTCGTCATTGTCTTCTAATAGATGTCCTTCGGAAATATTTTCTTCAGACTTTTTGTTTGCGTCATTTCTTCGGGCTTTTTGTCCACAAGGCATTTCTTTGGACTTTTTGTCCGCAAGCCATTACTTTGGACTTTATGTCCGATATATCTTCGGCTTTTCTGCAGGTGTCCACACACTCTTTGCAATGTTCAAAAGATACCCTTTGGACTTTTTGCAATCTACCCTTCAGCTCTTTTGCAAGTGTCCACATGCCCTTTGCAACGTTCAAAAGATACCCTTCGGACTTTTTGCAATGGTCCACTTGCCCTTCAGACTTTTTGAAAAGGTCCACTTGCCCTTCGGAACGTTCAAAAGATACCCTTCGGACTTTTTGAAAAGGTCCACTTGCCCTTCGGACTTTTTGAAAAGGTCCACTTGCCCTTCGGAATGTTCAAAAGATATTTCGGATTTTTTGAAAAGGTCCACTTGCCCTTCGGACTTTTTGAAAAGGTCCACTTGCCCTTGAGGGACTTGACAATTTTTTCGAAAGAGTTGTTCTTGCCATTCTTTCTGAAAGAATTCCTCCGAAGGAATTCTTCAAGACTATTCTGGGTTTTCCATTCTTCTTGACTTACTCCGATTGCCTCTCTAAGTAAGAGCACTTCACAAACGCGATTTACTCCAAAAGTCTGCTCAACTCAACCTTTGGCATTAATGCATGATCTGTTTCAATCTCAATGACATCAAGGACATTAACCTTTGACATCAATGACAATTCCATGCTGCCCTAGATGGAATGGTAACTGTCCAGTCCTCAAACTGTTTTTTGTATCATGATATCAAAGCTATCAACTGTCTCCTTGCTCAAATTTCCAACAACATCATTGCTCTTATTGCCCAATATTACTTCTTTTTAACTGGGTATGTTTGCCTTGTTAATAAACTCTCTTTGGTGTGAAAATCAGGCTTAAATATCATGTTGTTTGTACTCAGATCAGAACTTTGTTAAGTTTGATATACTTTGCTTTCAAGGAGAAATAAGGAGCTTTTTATGATCTCTCGTGTTTCAATATATGTTTGTGTGGTGTTATTTTATGTCATTGCTCATCAAAACATAAAGCATAAATAAAAAATAATCATCCAAAACCATCAACATATTCAGAAAATCATATTGCATGCAAAGTGTTTGACAAAATGTCAAACAACACAATGAAAAATTAAGGGGCAGCTTGACAAGCAGTTCTTATAGTGGTATCAGAGCTTGGATCTTGTCAACCTTTTGGGTAAAATCAGTTGATTGCATTTCAGTTTGGGTCGATTTTAAGTTGTGGATAGCGAGTTGGTTAATTATGGGAAAGATGCCTACCATGGAAAAGATCATGGAGGACCTTGCTCAAACACAACGAAGGTTATTTCAGTATGAAGATTCTCTTTCGAGACAATCTAGGCACTCTAGTGACTCATCCACATCTACAAGTGTCATGTCCCCTTTTCGATAGCCACCTTGATGAGCATTTAGCTTTTATTTATTCTCGAAGACTAAACATGCAAAATAAGAGAGTAAGTATTAGATTAATTATTTATAAAGTTATTTCAATAAAGTAAAATTAAAAGATGACTTTATATTTAATTAATTTAATAAAGTGACTTAAAATAAATATTATATCATAAAGTCACTTAAGGGAGTAAATAATATTATTTTTAGAAGTTTCCTGGAAAGTCATTGAGAAATCTTTATAAGGAGTTGTTGGCTTCGCATTTGGGCATGCTTGATTTGAATTTCATTTCTCATTACCAGTTTCGTAAGAAAGCTTGAATGATTTGTATCACTCGAGGGTTTGAAGACTCTAGAGTACCAGGTTTGGTTGTGAAAGATCAACCCTATCTGGAATTGTTGAGAAATCCGTCCAGGGTTTCTACAGGTGCTTCATTGGAGGATTTTCACAGATGCAATAGCTGATGTATTATTGCCCTAGTTGAGTTGGTGTGATAGCTGGTTTATTATCACGTCTTCATCATTGCAGTAGTTGGTTTATTGTTGCAATCAGAATTTCATTGGGAAGCAACAGTGGATGTATTGTTGCATTTCATCTGGGAAAGGAGTTCATTGCTGGTTAATTCGATTTGGACAAACTTAATGGTCTTTGAGCATGTTTGTGAACTTTTCAGATATATTGTTTTGTTTAGAGGTTGATTGCATTTCAGAATTTGGAGATATCATTGTGAGGAGACAATACTTGAGTTTGACATCAATTTCTTCACAGCTGGGCACTCTACACTTTGCCACGATTTTTCCTAAAAGGGCTGCGATTTCTTCTTGAGGCTGGGCACTTCCATCAAGGGCCACGATTTCATCTAGTTGCAACAATTTTTTGTCTTGAAACCTGGTTGAGAGGAGACGTCTTGCTTCAGCATACATTTGTGTGGAGAAAGGTCGATTTCTTCAAAGGATAACATCACTACCTTGTCATAGGTGATTGGGAGATAGAGGCGATTCTTGCAAAGCACACCACAACAACATATCTTCAGTCTTGATCAGCATTTCTAGGTTCCATATAGTGCAATTGCTAGTTGCATGTTTACATTTTATCATTGTTGTATGTTATTTTCCTCTTGAAGGGGGTGACTAGTTGCATTGTCTTCATAGATGCATTATCATAGGCGAATTGACAATCTGAAGTTGTAAGTCATTGAAATCAGATTTGAGGAACATATAATTGCAATATCAAATACATTGAGGTTGCTTGCCAATTGTATGACAAAATGTATTTCTGCTGTAGCTAGTTGTTTGAGTCAAGTAAATTCATATATTTGCATTGTAGCTCATTGAACTTAAGAAAACGCAGATTGGGGAATGCATACTAAGTGTTTGTCAAAATTCCCAAAATGTTGTAGCTGCATATTTACAATTAGTTTTAGTCCTATCATTGCATAGAAAGTCTAAAAAATACTTGCATTTCATCTTTATTACAATAGAGGCTATTTGGCATTGTTAGAGAATAGTTCATGCATCATCTCTTCATTCAAAAACAAGAAAACACAAACAAAAAATCATTTATCAGCAGGAGTACAGTTGCAAGACAAATGTTTGACGAAATGTCCAAGTGCTGAAACCGAAAATTTACATCAGAATTAGCAAGGGACTTTACAATAGTATCAAACTCTAGATCTTGCCAGCCTGTTGGAGAACATTAGTTGATTGAATTTCAGTTGTGGGCAGCCAGCTAGTCAATCATGGTTTTCAAAGATGATATAGAGGTTGCTTACCAAGAATACATTGCACTTCCACAAGGAATTAGAAATAATCTTTCCTTCCTTTGCTATATGGAGAATCAGAAAAATTATCGCAAGTAGACAAGAAGTCCAAAGACATGTCAGCAGCCATGGATGGAAGACATATTGAAAGGATTAAAATAAATTATGCTCTCACAACAAAGATCAACATAGGTATGGGAATCCTATTGGCTTACATCACAAAACAAAAAAAAAGAGAAACATGATGTATCTACAAGTGATATATCTAGAAGTCTCTATGATGAATTCTCAGCAGTTAACGACCAGCATATAGTTCATCCTAAGGAGAACAAAAATCAGATTTCCATTGAAACAGGTTTTTAGGAGAGACTCAAGTTTGTGGGTGAGAAGTTAGCACACCCACTTTATGCTAAAGTTGTTCTTCTTAGCATTTTGGAAGACGCTGAAGATCATCTACCCAAGGTTAGTCAATCACCTTCTGAAGCTATGGATAAAGCTTTGTCTCCATTGGTACACGCGTTGGTCAAGCCGGAGTTGATGAGACATCAAGATGAGGAGATAAGACTTGCAGTTGTTTCTTGTATAAATGAACTTATGAGGATTGGAGCTCCTGAAGTTCCTTATGATGATGACAAAATGAGAGAGGTCATGCAGTTGATTATTGAAAGCTTTAATGGGCTAGGTGACATCAAAATCCCAGCTTTCAATAAGAGGATCAAAATTCTAGAGTTGATGGCACAGGGGCATTCATGTGTTCTCATGTTTGATTATAATGGTCTCATTCTCCAGTTGTTTGATTGCTTCATATCAGTAATCAGGAAACGCCATTCCAACAAGGTGAAGACAGATATGTTCAACATCCTATCCATGGTCCTAGATGAAAACGATGATGTTTGCAAGCAGTTGCAATCTGATTTGCTAGTCATTTGGATAAGAGAACAACATGTTTCAACTGCAGCATATGATCTCTCAAGAAGATTGGTCGAACAGAAGATTGAGAAATTCAAGGAGCAAATGACTGCAGGAGAGTTGATTTCATTTGGTTTACAGGTTTCACCTTCTCTTCAAGGGATTGGCATGCCATCATCTAGTGATTTGATTGCGTGGGATGATGAACTCAAAGAACAAATGGAGCCCTCTTATGTAGTGACACCTAATCAGGGCATTGAGGAAATTTCTACAGATGGAATTAGTGTTGTCCTAATTCCAAATCAAAATATGTGCATATAGGACTTTGCGGAAAAATAATTTTAAGCACAAGTAGATGCTTATTCATGTGAAGAAGATAATCAAACACCCCATAGTCCGCACATTTTGAAGAACCAGTTGAAGGTGAATAAGGATGGGATTGTGGCAGCATTATATTTGTTGACGCAGTGGATTGCACCCCCGACAGGAGGCTGAGCTCCTACCTTCCACACGCAACAATGGAAACTCTCCTCTTGCCTGTGGGCCTGGCAAAACTGGGGGGATAGTCTCTAGATAAGGGCTAGCTCCCTTTGATGTATCTTTTAGGTCCTGGATTTCCTACTGCTAACAAATAAATGAAAAAAAAAGGGGGGGTTGAAAAGAGAGAAGGATGCTGAAAATAGAACCTAAACCTAAACTAAAAGGTCATACACCAAAACAGTTGATTTACTTAGCTCAAACATACGCTTTTCACCAAGAAGAGGCTAACATACACTTCACCTGATGTGGGAAACTCTTCTGTGTCAGTGAGTCAAGGGTCCGTAGAGATACAGGGAGGAAGAACTATCAGAGGTGTTCTGAGACACTATGACAGCCTGTTTACATGCGCCTATATTCCTGCTGTAGACACTTCTGGCAGACCTGCAGAGGAAGAAACTTCAAAATGCACTAGACATGCTGGAATCGTTCTGTGAAAGCATAAAAGAAAATGACTTAACACAAAAAGAAAACATAGACATATACGAAAGTGCAAACTCAGAATGGAGGTAAAAATGTTATGTCTTGATTCAAGGTAAAATCCGGCAGAGCTCCACCTTACAAGCTCGAGAGATTTTTTGGGCAGAGTTTTCCCTTACAGAGTAAGAGATCCCTTCTCAAAAATGAGAAGTTTACAATATATAGAGAGAGAAGAAGTAAAGGCGCCCCTTTGGAAAAGACTTTGGCACCTTTTACAAGTTGGCCCATGTGCGTTGAGAGCATTGGGAAGAGGAAGTCACTGTTGCTGATATCATCCTTTTGGAAAAGGCCTGCTAGGACCATGCTATGTAATCGCCGGTCTTGACTTTGGCGTTCAAACATTAATGTGAAAGCACGGGCCGTGCCTCTTTTTCTGCAACAAGATTGCTCCCTTCAGATATTCACGTGGTTTGTCTGCTTATAAATGCAAAGTGGAGAAAACAGGGCGCGTCGTTCACTGTTCATGCCTCTTGATGACCGCTTGGCAGGCACTGTTCCAACTGCAGGAGTAAATCCTTGAGTCGACACCTCCCTTTGCCACCTGGACTGTTTTGTCCGTTTCTGTACTTTGTATCTTCTTGGTTTTGTCTTCTCTGTCTCCTTCGGCCCCCGAGAGCTATCTTCTCGACGGGTCGCTGAGTTCACTTGCGGCCTATCCTTAAGCTTTTCAAAATCAACGGCTATTTCACTGCCTTAAAGTTGACGTTTGTGGACCCGTCACCCCTTTGAATTTCCTCGGCCTTTTCCTTTCCTTTGGCGTTTTGCTTTGGTCGGGCTTTGTCTTAGTCGGGTCCTGTTTTGGCGGCCGAATTTCTTTGGACTTTTGTCCGAAGGAAATCCTTTAGACAAAAATTCCGAAGGATATCATTCCTTGTGAATTTCTATTGTTTGGGCTTTTCTCCCGACTATTTTTTCCCGCGGACAAAATGTCCGCAAGAATTAACTCTGATCACTTTTTTTCCTTCGAAAACTTTCTTCAGGGTTTTTTCCCTGCGGCTCTTCTCGAATTTCTTCGGACTTTTTGTCCGAAGGAATTCCTTCGGACAAAAGTCCGAAGAAATTATTTCTTGCTTTTGCCTTGATCTTGTTTATTTCCGCGAAATTTTTTCTGAAGGATTTCTTCGGACAAAATATCCGAAGGAATTCCTTCGGACATTTTGCCCGAAGAAATTCTCGTCCTTTTCGGCCTTGTTCACTTTTTGGTCCTTTTCAAGTGTTCCCTGCCCTCTGCAAGGGCACTTGGGTCCGGAACTGCCCTCTGCAAGGGCACTTGAATGGTTCCTTTGAACCAAACGTTGAACCAAGGCATTGAACCAACCTGTTGAACCGAGTGCTTGAACCGACTGAACTAGGCGCTTGAACCAAACCGACTGAACCAGGCGCTTGAACCAAACACTTGAACCATTCTAGCTCTCTTTCCTTATGAATTTCTTCGGACAAGAGTCTGAAGAAGCTTTGTAAAAGGCTTGCACTGTTTGAACTGGTTCTTCATCTGCCGAAAGACTTCCTGCAGAGTCTGTAGAAACGCCTGCAGAGTCCGTAGAAAACCCTGCAGAGCCCGTAGAAACACCTGCAGAGTCCGTAGAAATTCCAAACTTGTGCAAAAAATCAAAAGATGGACTAGCTCAGAACAACAGAGAAAGAAGGGGACCGATTTTGTCCTGTTGGACCAAAATGGTCAACAAATTGGCAACTTTCAGGGGAAGCATCCCTGCTATACTTAGAAATTAGTTGCCTTAAAATCCATTGGTCACGGTGTCAGAATGCAGCTTTGAAAAAAGGTTAACAACAGCCTTGAGAGATCCAAGAATCAATCATGAGCTTTTACCTCAAACACAAGGGAAAACACACACAAGGCTAAAAAACACTACTTGTGCAAACAACACTTAGGGAAAACAAGAAAAGAAACTGAAAGCAAACTACTATGTACAACTAAACAGGTATATTTGCCTCCCTCCTGGATCAAAGGAAAAATTTCTTAAGTCCCCTTCCTGGATAGGAAACTTATGGTGATAGACAAGTCGCTGAATGGAATGGAGACTTGGTGACCTGCTCCTCTTGCCTGTCACCTTGATTGGCTTGCATCCGAGTGAATCAAATTCAAACATGCTTCCAACATATATATATTCTCTTTGTTCTTGGAAGCTTGGCGAATGCTGGTTCTTCATGCCGATGGATCTCACCAAAAAATCTGTGGCTGTTGGCTCATCACCATAAACCCTTTGATGTGCATGGTCCCTTTGCAATGCATCATGGTTTGACCCGTTTCCTTACTGTTGACGCAGTGGATTGCACCCTAGACAGGAGGTTGCGCTCCTGCCTTCCACATGTCACAATCGAAACTCCCCTCTTACCTGTGGGCCTGGCAAAACTGGGAGAGTCACTAGATAAGGGCTAGCTCCCTTTGATGCATCTGAGTTATTCCAGTAAGTTGCTAATATGTATATATATATATATTGGGGGGGGGGGGCTGAAAAAGGAGAAGGATGCTGAAAACAACAAAACCTAACCTAATAGGGTGATGCACCAAACAAGTTTGGTCTACTCACATTCACACTCTGAACCCCAACAACACATACATGCACTCTAACTGGTAAAAGGACCAGACCGCAGAGAGCTTGATAGGGAGGCTTTAATGAGAACACACAGTAAACAGACTTACCATAGGTGTTGTAGGAAGAGCACACTGTCTAGTAATCTCCTTCTGCTTCTATACTCCAAGAACAACTCTTCTTATCCCCTGCAAGAATGGCGCTCTTTATATACTAGGTACGTTGGTGTCAACCCTGTGAAAGCATTAAGAAGCAATGACTAGACACAAGACTGACACTCAGGTGCACTCAGAGATATATTTAACCAGAATAGAGATAAAAAATGAGTATTCTATTGATTCCAGGTGAAAAATAGCAGGGCTTCACCTTACAATGTGAGAGACATCTTTTCAAAACGATAAGTCACAATATATATATAGAAGAGAAAACAAAAGCGCCTCTTTTTGAAAAGACTTTTGGCGCCCTTTGACAAGTGGCCTACGTGTGCTGAGGGCATTGGGAAGAGGAAACCGCTAAAATGTAATGCTGTGTCGGCTCCGATTCTGACTTCAGGTGTTTAAAAACATAGGCCGCGTCGTTTCTCTACAAACAAGACCGCTCCCTAATGGCATTCATGCGGTTTGTTTGCTCATCAATGCAAAGTGAGGAAAAACGGGTCGCGCCATTCACTGTTCGCGCTTTTTGATGACCAAATCACAGACACTGTGTCAACCGCTGGAGTAACTCCTTGAGTCGACACCTTCCTTTGCCACTTGGACTGTTTTATCCGTTTCTGCACTTGGCTCTTTTGCCCCTTCCTGGCTTTGTCTTCCTGCTGGCCTTAAGCCTTTCAATTTCTTCGGGTTCGCGCTTAAGTCTGCGAAGATCAACAGCGTATTTCATTGCCGCAAATTTGACGTCTTTGGGTCCGTCATGTTCCTTAGCAGTTTTTTCGTGTCTTTCTTGCTTGCTTTGGCTGCTTTTTGCTAATCTCAACAAGTGACACATGGCGTGTTCCGCTGTGAAACAGGTGAGGACACGTGGCAGCATCCGCTTAACTTATAGAAGCCTTAGACACCCTTGAGAGTCCTGCGGAAGATGACACGTGGCGGCTTCCGCTGAGCTTTAGAAACAATATAGGAACATTCGGGACTCATTCAGATTTACACGGATGATGACACTTGGCGCGTTCTGCTTGCTTTAGCGATTTTTCCAGGGCCCACCACAGTCCTTAATAGTGAAACGAAAGGAAGAAGCCGCGGACGTTGACACTTGTCAGCGTCCGTCGAGCCTTTCAAGGGATATGTGGCATGTTCCGCTGCTTTTAGAGACCAATTATAATGTGTCCCGGCAGACGACACTTGGTAGCTTCCGCTCTCCGGGTTTTTTCTGGTTGGCGCTCAAGAACTTAAAGATCAAACGGCTATTTCCCTGCAGTAAAATTGACGTTCCTGGGCCCGTCACTATTTGAAAACCAACGGCTCGTTCGCCGTGCTTGATTTTGACGTTTTCGGGGATGTCACCGTCCTTGGCAATTCCTTCGGCTCTTTTCTCTTCGATCGGGCTTTTGTCTCGACCAATTTTCCCGCGGACAAAATATCCGCAAGAATTGTCTCGCTTGCTTCTTCGGAGTTTTTTCTCGGGCCCTTTTCCCGCGGCCTCTCCCGAATTTCTTCGGACTTTTTGTCCAAAGGAATTCCTTCGGACAAAAGTCCGAAAGAAATCATCTTATGTCTTTTGCCTTGGTCTTTTCCTTCGGCGGGATTTTCTTCCGAAGAAATTCTCTTGTTCACTTTTTCGAAGGAATTCCAACCCTTTCGGCCTTCTCTTTGGTCCTTTTGAAAATGTTCCCTGCGTGTAAGTGGGAACTTGTCTTTACCTGCAGAGTCCGTAGAAATGCCTACAGAGTCCGTAGAAAACCCTGCAGAGTCCGTAGAAATTTTCAGACTTGTGCAAAATCAAAAAATGAACTGGCTCAGTACAACAAGGAAAGAAGGGGACTGCTTTTGGCCTGTTGGACCCAAAATGGTCAACAAATTGGCGACTCCCAGGGGAAGCATGCCTGCTATGCTTAGAAACCAGTTGCCTTAAAGTCCATTGGGCACGGAGTCAGAATGTAACTTGAAAAGTTAGCAACAGCCTTGAGACATCCAAGAATCAATCACGAAGGTTTACCCCAAAAGGAAACGAAAACACACAAAACTAAAAAAACTACTAACATGTGCAAAAGCACTTAGGGAAAACAGGGAAAGAGCAAGGAAAATATATACATGATGGGAGAAGGGCTCAGTGATAATGCTTAAGATGTATCCCATTAACTGGGATATATAGTTCTCCACCATCTAATCTGGAGAGTTGGAATGCATTATGTTGCTTGCATTGAATGATGACATATGGACCACTCCATAGGGCGTCGAACTTCGCGTGTTTTTCAGGCTTAGCTCGGTTCTCACCCCATTTCAAGACGATGTCTCCTTCAGAGAAACCTTTTGATGAAGATTTCTTGTCGAAGTGTCTCTTCATCTGCTGTTGTCGGTTGGTCATAAAAGCCATAGCCTGGTCTCTTGTCTCTTGGAGCTCCATCAGCTCACATAGCCTAACCTCCATGCTATTGTCTTCTAATTGCAGCTGGCAAGCTAGGTCCAAGGCTGGCAACTCAAGTGAAATGGGAAGCCTAGCTTCCCTTGTATATACGAGCGTGTACGGCAAGTTACCAATTGCCCTCTTTGGGGTGACCCTATCCGGCCACAGGGCTATTTTCAACTTGGCATGCCAAGTCCTCTGATTCTCCTCCATTGTTCTCTTGATGATCCTGATCAGATTCTTGTTAGTGGACTTAGCCAGCCCATTCCCCTGTGGGTAGTAATTGGATGAAGTGCTAAGATAGATACCATATCTCAGCGCCCATTCACTTGTTTTAGTTCCCAGAAAAGCTAACGCGTTATCTAAGATTATGGTAGCTGGAACCCCGAACCTTGCCACTAGGTCTTCATAAAAATCCAGGACTGCACTTTCGTTGGCTTCCTTCAAAGCGACAGCCTCTACCCATCTTGTGAAATAATCTGTGGGGGTCAGGACCCACTTGTGTCCAGCACTGGAGGGAGGGTTAATCATCCCTATGAAGTCAAGGCCTCATTGCATGAATGGCTGCTCTACCTGAATAGGCTGTAAAGGCATGGCAGCCAACCGTTGCTTCCCATCAAAGAGCGCGCACTTCTGGCACTTTCGTACCCAGGTATGGGTGTCCCTGAATAGAGTAGGCCAGAAGTAACCAACTCTCACTATTCTTGCAGCTGTAGCCCTAGGAGCAAAATGATCGCCGGCTGGCCCATCATGGAACTCGGACAGTACCCTGTCGGCCTGACTTGGGTCTATGCACCTTAAAAGGACTCCTGAGAGATCCCTTCTGAACAGTACTCCGTCGATCAAGACATAAGGGAGACACTAGAGTCTGAAATATCTCCTTTTGGTCTTATTAAGGCCCTGCGGGCACTCACCAATGAGAAGAAAATGCTTCAAGTCTGATGTCCAATCCTTCATGACAGCTGGTTCTTCTGCTGTAGCTGCATCATGAATTAGTAGACTGTTCTCCTTTTGCTGTTTAAAGTCTGCAGCAAGGTGTTCACACAGGCCTCTCCCTCTTACCAGCTTGGTGATCTTGATATCCACGTCATATTCCATCACCTTAGTGATGCACCCTGCTCTTTTTTCATTCAGGTCTCGGTTGATCAAGAAATTCTTGATGCCGGGATGTGGAACCATGAGGTGAATTCTGCTATTGGACAGCATATGCCTAAATTTCTTCAGACTCCGTATGACCGCAAGGACTTGCTTCTCCACATATGAATATCTGACCTCAAAACCCTCTAGGCCTTGGCTAAAAAACGCAAGTGGTTGCTCAAGGTTATCACCATTTGCTTGGGTAAGCATGGCGGAGATTACCTCTTCATTGCCGAAGGTGTAGAGGTTGAAATCTTTGGTGAAGTCAGGGCTAATCAAAGTAGGAGCCCGGGCTATGGCCTGCTTTATCTCTTCAAAACTGTCCTTTCTTTGTGCTATCCATGTGAACTCCTCACCCTTCCTCAACATAGAGGTCAACGGCTTGACTACCTCCACAAAATTCGGGATAAATCTCCGAATGAAATTTATTTTGCCGAAGAAGCTTTGCAAGCCCTTCTTGTGTTTAGGCAAGGACAACTCCAAGATGGAGCGAACTCTTTCTGGATCAATGGTCAAGCCTTCCTCAGAAACAATGTGACCAAAGAGTTTCCCCTCGTGGACAGCGAACACGCATTTCTTCGGGTTGAGAGAGATACCAAACTCTCTACACCTCTCAAAGATTTGTCTGAGGTGTTTCATGTGTTGGCTCGCCTCCTTGGAGAAAACTGCTACATCATCAAGATACACCAGCGCAGTGTTATTTATCAGGGCCCGAAAGGCCATGTCCATAGCTCGTTGAAAGGTGGCACCAGCGTTGGATAGCCCGAATGGCATTTTCCTGTAAGCAAACGTTCCCCATTTGGTAGTGAAGGCTGTTTTGTACTGGTCACAGTCTTGCAACAAAATCTGATTATATCCTAAATATCCATCCAGGAGGGAGAAACGCTCACTGCCTGTCACCATTTGAAGGATTTGCTCCATGCTTGGGAGAGGATAATGGTCTTTTAAAGAGACTCTATTGAGGTCTCGGAAATCAACGCATAGTCTGATCTCCCCATTCTTTTTTCGGACAGGAACAAGATTTGCCAGCCAAGAGGAGTGTTTGATTGGAAATATTATCCTGGACTCAATCAACTTGGTGAGTTCCTTTTGCATAAGAGGCTCAATCATTGGGTTGACAGGCCTTTGCTTTTGCTTGATCGGCCTCGTGCCTTCTTCCGGATCAATGGTATGTTGGGCCAAACTTGGGTCAAAACCCTGCAAATCGCTATATTCCCAAGCGAAGACATTAGCAAACTCTTGGCACAACAAGATGAAGGTCTGCCTCTCACGGTCCGTGCACACTTTTCCAAGTGCAAGCAGCGTATCTCTGAATATTTCAACCTTCTCATGGTGCTCCTCCTTCGTTGTATTGCATGCCTTGTCGCTTTTCAATTGGTCATCTCCATTGAAGATACTTTCTAGAGTGACCAAGCCTTTGGGCAGTTTATTGTTCTTCAGCTGAACAATTTGGCTACCATATTGCTGATGTAGCTTTGCCTGGTTTTTAGCAGGGAATTGAGCTTCTTCTTGCAAGAAGAGCGCTATTTGCTGGTCGCTGTCAAAGACCTGCCAGTTGGTGATGTTGTCAGGTACAGAGGGCCGGATTACTACCTTCAAGTGGCGTGAACTGTGGTCGCGGCCTATTTCCCAAGGGATATCAAACTGGGCACCAACTGCTGCCAACCTATTTGCTTGCTTGCTTTGCTCTCTAGGAGTGGAGGTAATATTGAAAGCAAAGAAATTATCCACTAAGTCCTATACCCTATGTTTGTAGGACTTCAGTAAAGAATTCTTTGTCAAATTTTGGCCTCTTACCTGATTGACAATCAGCTCACTATCACCAAAAACTTGCAGCTCTTTAATTCATCTTTTCCTCGCCCACTCCAAACCATGGATGAGGGATTCATATTCCGCAACATTGCTCGTGCAAGAAAATTGGAACCGAAAAGCCGAAAAGTATCTCTCCTTTGAAGGAGAAACTAACACCACTCCACCACCAGCGCCCAACTTCTTGAACCATCAAAGAATCGCTGCCATAGCCTTGAGCTTTCTTGGCTTGCTTTCATCAAATTTGGCACAAAAGTACCCTCTTCATGTATGCAATAAATTCCAAGGCCTGCCTCCTCTATGAACTTGTAAGGATCATGCTTGAAGTTGTCACTTCCCCATTCGTCTAAGAGCAGGTCTGCAACTCCTTCAAGTGCAGAGGATGGAGATTGATTCACTTGGAACTCTTCTTGGTCAATGATGGCGTAGCTGACATTTGCTACCTTGAGTGAGTATGGTTCTAGATGATCTCTGTGGAGCGGCTCGGATTCAATCTTGACCTTAGTCCCATACTTGGTTCTGAAAACCAGATAAGACCAGTTTGCTGCTAGGTAGCTGCCTATCTTGGATGTGAAATCCCTGGATAAGCAGATAGCAAAATAAGGAGGGACATCCGCCACTACCACATCATGAAGAATTGAGAAGGTCGAGCAAGCGTGTAGCGTCAAGCTTAAACCTTTCACCACCCCAATTGTCTTTGCTGGTGTTCCATCCAGCTGCAGGACTCCCTTAGTCATTTCTTCGTATTTCAACCCTAACTTGTCGGCTATGCATTTGGGCATTACCGAGGTGCTTGCTCCACTGTCAATGATGCAATTGTGAACCAAGAAATCTCCTATTACCAAGGACACATAAAAAGGGGGAACCTTTTCTTCTTTCTTGACCTGGCCGGAGGTGGAACGCTGTCCATTCATCATCAAAACATTATCGGCTTTTGCTGGGACAACTTGTTCATTCAGCGCATGCAATTCCTTTTGCAGTATGTCCTTTTGCCCTGGTATTGACAATGAATCCCACAAGGAGATGTTCATGTGCAGCTTCTTCATTTGGTCAACCACATTGACTCAAGGGTTGCCTTCAAATTTTCTTTGGAATTATTTACAGGCTGAGGCACAAGCCGAGGAGCTGAAGGTACAACTGACGGTTTGAAGTTTGGGACCTTTTGGTTTATATGCGATGAAGGTATTGCTGACGTTTGGGAAGCAGCCTGAGCTTCTTCCATTGCTCTCATTTTGGATCTTGTGTTGGCTGCGACACAGTCGCCCTGATTGTCCGCAGTACCCACATAATTGACTGCATAGAACTCACCTTCTAGGTGATTCATGAGAGTAGAATCACGCTGAGTCTGACTGCTGCTCATGCCGGGTTGCATTGAATCCTCCAAACCTTGGAATTGAGTAGCTATTTGATTGTCTTGTACATTTATGTAGTAACCCGGCATTTCATTTGTATAAACAGCCTGCTCTTGACCATATCCCATGGTTGAGCAACTGGGTTTTTCTTGTACCAGATTGTTTTGAACGAGCACCATGGTCTTGGATGATGAAGGGGCGCCTGGATTGTAGCCTTGAAAAGGTCTGGCCTGTGCAAATTGACCCTGCCCTTGATTTTAATTTTGGAACAGGGGTCTATTTGCTTGGCCATACTGCTGATATCTTTGGTTTGGTCGATTATTTTGAGGTTGTTGCCTTTTAATAGCCACTAGTTCATTTGTTACACTTTGTAACAGAGTTTTGACTTCGTGGAGGTCATTGGATGAAGTAGCAGCTGGTTTTTCTATGCTGGGCAGAAGAGCTAAGGTGGGAGCAGCGGTTTGGATTGGGGGCAGCATTTCAAGGAAAAGTGGCATATGAGGTCTAGGAGCTATTTTCCCAGCTTGCACTAGGCAATTCTCAGCCGCTATAGCTATGTCATAGGTGGCAGGCAACACATGTCCTCCCATTGATTGTATCATAACAGCGATATCGCTGTTCAACGCTCTTAAATAATAAAGGAAAGCATAGCTAGGAGTCGGCCTTACCAGAATGGGGATTCTATCCCATGTCTTCTGAAACCGAGTGTCGAAATCCTGCATGTATTCATGTGGAGCTCTTTTCATTTTAGTCAGCTGCTCGGCAAGTGAGAGGTGGTCGCTCTTCTCCCCAAATCGGTTCGTCAAGAGTGCCCAATTCATTCCACGAATCGATTGAATTCATGGGTAAAGTCCCACACCAGTCCAGAATTTTGCCCTTGAGAGATAATGCCAGCGATTTGATTGCAATATTCTCTTCAGTGACATTGTGAATATTGCAGAGGTTAGCAGTATTTCTAATATGCTCAATAACTATAATGGACCCCTCTCCATCAAAGGGAGGCACACTTTTGAGGACTGCTCCTGGAATTGGGTCATAATGCTGGAGATTCAAAGGACTTTGACCACAAAAAGTCACAAAGGGTAATGCCATAGCTATGACAGGATGTGACCGCGGCCTTCTTGCGTAGGTGTACTTTATAGCAGGGTTGGGAAAGTGGTTTGTTGAATAAAGATGGGTCTTTTCAAACCTCAGTCGCTTTGCTGAGTTCAAAGGCAATTCAATGAATTCGAAAGGGACACCCTTAGCAGCAGATCGCGTTGTGATTTTAGGCATAGGAAGGTTAGACTGGTCTTTGATCAGAAACTAAAGCTCTTACCAGTGGAGTTGCCAAATGCTGTAAATGGTTGATCTTGCTGTAACATGACTAGCATCACTCCTGAAACTTTACTAAGTGTAAAAACTGAGTCCCACCGGGCATGCCAAAAACTGTTGACGTAGTGGATTGCACCCTGGACAGGAGGCTGCGCTCCTGCCTTCCATACATCACAATGGAAACTCCTCTCTTGCTTGTGGGCTTGGCAAAACTGGGGGGAGAGTCTCTAGATAAGGGCTAGCTCCCTTTGATGCATCTGAGTTATTCCAGTAAGTTGCTAATACGTATATATATATATATATTGGGGGGGTTGAAAAGGGAGAAGGATGCTGAAAACAACAAAACCTAACCTAATAGGGTGATGCACCAAACAAGTTTGGTCTACTCACATTCACACTCTGAACCACAACAACACATACATGCACTCTAACTGGTAAAAGGACCAGACCGCAGAGAGCTTGATAGGGAGGCTTTAATGAGAACACACAGTAAACAGACTTACCATAGGTGTTGTAGGAAGAGCACACTGTCTAGTAATCTCCTTCTGCTTCTATACTCCAAGAACAACTCTTCTTATCCCCTGCAAGAATGGCGCTCTTTATATACTAGGTACGTTGGTGTCAACCCTGTGAAAGCATTAAGAAGCAATGACTAGACACAAGACTGACACTCAGGTGCACTCAGAGATATATTTAACCAGAATAGAGATAAAAAATGAGTATTCTATTGATTCCAGGTGAAAAATAGCAGGGCTTCACCTTACAATGTGAGAGATATCTTTTCAAAATGAGAAGTCACAATATATATATATATATATATATAGAAGAGAGAACAAAAGCGCCTCTTTTTGAAAAGACTTTTGGTGCCCTTTGACAAGTGGCCTACGTGTGCTGAGGGCATTGGAAAGAGGAAACCACTGAAATGTAATGCTGTGTCAGCTCCGATTCTGACTTCAGGTGTTTAAAAACATAGGCCGCGTTGTTTCTCTACAAACAAGACCACTCCTTGATGGCATTCACGCGGTTTGTTTGCTCATCAATGCAAAGTGAGGAAAAACTGGGCGCCATTCACTGTTCACGCCTCTTGATGACCAATTTGCAGACACTGTGTCAACTGCTGGAGTAACTCCTTGAGTCGACACCTTCCTTTGCCACTTGGACTGTTTTGTCCGTTTCTGCACTTGGCTCTTTTGCCCCTTCCTGGCTTTGTCTTCCTGCTGGCCTTAAGCCTTTCAATTTCTTCGGGTTCGCGCTTAAGTCTGCGAAGATCAACAGCTTATTTCATTGCCGCAAATTTGATGTCTTTGGGTCCGTCATGTTCCTTAGCAATTCTTTCGTGTCTTTCTTGCTTGCTTTGGCCGCTTTCCGCTAATCTCAACAAGTGACACATGGCGTGTTCCGCTGTGAAACAGGTGAGGACACGTGGCAGCATCCGCTTAACTTATAGAAGCCTTAGACACCCTTGAGAGTCCTGCGGAAGATGACACGTGGCGGCTTCCGCTGAGCTTTAGAAAAAATATAGGAACATTCGGGATTCATTCAGATTCACACGAACAATTCTGCTTGCTTTAGCGATTCGTTCGAGGCCCACCACAGTCCTTACTCAATAGCGGAACGAAAGGAAGAAGCCGCAGACGTTGACATTTGTCGGCTTCCGCCGAGCCTTTCAAGGGATAAGTGGCACGTTCTGCTGCTTTTAGAGACCAATTATAATGTGTCCCGGCAGACGACACTTGGCAGCTTCCGCTCTCCGGGTTTTTTCTGGTTGGCGCTCAAGAACTTAAAGATCAAACGACTATTTCCCTGCAGTAAAATTGACGTTCGCGGGCCTGTCACTGTTTGAAAACCAACGGCTAGTTCACTGTGCTTGATTTTGATGTTTTCGGGGACGTGACCATCCTTGGCAATTCCTTCAGCTCTTTTCTCTTCGGTCGAGCTTTTGTCTCGGCCAATTTTTCTGCGACAAAATGTCCGCAAGAATTGTCTCGCTCGCTTCTTCGGAGTTTTTTCTCGGGCCCTTTTCCCACAGCCTCTCCCGAATTTCTTCGGACTTTTTGTCCGAAGGAATTCCTTCGAACAAAAGTCCGAAAGAAATCATCTTATGTCTTTTTCCTTGGTCTTTTCCTTAGGCGGGATTTTTTTCCGAAAAATTTCTTTGGACAAAATGTCCGAAGGAATTCCTTCGGACATTTTGTCCGAAGAAATTCTCTTGTTCACTTTTCCGAGGGAATTCCAACCCTTTCGGCCTTCTCTTTGGTCCCTTTGAAAATGTTCCCTGCCCTCCGCAAGGGCACTTGGAATGGTCCATTTTGCGCCTAAGTGGGAACTTGTCTTTACCTGCAGAGTCTGTAGAAAAGCCTGCAGAGTCCGTAGAAATACCTGCAGAGTCCGTAGAAAAGCCTACAGAGTCCGTAGAAATGCCTGCAGAGTCCGTAGAAATTCCCAGACTTGTGCAAAATAAAAAAATGAACTGGCTCAGTACGACAGGGAAAGAGGGGACCGCTTTTGGCCTATTGGACCAAAAATGGTCAACACATCTACTTCATTGAAGGCCCTGTCAAACTCATCCTCTGCTCCTTCATGGCTTTCTTGAAGAAGGGTGACTGTTGTGATGTCTGAAATGGAATCACAAACTGATTGCTCATCCCACAGAACATCACCTTTCTGTTCAAAACTCTCTTCTTCCAAGCTGTCCTCAAGATGGGCAGGCCTCTCTTCTTGCTCAAAGATCAGAGTGTCTAGTTGTTCAAAGATATTCATCTGATCCTCCTCCAATTCAGGCTCCACGGCATAGCCATCCTCCTCATCGAAGCAACAAGGAAGTTCATCAAACAAAGGAGGAGAGAGCTCACCATGTTTATGTTCCTCTTCGTATTTCTTGAACATCTGCATGTATGCATGCCCTGTGTCTTCCCCATTGTCGATGATGTCTTCAAAAGGAGCATCGATGATGATTTCTTCTTCATTGTCTTTCATGATAGCCTCTTGGAGAGCTGCAAATTGGATCTTTTCTTCCTCACTCGCCTCTTGCAAAACAGGTTCCTCCTTGAGAAGGGTTGAAGTGGAAGGTTGACGATTAAAACCATGTGGAAGAGGAGGCAGTCCTTGAGCTGGAATCGAATGATTCTCCTCTTTTCATTTGGCCAGCACTTCATCTATATCAGGTGTGACCTGATAGCTCTCTTGGAGGTGTGTAGATGGGGTGTGTTCAGACATGGAATCTGCTGTTGGGTCTGAACCGTCCATCACACATTCGCTGAGGAATCTCGCTCTGGATTCCAACTCTGCAATTCTCCTGGCTAGATCTTCTTGGAAGAGCCTTTCTTGGAGGTCATAGGAATCATCATGATGAGTAAGAGCAGGTTCGTCCTTTTCAAGGTTTTGAGCAAAACCTTTCTTCTTCTTCTTGCCCCATGATTCCACTGTTTCCTTCCAGGTCAGGATCCTACCATCAGGATGAGAGACCTGAGGGAGTTGAGGAAGACTAGGAAGGGCTTCTTCAATTGAAAACGTATTTGGCGAGTATAATGTCATTGCTCAGAACCATGGACCTTGTTTTCTTTCATGTAGTTTTGATCAAGCTCAGGTTGTTTATGGAATCACCCCAAATAGCTCTCCTGGTTACCCTTCAACAATGAGAGAAGTAACGCTGGGGTTTGAGGTGATTTCATAACAACCTGAGCTCCACCAAAGTTATACAAAAAATGTGATTTCTTGATGGCACCAGGACTGCTTAACTAGCTGATTCAACTCGGAGTCGCCATTGTTGTTGATGAAAAAACCTCCAAACGCTGGTTGGTTGAAGAACAGACCAAAAATTCTTCAACTCTTTGGACAAAACTTGTTCTAGTTGATCCCATTGGGCATGCCAGAAATTGTTGATGCAGTGGATTGCACCCTCGACAGAAGGCCAAGCTCCTGCCTTCCACATGCAACAATGGAAACTCCCCTCTTGCCTGTGGACCTGGCAAAACTGGGGGGAGAGTCTCTAGATAAGGGCTAGCTCCCTTTGATGTATCTTTTAGGTCCTGGATTTCCTACTGCTAACAAATAAATGAAAAAAAAAGGGGGGGTTGAAAAGGGAGAAGGATGCTGAAAACAAAACCTAAACCTAAACTAAAAGGTGATACAACAAAACAGTTGATCTACTTAGCTCAAACATACGCTTTTCACCAAGAAGAAACTAACATACATTTCACCTGATGTGGGAAACTCTTCTGTGTCAGTGAGTCAGGGGTCCGTAGAGATACAGGGAGGAAGAACTATCAGAGGTGTTCTGAGACACATTATGGCAGCGTGTTCACATGCGCCTATATTCCTGCTGTAGACACTTCTGGCATTCCTGCAGAAGAAAAAACTTCACAATGCACTAGACATGCTGGAATCGTTCTGTGAAAGCATAAAAGAAAATGATTTAACACAAAAAGAAAACATAGACATATACGAAAGTGCAAACTTAGAATGGAGGTAAAAATGTTGTCTTGATTCAAGGTAAAATCCAGCAGAGCTCCGCCTTACAAGCCCGAGAGATTTTTTGGGCAGAGTTTTGCCTTACAAGCTAAGAGATCCCTTCTCAAAAATGAGAATTTTACAATATATAGAGAGAGAAGTAAAGGTGCCCCTTTGGAAAAGACTTTGGCACTTTTTACAAGTTGGCCCATGTGCATTGAGAGCATCGAGAAGAGGAAGTCGCTGTTGCTGATATCATCCTTCTGGAAAAGCCCTGCTAGGACCATGCTGTGTAATCGCCGGTCTTGACTTTGGCGTTCAAACATTAATGTGAAAGCACGGGCCGCGCCTCTTTTTTTGCAACAAGACTGCTCCCTTCAGATATTCACGCGATTTATCTGCTTATAAATGCAAAGTAGAGAAAACAGGGCACGCCATTCACTATTCGCGCCTCTTGATGACCGCTTGGCAGGTACTGTTCCAACTGCAGGAGTAAATCCTTGAGTCGACACCTCCCTTTGCCACCTGGACTGTTTTGTCCATTTCTGCACTGTCTCTCTCTGGTTGTCTTCTCTGTCTCCTTCGGCCCCCGGGAGCTATCTTCTCGGCGGGTCACTGAGTTCGCTCGTGGCCTATCCTTAAGCTTTTCAAAATCAACGGCTATTTCACCGCCTTAAAGTTGACGTCTATGCACCCGTCACCCCTTTGAATTTCCTCGGCCTTTTCCTTTCCTTCGGCGTTTCGCTCTGGTCAGGGTTTGTCTTAGTCGGGAATTGTTTTGGCGGCCGAATTTCTTCGGACTTTTGTTCGAAGGATATATTTCCTTGTGAATTTCTTTTGTTCGGGCTTTTGTCCCGGCTATTTTTTCCCACGGACAAAATGTCTGCAAGAATCAACTTTGATCACTTCTTTTCCTTCGAAAACTTTCTTCTGGTTTTTTTCCCCGCGGCTCTTCCCAAATTTCTTCGGACTTTTTGTCCGAAGGAATTCCTTTGGACAAAAGTCCGAAGAAATTATTTCTTGCTTTTTCCTTGGTCTTGTTTATTTCCGCGGAATTTTTTCCAAAGGATTTCTTCGGACAAAATATTCGAAGGAATTCCTTCGGACATTTTGCCCGAATAAATTCTCGTCCTTTTCGGCCTTGTTCACTTTTCGGTCCTTTTCAATTGTTCTCTGCACTCCGCAAGGGCACTTGAATGGTTCCTTTGAACCAAGGCATTGAACCAACCCGTTGAACCGAGTGCTTGAACCGACTGCTTGAACCAAGCGCTTGAACCAAACCGACTAAACCAGGCTGTTGAACCAAACACTTGAACCATTCTAGCTCTCTTTCCTTGTGAATTTCTTCGGACAAGAGTCCGAAGAAGCTTTGTAAAAGCCCTGCACTCTCTGAACTGGTTCTTCATCTTCCGAAAGACTTCCCGCAGAGTCCATAGAAATTCCAGACTTGTGCAAAAAATCAAAAGATGGACTGGCTCAGAACAGCAGGGAAAGAAGGGGACCGATTTTGGCCTGTTGGACCAAAATGGTCAACAATAACATCACGATAAAATGCACAAACTGATTGAGAATCACCTTTGGATGGTTCAGTTGGAGAGAAGACAAAAGAGATTTGAAGCAGAGTTTTCTCATGACAACTTGCAGGAGATAAAAGAAGGTATGGGGACAATGAAGACAAATTATTTACACTTTTCAGATCGTGACCACCTTCTCAGCCTTGTTGAGATCTATTCAAATGCTTTAATGAGAAAAGAAGAGGAAGTTGATAAGTTCTCCCACGAGCTTTAGGTCACCAGTGATTCCTTGAGGGTGACTCAGATGGCTCTTCAGGAATTAGAGATTCATGTTGATGAGCTCTACTTGGATTTGAGTTTGGCTCGAGAGTCATCATATACAACAGAGGCTCAGTCATCTATCGCAGATAGGACATTTGATGAAGATAGCAGCGTGAGGTCTCCTAGCATTCACACTCAGGTTGCGAGTGCAGTGCCTTGTGTGTTGGATAGGCATGAGGAGTCATCTGGAGATGGGTGCATCATTCTTGATCTTGAGAGGTACATGATTGAGTTGCCGATTGATTTTAGATGATGGGTTGGAGACAGACATGTTGACAACAGTATCCCAGCACCACCCTCTTGGGTTTTACCTCCCACTTCATTGATTGATGGCTGCCCTACCTTGCTAGTTGGAGTTTTGTTGGGTACACCTTGAGGGCAGCAGCTGTTGAGATAGATAGGGGACGTTGGGATAGTCACTTTGGAGTTAGAGGATGGAATGATGATGGGTTCTTCTCATCTTTGGGCAGCAAAGATACTTTTTGCTCCATCATGGACTTGATTCACAACTTACAGGGTGTTGTTTTGATTTATGCCAGTAGCTTGATCGATGTTGGTATATGTTTTTATGCACTTTCATGGGGCATCTTTCACATTTGTAGGAGACCATTCAATGTGGAATGGATTGTTGATGTTACAGATACATCAATTGAGGTTGTAGGTTCAGGCATTATTGCAGATTTGAACACTAGGTTCTATATTGGAACTTTTGAGATTGACATTGGTCAGTCTTGGCAGAAGAAGAGGTTTCTTCTCAGTCTTGCACGCTGGATCATGGTATTGTTCCAGCCTCTTTTTAGGGGATAGATGGCATTCATGATGGTATTCTTTCCACTCCTGATAGTGAGCCAAGACACTTGCAGTTGCTATTTGATAGAGGTCTTGTTAACAAGGCTGCACAGGGTTGTGATGGCATTGTTGCAAGACCGACTCATCCAGTTGTGAGTTGTGAGTTTTCTTCTGATGATGGTAGTATTGGATGGGAAACGCATGACGGCTCTGGTATTCCATTAGCACAAGCAGGAAAGTTTCACCTTGATTGCATCATGCGGTGTGCTCAGCAGTCTCCCTTCAGCCCACATACATAGGATTTGACTATGACCTTGTCGTCACAGAGAGATGGGCTGAATAAGAGGTGTACGAGTTCACTCTGGTATGATATGTTTTCAGGTGATGAGTCCAAGTTTGGTAAGTATCATACTTTGTTCTCTCTAGTCAGAGGCACGTAGATGCATGAGTTTGAGATTTGGGTCAATTGGACTTTAGGGGTTATCAGAGTGGTGCAGCGGAAGTCAGTTGGTGTTGCGATTGATGGACTTCTCAGCTTGTTCCAAGATCCAGGTAGAGTTTGTTTATGGATGCCCGAGGTTCATCACCGCAGTGCTTGGTTGGTAGAGTTGTTTTTCAAAGAGATCCCTAGTTTGCATGGGCTGCCAAGATACTTAGGTGGTGACAGAGACAGTGAGTTCTTGAGTGCCTTGTAGGAGCTATTCAGATGGTCAGGTACTGGCTTGGCTTTTGGGGAGCATAAAACTCCTGAGGCTAAGTGTTGGTTTTAGGGGAACCAGTACAACTTGCAGGCACTCCAGGATAGTTGGCAGGTGGCACACAGACAGCGAAAGGCATACGCTAATGGGCATAGGGTTGAGCACCAGTTTCAAACTGGAGATTTGGTTTACCTTCAGTTACAGATTTACAGGTAGTCTTCCTTGAGGAAGAGCAACGCGAGGAAACACAAGTCTCGATTCTATGGACCCTACAAGATCATCGGGTGTGCTGGGGAGGTAACCTATGAGTTGGAACTGTCGGAGAACAATAGGACACAATGTATTTCATTTTTCGTGCCTTGAGAAGGCACTAGGACAATAGGTTACTACCTCCTTGGAGCTGCCACTGATTGATGAGAAAGGATATTTCGTCCTAATTTCGACGAAGATTGTCGATACCCAGGAGAGGAGATTGAGAAACAGGGTGGTTAGGCAGTATTTGGTGAGATGGAGAGGTCTGCCAGCAGTGGATGCCATGTGGGCTGTAGAACATAGTCTTCAGCATCCCAGTTTGCAATTGCTTGGGGACAAGCAATTTCGGGAAGGGAGGATTGTCATGTCCCCTTTTTGATAGCCACCTTGATGAGCGTTTAGCCTTTATATTTTCAAAGGCTAAATAGGAGAAATAAGGGAGGGAGTATTAAATTAATTATTTATAAAGTTATTTCAATAAAGTAAAATTAAAAGATGACTTCATATTTAATTAATTTAATAAAGTGACTTAAAATAATTATTATATCATAAAGTCATTTAAGGGAATAAATAATATTTCTAGAAGCTCCCTGGAAAGTCATTGAGAAATCTTTATAAGGAGCTGTTGGCTTAGCATTTGGGCATGCTTGATTTGAATTTTATTTCTCATTACCAGTTTGGTAAGAAAGCTTGAATGCTTTGCATTGCTCGAGGGTTTGAAGACTCTAGAGTACTAGGTTCAATTGTGGAAGATCAACTCTATCTGGAATTGTTGAGAGATCCATCCAGGTTTTCTACAAGTGCTTCATTGAATGATTTTGACAAGTGCAATCGTTGATGTATTATTGCCCTCGCTGAGTTGGTGTGATAGCTAGTTTATTGTCACATCTTCATCATTGCAGCAGCTGGTTTATTGTCGCAATCAGAATTTCATTGGGAAGCAACCACTAATGTATTGTTGCATTTCATCTGGGAAAGGAGTTGATTGTTGGTTAATTCGATTTGGACAAACTTAATGTCTTTGACCATGTTTGTGAACTTTTCAGATATATTGTTTTGTTTAGAGGTTGATTGCATTTCAGAATTTGGAGATATCATTGTGAGGAGACAATACTTGAGTTTGACATCAATTTCTTCACAGCTGGGCACTCTACACTTTGCCACGATTTTTCCTAAAAGGGCTGCGATTTCTTCTTGAGGCTGGGCACTTCCATCAAGGGCCACGATTTCATCTAGTTGCAACAATTTTTTGTCTTGAAACCTGGTTGAGAGGAGACGTCTTGCTTCAGCATACATTTGTGTGGAGAAAGGTCGATTTCTTCAAAGGATAACATCACTACCTTGTCATAGGCGATTGGAAGATAGAGGCGATTCATGCAAGCACACCACAATAGCATATCTTTAGTCTTGATCAGCATTTCCAGGTTCCTTGTAGTCCAATTGCTCGTTGCATGTTTACATTCTATCATTGTTGTAAGTCGTTTTCCTCTCTAAGGGGGCAACTAGTTGCATTGTCTTCATAGATGCATTATCATAAGAGAATTGGCAATCTGAAGTTGTAAGTCACTGAAATCAGATTTGAGGAACATATAATTGCAATATCAAATACATTGAGGTTGCTTGCCAATTGTATGACAAAATGTCTTTCTGCTGTAGCTAGTTGTTTGAGTCAAGTAAATTCATATATTTGCATTGTAGCTACTTGAACTTCAGAAAAGGCAGATTGGGAATGCATACTAAGTGTTTGTCAAAATTCCCAGAATGCTGTAGCTGCATATTTACAATTAGTTTCTGTCCTATCATTGCATAGAAAGTCTGAAAAATACTTGCATTTCATCTTTATTACAATAGAGGCTATTTGGCATTGTTAGAGAATAGTTCATGCATCATCTCTTCATTCAAAAACAAGAAAACACAAACAGAAAATCATTTACCAATAGGAGTACAATTGCAAGATAAATGTTTGACGAAATGTCCAAGTGCTGAAACCGAAAATTTACATCAGAATTAGCAAGGGACTTTATATAAAGGTTCAACACAACAGAATAGAAGGGAAGAAATACTTAGCATGTTTGAGGAATATGATACTCTCCCTCAATATGTTAAGAAAGAATTACCTTTCATTGATTCCTTGGACTTGCATACAAGGCAACACTACAAGACTGATTTGGCAAAGAAACTATGCCATATGATAGCTCTTGATCTATTTGCACAAGAAGATGATAGAAAAACTACAAGTGAGGTTTGAAAAAATATTCATGAGGAGTTTGAGAAACATGTTGATTTAGTACACAAGGATAAAATGATAGAATCTTGTAATGATTCTAATTTGGCCCCATTATCCTTACAAGAAGAAACACACGAGGCATCTACAAAGGAGGTGACTATGAGTCCCTTTGACACAGAGCATGTTGGTTTAGAGCTTGACATTGATAAACCATATGAAGGTATGGATTCTATTGGTGCTCCTTTGATTGATTACAATGTTGTCCCACCATTCATGCTTGAAGATTGCAAAGCATCTACAAATGAGATAGCTGATTTTGATGATAATAAATTCTCTAAAAATGAGGGCAAATCAGTAAAATTGTCGCATGGCAGCCAAGGTCACTTTGATGACTTTGATCAAATGTCTTTAGCATTGCAAGATTTGGAAGATCAAGTTGATAAACATTCTTCATTACCTACAGCAGAATTCCAATCTTCTATGGCAGCCACATCCGAAGAAAGGCATGACGTAAGGTCTGAATTTCTAACTTATAACAGCAGTCCTAATTTTCTGATTTGCGACAGCAGAACTTTGCCTTTGCATACTCATGAGTTAGCAGCCCATATTCATGGAGAAGACAATGTTATGGAGTCACCTAATGTTGGCATTCAAGTTTTGGAAGATGAACACGAGTCATTGGTTGATGATGCAACTAGTAAGAGGACTGATTTTGTGCAATATGGCATAGCAGATGTTAAAAGAACCCAAAACTTGTGTGATGAATGGTTGAGGAGAGCTAGGGAAGCCATGTTGCTGGCTGCTCAAGCAAAGCAACACCTTACGATGGTAAGGGAAAAGAAGAAATCAGAATTGAATGCTCTTTGTGGACTAGCCAACAATGTTATGCATGCATGTGAAGAGGAAAATAAATGTGAATCAAATTTGGATAAGAGTTTAATCCCTATTGAGAACTTCATGAGGCTACTTAGTGTTAACACAACACCATCTTGATGATGCTTTCTTGATAGTGCATGTGGATAGAAGTGTTCCAGCCCTAATCCATCGGTTGCTAGTCCATACATCAATGATAGATGGCTGTCCTACATTGTTGGTCATGGAATTTTCAGATTGTACTTTGGTGACAGTTGTTTGGATAGATTGGAAAGGTTGGGATCACTATTTCACTGTTCAATATTGGCATGGTGATGATCTTCTATCATCATATGTCATTGGAGATACTTTTTGTATCATCATAGGAATGATTTTCAGTTTGTATAGTGCTGTTCTGATTTATATCAGCAACCTAGCATGGGTTGGCATACCCCTATGCACTTGTGACGGGCATATATCACATTCCAATGAGATCATTCAGGGATGGATAATTAGCATTGACGACACAACGATAGACATCTATTTCTTCATTTCTTGTTGGGGTGATGGTGTAATGAATTGGGATCCAAGTATTGGTTTGATTGATACACTTTTTTACAGGGATCATGGTGAGTTGTTTCACATCTCTTGGCTGGGCGATGATTATATCAGAGTGGAGTAGCGGAAGAGTTGGTACAGGTGGTCATGCTTCAGAGCTTTGGATTTGTATATCATTCTTCATATTCATATTTGAAGATACTTGCCACTTGATGATACTTTCATTATGCAGGTTTGCAATTGCTTGTGGGCAAGCAATCTTGGGAAGGGAGGACTGTAATGTCTCCATTTCCGTAATGGTCACAATTGATTTGGGTATTTAGCTTTTTCGCTATTCCCTTGGGCTAAATCGTATTCTAATGGAATGATTGGTTGAAACAAGGAGTGCAAAGTAACTTAACCGGTTCTATTCTTAAGTTGACTTTATAAAGTGTTCTAATTTTGAATTATTTTATAAAAGTTAGTTAAGTCGGCCAAAAACACTTTATGTCATAAAGTGACATTGTGTACATAAAAACCTTCATTTAATTAAGTTCAAGTGGAACCTGTTTGGAGCGCTTCACTTGAGGGCTTTAAAAGGAGCATTTGGAGATCATTTTTCATTCATTGAGTTATGTTATTTTGATTTGGAGATATTTCCTCTTGGCTGCAACTTGTTTCAGCTTGAATTCAAGGACGGAAACACATGGAGATTTGTAGGTTGGACGAAAACCCAATCCTACTTTGTGAAGTGGATTCATCATTAGACATATTTGCAGATTTGTGATTAGTTTGGGGTAATTTTCAGCTAAAGTTTGAACCCATTTTTGGAGCTAAATAGCAGATTTGAAGTGCCAAAGACTTCTTATGCATTTTCTATCTTGGGTGGCCAGATCTGAGGACTTTATGGCATCAATTGAAGGTGGTTTCAAGATTTTTGGAGTTGTCCCTAATTTTATATGAATTTTTTTCTATTTTGGGTGATTAGGGTTTGGAGGAAATTGCAAATTTCAATTTCAGATTTCAGTATTATTATTTCAGACTACAGGAGCTAGGGTTTGGAGAATACATTTGGCATCTTTTGGACCTATTTCAGCCTAGGGTTTCTAGTGTTCCATATTTGCCTTAGCCGATTTGCATTGGAGAGGTGTTGGTCATTTTGATAAGGCATCATTTTGGAGCTTCATTTCCAAATTTGCATTGGAGGAGTTGGTCTGAAAATACTCAGAAAATCAGTCCATTTCCAGCCATTGACTTCTCCACATCATTGCTCTTATTGTTCAATATTACTTCTTTGTAATCGGGTATGTTTGCCTTGTTAATAAACTCTCTTTGGTTTGAAAATCAAGCTTAAATATCTTGTTGTTTGTACTCAAATCAGAACTTTGTTAAGTTTGATATACTTTGCTTTCAAGGAGAAATAAGGAGCTTTTTATGATCTCTATCATTGTGCTTCAATATATGTTTGTATGGTGTTATTTTATGTCATTCCTGATCAAAACATAAAGCATAAATCACAAATAGACATCCAAAACCATCAGCGTATTTAGAAAATCAGATTGCATGCAAAGTGTTTGACAAAATGTCAAACAACACAAACTAAAAAATTAAGGGGTAGATTGACAAGGTGTTCTTACAGAATGTTGTTCTTTGTGACCTATTAGAAGCAGAACTGGTGAAGGTAATGCATTGTGATTCAGCAAAAGAGATATGGGACAAATTGAAGACTATTTATGGAGACACCAAAGTGAAGATGGCTAAATTGTAGACTCACCGAAGATAGTTTGAAAGCTTGAAAATGAGTGAAGATGAAACCATTGCATCCTACCTATTGAAGGTTGATGAAGTTGATAATATCATTAGAGGATTAGGAGAAGAAGTCAAAGAATCCACTATTGTTCAAAAGTTGTTGAGATCACTAACTTCTAAATTTGAGTCTAAGGTATCTGTAGTTGAAGACATGCAAGATTTGGACAAGCTAGAGATGGATTAGCTTCATGGCATCTCGACTGCCTTTGAGATGAGATCCAATGAAGACAGACCTCCCAAAAAAGAAACAGCTTTCAAAGTTTAGAAGTTAAAATCCAAGAAAGTCAAGGATGAGGAATGTTCAAATGTTGATGATGATCAACTAATAGCCATATTTGCAAGGAAGTTGAGGTTTGGGTTTGGTAAGTACAAATGTAAGTTGCCCTTCAAATTTTTCAATTGTGGCAAGATTGGTCACTTTGCATCCAAGTATCCTAATAAGGATAAATTTGAAGATAATGTAAAACATAATGACCATCATGAAAATAACAAGATCTATAACCCTGATAACAACAAAGAGTTGAGAAAGTATGAAGTGTTGACGTTGTGGATTGCACCCTTGAAAGATGGTTGGGCTTCTCTCTTCCACGTGGCACAATGGAGACTCCCCTCTTGTTGTGGGTCTGGCAAAATTGATAGGAGAATCTCTAGATAAAGGCTAGCTCCTTTTGATGCATCTCTGAAGTCCTTTACTGTTACTGCTAATATTGGGGGGGTGAAAAGGGAGAAGGAATAACCAGAACAGAAACTATCTAAACGGTGATGCATCAAACAAGTTTTGATCTACTTAGCTTTGACATACACTTTACACCAAGAACAAGCTGATATACATTTCATTTGAAATGAGAAACTGTTCTGTATCAGTGTCTAACAAGGGGTCCTCTGGAGATACAGGGAGGAAGAACTACCACAGGTGTTCTAGGACACACTATGGCAGCGTTTTCACATGCGCCTATACTTTGTTGTGGACACTTCTTGCTGACCTGCTAAAGAAGAACTCACAATACACTAGACATGCTGGAATCATTCTGTGAAAGCATGAAGGAAAATGGCTTAACACAAGACAAAACCATAGACATGCAAAAGTGCAAACTCAAATGGAGGTAAAAAAGCTGTCTTGATTCAAGGTAAAATCCTACAGGGCTTCGCCATACAAGCTGAGAGATCTCTTCCTCAACTGAGAGGTTACAATATATAGCATAAAGAGAAAGGCTTCTGGCGCCTTCAAGAACAGCAGCCCATGCTGCGTTGAATGCCTTGGAAAGAGGAAACTTGCTCATGCTAGTGTCATCCTTCTAGAAACGGCCTGGAAGAACCATGTTGTAGATGTCGCAAGTCTTGACTTTATAGCTTAAACTGTCTTAAATGTTCTTGCAAAAGCATGGATCGTTTTGTCTCATCCGCAGCAATAACTCCCTGTGCCGACGCTTTCTGTGTGCCACCTGGACTATTCTATTATTTTTTGCGTTTGACTTATGTGTGCGTGGTCACACTTTCACTATTTTCTCTCTTTCCTGGCAACTCGGCTCTTGGGCTATCTTTCGTCTTTTCCTGGCTCTTCGGGCTCCTTTCTCGGCGGGTCGCTGAGTTTACTTGTGGGTCTTATGCCCCTTTGAATTTCGTCGGGCTTGCGTCATTCGAGCTCGTTTAGGCCACTTGTTGTGAAGGCATTAGTCCTTTGGCTTCTCAACCGCCGACGCATCCCGTCCAAATTGACGTCTGTGGGCTTGTCATTATTCGAAAACCAAACGGCTATTTCATCACCATAAATTTGACGTCCGCAGGCCCGTTGCCATTTGAAAGCCAACGTCTAGTTTGCTGCCTTGAATTTGATGTGTGCGCGCCCGTCACCAGACGTATGAACTGCCAACGGTTAGTTTGCTATGCTGAAATTGACGTTCTCAGGCCCGTCACCCCTTTGGCAATTTCTTCAACCTTTGATATTCCTTCAGCCTTTTTTAATTTGAACCTTCCCGAAGGGAAGGTGTCCCTTCGGCCTTGGAAAAGGTCCCATTTTGGGTTGCTGGGAGTCCCCCGCAAGGGCAGTTGCCCCTCGGGCTCCTTCGGGCTCCCTTGTCTTCTGTATTCCTTCGGACATTTTGTCCGAAGGAAATCCTTCCTTCAAAGTCCCGGTCCTTCTTTCTTTCGGTCTTTTCCTTTGGGAAATTCCTTTGACAAATTCCTTCAGACAAAAAGTCCGAAGGAATTCATCCTTTAGCTCCACATGGATTTTCTTCAGACCAAAAGTCTGAAGAAATCCTTTGTCTTTTGCAAGGATTCTCTCCGAAGGGAAACTTACCTTTCGGCCTTCTGCCTTGTCATTTTTTCGAATGTGCTCTCTACCCTCCACAAGGGCACTTTTGGGTCGATAATTGCCCTCCACAACGTGCTGTAACGGTCCAGTTTGTAACCCGACTACCCTCCGCAAGGGCACTTTATCCTCAGAGCTTTGTAAAAGACTTATATCTCTTTGAAGTTGGCCCATTCTTTTGCCAAAAGGCTTGTGAAAACTAGCTGCCCACAACGAAATAAACCTCTGGATCAACCCGAAACATCTACAAAGCTCAAGTCACTTGGCTCTTTACAGAACATGTCTACTACAAAGGGAAATGGCACAATTGCAGTAGGGGGAATACATCCAAGATTGACAGCTTAGGACAGTAGGGAAAGGAGACCGATTTTTGCCCTGTAGAACCAAAATGGTCAACATGAAGGCAGAAAAAGAACTTTAAAAAACAAGGAAAGCTTCTACACAAAGGACAATAATCCTTCTGATGTAAGTGACTCAAGTGAGTCTGATAGTGATGATGATAGTCATAAATTTGAACATGACGACAATGAAACCTTGTTTATGGCCATAGAATCAGACAATGACGGTTGTTCAAGTGGGGAAGGCATCATGGTTGATGTAGAATCAGATGAAGAAGAAGCTGAAGTAGATCTTGAGACAAAATTGGTAAGTGCACTTCAGGAATTGAAGTTCCAAATGAAAAAGAATCATAAATTAAGAGCACTTGTTAAGGACTATGAGGAGCAGATTGGCTTGTTTGAGGAAAGATTGAGTACGCTTCCAAGGAGTATGATAAAATCATCAATCAAGTTGAGGCATAAATGGAGGTAGTCAATGCAAGCCTAAGGGCTAAAGAGGAAGAGTGCATCAGGTATTAAACTGAGGTGGAATCCTTGAAACTTGAGTTGAATCAAGCATCAAGCAAGGTGAGGAGCTTTGTGAAGTTTGAGAAGAGCACTGAGGCATTGGATGACATCTTGAGTTGTCAAAAGTCTGCAAGTGACAAAACAAGGCTTGGGTTCAAAGAAGATCAAAAGGAGACATCTCAAGTCAAGGAGAAGACTATGGAAGTCAAGAAGGTCGACATGAAAAGACCTATCGAACAACCAAATGCAATAAGGTATGTCAATTCATTCAATGGTTATTGTTTTGTATGCAATAAGTTTGGGCATAGAGGAAGAGAATGTAGATGACCCTCCAAGAATGAGTATTCATGGGACTATGGAAGGAGTCACAACTCACATCAATCAAAAGGTATGTATAAGATGGTTTGCTACAGTTGTCATGATGTAGGACACATTGCAAGATTCTGTCCTAACAAGGTTAGAAGGTCATCAAGTCAAAACAGGAGTTTTGAATCCTCTAGGTGCTAGAGAAAAGACAAATGAATGTTTGGAAACCAAAGATAATGAAGAGAAGTCATGAACAGTCTACAAGCTCAAGTGGACTACTTGTTGTGATAGAGCATGCTTCAAATGAGAAAACAAGTCAAGTATACCTGCTATCAACCCACATTGATCAAATAGATGATGAAGAGATCAAACCTATAATGCAAATCAAGCCTAAAAGGGTATTGAAGGACATTCAGTCAGATGAGAGCATGGAGATCTGGGAATCTCCTGAACTTATAATGTTTTAGTGCCCTATAAGAAGTGGTGACTCCATTAAGCTTCATGGAGACACTATTCAGGCAACAAAAGCAAGATAGATGCATGGTTTGAGGGGGAGCTATTCAGGTTTGTGGTTGAGCTTGTACTGCGTTGAAAAATGGTCTTGTTATCAAAATTCATTTGAAGAAGGTATGCTTGTAGTAAGGGGGAGCATGTTGCCTTCATACTTCATATTTTGTGTATTGAGCTACTATAGCAAGAAGGTATGGTTCCATATGACAATCTATGCAGGACCCTTTGTCATTAAAGTCAAAGGGGGAGAAAGTCCAAGAAGGGAGTTTGACTAGCTTGGGGAGATAGTGATCAGTTTGGAGAATAGTTTGCCAAAAATGACAAAGGGGGAGTTTGTTGAGAAGTGTTGTCATTGATGTCAAGGTCAAAATGGATGTCACTAGTGTCAAGATCAAAATTGATGTCAAAGTGCATCTAATAAAGATGCATGGTGAAGTGGTTTGTGACAAGGAAGTCTTATGACGAGAGAATTTGAAGGCAACTTGATGATTTTTCTGAGGTTGATGACATGTTTTCAAGTCAAGATCAAGATACAAGGTAAGCACACTTTTGAGCACTAGTCTTGAAGAGCATTGTCATATCATGAGCATATGCATAAAGAAGTGTGTACAGATGTTTGTTACTATCTAAGGAGCATACAAGGCATATGATCAAAGTATTGAAGCATCAAGGAATGTTTCAAGTCTAGTTGTCAAGCTTCAAGAGCTTGAGAAACCTAGTCATGACATTAATCATCACATGAAGAGACCTTGTGAGAGGGTATGAAGATGGTGGTCTATTGAGATAGATACACACAGGTATGAGTGGATGCTTAAGGATGCTCAAGCATGCATATGAAGTGTTGGAACACTCAGGAAAGCTTCAAGGTAATCCTACAGGGGTAAGGTCTTAAACCTAAGCATGCAACTAGATTAGTCCTAGACCCTGCCTGACTCAATAAGGTACCGTGAAGTGTTGTCAAAACCTATGAATAATGCAAATTAGTGTTTGAGCATGGTATGAGATTGTTTGGCATGAAAATGAGTTTTATAGTGCATCTACAATGGCAGGAAGGTTAGTTTCAAGGCCTAGAGTGACTTGTAGGTAAAGGCCTAATGAGCAAAGAGAGTAAGAGTGGCCTTATGAGGAGTCATGTTCAATTTCCTAGGCAAGTATGCTCATGTGAGCATTGTCACAATTGTGAGAAGTTGTTTCAAGCATGTGCATGAAATTTCAGGGCAAAGTTTGAAAGAAAAAGCATGAAAAAGTGGATTTAAAGTCTCTCAAGTGCTAGGATGAGGTGTTGCAGACCCGAGAAGGACTTTCTTATGCTCATTGGCACATGCAACCTTTTTATGAGATCTTAAGAAGTTCATGGAAGTTGGTGAAGGATCCTAGCTCAAATTTCCAAGCATTGGTTTCTGGATTAAGGGCCCAAGCTTTATGAATGATTGTTAAGACTGTAAGGTGGTCTTAACCCTCTCTAAAACCGTAACTGTGACCTGATATGGAAGATCTTGTTGGAAATGGCTTAGAATGGAGTAGATGACCTAGTTTGATGATTGGAGCATGCAGTGGACTCTCCCTAGTACCTCCAGGTGGCATTGATCTATCAGCTGTGTAAGTGGACCAACAGGAAAAGCCATATTACATGAAAATTTGCTATTGTAGGCAAAGTTGACAGAGTCAAAGTTGCTAAGTGGATGGAGGTTGAAGTTTGAGACTTATGTCTTATGCCCATGGTGGTTTTTTAGAAGGTTCCAGACTTCAAATATGGTAAACCGTTTATGAAATTTGACCTATTGCTAAAAAGGCCTAGTGAGGAAGACAGTGAGAAAAATAGGTAGAAGTGGGAATGAGATTAGGGATGTGTTGATGTGGATTAGGGATGGATCCAATTGCATAGGGTTGTTGTTCAAGACATGTAACACATATCCCTATTGGATAGAAGATTTGGAGATGCTTATATATAAACAGAAAGGTGCTCTCAAATTGACCTGTCTAACAGAATGAGGTTTGTATACAATTAAGACATGAGATTGGTTTGTAAGACCAATATTGCTATTTGATCTTATAATATATTTGTTTCAAGATGTTTTGAGGATGCTTTAGGATTATCTAAACCCATTGGAAGGTCATGATAGTGATTCTACAGATGTTCTAAGTCATTGTTTTCAAGACTATGTTTTTAGGGATTATGGCAGTTTTCTGTTAGTAAGATTGATGTTTCTAAGTCATTATGCCCAGTTTGGAAGTATTTCATGCATATGATGGTGTTTTAAAAATATCATTATATCATGTTGATGCTTTAATATTCATGGGAAGTGTTATCTCAAGTGTTGGAAGTCCAAGTATGCATGACTAGTTTCTAAGGTGTTTTGACAGACTTGAGTAAGCTAAGTGAAGAGTTGTTCATGAACCATTATATCCTGAGCAGAGCTATACCAAGCATATGGTGATGTTGTATAGATGCCATGGGATCTTATACATGCATCTGGAGTGTTGGAAAGTACCTATATTGATGTTTGAGGTCAAATTGCTAACGACTGGGTTCTGAGCAAATTGGCAGTTCTAAGTGAGCTTTTTGTTGAGGTGTTCCTAAGTCTTTGGAGTCTGATAGAAGTTGTCTATTGGACTTTTTGATGACCCTGAGGTCATGAAGTTTCCATCCATATATGGTTTGTGCCTAGAATGTGTTTCTACAGGTTGTATGCGCTTTGTCTTTGAAGACAATATCTTTGAAGTAATTAGGCCTAATAAGTCTTTAAGGCCTAATTGTGATTTCAAGGTATGAGTGAAGGATTTGTGACTTCTTGAGCATAGAAGAGGTCATTTGAGATTGCCAGCTAAGTGTTTAAAAGGCTTGAGTTCTTTGGCGAGGGCCATCTAGGCCATAGAGGTTCAAATTGTTCCGTGGAGAGGATAGACCTAATAAGATTAGGTCTCCATGAGACCTAAATAAGAAATAATGTCTATTTGAGAAAGGTAAGACCTATAGGGACTCAAAGTACGTTTGATTCTTGCCTATGAAGTGTTCTAAGATCCATTCCATGGCCGACCTAAAAGGATAAGAGTGCTTGGTCGACCAAGAAGGATATGGACAAGAAAAGTCTTGTATATATACTAGGCATTTTTAGGCCTAATAGAGTATATAGAGAGTGTATATGTGAAGCGAAGAAGAGGATTGTGTGAGCTTACACAGGTGGTGAAACATATCAAATAAATGATATGAATCATTGATAGACATCTACAAGGTTTCATGAGTGCTTTCATGACAATTTCAAGCCATAGAAGGGCTATTTGAGTGAAGTAGGTAAAGGATAGTCTTTGCTTGTGTGAGAGGCAAATTTGAGTGTGATAGAGCAAAATAAGACCATCATCAGTTGTGAAAGGGCAACAAGAGGATCAGAGTGTTGATTGAGTGGGTGCTTGATCAGTAAGGGAGTTGTAGCCTCCTAGCAAGTTGGTGCTTGCTAAAGTCAAGTTGGTGCTTGATTAATTTAGGGGTTGGTGCTCCTTTTTGGGTTGTTGCTCAACTAAAATTGATTCATGGTCTTATAAGACAAGTTATCCAAGCAATGTTTCGGTGGGTTTTATTCCCCTTGAGGGTTTCCCACATATACTTTGTGTTCATGATCTTGTGGATTGATGTCTATGCTTGCTAACATATATATGCTTGTCTAATTTTTCTATGAATGCTAAAGTAAGTTTGTATATGAAAGTTTGAAGACTGATTCACCCCCTGCCCCCCAGTCATTTTGCTTCCAACAGTTTCTGTCTTCAAGCCACCAATCCAAGCATTACATGCTTAAACATATCATGTTCCATATTTCATAACCCCTCAAATGGATGCCTTCACTTGCTTTTATAAACTTCCCTCCCAAGAGTGGTGCCACGCCCAAATTGGGGGTAAACATCCTATTTTTTTGAAAATTAAAAGAACAATCCTTATAGCTCCCACTTAGATGCATGATCATCCATGACTCTCAAAAGAACACCTTATAAGTGAATATTAGAATACAAAGCACTTTTTGCTGATTGCCTTAAATGATCTCCAATGTTCCCTTTCTTTCCTTTTTTTTCCTTAGCCCTCGGGAACAAAATAAGGCTAAGGATCTTCCCTCACGGCTAGCTTGAAAAGGGGGGCACGATGGTCCTCCCTTCCCAAATTTGCTTGCCCTCAAGCAATTGTAAATTTGGATGTTGAAGGATGGCTGCCCCTTCCCAAGTTGCATCTTACCTTTCCATTGGACCAAGTATTCTATTATGGTTTGGTTTTGAAGCCTCCTCTCATGAACCTCAAGGATAGTTTCTGGAATCAAAACTAACTTGCTTTCATTATCAAAAGGTGGCAACTCAATGGAAGGTGTTATGTGTTTCCCAAGGGCCCTAAAGACATTGTGAATCTTGCTACCTTCGGGTAAGTCCAGCTCATATGCCACTTTGCCCACTCTTCTCTGGATTTTATACGTCCCATAGAAGCATGGTTTCAAGTTTTCCGCCCCACTTTGTTTGAGAGAGGATTGTTTGTAAGGCTGCAACTTCAAGTAGCTTATATGCCACTTTGCCCACTCTTCTCTAGATTTTATACGTCACATAGAAGCATGGTTTCAAGTTTTCCGCCCCACTTTGTTTGAGAGAGGATTGTTTGTAAGGCTGCCACTTCAAGTAGACTATGTCTCCCACTTCAAAGTGTCGCTTCACCCTATGCTGGTCCACATAAAGCTTTTGCTGATTTTGAGCATGTTGCAAATTTTCCTTTAGCTGATCCAAAATTTCAGAACTCTGTTATACAAGATCAGCAGCCCCAGGCACTCGACCATCCTCCAAAATGAGATCAAAAAAGGAAATAACGTATCCATAGAAAGCTTTGAAGGGTGGCATACCACTAGACATGTGGTAGGAGGTATTGTAGCAAAATTCCGCCATGTACAGCCATTTGTTCCACCCTGTTTGCTGCCCAGTTATTCACAATCTTGGTTTGTCCATCCGTTTGGGGATGGTAACTAGTACTTGGGAGCAATTCTGTGTCTACCAATTCGAAGAGATCTTGCCAAAAATGGTTCATAAACCGGCTGTCTTTGTCACTTATTATACTCTTGGGCAATCTGTGCAACTTGAACACCTCTTTGAGAAAGATTTTTGCTATATATGGTGCATTGTACTTGGCTGGAAGTGCAAAAAAATGAGCATATTTTGTCAATCTATCCACTTTCCCAAAAATACCACATTTACCTTGTGACAAAGGCAACCTGGTAATAAAATCCATGGATATGCTTTTCCACTTTCGGTGAGGAATAGGGAGTGGTTGCAAGAGACCAGCTGGAAATGTATTCTCCCCTTTATTCTTTTGGCACATCAAACGCTCCCGAATGTATGATAAGACATCTCCTTTTAAGCCTTTCCATACAAACCTTTCTCTCACTTGTTTGTATGTCTTGAAGTACCCTTGGTGACCGGATGTAGGATCATCGTGAGCAGCCCTTATGATTTGTTGTTTTAACTTGGAAAGAGGGATTAGGAGAATTCTGCCCTTATAGAAAATCAGATCCTCATACACCTTATATCTTTCATCCACTAACTTACCTTCCAAAATATTTGAAGCCCACTTGTCCTTTGCATAGTCAGCTGTAATAACAGCTCTCCAATTTGCTATCAACTCACTCAAAGAGCACAAATAAGGCCTTCTTGACAAGGCATCAACCACCTTATTATTTTTCTTTCACATATTCGATGTCAAAATTATAAGATTGTTATTTGCTTACCCATTTTTGTTGCGTATCATTTAGATCCGATTGTGTGAGGAAGCACTTGAGGCTATTATGATCCGTTTTGACCATGAATCCTACAAATCAAGTATTGATGAAATTTGGCTAAAGCATGCATGATAGCCAACATCTCCTTGTCATACACATAAAATTTCCTCTCTCCCTCTTTGAGTTTCCTACTCTCAAAAGCAATGAGATGTCCCTTTTGTATTAGGACAGCCCCGATCCCCTATTCGGAAGCATCATATTCCAATGTGAAAGGAATTGCAAAATCAGGAACAAGTAATGGACAAGAGCTCATCACCTCTTTGAGCCTTTCAAAGGCTTCCAATGTAGTTTGGGACCACCCAAAAGCACCCTTCTTTGTCAAGTTTGTAAGGGGGGGCAACAAAGTTGAGAAAAGCCCTTCACAAACCTCCGATAGTAGCTACATAACCCAAGGAAACCTCTCAGCTGAGTCATAGCAGTGGGGGGTGGCCAATCAAGTATAGATTGAATCTTTTGTTGGTCCACTTGGACCCCTTGAGCATTGATCACATGCCCTAAATACAAAATTTCAGAAGTAGCAAACTCACATTTGGATTTTTTGGCAAAGAGAGTTTACTGCTCTAACATTCCCAACACAATGTCCAAATGATGCAAATGGTCCTCCCATGTTTTGTTGTACACCAATATGTCATCAAAGAACATTAGCATAAACCTCCTCAAATGTTGTTTGAAAATGCGGTTCATACAAGATTGAAATGTAGCAGGGGCATTAGTGAGGCTAAAGGCTATGACCAAGAACTCGTAAAGCCCATAGTGACAATGAAAAGCTGTCTTTTGCATATCTTCATCCCTCACATGAATTTGATGGTAACCGGTTTTCAAGTCTATTTTGGAGAAGTAAACCGCCCCATGAAGCTCATCAATGAGTTCATCAATCCTAGGTATGGGGTACCTATTCTTGATGGTCTTTTTGTTCAACAACCTGTAGTCAATACACATCCTCATGGTCCCATCCTTTTTCTTCACAAACACAACCGAGGAAGCAAAGGGGCTAGAACTGGACCTTATGTACCCCATTTCCAATAGCTCTTGTATGGCTTTCTCAATTTCCTCCTTGTAGATCCATGGGTGGTGGTAGGGGGTAGTGATTATTGCTCTTGTACCTTCTTCCAGGTCAATCTTATGCTCAAACCCTCTATCCGGGGGCAGCCCATACAGTATGTTATTAAACACCCCCTTGTGTCTATCTAGAATGGCTTGGACATCCTTATGCTGTAGCTGTTGTTCCAAATCAGACCTAGTATCATGCACAAATAGCTCGGCCACCCATGCAATCTGCCCTTTGTTGAATGCTCTCTCCATCCTCTTGGAGGTCACCACCATAGGTGCCCCATTGCTTAGGCCATGAAGAGTCACTTCTTTGTTGGCTGTCATGAATTTCAGCTTCAAGGTCTGGAAATTCTGAGTATACTCACCAATGGATTGAAGCCATTGGACCCCAAGCACCACATCAGTCTCCCCAAAGTCGATTACATGGAAATTGCCTCCCAAAACATACTCTCCCATGGTGAGTTTCAGTCCCAAAGTGCTAGAAATGCATGGAATGGAGGAGCCATCTCCCAAAGTTACCCGGAATCCACCATTTTCCTTGGTGGTCAGCCTATACCTTGCAACCAATTTGGTATTTATGAAGTTATGTGTGGCCCCACTATCAACTAGCACGGTTACCTTTTTCCCTTGGAGAGTTCCTTTCACACAGAACGAGTGGTACCTTGAAGCACCGGATAGAGTTGCAACTGTGTTTTCCTTTGACCCCTGTTGGCTGCCCTCTTTTTCCCCTTGCAGCTGTCTTTCAAACTCAGGTTTACATGTCTTAGAAATTTCCATTTTTATATCAGAATTTTCCATAGTTCCACGGAGTTTCCCGATGGGGGGACGGGTTTCCGAGACAAGGGGACGGGGTGACTAAGTTTGGGGACAATAGGGGGATGATTGCAGGGGAGTGGTGAAAATACATATAGTACTTGAAAAAATAGTTCTAAAAAGATTTATAAGGAATAAATATATTGCATTAAACATCAACAATTTAACATTTAAGTTTTAACTTTTTAACAATGAAGTTTCAAATTTGAACCAATGGACATTGAACATTGAAAATTGAAAATGAAAATGAAAATATCAAATTCAGAATTTTTATAATTTCATAATGATGATTCATGATTACAATCAAGTATCAACAATGTTAAAAAACAAAACACTAAATACTAAATATTAATGAGTCAATGTCTAATCATTCCCAAAGTTCTCGCTAAACTGCTCATTACTAGAACTGCTGGACTCCACATGCAGCGACTGATTTTTTGACGTCCAACACACTCACGGGGTGGCTGCCCTTTATACAGTTGAAAACTAGGCTTAGTTTGTTGCCTCAATGGCTTCCCCTTATACAATTGAAAGTCCCTTGTGGGTGCCATCAAGATTTTTGGTTTTGGCAGCTCCACCATCTTATCACTTGTTTAATGATCCTCTCACCTAGTTCCTCATGTTTTAATGAGGTCACGTCCTTGTGTCCTCCACCCAAGATGACACCAATCATGGGCAGCCCCTTCCAAATGTTGGATGACGAAATTTAGAGCTTTTATTTCACCTCTAGGCCTCAAATCAAGGTATTCATCAACCTTGTCTACCCATGCTCTAATTGAAGTACCTAGATCCCCATCAAACGCTGGGAGAACAATCTTTCCCAGATCGTCATGCACAACCACTTGTCCATGGTGCCTCTTTCCTTGTTTCCATGCTACCCATTCACTAAAGCTCATTCCTCTTCTGAACTGGAGGGTGTGTGCCAAATACTCATCATAGTGTTCCATTAGATCCCAATGAATTGAAGGCTGGTTCTCAATTCTTGAGGGCTGATGCCCTTTTTGTCCGTTCATTGTTTGAAGGAATGTGGCCATGGTCCCTATCAACTGAGCCTGGGCTTGAATAAGACTCTCCAACCTAGCCCCGTCCATGTCACTGTTTGACATATGCCTCTTCATCCCACAGTTAGCCAATAAATTGGCTCTGATACGACTGTAATGTCCCCAATTTGGGACAAGTATGCAAAACTAGGGTTTTCAAACAACCCCTATCAAGTCTGAAAATAAATATTCAAAAATAGCAAACCCTTATTGTGAAAAAGTATATTCAAACACCACAATATTAATGTCAAACCCTAGTCTCCCAGGTTAGCAAATCAAATACAATATTCCAGCAGTTATTTGCTTCAATTTTCACCCCAACAATGCACCAAAATTCATAAAATATTCCAGAACTGGTTTGCTGTCATAAATACCTGGAAACTCCACATGTATGTTGTGCCAAAACAAGGCCAAAATTATGCAATAAATTATAGAAAATATTTCTGATTTTTCTGGTGTGTATCTCAGCCCAAAATAGCCTTAAATCCCTTGGCAAATCGCCAAAGGTGGAAAATATAATAAATGCAAAAATCCACGCAACCCTAAGAATTAAGGGTCTTCAAACCTTAGTACCCCAATGTAGCCCTTCGTGGAAGGGGTCTTCTCTATGCCAGCATTTCGCCAACTTCACAATGGCCCAAACTCAGCTCCAAACTCATCCCAAGCAACTCGCTAGGCTTTCCAATCAACGCCAAGCTAACCCAAGCAGTTTGCTGCCCTAGGAGGGGGATTAATCCACAGAAATCTGAATGTTTAGTGCAAATACAACACTTGAAGTGGTGCTGCCTTGAGAAGGATAGGTTTCCGTCTTCACACCCTTGTGCCCTTGAAGGTTTCTGTCTTCAAGCCACCAATCCAAGCATTACATGCTTAGACATAAATTTCATATTCCAAATTTTATAACCCCTCAAATGGAGGCCTTCACTTGCTTTTATGATCTTCCCTCCCAAGAGTGGCGCCCAAATTGGGGGGAACATCTTTTTTTTTTAAATTAAAAGAACAATCCTTATAGCTTCCACTTAGATGTATGATCATCCATGACTCTCAAAAGAACATCTTATAAGTGAATATTAGAATACAAAGCACTTTTTGCTGATTGCCTTAAAATACCTCCAATGTTCCCTTTCTTTCCTTTCTTTTCATTAGTCCTCGGGAATGAAATAAGGTTAAGGGTCTTCCCTCACGGCTAGCTTGAAAAGGGGGACATGACAATTTGTTGGGGTCGTGTGACTTGGAAAGGCCATCATATGTCCCTTGTGGGACTGATTCCCCTTCCAACCACCTAGGGTTCTTAATTAAGTTGTATGGATACGGATATGATAAAAATTTAGAAAACTTTGCATGTGATTCAATTAGGATACCTTACAAATACTATGATTCATTATACTTATATTTATATATTGTGTACATATTTTCAACCATAGTTGGAAAACTCGCCATTTGCAAGTACTTGGCAAGCCCAGAAAACTTGGTTCGAAAAAAACTCGGCAAGTTAAAAAATTGCTTAAACTTCACTAAAAACACTTTTTTTGCAAAATTCAAAGATAAGATGCATCTAATGAGTCAATAAATGAGTACATAGAAGAAACACGCTGTGTTTGATTGATTTGAAATAAAATTAGATACAAAATGGCATCCTCATGTGGAATGCTCAATTCGCTGATATGATAGCTTGAAACAAAATGAAAATAGCAAATTGTTTGTGTAAAACTGAAAGTAAATACTACATAAACATTAATATATTTCAGTTTTTACAAAATCACTGAAAAATGGTGCAAAATGGTTTGGAAGGGATTTTTGCTCAAGCAAGAGTGAAGAACAGTTGAAAAAACAAAATGAAATGCCCTTTTTCCTGTCCACAGGCTTCATACCCAGATCGTGCGAGTTTTTGTTAAAAACTCGCTGAGTTTTTCCAAAAAATTCACGAGTTTTTGGTGAGTTTTCCAACTATGCTTTCAACTATATAGGCAAATTGGCAAGCCCTGAATTATTTCAAAGCTTTGACACAAGGTCAAAACTTCAGGAGATATAAACTTGTGTATATAAGGTCATGTGTAAAAGTCACCTTGTTTCTGCAAGAGGAGTTCCATATGCTAAGCACATATGTTAGCTAGGTTGGGACCTAAAATGTTACCTGTCGTCAACCTGGTGTTGCGCCCTGAATCGAAGACGTGCATGAAATGGCCAATCCTATATCCAATTGAAACAATGGGATCTTCTCACGAGGGTGGCTGACTCAATGGTGAAAAGAACCTCCAGAGAAGGCTGGTTCCTGTAAGATGTATCAATGAGGATCTCTACGCTGTGCTATGGACTACCATGGAAAAGGGAGAAGGAAACTTTAAGGAGAAATCCTATCTAATAATGGCGATACACCAAAAGATTGATCCACTCTAAGGGAGAAGGAAACTTTAAGGAGAAATCTTACCTAATAATGGTGATACACCAAAAGATTGATCCACTCTACTTGGAACCTTGAACACTGAACAAACAAGGGAAAATGAAGACCTTCGATTTCAATCGATCACTATGCATAAGTATTTTATAAGAAGGTTCGATTCAATGACCAAAACATGAGGGAAAATGATGGAGAGAGGTCTGATACAAGACACTTTGCAGCCACCTAACATCCACTTACAGCTTCAACAAAAGACATAAAGAACACTTAACATGACCTGCATAATACGACAAGCTAGCAACTAGGCACGAATCAGAATTTGGGAAGGGAGAGAAATCTACCACATATGCAAATTGCTGAATGAATATACACTATGCCAACACTTGAAATCTGAAAGTATAGTCCTATTGATTGAAGAGATTACCCAACTCACCAAACGCAGAGTCTAGTCTTGCCAAGAGAGGGATGATTAAATTAAGGCTGAAAGCCAACTTATAGAGAATTACAAAAGCCAAAAGATTAGCGTTGAAAAATAGACAAGAAAGATCAACGTAGATTAACTCAAGGCTGACTTTGCCTTTCAATAAAATATGTTTTCCCTTTGTCTTTGCATGAAGCTCCTTGGCGCTAGAGGAAGTGGACTTGTCTTTGCAGAAGCTCCTTGGCGTTAGAGGAAGTGGACTTGTCTTTGTTTATTGAAACGTCCACCTCTCTTTGCATGGAAATCCACGCCAATGTCAATTTTAGCTATTTCATGAGCTGATGGAACGTTTGGAAGTATGAAATGACAATAGTATGCATGAAATCCAACACCAATGTCAATATTAGAACTCTGACTTGATTTGTTGGAAGCCGAGTTGGAACGTTTGAAAGGCTGAGTTGGACGAAGAGATTATTCTCCTTTGCATGGAAAACTCCTAGTAGATGTGGTGTTTAACAATTAGTCAATTCTAAATCTAGAACAGTCAACTTGACATCCGAATTTGGAACTGCGGTTGAGCTGTTGGAACATTACAAGCTTGAGACGGATGAAAGTGCTTGCATGGAAAACTATCTTGCTGAGTGAGAGATAAATTCAGGTTGAATTTATTTCTTGGCTATCGACTTTTTGTTTCTATTTTTGTGCATGCGTTGCTCTTGGGTTTATTCCCGTGGACTTGTCTTTGGTCTTGGATTTTTCTTCGAATATTTTTGTTAGTCCACTTTCTCGCGGACAATTTGTCCTTCTTTGCCTTCAGACTTCGCTCTTTGGATAAAAAGTCTGAGACTTTATCCTTCTTGGGATTTTCTTTTCCTTCGGCTTTATTTCCCTCAGCTTTATGTCACTTTTCCCGCGGGTTTTTTGTCTTTTGAATTTCCGCGGACTTTTTGTCATGTCCCCTTTTCAGTTGACATTTTCAGAGTTGATGATTAGCCTATTATGCGACCTTCGTAGGCTAATAGGATGGATAGAGGGTCTTGATGGAGCTTGGCTTGGCTTCGACTATCAGAATGTTTTCAGTTGGCGTTCATTTGGGCTCTTTCGGACACGTTTGCATGAGCTCCTATTATATAGGGAATGTTGGCACTCAGCGGAGCATACCTGTTATGGCATGATCATGTGCGGAATCACTCCCTAGTTCACCAGCTTCGAACGGTTTGAGGATCCGACGTGTATTGAGGGAGATATTAATATTTGATTGATTTAATTAAATATTAATTATTTGGCCTATTTTTAATTATGAAACCCTAATTCTTAATTATGAAACCCTAATTAGGGCAAGTGCACCTTTTAGAGGATATAAGGGTTTCCCATTGGAGGGAGTCCAATATTATGAATAATGATTATGATTATTGATTATTGATTTCGAAGACAATTTTGCTAAGGTTTTTCTAAGAAGACTGAGCCAAGGGTTTCCAGAATTCCATTTGCATTGAAGAACGTGCACTCTTCAGTGTGTGCAATTCAGAGGTTGTGAAATATCAGCTGATCTATTGCCGGTTTGAGAGATAACTTCACACAGAGGTTATCACAGAGGTTTACAGGTATTTATTTCATTAGGTTTTGATTTAGAAAATTATCCAGATAAAGATCTTCCGTATTAGTGCCATATTTCTTGAGATCAGGCGTCCAGCATACAGGCCGTACTATATTGTATTTCGCTACTGTACGGAATCCGTACAGATCCGTACCAAGCCGTACCAGTCGAACCGCAGATTGAAGAAAGGCACTGTTAGTAGTTGCAGGCCGCAGGCCGCACAGAGACCGACATCGGCAGCAGAGACCGACAAATACCGACATCAGCAGAGTAGCCGATCGACAATGACCGATGTCGGCAGGATATCAACCGATGGCGGCAACATAACCGATGTCGACGACTGTGTTTTCACACAGAAACCTGCGTAGTACTAGATTTAGAGTTATTTCCAAATTTGCAAGAAACAATTAGGTTTTTTGAATAATGTTTCATATTATTTTATATGCATGACAGAGACTCCATATTGTAATCGTCTAGAAGAACAATAAGATCATTGATTAGCCAGTTGATAGATTACATTGTTGTTTATTTATTTGATTGAATTTATCTTGCAAAATCGTATCTTTATTCTTGCAAAACATCAAAAAAAGTAAGATATAGAGAAGCAATATAAAATATTCAGTTTCAAAATTCAAGGGAAACAGGGGTTTCTACACTTTTTCCTTCGGGCTTTATTTCTTTTAGCTTTATGTCCTCACTTTTCTTGCAGGCTTTTTGTCTTTTGAATTTCCGCGGACTTTTTCCTTCTCACTTTTCCGAATTAATCTTTCGGACAAAAAGTCCGAAGGAATTCCTTCAGAGTTTTGTCTGAAGGATATCTTTCATTTGTTTTCTCTTTTGCCTTCGGACTTTTTTCTGTCGGGTTTTTGCTTTGTTCTCCGAATTTCTTCGGACTTTTTGTCCGAAGGAATTCCTTCGGACAAAAAGTCCAAAGGTATTTTCTTCTTTGTCTTCTTTGGCCATTGGCAGAATATCCTTCGGGAAAATTGCAAAGGTCTTGCCACCGACCAAGTGCCCTCCGCAAGGGATTGTGTCCTTCCTATGTGCCCTTCGGGAAAGTTGGAAAGGGCCTGTCACCAACCAAGTGCCCTCCGCAAGGGATAGTGTCCTTCCTACTTGGGTTTTTTGAAAAAATTGTAGGGCACTTAGGCTTTTTGTAGGGCACCCAAGCTTTTGTAGGTGTCCTTATTCCTTTGTCTTCATGTTTTTTTTTGTCGACTTTTCTTTGGAGGCTGCAGACTTTCCTTTGTTTATTCTTCGAAGTATTCCTTTGGACAAAAAGTCCGAAGGAATTCCTTCGGACTTTTTTCCGAAGGATATCTTCCTTCCTTTGTAATTTCCTTTGCTTTGTTGGCTTCTTTACTTGTTGGCTTTGTTGCTGTACACGGCTCCTTGGGTAGTTGTAGGTATGGATTTAGGCTTGATTGAACTTTGCAAAAACTTTTCCTTTCCATTATTCAGTACCCGAAACTGATTCACAAGACAAACTGGTACCCATAAGACGTCTTCCGAATAGTAAGGTTGACAATTTTTGGCCTGTGGAAGAATTGTCAACATTACCTTTACCTGTATACATATATAAAAATGTATAGAGAAAAACACATTAAAAATTATATCAGTAAAGTACCATATGACAATTTATAGCAGAATTTTCAGAGTAAAAACCCTGCAAATATGAGTGGCATGTGTAAGAAGATAGGTGTTTTACCTCTTTTTGTAATGTGAGTGCATTTTTTGAGACTTCTCTTTTTATTATTTTTTTGGGATGCGGGTCATATTTTATCAATCATTTCCAAGGCATAACTTATAACTGTACTGAGGTCATATTCATATATTGCTATTTAATATGCACATTGGTTATCCAGAGGTACTTGAGGGGTATAGGATATGTGGATACATGCATCTAGGAGGGTGTATTCGATGACATGGTTCTAAATTCAAATGGTGATGAGATATATCAAGCCTCTTTATGTGTTGAAAATGTACTATCCCCTTCTCAACCCTGATCTTTCCAGTGACCGTTGGCCTTTTTCTGGAGACCCGAAGGCTAGTCGGAAGGTAAAATTAGGGTTTCCTATTTTTAAGGATGTCTGTGCTCGGAGTTGGTGGATTCAATGGCGGATTCTTTCTGGGTTTTTAGAGAGCTTCGCAGTGGTATGTTCATTTTGGCATTCGGAGCATTTTCAGGAATTTACTATTTTTAGTAAATTCTATTTCGGGCAGTTTTTCAGTTGGGTTCAGCATGGTTGACTTCCTACTTCAGTTTGGTCTATTGACTTGGTCATTATTGGCTACAGGGCACAATTGGAGAGATAAGTTGATATAATTAATTAAAAGTCAAGTTTTAATATTATTTTCGGACGTTGACCCCTTGGCCTAGTCTATTGACTTATGTTGTTTTGAAAAGTGGGCTTTTTGAGGGTGGCGCCTCATTAAAGATTATTTTATAATTTACATTTTATCCAAAGTCAAAACATGCTATAAAGGGGACGCATTTATTAAAGTATTGATTTTAATTAAAAAGTCAATATTGAGCTTGAAGGAAATGGACGCCATCCTTAAAAGAGATTAGGGTTTTTGCCTTGAAGAGGGGATTAGGGTTTTGAGAAGTCAACGAGAAAATTATAAAAGGAAGTCTTTGATCATCATTTGGCATCTTTGTCTACTACATTGTTATGCTGCCGCATTGGCTCTGGAACCGCTTCGAGGAATGAAGGCCTCCTAGCTCGGGCATCGCTTCTTGCTTGCAATACAGCGACTAGTGGTGATTTAGTCTAGTTTATGAGTTTGCTTTGAGTTGTGTGCATTGTAATCAGCGTGTGGCTGTCTAGATCAGATTATAGCATATTAGTTAATTTCTGGAAATTGCATTTTAAGCTACAGCAGATCCGTGTTTTCATTGGTAAATCAGAAAACAAAAATAATCTCGTTTTGGGTATTGTGTCATTGCATCTTATTGGTAAGGGCGCCCCTTCATGAATATTTGCAGATTTTAATACGAAGCTTATGATTTTATAATGCAAATCCGTCATTCCTTGAAGGCCGTACTTTTTAGAGTGCATTGGGATTCGTGTCAGTAATTAATAACCATTTTTAGATGCCATTTATTATTACTAAGTTAGGCACCATCATTTTGAGGGTCTATTGCATCAGATTTGAGATCATTTGGGTGAGAAATGAGAGAGTTATGAGCATATGAGTAAATTCATAGGTTGCTGGTTTTTCAATTTAAAGTGCAGATCTGAAAAAAAAAACAGAATTATTATTTGGTCACTGAGAGAGTTATTGTTTCGGCATCTCTAATCAAGCCAAGGAGAGTTCTTTATATGATGTAATGCTAATCTTTCAATTCCTATGCTCTTGGCAGGGGAATGAGTTTCATTTTGTAAACTGGCAGTAGCACTGGCAGTAATTCTCAAACTTGTTCAATTCTGATTTGTAATGCTCACTTTACATTCTGAAGTTGTTTAGTAATATCTTAAATCTCTGCCCTATGGTAGCTCCTTTCCCATGCTGGGTCAGAAAGCACATTCTGGGTGTCGAGTACTTTCAGCATTATAGTTATTTCTTTTACGCATTGTAATTTCTGTTATCTCCGCCATATGGTCACCTCATTTCCATATTGGATTGAGTAGCACATACTTGGTGTCGAGTGTGCTTTCAGTACAATAGATTGTAGGGATCCTCTGACCACATGCTCGTCGTTCGCCGGCGCATTCTTGGTTAGAGTTCTTGCATAAGCATTTTGTTTAAGATCCTCTGACCAACGCTCACACCTTGCCCACATCGGGATCCTGGTGTACATTCTGGTTAGAGTTGCTTCAGCATCGTTTTGGTTTAGCTGCTAACCTTAACGGGTGCTTTGGTTGTAACTTGCAATTTGAAAAAGTTGAAAAAATTTGGCTCGGAATATTTCAGAAAAATATTAGATTCTAATTTTTATTTTTGGCAGCTTAAAAAAATGATCTTTTTATCTATACACTATTACTATGAGGCTGTTCATTATATTGCTTGCAAAGTATTTTCTCTATCCTGTACAATATATATGAAGAATTTGACTACATAAGTAGGCATGTTGAGCGCGACTTGTGTATGATTTTTGCGTTTTTGGATAAGATGAGTATTCTGCCTTATACAGTTAGGTGATAAGCATATGTCTACTAAATGTTTTAAATGGATGTTGAATGACTGCATATTTGTCTCCCTTAATATGGATATTTAGCTTTTGGAGTGTTTGAATTTGAGATAACTGATTATTGCATTTTTTTGATAAACTAACATGACGATAACTCCAAATATGCACCAGTTGTGTTGAGTACAAAGCAACAAGAGGAGAAGCAAAATGTGATGTGAACTTGTTTTTAAGACACTCGAAGCTATATAGCGCTTTTGAAATTGAATGCTAAGTAGAGCCATGGATACATGATTTTTTTATGATTAATACTTAAACCTAGGCCATCTTGGGTGTTGGAAATCTAGAATGTTTCTTAAGCATAAGGTTGTGTTATTTTTTAGTGTTATTTTTTACTGCATTTACATCTAAATGTGTGTGGGGAATTCAGTTTTTTTTGGAGTAACACTTGATTTAAAAAAATGAAATGAGCCATCATCATTGCCATAAGCATAGCCCACTAAGAAAACAACACAAGACAGACATTAAAGAAACCCTTGTCTTGTTTGTACCACTACAGGCATAAAGAAAGAAAAAATGAAATTATATTAATGTTCACGAGTGACCAAAGTCTTATACCTTGAATTGATATGATGGTCTTTTTGTCATTGTTCAGATAATAAGCAACAAAGGCCTTGGTCTAGAAAGCTGTTGGTGGATTCTCACATGTTTCCAATGGGTACTCCTTACTTTATGCCTTAAACATACATGTGTGTGGTGTGATTTTTTATAAATCAAGCAAAAAAATATTTATATGTTGAAACTTTATTAAAAACAAACCATGCTGACGATCATATTTTATTGCAGGGTCGATTTTCAGTGGCATATAAGCGATTGGCATCCCTTAGGGGACCACTTTATGATCAGGAACCTGTTGAAAACGTGTACCAAAAGATTAAGGCTATATAAGGAGAGCTTGCAATTATATTGCAGCAAGATTGACTGGAACAAACCCTAAAATTGGATATTTTATTGGAAACAATTTAGACCGCATTTATGGTGTTGTGATGCAAGGCCTAAACTGTCATTGCATGTTGTGCTCACTAATCATGAAAATATGATTTTTTCTTGAACGTAAGAAAAGAAAATGTATGCACCCTGAGTTGTCCCTGTTTGCATCTAGTGAATATTGATTTCCGTTGCTGTTTAGAATGAGCTTATTTTGAATGAAAAGCATAATAGAAAAGATTTGATGCTTTCATAGTTCATACAATAAATAAAATATTTTTTTTGGAATAAATTGTGTCAAATTTTATTGTTTATCAACGTTTTGGATCCACTTCTGTGATCCTTCATTAGAAGAAAATTGAAGTGTAGAATAGCATGACCTTGCGCTCCATAAAAGTTGTGAAAAATTAGTAGATGAATCCAAGAAGGAAATTTTTTATGATCCCTATAATGCTTAAGGAATGCCAGCGCTGTTGTTCTCTTGACAAATTTAATCCGAAGCTTGTCAAAAAACTTAGCCTTTGAGTATATATCCTTCTCATGAAGGGTGCATAATTTAATGCTTTCACAGTCCATACAGTAAATAAAATAGTTTTTTGGAATACTCTGTGTCAAATTTTATTGCTTCTCAACATTTCGGATCCACATATGTGATCCTTCATCAGGGGAAAATTGAAATGTGGAATAACATAACTTTGCACTCCATAAAAGTTGTGAAAAATTAATAGATGAACCCATGAAGGAATAAAATTTGACATAGTTTATTTTTAAAAACTATTTTATTTAGCATAATAGAATTTACTCTGTGTACCTCATGTATTTTTATGAAAGAATGAAAAATTTCTTGTTTTATATCCAAATCTTGAATACATCATAACAATAATAACAACATACACAAATAATTAATTATAAACTAGTAATTGAATGACATGCATGACTCTAGTAAGGAAACACTACTTGACAATAAGTTGGCTATTCTCTTAACATGTATTATTTGATGTAAAAGATCGCTCTTGAACACTTAAATTGGACTACATCTATCAATGTAATCTCTTCCTTGCTGTTGATACAAGTCCTACATCTTTTATGCATCGTTACTGCGATTATTCTCTAGAAACCATTTATTCTTCATCATAGTTAACTTAGATTCCATCATACATTGGCTTGTCTAATTTAGTATATTAAAATGTAGCATCAAAAGTGGTTTAGTACTTATTCATCCATGATTATATTCATATTTCGATTAAGTGCAAAATAAATAGAAGTACCACCCCTGTGAAACTTGTAGATTCTAAGTGTGAGATATTGTGGATTACTTGCAATGATGTATATTATTCAATGTAATGTTCCAATTTTCACATCATTTATGAGCAGGGATTGAAGATTTTTAGTATACTTTTCTCATACACTAAAATATTTTTTTGAGGTTTTATTTTATTAATTAATTATAATTGTCTGAATGGTGATTTTAATTATTTACTCATATAAGACAATTTTAGTTGATTAATAGAATATTTTATAAAAATAGTTTTTACCACTAAGGTATTTAAAAGAAATAATTATTGGATTATTGTCTAAAAGTAATTTTAATTAATTTTTATTATTCAGACAAATAATTTAATATTATTTTCGATAAAAAAAAATGTCGGCTTGTGAGTGATCAAGACAAAGATGAGATATTTTAAAAGTTAGCAAAGAGAGTTACAAATAAATATTTGGCATTTTCTCAGGGGGTTCGCCCTTCTTTGAAAAGTACAAGTATAAGGTAGAGTTCTCCTTTGCAGGATATGTTGAAAATTGATATTAATTATCATTTTTGAAGAAAATATTGCGATGTATGCCCAATAATTGTTTGCAGGTTTCGAAGTTAATTATACGACAAAACAGTGTTTTTTGATGCCACATTTGCAAAGATGGATTTGATAATTGCTCCAGGGTGGGGTGACTTGTTTGTGTGGATTTCATGGACAATTTGAGGTCCAATTGACCTAGTTTTATTGTTGAAATTTATTAATGAATATCATTGAAGTGTGGCATTGATTTTCTATGTGATTTGGTAAGGTTTTCAAGATATTTTTGAGTGGATAAATAATTAATTAATTTTAATTTATTTATTTATTTATATTTTTTCACAAATTTTATGAGGATTTGACTTCATAAATTGTGGATTTGTGGCTAATATTTATTATGTGAATTTTCTTAAGTGTGGTGACTTGATTAGGATTGAGAGTTTGATGTTTGAAGAGGTCTAAAACCATAGTTGAATGGTACATATTAATTTTGATTTTTATATGCAATTTTGACATATGATGACTAGGTTTGGAATGGTATTTGATCACTTTTAAGGCCCAAAAAGGGCGTTGAATTTGTGTGGATATTTTTGATAATTTATTCATGATTTTTAGCAAGGGTTTGAGTGAGAATTGGTAAATATTCAAAAGTTGTTTTATGCATAAAATCAGATATTTTCAGTGAGGTTAAATTTGATTTTCATCTACATCTAAGGGGTAAAAAAGTACAAAATTTCTATTTTCAATTTGTGACTTATTTTGGATCAGTTTGAACTGATATTTGATCAAGGTAATTGTTATAAATTATCTATCTATTTATTGCACATTGGTGCCTAGGGTTTGGAAGCAAATTGCATGTTTTTGAGCTAGGGTTTGTTGATTTTACTAATTTCAGAATTCAAAATTTTATGGATTTTAGAGGAAACCCTTATTTGGTCATTTGGCCCAAAAAGGGAACATTATATTCAATAAAATATTTGATAGTTCATGCTTTATGCTAAAATGAGGGTATCATCAAATATTTGTCGAGTGGCAAATTATGTATTTACAATGTAACTTCAGACAACTTATCATCATCAAAATGTGATGTAGATTTATCACTATAATACTTATGCATGAATGATATCATTTGGATTGTCAAAAAAATCTTATTTCATTTCAAGACATGAGAACTTGTAATCTTTTTTTTATGTTCAAAGACTCGACAAACTTGTAGTGCATGTTTATTGTAAAATGGTACGCTACCAAATAATACTTGTAGAAATATATTCACATGTGAAGAATATATCAAAGAAGAATAACACAAGAATATATATAGCCAATTGTTTTATTAAAAAGGCACTATACAAGACGATGGTTGGTACATGTGAGGCATGTTACACCAATGCCTTTACCCCAATATCCAACTCGTTATTTATAAGACCAATGGTACCAATGATTGTTGGTTAAAACAAAGTCGTTGATCCAACTGTTCATAACTAAAGATTCACTAACATACTACCAAAGTCAACAATACAATAATAAACATCAGAAGTAAGTCAACTACTATGGTAGATTTTATAAATAATAATGATATTACAATCTACATTTATCCAACACTTTTAAAACAAGTTGGAGTCCCTTCTAACACAAGCCATAGAAAATATCAAGAAGTAGAGGTTGGGAAGAGGAAGTCATCCCTGGTGGTATGGTTGCTCTAGTTTATGAGGATCCAAAAGAGGCAACTGCATTTTGACTTCAACCTTTAATGCATACACCTCCTTAGTGTGTCTTCAAATAGTTCTTGGCTAGAAGTTCATTGTCTCTAGAACATCACAATATATGGTTCTTAGCAATAAGTTCATGTTCTCTATAACAACATACTATATGAATGGTCTTTTGCATTCTTCCCTTACAATTGATCTCTTTGGTTTTCACCATCTCAAGTTCAGCCACTCAAGCTTTTTGTTGTGTCAACTCTTGCTCGTACTCAACAACCTTATTAACTTGGTTATGAGTGAGCATAGTTTGTTGGTGAAGTTGATCTTGGAATCTTGCATGCTAATCCTCCAACTAATTATGCAAATCCTCATTTTCAAGTGTGAATTTGCCTCATTATTCAATTGTTGTTGCTCGCATATAGTACATTGTAACATTAGATATTGGTTTTTGAAAAGTGTTTGATAGAATGTAGAGTTGCAAACACATTGAAAAGAGCAAAAACAACTATAGGGCGAGTCCTAGTGGACAACCATTTGCTTAAACATCTCTAGAGTATTGTGCTTTGACCATCATTGATTCAAAAAAATGTAAACAAACTCCAATCATTGAGTATTGTGCTTTGACCATCATTGATTCAAAAAAATGTAAACAAACTCCAACCGTTAGTCTTCTTCCACAATTTTTTGAATGTGAGTTGTCATTTTCAAAATCATCGAGACTTGAGATTGCTATATATTTACATATAAACCTTTGATATGTTTGTAATGTCAAGTAAAGCTTGATGACAACGAAAAAAATGTTTATTATAAAATGCTACACTACCAAAGACTACTTGCATAAATATATTCACAAGTAAAGAACATAACTCAAAAGAATATACAAAACCAATTGCTTTATTGCATAGGTAATGTACAATACATTATGCTTGGTATGGGGAGGATACATCCCATCAAGGCCTTTACCCTAACATTTAACTTGTTATTTATAAGACCTAGTTTTATCTTTTAATTAAAAGTGGCACATAATGAATGAGGAGTCATTGTGAAAGGAACTGTCTTAGATTTGGAAGTTGACTTAATGCAATAAGTTTCTTGAAATGAAATTAGTGATCAAAATTTGGCAAATCAATTATATGTTTTTTGGTTTAGAAGAATCCAAGCATTGTCAAACCATTCATCCTTCTCTATAAAAAGTGGGACGACAAATTTTTCTTAGGGTGCCATAGAAATTCTATAAGAAAGTGGCACATACAATAACAACATCATTTTAACATGAATTTTATTCTTGTGAAGGTTAAAACTTGGATGTTTTCTTTCGTAATTTTTATAAATATTTATTTAAATTAATTACCAAATAAATATTAAAAACAAATAATTTAAAAAGAGTCTCCATAACATAACATTTAAAATGTTTTCAATTTCTACTCACTTTTGGCTTTCAAATCCTTAGAGATTATGTTGAAGAATAATATTTATTTTATGTTAGTTTAGGTTAATTCTAAGTTTATATTTTAGTTTTGGATTTCTTATTATAAAAAATTCACTTTTATTTTGGATTTCTGAGGTGTCACATATCTTTTGTCCTTTTGTAGAAAATTTTGGAGTTATATTCACATGTAACTCCCTCCACATTTGCCACACACATACCTCTCACCTTATGGGTATTTGAGACATGTGACACACATAAGAAGGTTGCATAAGTAACTCCTCTTTTCTTCTAGCTCTATTTATTGAGCTCTCTTCTCGCTCATTCTACACACTAGACTACCACTAGTTTATTTTGAGATTTCTCTTTTATGGCTTGAGATCCATCTCTCTTCTCTTTCCTTCCATTGAGATTGTACTTTTAGAATTTTACTTTGCAAGGCTTCTTTAATAAATGTGGGGTTTTCTTCCATTTAAAGGTTTCCCCACTTGACAAATCTTGTCTCTTGTGACTTGTTATCGAGGTAATATTGTTTCATTTACGCATTCATTTCATACTTTCAACATTATTTTAATGATCTTGGCATAATTCATAACATATTATAGTTCATCTTCCAACATTCCAATGGTCAAATATTAATGCTTCTTTCAAACAAATCTTGTATTGCAATGGTAAAAGTAAAGAAATGAAAAATAGTCTAAGAACCAACACTTCGAATATCAGTTGAATCATTAATTAATATTGAAACTATAGGAATTATAAATTTGTGAAAACTAAATTTCGGTAATAATAAGTGTAAAAGGAATGATAATTTTAATGCACAAGCACAATTTGATCTAACTCCAAATCCTTATTTAGTGGGTGTATGTATATAAATATGCCTACCTCAAATTAATCATCATAAAACAATGTAAAATAGAGTAAATAATAGCTAGTTAATTGCTTAGTTAGTATTATTATTTTGTTTATGCATTGTAGCTAAATTAAGACATAGAAAGGCACATCCAATGTTACCAAGCATGTTCCCCATGACATTTTGAATTTTCTTAAAATGATTTCTAGGACCATACAAATACTCATGATATGATGTCAAAGTCATACAAAAGTTCCTGACAATATGTGAGGACTATACAAATGCTCATGGTTAGTGATTATCACTAGTAAAATGATTTGCAAGACATTTTCACAAGCTATTACTTTATCCCTTGCTTCCCTAATTTTGTTCGGTGAACCCCTTCATATTTGAAAATAGATAAGGATTTATTTGGGGGGCATGAATTAGGGTTTGCATGGATGGTATCAAGTAACTAGCTCTCTAATAGTAATTTCACAAAAACAACATGTATTTCAATAAATGAAAATTGCATAACAAAAATAATTTCAACAAATGTTGTTCCAAACTAGAATGTTAGTTAGGAAATGAGAAGAGCTTGAGGATCTTTGATGATCAAATGAACCTAATCACTTATCTATTTATAGATGACTTGATTTCAAACTTTGGTGAGCTTCGCATGTATACTGACTTCCAATAACTATAAATAGGAAAGGTGGAAAGGTTTATATGGGCCCATCCATGTGAAGGGGGTAGAAAAATTCGTATGGACATTCCTTAGATGGTCCTTAAACAAGATATAGAGAATAAAAAATGGATCACAAGAAGAGCACGAGGATAAGTGAAATAACGCTTCAAGCCATAAAAGTCAACATAATGGTTGAATAAATCCTAATTTGGAATAAATGATCCATGTATAAACAAATACACCAACATACATGATACTAAATATATGCCTAAGGGTCATTTTTAGATGTCTACATTTTACTCCACTTTGAGGGGCATGCTTGACCACAAATTAAATGTCATAGGCACACACACTTCAAAGCAAAGACACAAAATGATACTATATATTTGGGTTTCCAAGTATTGATATGCTAAATCTTAAAACCTGTAAAACTAATTTACTTTTCTCGCATAATCATGGATGATCACAAAAATAGTGAATGTTGGTTATGAAATTATTTATCCACTCTTTTTATTAGCCTACATTAATCATGACTACAATAACACATATTTTTTCATCATTTAGAAGTCAGTATGGATCTCAAGAAAATTAAAACATGAAAGTGATTTTTTTTTAAAAACCGTGAAAGATTAAAAAAATTAAATGATAAACAAATCACGAATAGAATGTGACATCATAAAGCAAACATGGAAACATATAAAGCATACAAAATACAAGTCAAATGAAAAAAGCATTATATAATAAAGGGACAAAAACAACAATTGAAAAAAATGAAGGTAAGCAATTAAAAAAAAGTCAACAATATATATAAATCAATGGATTGAGACGCAATGAGAATGCATAAATTTGTGACAAGAAAAATCACATGAAACAAATTGGAAAAATAACATACAACCTTTTAAATAAATTAAAAAATGATAAAAATATAAATCAAGAAAATTAAGTTTACGTAGAAGAAAATTATTTGAACAAAATAAAAGAAAGTTAAAGAAATAAAAATACAATGTCAAAAAAAATATAGGCTTTTGAAGCGATAAACACTAATATGTTGATGATGAGCTATACTTAAGAGGTCATTTTCATCCATGTTTGTTTATGTAGATGCTTCACTTTCATTTCCCAATTCTTAATCTAAAATATGTATAAAGGCAATTAAACTACACACTTCGAATTAAAACTATGGCACAAGCTAGATCAAAGATATGACAGTCCAAAACAATGATTAGATCTACCTCATGGTCAAAAATATGATCAAACTAAATAAATGAATGATTAAAGGAATCAATAAATAAGGTAGAATGATAGATTTTGACACACTTGGGTTCTATTATGTTGACACTCTTGGGTTCTATTATGTAACTTTAAGGCTAGATTTGGACTTTATGACTGACTATATTGCTTTGTGTGAAATATGGATTACTAACTATACTGAGATAGAATCGGTAGGGCATTGAATGTGTATCCATGTTCTTGTGAAATCTATACGTTGTCACCAAATGTATCATCTATAGTTTCAAACTATATCTTTCGAAGCATGTGCACTAGCTAATGGCGAGTAAGGTTGTGTGATCGTTTTGTAAAATTAATGAGAATAATGTGTTATTTTGTCTTCTATTTCACTCCTTTACTTATCCCTAAAAAGTAGCAATAAACCAAGTGTGTGAAAATTTAGTTGACTCAGGATACCCCTTGAAGAGTTACATATACATATCCCACACTCTTCGAATTAGAGTTAATGTACTTCTCTTGTGCATGTGAGTGAAATATAATTGAGAAAACAAATTCAATAGCTTCTCTCCTCAAGAAATCTATTTCAACTACATGAACAATTGCTTAAACCCTCTTTTGGTATAAGATGGTGTTGTCAAAAGACTTGAAGATGATGAAATATCAAAGTGCCGGGTTCTTGATAAGGCTAATAATAGATTTGATTAATGTGCAATTCTAATGTATGATTTATTCTCAATATATTGATACTTTGTAAATGACTAAGGATGAATTTGTATAAATAAGGCTTTCTAGGATGTAATGCACAAAGGCCAACCGTGGAACAAAGTGCTAAGTAAAATCAAAGGCACATGAAATCAATTCAAGACAAAAGGACCTAACAATTTTAGGGGAAAAAATTGGTAGGTCTTTGATTATGTACTAGGCAAAATAAATTCTCAGATTGGAGATGAGGCTACTCAGAAAGTGGATGATTGGGATCTACAGGTTGATGATAGATAAATTTAATGATATCTACATGGAAAAATCCAAATATATTATAATGTGGGCTAAAATGTGTAAAAAAATAGTCAAATATAAATAAGTGGACCAAGTGTGATAAAATATGTAAAATACCTGATACTAAAAGGTCATATATCAAAATTAGGTATCTACACCTATTTATTTTTTGCAGCCAACTAACTTTGAAGATGCCTATTTTTTTCCGTTACTATGCATATTGTCTTTGAAGTAGACTTATGAATTTGTACTTTATTTTTATTGTCTTGAATATTAATCTTGACTTTTTGATCCTTGGAACTTTAATTGGTTCTTCTTTTCCCTCATCTTTTTTCTTTTCCTTTTAGAATTCCTTATCTTTTTGAATAGTTTTTAATTATCCTTTTTCTCTAAGTTTCATAAAGTAATGCACTTTTGGAGGAATTGTTTTCATTTGATGTATCTAAGGTCTTCCAAACAATATGTTGTATGGTCCATTACTAGGTACTATGTGAAAGAAACTTTGACATATTTTCTTTGGATCACCTAAATACAAAAAAATATGCAACCTAAAGCATCATTTTCTACACTGTCATAACCTTTTACAATTATGTATGTAATCTTTTTACAAAATACAAGGCTATAAATAATTTTTTTTTCACACAAATGCAAACCTACCCCAATATATATCATTACACCATCTTTTTCTTCACCTCTTGTAAAATCTTTAATGGATAAATGACAATTATACGGGCCATAGTTTAAAAACTCATACTTGGTAGCCATAATTTTTGACTTGGAATTGGGACTCGATAGCTTTATCACTATTTTAAAAAAATATAAATTCATAAAATAAGCATAAATAACATGTAAAATAATAAAGCATTGTTCAATGACATCCATTGGGCATTGGAGTCATAAAAATAAAATGTTTTGTCTATGATTTTTCTCACACTATTTATTGTTGGCTCAGAAAATTGGAATTAGGGGTTTGGGAACAACAACACCTAGTGGTTTCAAGGGTCAACGTCCCTTGTTGAGTCCCAGGGTAGTTCCTTAGGCATGCTCCCTATCGCAGTACAAGGCGAGGTCAAGGGATAGAGTCCCTGAAGCTAGGGACAATTTCTTCCTTCCACAACCTTTAAATTTTTCTTCATAAAATAATTTATTCTAAGTACAACATACAAACTACACAAGTACAAGTATAAAATTTATTACAACATCGTCGATAATTTTTTTTTCTACGAGCTATTATTATGTAACAATTGCCAATTTTTCATTACACCATCTTTTTATTCATGTCTTGTAAAATCTCTAATGGATAAATGACCATTGTACGGGCCATAGTTTTAGAACTCATACTTGGTAGCCATAATTTTTGACTTAGACTCGGGACTTGATAGCTTTATCACTATTTTAAAAAATATATAAATTCATAAAATAAGATTAAATAACATGTAAAATAGTAAAGCATAGTTCAATGACATCCATTGGGCATTGGAGTAATAAAAATAAAATGTTTCATCTATGTTGTTTCTCACACTATTTATTTTTGGCTCAGAAACTTGGAATTAGGGGTTTGGGAACAACAACACCTGGTGGGGTCAAGGGTCAATGTCCCTTGTTGAGTCCCAGGGTAGTGCCCTAGGCATGCTCCCTATCACAGTACAAGGCGAGGTCAAGGGATAGAGTCCCTGAAGCCAAGGATAATTTCTTCCTTCCACAACCTTTAAATTGTTCTTCATGAAATAATTTACTCTAATTACAACATACAAACTACACGAGTACAAGTATAAAATTTATTACAACGTTGTCGATAAAAGTAATATATTTTTTTCTATGGGCTATTGTTATGTAACAGTTGTCAATTTTTCATCACAAAGTTATGATTTTTAGTAAGTAATCTCCAAAATTACTCATCAAAACTTGTGATTATCTAGAAGATACTCGTCTTCTGAGTTTTTGGATAGTTACTTGTTCAACAAGTGAGTGTTGAGTACTCACAAGTAATTGTCGATTTTTGCCTACTTTTAAAACTATAGTATGAACTATTAATTGTAATTTAAATTTTGATTCGATTGTACCGACAAAGCTATTAAAAAAAAAACAGTTTGCTATGATGCTTTTTCTCTCATTAATCACATGTACATTTGAATTGCTATATTTCATGTGGTTACAATTTGAAAGAGGATTTGTAAATATATTCAAATATTGATTTGGATGAGCCACTAATCAATTTAAATTGTTTGTATCATTTTTTTATTCTCTTATTTTGATTTGGTTATTTTCATTGAGATCTTGAATCTTATGCTTTAATGTAAAGCATGTTTTTGATGAATTTATTTGAGTTTTGTGATAATTATAAAATGCATTTAAATTTATTTGAAGAAGATAAATATTGGTATTATACTTGAAAATATTTGCATTCAAATTATCTAGAAACATTGTAAAGCTTGTTAAAATAAAGGTAGGAATTACCAAAAAACATCTCTTTAATATAAGGAATATATATATATATATATATATATATATATATATATATATATAGCTTTCAAATATTAAATAAAAAATTATAAATGTAAAATTAATTATTCCATGTCCTATACATAAAACTTGAGAGTAAATGAGGAATATGAGATCTTATCTCAATTTTCCACTATCTTGGGTTTGATTTTCACTTGGCATCCTTATCCTGAATCTGCAACACCATAACAGTTGAGTACTTATAAAAAAAAATCTTCATTTTCCTAAAGTGGCTTTAATGTACCCATGATATATGGATAATTTTAGGAAAATTGTGAACTTGGGGGCTATCTTTAGAGCTAGTGAATAATAAAAACTAAATTTATACTTGTTAGGCCCCTAAAGGGTGGGAACAACAATAAATAAAATTTTGATTTATAACAAAAATCATGCTCCATGGTAAAATGTTAGTTTGAAATAATGATAAATGTTCTAATGTTTGTTTGATCTCTTGTGTGTGTATATGTGTTAACGCTATGGATTGTACCCTTGAAAGAAGGTTGAGCTTCTCTCTTCCACGTTGCATAATGGAGACTCCCCTCTTGTTGTGGGTCTGGCAAAACTGAGGGGAGAATCTCTAGATAAGGGATAGCTCCTTTTAATGCATCTCTGAAATCTTTTATTGCTACTGCTAATAATGGGGAGGGGGGGTGAAAAAGGAGAAGGATACAACCAAAACATATACTAATCTAAGTGGTGATGTACCAAATGATTTTCATCTACTCAATTATTCACACTTCAGACTAGAAGATGGTAGACATACACTTTATTTGATGAAAAGACTAGGCTATAGGGATCTTTAACAAGGGTCTTAATGAAGACACACAAAAAATAAACTTACCATAGGCACTGTAGAAAACACACTGTCTAATAAATCCTTTTCTATCTCTGCATTCTAGATGCAACACTTCCTGTTATCCTACAGAAATGGTGCTTTGGCTACACTAGGTGTGTTGGTGTCAATTTGTGAAAGCATCAAGCTCAAATGACTAAATACAGAATTGATACATAGACATACTCAAAAGCATAACTAGTCAGATAGAGGTAAAACACATTCTTATTGATCAAAGGTGGATTTTGGCAGGGCTTCACCTTACAAAAATGAGAGATATCTTTCTCAACTGAGAGGTTACAATAACTATAATAAAGAGAAAGACTTCTGGTGCCTTCCAGAATAAGCAGCCCATGCTACGTTGAATGCCTTAGAAAGAGGAAACTTGCTCATGCTGGTGTCATCCTTCTAAAAATGGCCTAGAAGAACTATGGTGTAGATGTCATAAGTCTTAACTTTACAATTTAAATCATCTTAAATGTTCTTGCAAAAGCATGGGTCATTTTTTCTCATCCGCAGTAACAACTTCCTATGCCGATGCTTTCTATGTGCCACCTGGGCTATTCTATTCTTTTCTGCACTTGACTTATGTGTGCATGGTTGTGCTTTCACTATTTTCTATCTCTTTCCTAGAAACTCGGCTCTTGGGCTATCTTTTTGTATTTTTCTAGCTCTTCAAGCTCGTTTCTCGGTGGGTCACTGAGTTTCCCTCAAGTCTTATACCCCTTTAAATTTTATCAATCTTGCGCCATTCAAGCTCTTTCGGGCTACTTGTCGTGAAGGCATTAGTCCTTTGGCTTGTCTTCAATGGCCGATGCATATCATCAAAATTGACATTTGTGGGCCTATCACTATTCAAAAACCAAATGGCTATTTCATCACCATAAATTTGACGTCTGTAGGCCCATCACCATTTGAAAGCCAACAGCTAGTTTGCCATGCTAAATTTGACGTGCTCGGGCCCTTCATCCCTTTAGTCATTTCTTCAACTTTCAAATTCCTTTGGAATTTTGCATTTGAACCTTCTCTAAGGGAAGGTACCCTTTGGTCTTGGAAAAGGTACCCTTTTGGGTTATGGGAGTCCCTTGCAAGGGCACTTGCCCTTCGGGCTCCTTCGAGCTCCCTTGTCTTCTGAATTCCTTCAGATAAAATGTCCAAAGGAATTCCTTTGGACATTTTGTCTGAATGAAATCCTCCCTTCAAAGTTCTAGCTTTTTTCTTTCTTTCGATATTTCCCCTTGAATTTCCTTCAGACTTCCTTCAGACAAAAGTCTGAAGGAATTCCTTTGGGCTTTTTGTTCGAAGGAATTTTGCCTTGTTTTTTCTCTTTGTGATTTCTTTCACATAAAATGTCTAAAGGAATTCCTTAGGGCACTTTGTCCGAAATAATTCACCCTTGGTTCTTCATGGATTTTCTTAGACAAAATGTTTGAAGAAATCCTTTGTCCTTTGTTTACTTTTTTGATGGAGAAATTGCCCTCTACAAGGGCACTTTGGGTCCAAAATTTCCATTCAGTGCCTGCTCAAATGGTCCAAATTATCACCTACCTATCCTTTGCAAGGGCACTTGTCCTTCGGATCCTATTGAAAAACTTGCATCCCTTTTTAAATTGGCCCATTCCTTTGCTGAAAGGCTTGTGCAAACTAGCTGCCCACAGTGAAATAAACCTCTGAATCAACCCAAAACCTCTAAAAAGCTTAAGTCACTTGGATATTTATAGAAAAAGTCTACTACAAAGGGAAATGGCACAATTACAGTAGGGGGAATACATCCAATATTGATGACTCAGGATAGCAGGGAAAGAAGGAGACTAATTTTTGGCTTGCAAGACCAAAAATGGTCAACAAATCTAGCGATTCCCATGGGAAGCATGCCTATTATGCTTAAATAGACTGGTAGCCTCAAATTCCATTAGGCACGAAGTAAATATGCAACTTGAAAGAGTTATCAATAGCCTTATAAAGACCTATGAACCAACAAGGCTTTACCTTAATCAACAGGGAAAAAGCAACACACAACATGACTAAAAAAAAAACTACACTTGTGCAAACAACACTTAGGGAAAACAAAGACAACTGAAAGAAAACTATTATGTACAACTAAATCGATACATTTGCCTCCCTCCTAGATCAAAGGGAAAACTTCTTAAGTCTCCTTCATGGTAAGAAAACTTATGGTGCCAGACTAGTGGCTGAATGGAAAGGAAACTTGGTGACCTACCCTTCTTGTCTACCACCTTGATTGGCTTGTATCCAAATGAATCAGGGTCAAACATGCTTCTAACATATATGTATTCATCTTGTTCTTGGAAAGTTGCCTCATGCTAGCCCTTCATGCTAGTGTATCTCACCAAGAAGTCAATGGCTGCTAGCTCATCACCATAGGGATCATCTAGCTCATAACCCCTTTGATATGTATCATGGATTGACTTATTCCCTTCTGCCTCATTCAAGAGACTGTCAAACTTATCTTCTACTTCATCATGGCTTTCTTGAAGAAGGGTGACTGTTGTGATGTCTAAAATGAGATCACAAACTACTTGCTCATCCCATAGAACATCACCTTCTTGCTCTAGGCTCTCTTCTTCAAAGCTTTCATCAAGATGGACAGGCATCTCCTTTTCTTTCTCAAAAACAAGAGTCTTTAGTTGTTCCAAGACATGTTCATGATCCTCCTCCAACTCGGGTTACATGGCATGGTCATTTTCCTCATCAAATTAATAAGGAAGTTCATCAAACAAGGGAGGGGAGAGCTCACCATGCTTACTTTCCTCAGCATCCATTGTTGACAGATAAAGTTTGTCAACTTCTTTTTCATATTGCTAGAACATCCACATTTATGCATGACCTATGTCTTCTCCATTGTGATGATGTCTTCAAAGGGAGCATCCATGATGATCTCATCCTCATTGTCACTCATGATAGCCTCTTGGGCAGCTGTAAATTGGATCATCTCTTCTACACTTGCCTCTTTCAAAACAAGTTCCTCCTTGAGAAATAATGGAGTGGAGGGTTGATGGACAAAATTATGTGGAAGAGGAGGCAATTCTTGAGCTAGAATCAAATGATTATCTTCCTTCCATTTGGCCAGCACTTCATGTATATCAGATGTGGCTTGATCACTGTCTTTAAGGAGTGTAGATGGGGTGTGTTCAGACATGGAATCTATTGTTTTGTCTAAACCGTCCATCACACCTTGGATGAAGAACCTCATTATGGACTCTAACTCTGCAATTCACCTGGCTATATTCTCTTGAAAGAGCCTTTCTTGGAGATCATGAGGATCACCATGAGTAGGAGCAGTTTCACCATTTCTAAGGCCTTGAGATGGTTCATGGTATTCCCTCCTTCAACTTGGACTCTTGACATCATGTTGAGAGACTTGAGGAGGTTGAGGAAGACTAGGAAGAGACTGTTGATGCACAAGGAAAATTTACAGAAGAGAGAATTGCTATTTTTTAAAAGGCATAGGATGATTCCCTTCAAAGGAGGATTCAAAATCTAAGGAATTGAGAAGGTTCACTTTCATGGGGGGTTGCTCTAATTCCATTTAATGTTGGAAAAATAGGTGCAAGGGATTAAGAATAGGAGTGATTAATGCATCAGATGAGCTAGAGTGAGCAAGTGCTATCTGGTAGAAAGGATTTGGTGCACAAGAGGGGGATTCATTTAGAATAGGTGGGGGATAATTTGGAATGGGAGAAGTCACACAAGGCTAACTGCCTTGACTGAATGGACTCTTCTATTTTTCTACTTCCTCCTTCATGGATTGTAAGGCCTGAGCTTGCCAAAACAAGCACTCCTCTTTGTACATAAGCTCTTGTTGATATCTATTCTAATCCTCCAATCTATCTACCTACATCACTTACTTCTCAAATTCTAGCATTACTTCCCTTACATTAGGTGAAGGGCAACCAGGAGAGCTACTTGAGGTGATGTCATGAACAACCTAAGCTTGATAAAATTTATATGAAGGAAAACAAGGTCCATGCTACTGAGTAATGGGATTATACATACCAAAAATGTGATTTCTTGATGGCACTAGGACTACTTAACCAGTTGATTCAACTTAGAGTCACCATTGGTGTTGGTTAAAAAGCCTCCAAAGGCTGATTAGTTGAAGAACACACCAAAAATCCTTCAAATCCTTGGACAAACTGTCCCACCAAGCATGCTAAAAACTGTTGATGTTGTGGATTGTACCCTTGAAAGAAGGTTGAGGTTCTCTCTTCCAAGTGGCATAATGAATACTCCCCTCTTGCTAAGGATCTGTCAAAACTGAGGGGATAATCTCTAGATAAGGGCTAACTCCCTTTGATGCATCTTTGAAGTCTTTTACTGCTACTACTAACAATGGGGGGGGGGTGAAAAAGGAGAAGAATACAACCAAAACAAAAACTAATCTAAGTGGTGATGCACCAAATAATTTTGATCTACTCAGTTATTCACACTTTAGACCAAAAGAGGGTGGACATACACTTTATTTGATGAAAAGACTAGGTTGTAGGCAGCTATAATAAGGGGCTTAATGAAGACACATAAAATGAACTTACCACAGGCGCTATAGAAAACACTCTATCTGATAACTCCTTTTTTGTCTCTACGCTTCAGATGTAACACTTCCTGTTAACCTACAAAAATGGTGCTTTAGCTACACTAGGTGTGTTGGTGTCAATTTATGAAATCATCAAGCTAAAATGACTGAACATAGAATTGATACACATATACACTCAAAAGCATAACCAATCAGATAGAGGTAAAACACATTCTTATTGATCAAAGGTGAATTTTGGTAGGGCTTCACCTTACAAAAATGAGAGATATCTTTCTCAATTGAGAGGTTACAATAATAACATAAAAGAAAGACTTCTTGCACCTTCCGAAACAAGCAGCCCATGCTACGTTGAATGCCTTGAAAAGAGGAAACTTGCTCATGTTGGTGTCATCCTTATAGAAATTGCCTAGAAAAACCGTGTTGTAGATGTCGCAGTCTTGACTTTACAGCTTAAACCATCTTAAATGTTCTTGTAAAAGCATGGGTCAATTTGTCTCATCATAGCAATAACTTCCTGTGCTGATGCTTTCTATGTACCGCCTAGGCTATTCTATTCTTTTCTGTGCTTGACTTATGTGTTTGTGGTCACGCTTTCACTATTTTTTGTCTCTTTCTTGACAACTCAGCTCTCTGGATATCTTTTTGTCTTTTGCTAGCTCTTCAAGCTCCTTTCTCAGTGGGTCACTGAGTTTCCCTCAGGTCTTATTCCCATTTGAATTCCATCGGGCCTGCACCGTTCGAGCTCTTTCAGGCCACTTGTCATGAAGGCCTTAGTCCTTTGGATTGTCCTCAACCACCGATGTATACCATCAAAATTGATTTCTATAGGCCTGTCACTATTCAAAAATCAAATAGCTATTTCATCACCATAAATTTGATGTCTGCAGCCCCATCGCCATTTTAAAGTTAACGGCTAGTTTTACATGCTAAATTTGACGTGATCGGGCCCGTCATCCCTTTGGTCATTTCTTTGACTTTTCAATTCCTTTGGAATTTTGCATTTGAACCTTCGCGAAGGGAAGATGCCCCTTTGACCTTGGAAATGCTCCCCTTTTGGGTTACTAAGAGTCCCCCGCAAGGGCACTTGCCCTTCAGCCTCCCTTGTCTTCTAAATTCCTTCGGACAAAATGTCTGAAGGAATTCCTTTAGACATTTTGTCTAAAGGAAATCCTCCCTTCAAAGTCTTGATTTTTTTTCTTTCTTTCAGTCTTTCCCTTTGAATTTCCTTTGGATAAAAGTCTGAAGGAATTCCTTCGAGCTTTTTGTCTGAAGGAATTTTGCCTTGTTCTTTCTTTTTGTGATTTCCTTCAAACAAAATGTCCGAAGGAATTCCTTCAGGGACTTTGTCTGAAAGAATTCGCCCTTAGTTCTTCATGGATTTTCTCTGACAAAATGTCCAAATAAATCCTTTGTCTTTTGTTCACTTTTCTGATGGAGAAACTACCCTCTGCAAGGGCACTTTGGGTCCAAATTTCCCTTTGATGCTTGCTCAAATAATCCAAATTGTCACCTACCTACCCTCTATAAGGGCACTTATCCTTCGGATCCTGCTAAAAGACTTGCATCCCCTTTGAAACTGGCCCATTCCTTTGCTGAAAGGCTTGTGCAAACTAACTGCCCACAGTGAAATAAATGTTTGAATCAACCTGAAACCTCTAAAAAGCTCAAGTCACTTAGATCTTTAAAAAATAGGTCTACTACAAATGGAAATGGCACAATTGTAGTTTGGGGAATACATCCAATATTGATGGCTCAGGACAATAGGGAAAGAAGGAGAGCAATTTTTGGCTTGTAGGACCAAAAATGGTCAACAAATCTAGTGATTCCTAGGGGAAGCATGCCTATTATGCTTAAAAAGACTGGTAGCCTCAAAGTCCATTGGGAACAGAGTCAAGATGCAAATTGAAAGAGTTAGAAAAATCCTTCTAAATACCTATGAACTAACAAAGATTTACCTTAAGCAATAGGGAAAAACAATACACAACAAGACTAAAAAAAACCTACACTTGTGCAAACAACACTTAGGGAAAACAAAGACAACTGAAAGCAAACTATTATGTACAACTAAATTGATACATTTACCTCCCTCCTAGATCAAAGGGAAAAATTCTTAAGTCTCCTTCATAGCAAGAAACTTATGGTGCTAGATAAGTGGCTGAATGGAAAGGAGACTTGGCAACCTGCCCTTCTTGTTTGCCACCTTGATTGGCTTGTATCTAAATGAATCAAGGTCAAACATGATTCCAACATATATGTATTCATATTTCTCTTGGAATCTTGCCTCATACTAGCCCTTCATGCTAGTGTATCTCACTAAGAAGTCAATGGCTACTAGCTCATCACCATAGGGATCATCTAGCTCATAACCCCCTTGATATTCATCATGGATTGACTTGTTCCCTTCTGCCTCATTCAAGAGACTATCAAACTTATCTTCTGCTTCATCATGGCTTTATTTAAGAAGGGTGACTATTGTGATGTCTAAAATGAGATCAAAAACTTCTTGCTCATCCCACAGAACATCACCTTCTTGCTCAAGGCTCTCTTCTTCAAAGATTTCATCAAGATGGATAGGCCTCTCCTTTTCTTTCTAAAAAACAAGAGTCTCTAGTTGTTCCAAGACATGCTCCTGATACTCCTCCAACTCGGGTTGCATGGCATGGTCATTCTCTTCATCAAAGCAATAAGGAAGTTCATCAAAAAAGGGAGGGGAGAGCTCACCATGCTTACTTTCCTTAGCATCCATTGTTGATAGATAAAGTTTGTTAACTTCTTCTTCATATTGCTAGAACATCCACATGTATACATGACCTGTGTCTTTTCCATTGTTGATGATGTCTTTAAAGGGAGCATCCATGATGATCTCATCCTCATTGTCACTCATGATAGCCTCTTGGGCAGCTATAAATTGGATCCTCTCTTTTGCACTTGCCTCTTTCAAAATAAGTTCCTCCTTGAGAAAGAATGGAGTGGAGGGTTGATGGACAAACTTGTGTGGAAGAGGAGGCAATCCTTGAGCTAGAATCAAATGATTCTCTTCCTTCTATTTGGCCAGCACCTCATCTATATCAGGTGTGGCTTGATAGATATCTTGAAGGAGTGTAGATGGGGTGTGTTCAGACATAGAATTTATTGTTTGGTCTAAACCATCCATCACACCTTGGCTGAGGAACCTCATTATAGACTCCAACTCTATAATTTGCCTGGCTATATTCTCTTGGAAGAGCCTCTCTTGGAGATCATGAGGATCACCATGAGTAGGAATAGTTTCATCATTTCGAAGGCCCTAAGTGGGTTCATGGTATTCCCTCCTTCAACTTGGAATCTTGACATCATGTTGAGAGACTTGAGGAGGTTGAGGAAGACTAGGAAGAGACTGTTGATGCACAGGGAGAATTTCCAAAAGAGAGATTTGTTATTTTTAAAAATGCATAGGATGATTCCCTTCAAAGGAGGATTCAAAATCTAAGGAATTGAGAAGGTTCACTTTCATGGGGGGTTGCTCTAATTCCATTTAATGTTGGAAAAATAGGTGCAAGGGATTAAGAATAGGAGTGATTAATGCATCAGATGAGCTAGAGTGAGCAATTACTATCTGGTAGAAAGGATTTGGTGCATAAGAGGGGGCTTTCTTTAGAATAGGTGGGGGCTACTTTGGAATGGGAGAAGGCACACAAGGCTAACTACCTTGAATGAATGGACTCTTCCATTTTGCTACTTCCTCCTTCATGGATTGCAAGGCCTGAGCTTGCCTCAACAAGCACTCCTCTTTGTACATAAGCTCTTGCTAATATCTATTCTACTCCTCTAATCTATCTACCTCCATCACTTGCTTCTCAAATTTTAGCATTACTTCCCTTACACTAGGTGAAGGGAAATCAAGAGAGCTACTTGAGGTGATGCCATGAACAACTTGAGCTTGATCAAAGTTATATGAAGGAAAACAAGGTCCATGCTGATGAGCAATGGGATTACACATACCAAAAATGTTATTTCTTGATGGCACCAAGACTGCTTAACCAACTGATTCAACTTAGAGTCGCCATTGGTGTTGGTTAAAATGCCTCCAAAGGCTGATTGGTTGAAGAACATACCAAAAATCCTTCAACTCCTTGGATAAACTATCCCACCAGGTGTACCAAAAACTATTGATGCTATGGATTGCACCCTTGAAAGAAGGCTGAGCTTCTCTCTTCCACATGGCACAATGGAGACTCCCTTCTTGCTGTGGGTCTAGCAAAATTGAGGGGATAATCTCTAGATAAGGGCTATCTCCCTTTGATGCATCTTTGAAGTCTTTTATTACTACTGATAACAATGGGGGGGTGAAAAAGGAGAAGGATACAACCAAAACAAAAACTAATCTAAGTGGTGATGCACCAAACAATTTTGATCTACTCAGTTATTCACACTTCAGACTAGAAGATGGTGGACATACAATTTATTTGATGAAAAGACCAAGTTGTAGGGAGCTTTAACAAGGGGCTTAATGAAGACACACATAAAATGAACTTACCACAGGTGCTATAGAAAACACACTATTTGATAACTCCTTTTCTATCTCTACGCTCCAGATGCAACACTTCCTATTAACCTACAAAAATGGTGCTTTGGATACACTAGGTGTATTGGTGACAATTTGTGAAAGCATCAAGCTAAAATGATTGAACACAAAATCAATACATAGAACACTCAAAAGCATAACCAGTTAGATAGAGGTAAAACACATTCTTATTGATCAAAGGTGAATTTTGGTAGGGCTTTGCCTTAAAAAAATGAGAGATATATTTCTCAATTGAGAGGTTATAATATATATCATAAAGAGAAAGACTTCTTACACCTTCTAGAATAAGCAGCCCATGTGACATTGAATGCCTTGGAAAGAGGAAACTTGCTCATGCTGGTGTCATCCTTCTAGAAATAGCCTGAAAGAACCATGATATAGATGTCGCAAGTCTTGACTTTACAACTTAAACCATCTTAAATGTTCTTGCAAAAACATGGGTCACTTTGTCTCATATGCAACAATAACTCCCTATGTCAACACTTTCTGTGTGCCACCTGTGCTATTCTATTCTTTTCTATGCTTGACTTATATGTATGTGGTCTCACTTTCACTATTTTCTATCTCTTTCCTAACAACTTAGCTCTCTGGCTACCTTTTTGTCTTTTACTGGCTCTTCAGGCTCCTTTCTCGATGGGTTACTGTGTTTCACTCAAGTCTTATGCCCCTTTGAATTCTATCGGGCCTATGCCATTCAAGCTCTTTTGGGTCACTTGTCATGAAGGTGTTATTCTTTTGGCTTGTCCTCAATGGCTGACGCATACCATCAAAATTGATGTGGTCATATCACTATTCAAAAACCAAACAGCTATTTCATCACCATAAATTTGACATCCATAGGCCCGTCGCCATTTGAAAGCCAATGAATAGTTTGCCATGCTAAATTGGATGTGCTCAGGGCCATCATCCCTTTGGTCATTTCTTCAGCTTTCCAATTCCTTCAAACTTTTGCATTTAAACCTTCTCGAAGGGAAGGTGCCCCTTCGACCTTGGAAAAGGTCCCCTTTTGGGTTGCTAGGAGTCCCCTGTGTTGGTTGAATATTTTGTTGATCAGTGTACTGATAAGCAAAATAGGTCTGAATAGCCAAAATAAGAAGATTGGTCATCCAAATGTGTAGGTTCACCACATCAAAAGGGAACTAATCTCTCCTCTCATCAAGGGGAGGTTCCCTATAGATATGTTATATATATATATATATATATGTATATATATATATCTATATCTACATATATATATATATATATATATACATATATATACATATATATATATATATATATATATACATATATATATACATATATATATATATACATATATATATATATATATACATATATATATATATATATACATATATATATACATATATATATATATATACATACATATATATATATATATACATACATACATATATATATATATATACATACATATATATATATATATATATATATATATATATATATATATATATATATATATATATATATAAACAAAAAATAATAATCAAGGGTAGGATAAACCATCCATCTCTCTTTCTTTAGAGATGATGCATGCAAATCAAAGGAAAAATCTCAAGAGAAATGATAGAAAGCACTCCTCTTCTTTCAGAAGTACTATTCAGCAAACCAAAAGAATACTCTTGGTAGTAATTGAAAAATGTAACCAAGGACATGGTAACCAAAAAATTGAGATGTAGCACAAAGTCTCCACCTGAATTGCCCAAGAGTGAGATACGAAGGACAATGAGGGTACAAAGTCGTCCCAAGATCCTTTACACAAAAACAAAAAGAAAACACACTAAAGGCAATTATGGGGGCATAAAGTCTCTCCACAGTTGACTTCAGGACACCTTCCTGACTACTTTCACTAATTCTGCTTGTTGAATTAAAGGAACATAAAATATATTAAGGGAAAAAGACATAAGAATAGTTTCCCCAACAACAAAGATATCACAACGCAAAGTCTAAAAAGTCACTTGCTTTCTTATTCTAATAACAAAATATGATCAACAATCTGAGCTCAAAGTCTCAGTAATGCCTTTCAATTTGGGCAGAGTTTTGTTTTTGATTGTCAGAGAGAGATCCTTTCTACAATAAAAGAGAGTCCCTTATATAGCCTCTTCAATAAGGACTCAAGAATAGTAACACATCATGTTGCATTGAATTTTGTTAAGAAGACATGCTGGAATTCAGGGGTATTTACCCATTTGCTTTTATCAATGTAGAGAAATGAGTCACGCTATTGAAAGTTTGCATCTTTCGATATCCACCTGGCGGTTTGCTTCTAGAAACATATCTGATGCACAAATGTTTTTGATCCTTCCTTATCATTCCTCCTTTTCTGGTTAATTGAAATGGGTCCTTGATTCAATTTGATGCTCTGTTCCTTAGTCGCTTCCTACTAGTCTTGGCCTTAAAGCCTTTGAATGCATTCAGGTCCATGCTTAAACTTCCAAGGATCAATGACTATTTCATTGTTGCGACTTTGATGTCTACGGGCATGTCACTTTCCTCAATAATTTCTTTGGCTTTGTTATTTGGTCTTTCCTAGAGGGGACCTGCCTTTCGAGGCCTTGAGAAATGGTCTGCTTTGGGTTGGGAAGAGCCCCCCGCAAGGGTATTTACCCTTCAGGCGGTCTTCGGATGGCCTTCAAGCTTCCTTCTTCCAGCGGGTTGCTAAGTTCTTTGGCTCTTCTTTAAGGATTTTCAAAATCAATGGCTATTTTACAAACCTTGAAATTGACGTTCACGCACCCGTCACTACATTTGAATTTCCAAAGGCTAGTTCATCGTTCTTGACTTTGACGTCTTTGGGCACGTCATCCCTTGGACTTTCTTCGGATTTCTCTTGATTCGACCTTTTTTGCTACTTGCTTCCTTCAGATTTCTTGTTTTGTATCCTTTCAAAGGGAAGGTGACCCTTTAGCTTTGGGGAAGTGTCCTTTAATTGGGAAATCGAGAGTCCCTTGCAAGGGCACTTGCCCTTCAGGGTCCTTCGGTGGCATTTTATCTTTAGAGTCCTTCAGAGCTTTCCCACAGACTTTTTCTGTGAACATTTTCTCGTGGACAAAAAGTTCGGAAGAATTGTTTCGGTTGCTTTGTCTTTGGCCTTCAAAAATTCTTTCGGGCTTTCCTCTCACAGCTTCTCCAAATTAATTCAGACTTTTTGTCTCAAGGAATTACTTTGAACAAAAGTCCGAAAGAATTCATTTCTTACCTTAAGCTTTATTTTTTGGTCTTTTATTTCTTTCGGAGGAAAAAGTCCGAAGGAATTCTTTCAAACAATTTCCTCAAAGGAATTGTCTCTTTGCCTTATTCATTTTCCTGAAGGAATTCACTTTGCTCTTTTAGCCTTTGAATTGGTCCATTTGCCTCCTTTCTTCCCTATGCAAGGGCTGTTTGATCCCTTGGCTTTGGGGCAACCCCTTGAACCTACTGATTGAACCAACTTTGGTTCAACGGTTCAATGGTTCATCCCTTTGACCGCTTGAACCAAGACTCTTTGAAACAAGCCTCATTGAGCCCATTGAACCTTGAACCTTGAACCCATTGAACCTTTGAACCAAAGTGGTTCAATGGTTCATTCCCTGAAAATGACAGTGTCAAAAACTTTTTCTTTTGATTGAACCTGCTTGTAGAAGCTTTTGAACCTGCTGAACCATTAGTCCATTTCTTCCTTATTCTTTCTAATCTCTTTGATCTTCATTGCATTGGTTAAACCTTTGAACCTATGAACACGTTGAACCTTTTGGTTCAAGGTTCAATGGTTTAATCGGTTCATTCTATTTGTTTGGTTAAGTCCTTTTGATCTTTTTTGAACCATTTGGTCATTGAACCTGTTGAACCAAAGTGGTTCAATGGTTCAACGGTTCAATGGTTCAAGCCTTCTTCTCTTTGATAAGTTTTTTGAAGCTATTGAACCTTGAAGCAGTTGAACTTTTAACCTTGAACTTTGAACTCTTGCTGCTAATGTTGAACCTTTGAACTTGTTGAACCTGTTAAACCAAAATGGTTCAAGGTTCAACAGTTCAATGGTTCAATCCTTGCTTAGAAACTTGTTGATGAACTCTTTTGGTTGAACCTGGTCATTGAACCAACTTTGAAATTGCCTAAGTGTTGAGAGCTTGCTTCTTTCCTATAGAGTTCGTAGATTTAAGCCTGCAAAGTTCGTAGATTTCTGAGAATCTTGAAAAATGAGGAATTTAAATGCTTAAAACAAATTTTGAGAAGGGCAGAGATTATTTTGGTCTGAGGAACCCAAAATAGTTCAAATGTTGTCCCAAAAATGAGTGATATTTTTGGAGGACAACACCCCGTAAGGGCACTTTCCCATCAGGCTCCTTTAGGTTCCCTTGTCTTCTAAATTCCTTCAGACAAAATGTCTAAAGGAATTCCTTCAAACAAATTGTTTGAAGGAAATCCTCCCTTCAAATTCTCAGCTTTTTTTCTTTCTTTCGGTCTTTCCCTTTGAATTTCCTTCAGATAAAAGTCTGAAGGAATTCCTTTGAGCTTTTTGTCTGAAGCAATTTTGCCTTTTTCTCTCTTTGTGATTTCCTTCAGACAAAATGTCAAAAGGAATTCCTTCAGGCACTTTGTCTAAAAGAATTCACCCTTGGCTCTTCATGGATTTTCTTAGACAAAATGTCCAAAGAAATCCTTTGTCCTTTGTTCACTTTTTTGATGGAGAAACTGCCCTCTATAAGGGTACTTTGGGTCCAAAATTTCCCTTTGGAACCTACTCAAATGGTCCAAATTATCACCTACCTACCCTCTACAAAGGCACTTGTCCTTCGGAGCCTGCTGAAAGACTTGCATCCCCTTTGAAATCGACCCATTCCTTTGCTGAAAGGCTTGTGCAAACTAGCTTCCCACAATGAAATAAACCTTTGGATCAACCTGAAACCTCTACAAAGCTCAAGTCACTTGGCTCTTTACAGAATAGGTCTACTACAAAGGGAAATGGCATAATTTTAGTAAGGGGAATACATCCCAGATTGACGTCTCAAGACAACAGGGAAAGAAGGAGACTGATTTTTGGCCTGTAGGACCAATAATGGTCAACAATATGATTACTTAATATAATATTATGTGTGAATATATCTACTTGTGTCTAAATGAACTACAACATTTGTCAACTTATAGGTGACATTTATATTCAAATTAAGTAATATTAACACTCATATCAACTTCAAACAACTAGGACCTTAAAAAGGGGAAAGAGGGGGACATTGATACACGTCTTAAAGAGGCTCTAAGGCATAAAGTGAGATAAGAACAACAAGGCATATTTTAGAAAAGTGATATTCAATAAAAGGGAATGTATTTCTTAGTTTACACTAAATTAACTAATGTAAACATGTGTGGCAAATTAATATAAAGTGACACTAAATAATGCCATGGGGCCATTTTTAGATGTATAAACCTTTTTCCACATTGAATATTACATTTAAGCACATATTTAAAAGTATAAAATTGATACATAAAAGTGATATAAAACTAACATAGTTCTTTTTAAAACCATACTTTGGATTGTTGGTTCAAATTAAGGTCTTATA